>JAPYKT020000011.1:4681176-5881176 GCA_028749325.2 Caryopteris x clandonensis
GAATGAACCACCTGCAAAATTGATTTACGAATTCCTATCTGACAGTCCAGTAATGATGAGAAGGTGGAATCTGAATTAAAAATATGCATACCTGCAACGGGGATTTCCACAGCGAACTCAGTGTAGCAAAAGACAGAAAGCAAGGCGGAGAGTCCAGAAACAGCGTAGGATAGCACGACGGCAGGGCCGGCGTTGGTGCGCGCTTCTTGTCCGGTGAGAACGAATATTCCGGCGCCGATGAGGGCACCCATGCCGAACCAAATCAAGTCCCACCATGAAAGCGTCTTCTTCATCTCGCCCCCGCTCCGCGTTTTCACCTCCATCTCCGCCTGAACATTCGACCGGGTCGAAATCCGGTCCGCCAACCGAGCCGGAGTCTGTTTCAATGCATTGACGTAGTTACCCCAGCTCTTGAACGACTCCTCAGGGAGAAAATCGTCTTTTGTGCACATGCACCACCTCTTCCTCATTCCTCCTCCGTTGGATTCAGCGGCTGCCGCCATGAACTCGTCTTTATTGTCTTAAAACCTGCAAATTCTATACAATATTGGAATTAAAATTAAAATGTTCGCAATTTCTGTACTAACAATATCGTGTTGAGTTTGCGCTTCTGATAAAAATGGATTAGAACTGAAAATTCCTATTAAGTAATGTCACTATTGAAAGAGGTCCAAAGCCATGTCTGTAATGTCAAACTGAGATCTGTGAATCGTAGAAAAGCAACAGAATTCCAGATTATCGAGAGGTAGAAAAAGAAAAGTACCTGAAGACTCGAGAATGAGAAAAGCTTCGAAATGAAATCGACGCGTGAACGAATCTTGTTTGTTTATGAATAGAGACGTAAGTGTGTTTACATTCACTATAGAACAGTTTCCCGCAAAAAATGCTATATATTTGCAACCAGAGTCCTATTAAATCTCTTCAGAAATTATATCAAAGATGTATATACATATATATATATATATTTATATCAATATGTCATCCTTATATTAATAGAGTTTCTATGTGATATATCTATCATTGTTCATCAATAGAGTCTAATTGACAGAAAATACAAAATATTTTTTAGGATAACAAAGTAATATTTTTTAACAAAATTTTCAAAATAATAAACTAAGGTTTTCAAGTAATAATGTACGAGATTTACAACTGATTGCACTAGAGTTTTTTGCTTTTATAAGCACTTCATATGAATTACTGCGTGTTTGCATGATGGAATCGTTATTCCACCTTAATTAATGCCTTATAATAGTTTGGGACATATAAGTAGAGATGTTCAAAGGGTCAGGGCAAGACGGGCCCGATCATTTAGTTCAAAAAATTATAGAGTTTGGGTTTAGTTTTATTAGCTTGTTTAAAATTAATCAATCCGTTTACTTCGAGCCCGATTAGCCCAAAGCCTTATAGAGCTAGCCCACTTAGATTAGGGCAAGGCGATTGCCCGCAGTTTTATTTTTATTTATCTTTTTCTTAATATTGAAATAATAATATGCACAATTTTGAATTATTTTTCATATAACATTTTTTAATATAAAATATTAAAATTTATGTTTAATTACTAGAAGATTTTAAATATTATCATTTAGTTTTATATAAAATAATTTTAAATTTTATAACGTGAATGCTCTTAAAGCTATAATTAAAAGTATGAAATAGTATATACCACTTCAATATTTGATTCTTTAAATTTTGTATGGTGATATAAAGGTTATAAAATATATAATTTTTTAATGTTATCTAAAATTGTATGTTAAATAGACTATTATACATATTTAATTAAAAATTTAAATTTAAATATGTAATTTAACTATTTCGCCTCATGGCCCGATTAGCCCGAAAACCAGTAAAGTTAGGGTTATGTTCACCATATTACAAGCCTGTTTAAAATAACACAATTAAATCGAAGCTCGATTAACCAAAAACCCGTTAGGATTAGCCTGAAACCAATTGGGCTAGCCCGTTTAACATTTCTACAAATAAGTGATGTTGATACAATTTTATTTCACAAATTATTAAAGGATTTTTGAAGCAATGTTTGTTTTGAAGGAAATCAAAATGCCTTTTTTATTAATAAAACTTTAGGTGCTAAAATATTTGTATATTAAAATGAGGACATGTCAAGAATTTTGTAGTTTTTTTCCCATAATCTTACAAATTTAATTAAAACAACTGCATACTCTCGAGCTATCCACAATTTTGGGAGTGCAAAAATTCTTGTGAAACGATTGTATGTGTGACACGATGCAAGGTATTACTTGTTTAACTATAAAGTATCACTATTTCTTTAAATGTATTACTACTGATTAGTTACCTTAAAAAATAGTGATATTTTATAGTTATACAAGTAATACTTTATAGTTACATAAGTAATACCTTAAATCGTGTCACACATACAACTGTTTCACAGGAGACCCACTATTTTGGGAGTTCAGATTCTATATTATATTTGGTGTATCATCTTTAACATATGATGTATTACTTAATTATGTCATCTATATATATATATATATATATATATATATATATAGCATATGGTAATTATCATGAAACACAACACAAAACGTAATACATTAATAGAAGAGAGGATCATGACTAATTTTGGATCTCAACTAACATTAAAAAAAAAAAAAAAACCAAATGCCCAAACTCATCTTGTAATCAAACAACTGCACAACCATACAACATTCTTGATTTGCCCATAATGTTGGCAATTCAGATTCTATATTACAACATAGTGTATCATCTTGTGTTTTATTGTCTTCGAACATATGACATATTAATAATGTAACATTGGATTTTATGACTAATTAATTCATCATATTCCAAATTTTGATAGGACCATCTCAATAAAATAGAAATAAATACGTACATACATGCTTAGAAGATAAAATTCAAGATCAAGCAAATAACATATACACACACCATGAGATTCAATTCAATAAATCTTAGAGAATAGGTGTTGTACTATTATCCACCCCATCAAATCCATCCTTTGCCGACGACACTTGCCCCTCCTCCACGTTCCTTTCCGTCTTCTCCTGTAGTGTCTGCACTCCATAGGATTTTGCAGTGTCGTAAGACGCATGCAGCCCGAATAAGAAATAGTAAGCCAACAGAAACCCAGACCACGCCACAAATCTTATGAACGAATCCTTATCTATCGATCCCAATAGGAAGATGTTAATGGCAATGGACGCAGAAGGCAACCAAGGTACCAATGGAACTCCCCATAGCTTAGGCGTACGAGCTTGAGGGACCAAAAGATATATCCCTAGGGTTGATAGCATCCAAATAGGCACAGATATGCAATACGCAATCCAACCCTTTTCACTCACCCCCCAATAGAGAGCATTTGCAATTGAACATGCAATGATCGTCACAAGGAAGACGATCAACTTATTCCGGTTCTCCCGCGACGTCTCTCCGGTGACGTAGTATCGTCGGACGAGAAGGGCCAGGGCTACGAGCATGAAGATGAAGAGAGTAGCGATTGAGAGTAAGTTAGCTAGGATGTCGAGTTTGGTGAAGAAAGCAACTAGAGCAGTTGCGGAGAGCATGACAATGGTGGCGTTGACGGGGGTCCCAGTTTTGGGATCAACTTTGGCGAACCAGGGGGGCATCATGTGGGTCCGAGCGATGTGTGTCAGGTAACGGGCCTGGCCCACGGCACCGACGAGAAGAACTGACGTCATCCCTTTCAGTGCACCGGCGGCGACGATGTACTGGGCCCAGCTCCAGCCCACCCTCTCGAACGCAATCGAGAATGGTGCATCGACGTCGATGGTATCGAACGGCTGCATGAGGCATAAAGTTATAGCTAGCAAACAGTATAGGGTTGTGGTGATGACCATGGAGCCGACGAGACCGATGGGGATGTCTCGGCCCGGATTTTTGGTTTCCTCGGCCATGGTGGAGACTGCATCGAAACCGACATAAGCGAAGAAGAGGACCGCGGAAGCTTTGAAGATTCCGCGCGCCCCGTACGGTGTGAAGTCACTGTAATTTTTGGGGTCGGCTTTGATGAGTCCGGCTATGATGATGAAGACGATGACAACCAGGTGGACGATGGAGGCGATGTAGTTGAGACGGGAGGAGCCTTTTGTGCTCAGCACTGCGATTATACAGATGATTATGATGACGCCGACGGCTATGGGGTCGAGTTGGTTGTATTTGTCCGGCAGGCTATGTGCGTGGATGCGGAAATCTTCTGGCTTTTGGTTGCAGAGAGTGGCGAAGTAGGACGTCCATGTACGTGCCACCGCGGCGCCGCCAATGACGTACTCGAGGAGGATGTTCCCGGCGGCTATAAAGGCCACAAAATCGCCGAGCTCCACACGCAGGTAGGAAAAGGAACCACCTGCAAAAGTTGGAAGTGAAATTGGTGGAAAAATTACTATAATTGTATTGGAAAGTTTTAAATCAATAATTTGGTCCCAACTTTTTCTAATTTTTTCAGAAAATTGGAGTTTTATTTAAGCTCACACCTTCCATTATTGACAATATTTATTTGGGTAGAAACTTACTCAACCAACATATATTCTTTAAATTTAATTCATTATAAGAATATATTAATATGTCTACAGCTATATTTGTACGTGCAGAAATAAAGTAGAACTATGTACACTTAATAAGTAGACAAATATGATCAGCCATTATCAAACCAAAAACCTATTGCATTCTCCTCCACTTAAAGAAGCATTCTACATTCTTCATGACTTGTATTTTATTCTTTAACCCCATAAATAACCTTTATAAAATAATAATAAAATATAAAATGAATCATTGAGACCCAAAAAAGAAAGAAAAAAAATCCTTCAAAACGACATAAAAATAAAGGGAGTCTTCGGCCCAATGGAATCGACTAAGGAAGCGTACAATTGTTGACTAAGAAAGTCGTAACAAATAAATCATTATCCGTGGTGGTCACCTTCGATTGTCAAAATCCATGTCCTTTTGTGCTCAAATATGTCCATGGTGTTGACAGCCACAAGGGTCTTTTATTTTATTATTTTTAATATATATTATATATTAATTAATAATATTATTATAAATATATAATATGTAACTAATATTGAATGGAATACATTATAGAATCCACCAATTATCGTATGTATCTCAAAAAAGTGGAGCACATCCATCGTGTGGAAAAATAATGAATAATGTCACATAGTAATTATAAATTGTAATAAAATTTCATTCTGAACTGATTTATTAATACCAGATGAGTATTAAATAAGATTAAACCGGAGTTTGCAAAACTGATTTAAGTATATTTATTTAATCTTTGCGTAAATTAGATGTGGATCATCTGAGTGGACGATCATACTGACTCACCTGCTTCGCAATTTTTTTAATATTTTCGATCAAAATATAATGATCACAAAAAACAAATTAGAAATTCCGGCAAACTCGTTATACTGCACAAGTATATACAATCCATACCTGCAACTGGAATTTCGACGGCGAACTCGGTGTAGCAAAAGACGGATAGCAAGGCGGAGAGACCAGAAAAGGCGTAGGACAGCACAACGGCGGGGCCGGCGTCCTGACGCGCCTCTTGTCCGGTGAGAACGAATATTCCGGCGCCGATGACTGCGCCCATGCCGAACCACATTAGGTCCCACCACGAGAGAGTCTTCTTCATCTCGCCCCCGCTGCGCGCCTTCACCTCCATCTCCGCCTCCAAATTGGACCGGCTCACGACCCGGTCCGCCAGCCGAGCCGGAGTCTGTCTCAGTGCACTCACGTAGTTGGCCCAGCTCTTGAACGACTCTTCGGGGAGAAAATCGTCTTTTGTGCACGCACACATCCTCTTCCTCCACCTAAGCCCCTCGTTGCCTTCGTCCCCTGCCCCCATATTTGTCCGTATCTAAGACCTGCAACGAACAACTAAAACTGAATTAATTTAAAAAGTCTGCAAAAATCGCGTCAAAATGTAAAGCGCGAAAAATTGCATACTTGAATAGGAGAAGAGATTTAGGAATGAGAAAATGGGAGCATGAATGAAGCTTGTTCATTTATATAGATGAGCAACTGTTTTATATTGAAAATGGTGGGATATAGAAAAGTCAAGTATCCGGCAGAAGATGCTATACGTTATCAACTAGACTCTCAATAAATCTTAATTAACAAAGTCATGAAAGATGAGTGTATACTATATACATATATATATATATATATGACAATGATTAACTAAAGAATTATTTATTGAATCAATCGAAATACGACGGCAATACCAACAATTGACAAAGTCGCCTTGGATTTTACTCACATAAAGTCGCCTTGTATATACATATACTGTCATGCTCGGTTACTCAGAATTTTTGGACAATTCTTTCTTGGGGGAAAATGTTAAAAAAATACTTACTTTTTCAGTACCACTGTGAAAGAGATGCACAGACTAAGACTGAAAAAGGGATGGATTTCTCTTTTATTTCTTATATTAATTTATTTCAAAATATTTAATACACATTATAAATTTATTAGTGATGTCATTATTTTTAAAAATAAATTGTTGTGTATGTGGTTATCTAAAATAGAAGATTGACGAAATGGAATTAAAAAAAATTGACTGTAGGTATTATTTTGGTTTACCAAAGTGTAGCACTCGACATTAGAATTAACTTGAATTATTATATATTCATGATAAAATGGAACTAAATACATGTGAAATAGATAAATTCAAGAGAAGCAAATCTTCATTAATATGCACACTGTAAATATTAGTAGGATATTAATCTAGAGAGCAGGTATTGTAGAGGGAATTCCAGCATCCCCACCATAAATCGCAGGCTTATTGACCGACGATCCTTGACCATCCTCTACGTTCCTATACGACTTCTCCTGTATCGCGTTAGCTTCATAGGACTTGGCAGTGTCGTAAGATGCATGCAGTCCAAAGAAGAAATAGTAAGCAAGTAGGAACGCTGACCATACCGCAAACCTTATGAATGAATCCTTATCTATCGACCCAAGTAGGAAGATGTTAACGGCAATTGACGTAGAAGGCAACCATGGCACCAACGGGACTCCCCACAGCTTGGGCTTGCGGGCTTGGGGGACGAAAAGCCAGAGACCGATGGTGGATAAGAGCCAAATTGGCAGAGTTATGCAGTAGGCAATCCAACCGTTTTCACTAACCCCCCAGTAAGCAGCAGTTGAAATTGATGATCCCAGAATTAGGAGAAGAAAAAAGACAAGTTTGTTACGGTTTTGAGGTGAGGTCTCTCCGGTGACGTAGTGCCTACGGACGAGAAGGGCAAGAGCTACGAGCATGAAGATGAAGAGAGTTGAGATTGAGAGAAGGTTGGAGAGGATGTCGAGGCTTGTGAAGAATGCGATGATGGCTGTAGCTACAAGCATGACAATGGTGGCATTGATGGGGGTACCAGTTTTGGGATCAACTTTGGCAAACCATGGAGGCATCATGTGCGTACGAGCAATGTGGGTCAAGTAACGGGCCTGGCCCACAGCGCCGACTAGAAGAACCGATGTCATGCCTTTCAATGCACCTGCAGCAACGACGTATTGAGCCCAACCCATCCCAACCGTGTCAAATGCCCTTGAGAAAGGAGCATCAACGTCAATACTTCCATACGGCTGCATGAGGCAGAGTGTCACGGCGAGAATGCAGTATATGGTGGTAGTGATCACCATTGAGCCGACAAGCCCGATGGGGATATCTCGGCCTGGATTCTTGGTTTCCTCAGCCATGGTGGAGACCGCGTCAAAACCAACATATGCGAAGAAGAGAACAGCAGAAGCTTTGAAGACACCGCGGGCCCCATATGGTGCGAAATCAGAGTAGTTTTGGGACTTTGCTTTCATGAGTCCTGCTACGATGATGAAGAGGATGACGATCAAGTGGACAACAGAGGCGATATAGTTTAGGCGAGAGGAGCCTTTTGTGCTGACAACTGCGATTATGCATATGAGTATGATGACGCCAACGGCTATGGGGTCAAGTTGGTTGTAGCCCTCAGCTAGAGAATGTGCATGAATACGGAAATCTGCAGGCTTGTGGCTGCAGAGTGTGGCAAAGTAAGACGTCCAGGAACGCGCCACCGCGCCACCGCCGATCACGTACTCAAGAAGGATGTTTCCGGCAGCTATAAAGGCCACGAAATCTCCGAGCTCAACCCGCAAATAGGCAAATGAACCACCTGCACGATTGAAACTGAGATCCACTTCGATTTGGGGCAAAACAAATCAAGAGCTTCATATATTTTGCTAAGGAAGTTTAAGTAAGCCCAAAATCTTGGATACAATCAGTATTAAGGTGTGGACTAGTTGATGACATGCAAGTAGACTATGTAGTTTCATATATTTGAATTTAATTCTCTGTTAAGCAATCAAATATTAACTTTCAAAGTCAACTGGAGGGTCTCAAGAATTGACAGTTGGAAGATCCAAGTATGGACAGAATAGATTAATGTATCTCTGACTACGAAGTTATTTTACATTATCTGAAATTGATTAATCATATCACATGAACACATGGAAGTCGTGAAGCTTCAGGGATTTCTACAGCAAAATTGGAGTAGAACAAAAATTAGAAAATAAAGGGAGATGTAATTCATGTACCTGCAACAGGGATTTCTACAGCGAACTCTGTGTAGCAAAAGACAGAAAGCATGGCCGAGAGTCCAGAGAAAGCGTAGGATAGCACAACGGCGGGGCCGGCGTCCTGGTTAGCCTCTTTCCCGGTGAGAACGAATATTCCGGCGCCGATGACGGCACCCATGCCGAACCAAATCAAGTCCCACCACGAAAGCGTCTTTTTCATCTCGTTACCACTTCGCGCCTTCACCTCCATCTCCGCCTCCACATTTGATCGGCTAACAACCCGGTCGGCTAGCCGAGCCGGAGTTTGTTTCAGTGCATTGATGTAGCTACCCCAGCTCTTGAACGACTCCTCGGGGAGAAAATCGTCTTTAGTGCACGTGCATCCCCTCCTCTTAGTCAGTCCCGACAAACCTCCTCCGTTGGTTTCGTCCCCTGCACCCATATTTTCCTCCGTATGTCTAAAACCTGTAAAATTCAGTGTAATTGCGACATTGAATAAAAATGTGCCGATAAAATAGAATCAATTGCAAGAACCTTAAAAAACAGTAGATTTTGGATTTCTCTTGAAAACTTAAATTAAGACAATCCTTCCGATTTATTAGGGTTTAAAATAGGCGGAAGGGCCATGTTAGGACTGCAAAACAGATTTTCAAAATCACGATGACTCAAACAAGTGAACAACCATGACTTCTATGGGAAATTTAAAAAAGAACATGCATCAGAACAGATTCGACCATGAAAAGATGACCGATCACGAAAATTGCAGAATGAATGAAGATTGCTTGTTTAATTTGAGAAGTAACTAAGACTTCTGTGTGGTATTATATATAAGATTAAGCATAACAGAGTCAAAGATGATTTGTTTATAGGGATAGAATCAGTCGAAATGCATAACCGCAAAATGACAAACTGACATCGTCGCCTTCGATTACTCGCACAAAATGTACATGTACACAAAAAAATCTAATTTTCAACAGATACTGAAATACAGAAAAACACTATACATGCACGGACTCCTTCTAAGCCAGAAGAAAATAAAATAGAGAAGAAGGAGAGAGGTCTGTGTGAGTGTGTGTGTGTGAGAGAGAGAAAATGATTACCAGAGGTTTCAGTCAGAGAACTGTGTGAGAAATGCTGACGGGAGAAGTAAGTGGTTGATGTAATTTGGAAATTCAGCGATCTGAATTATATATATATATATATATATATATATATATTCCTAAGGTGTTGAAATTGAATTTGAATGTTGACTTTGCTGAAGAGATTGACTGATGGACTGGTTACAGCTGTATTCCTGTAATGAAAATACAATTAAAGAGGTCTTTATTTTTTAATTTAATTTTGTTTCCAAAGGAATTTATGTATACCAGATCCCTTGGAGCATTGCTGGAAGGTCATTAAGATCTAATTTCAATCCGTATTTTAAAAATCTTCCCAATTATTTGAATATGGCCAACTTTTCATTTATTAGTCATTTTAATTAGAAAATTTTAATATCTACCTAATAAGTTTTTCATCATATTGACCAAATTCAATCAATTTGAAAATTTTAAATTAATATCTCCAGTTAACCTTTAAGTCGATTAATATATGTGCATGCATGTAATTTTGTGTACAGAATCTTAGGATTCACTTATATTGATATGATGCAATATTTAAATAAGAATTGCACCTTTCATAAGATAATTTGTTAGGCTGATAATTATGGTAATAAATAAAGTATTTATTTATGGTTTGTGAAATGAATATAGTGTGCGTAAATCTCTGAATGGGAATCATTGACTTTTAGTATTAAATTATATTAGGAAATTAGATATTCAGTGGAGAGGAGAAAGATTAGGTGGAGGAATGTGTGTGATTGGTCCCTTGGAATTCGGAGATCCGACGGCTAGTCGATTCAGACGGTGGTGGAGCCCACATGGGACCGGGATTTAGGGGTGGAATTGGATCTCCGAGCACAGTGACGCCATCCTTGGAATTTGATTCACTAATATATATTTCTTTCTTTTTCCTTTTTTCTTTGTCGGAAAAAAAAAAAAGAGGTAAACTCTATGGGCAAAATTGGTATTTTTTTCCCTTCTTTGTTTTATATTTCAAAGTTGGTGGCGCCATTAGGATTTAAGCTTTATCCAAACAAGATACCGTTATTTCTTGACTTTAAGTTCTATGGGAGTCGGCTGATAATGGATGGTTTATGGATAAAGCAAGAACGTGTTCACACTTCTAATTTACTATTGAATTTTACCTTTTAGCTAACTGTAATAATATCCATTTTTTCCACTTCTATGCAGTTTACTAAATAAAGATCCAAATAGATAGAATTGAAAGATACTATTTTAATATTATTGCAATTGAATTTTAGTGTAATTCACGATATGAATTATATAAATCATAATATATTTGAAATATATAAATTATGTGACAGGACCCATGAATTTGAGCATAATTTAGATGTTTTAATTGTTAGCCCAAACCCAAGAAGATGATTAGATATCAGAGGGTTATTAGATGAAGAATGAACATTAAAGAAAACTTACAAATTTTTGTATCTCTCTTTTCCAATTTCTCTTTTTTCTTATTAAGAGTCGCATACGCTCAAAATATGTATTTTCACTCTTCTCTTTTTTTCATGAGCTTATGGTTGCTCAAAAGGTGGAGAAAGCTATGAAGAAAATATAATTCCAATTAAAATATCACTACACATAATGCGCCCGAAGCTTCATCAATTTATGGTCAATACACAATTCAAAAAAAGTTTTTAACAGATCCGTAGTATATAAAATTTTAGAATAATTTCTGAAATTTGTTTTGAAATAAATTAATATATATGTTCTTTTATAAGAAAAATATCTAAATTGACATGCACTAAAGCTAGAAATAGAAGTGTGAATACATACATTGATTAAGATGGATTCATGTTTCTACTAGAAAGGGACATAATCTTTAAGAATGAGTACAAATAGTTTAGTACACGATATAATATCTTTAATAACTCAATCTATTTATTCATAAATAACAATTTTTATTTATGGATATGTTTAGTTCACCACATCAAACTTATACAATTTTTAAATTGTTAATTTTTTTATATGAAGAGTTTTCACGGCTTTTAAATTAATAATTTTTAAATATAAAAAAAATTCATAAACTGATCAATATTATAATCGGCGTTAGACGAACCGAGTGAAATTGTGAGCTCAATATCAACCTAGAATATGTGCCCATGTAAGATTCTCATATATGAAACATTGACTTTGTCTTTCCCAGCTTTCCTCGTTTTACATTTTGTTTTAGAAACATAAAATAAAAGTAGGAGACTATAGAGGTAGCTGCTACAAATAGACATTGACGACTTCCGTTAATATATTATCAATAATAATTTGTCCTTTTCAAGTAAATCTATGGAACTATGTCATCTGTTTGTCGTTTAGTGCCATCAACCATCTCAACTTTAAAATAATATTGAATTCATCAAAAAGAAAAGAAACATGTTTCTTCATACTATCTTTTTTATATTTTATTAATTAGATGAAGGTATAAATTGTTTTTTTAAATTATAAATTTGTATATATAAAATTTAATTGTTAAATTGAAAAAATTAAAAAATAAGAATTGAGCTTTCATAATTCATTTCTTGAGCTTTTTTTTTTTTTTTTGTGAGAATTTTTCGTTGATTTATTTGATTCACTTTTATTAAATGTGTCAGCTGCAATAAAAATCCTTCCGGGGTGGGGGTGGGGGTGGTGCCGGGGGCGGGGAACTTATTCGGCTCACTTTTTTGGGTTCAATTCTGTTAAATTTGGGCTGATGGACCTGCAATGGAACTTATGGGCCGGATTCAGTATGGTGCCTGGTAAACTAGTTTGGGCTTTATTTCTGCTTAAATTGGGCTGATATGCATCTGCTTGGATTCAATTTTAGTTTTGTTAAGAGACCAATTTTATTTGTGATATGATTATAATATTCCACATTTTGTATTCACATTCTCCGTATTTTTGTTTCCAAAATTGTAATTAATTGATCTAATTAATCATTCTTTATTTCAGAAAAATAATTAATTGCAATTGAAGAAAAATCGAAAAAAAAAGAACAATTAGTAAAAAAAAACAAGCCAATATAAAAACAGCCCAAAAGCCCAAAAAAGCAGAAATAAAGCTCAAGAAAAAGTCCAAAACTCAAAAAAGACCCAAAAGCCCCTTTTAGGCCCAAGAAACTAAGGGCAGGGAAATGAAGAAATCCCTCCCCACTTTTTGGAAAAAGAATCAGCCGAAAAACTTTGAGGAGAGAGGAGAGAGAATACACTTTTGCTTTCTTTTCTTCTTTTGATCAAATTTTGTAGAGAGACAATTTTGGGAGAGAATGAACATATTTTCTTCTTTTTTTTTTTGTAGTAAGTTTCTATTTTATCTATTTTTTCTCTTTTTCTTTAGTTTATTTCTTGTATTAAATGATATTGGTTATGTTTAGGATTTATTATAATATGAGTGGCTAATTTTACGGTTTGATTTAAGGGTTTCGTATTTCGGTTATATTATTGTGAGGCTTTGGGATATGTATTGATTATCTTGTTTTATATTCAAGTACTAATATGTTCAAATGATTATTAATGGAGGTTTATATTAATTTGAATTGACAAATCAAATGAATATTTATTCTCCTAAAGCTATTCATGAGTTTACACTCCTAGTAGTGTAAATGGGTGAAGAATCGTAGCATTAGAATATGTAAATTATGCTATCATAAATTGCCTATCCTAATTGAACCTATAGGACTAATATTGATATTTATGGCTATCCTAATTATTGATATTAGTATTGACCTGTTTTCACTAAGATTAATGCTATTATTAATTAACATGGAATGCTATCGTGCCCAGTTAATTAATAATAAGAATTGACCGGATGTTAGGTTTGGTTAATTAATTAAGAAAACAAAGGATTTAGAAGGCTATCCTAATAAATCCAAGGTTAATTGATTGAATTTGCAAGAATTTATTTGTTAAGTCTATGATCAATAGTATAATTGAATATCGAACCCTTAAATCAAATTTCTCTCTTCTTAGTATTATCTCTATTTTAATAGTTTTTCTTGCCAAATTGTTTTGTGTGCATTAATATCGTGTAAGCTTGCAGTTGCTAGATTGATTAATTTAGTATTTAGTAGATTAGGTGAAAATCTTCAAAACCCCCCGTTTTTGTTTTATTTTATTCAAAAGAATTTAATTCCCGTTCCCTGTGGATTCGACCCTGCTCACCACTATACTCGTATTTTGGAAGTAGGTTAATTATATTTGATGGATTGACAACCTATCAATTTGCTTAGACATGTCACGGTTCGTCGGTTTTGATTTTGGTTCCAAAATCGATGGTTCTTGGAACTGTGGAGGGCAGAACTAAAATCGAACTGTCATATATACGGTTTCGGTTTCGGAACCGGCGGTTCCCCGATTCCTTTTTTTATAATTAACAACTTTCAAAAATAATTCTTGGTCTTTTGAATTTGATTATCACAAGAAATTGAATTGAATATAGTTAACTTAACTAAAACAATTATATTTTACAAAAAAATAAAATTACATCAATCAAAACTTAACTTTACAACTTATAATAAAATTACAAAAAAAAATAGAAAAGTTACAACAAAAAATTAACTTACCTAAAAATATTTACTTCTTTTGACAAGAAATTACAATTTTACAAGTTTTCAATTACAACTTATTAAAAAAAAATAGAAGAGAAAAAAAAAAGACTTGAGCTTAACTATAAATTAGAAATTAAAATTTAATTTCTAATTTATAATTAAGTTGCCTACGTATCCTCATAGTTGAGAAATCAAAGTCGACGTAGTTCTCTTACCTTCTTGTAACATACCTTGATGCTTGAGAAGTGGCGTGACTCAATCACTCCCGGACGTGGTCGAATACTCGTTTCCATCTTCATCCTCGTCCTCTTCATCAAAATTTACTTCTTGTTATCTTACCTCGGGGTTTGACCAATCATTAAGTAAAGCTTGATTTTCTAGATTTTCCACCTTTAAATTGGATCTTCGAAGATCCAAAATGTAACCGCCAGTACTAAATGTTTGTTCAACCGAGACGGTGGATGCCGAACACGCAAATATTTCCTTTGCAATTAGTGATAAAATAGGAAAGTTTTGCTCTTCGGGACCACCATCTCAAAAGCTCGTTGGGTGTATCAAATTCAAGTACCTCAAAAGTAGTATATAGATAATTATCTAATTCTTGAGAAAGACTATTGCTCCTAGGTTTTTTTAATTTTCTAATATCATAAAACCTATAATATTGATTAATGTGTTGAAAGTTTGGATCTTGACGATGTTCGGGTTGACCCGAAACCAAACTACCGCCACCAATATCTTCATTTTCATGACCGTTTTCACTATTTAAATTATCACTATAATAAATTTTATATTATTTAAAACAATCATAAAGTAATTGTTTTGTGTTACCTACAATTATATGTAGATTTGGAATGTCATCATCCTTAACCGGAAATAATGCATCATAATACATTCTTAGTAATTCTTCTAAACCATCTTATCTAATTTTAGGATCTAAAAGTTTTGCAACTAAAAATAAATCGGGAATTTCTTAATAATACTTTAACCATTTACTTCTCATGTTTGCAATGCAATTTTGTAAAGTGTCATGCGAATAATATGATTGTAAAATAAGTGCAATTTTAACACAATGATCTATAACTAAAGGAGAAGTGGGATAGTAACATCCGGATAATTCTTCCGTTGCATCTTTAAAAACTTTCAAAAGAGAAATTAATTCAACACATGTATCCCATGAACTTGGAAATAAAGGAATACCTAATTGTTCTTATGAAAAAAATGTACATAATTCATTTATAACCTCATAAGAATAATTCAACATTTTATATGTTGAATTCCAACGATTAGGCACATCTTTAGTGATTTTTGTGGGTGCACCCATACCAAATGATTTACAAAATATTCTCCTTTTTTTGCATAAAGTTGCATGTCTAGCTAAATGTCCAATTGCTAATATAATAGGACATATATGTGCTTTAAAATGTTCTATGCCGTCTTGTACACACAAATTTAAAACATGACACATGCATCTAATATAAAAAAATCTGCCCTTAAATGACAGTTGACAAATTTGAATTAATAATGGCAAACTAGCAGTATTAACACTAGCATTGTCAAATGAAATTGAAAAAAAAATTTGTAACTAAATTATATTCTTGCTAAATAGTATGAATTTTATGAGAAATATTTGCGGCCGTGTGTGTTTGATCAAATTCTCTATATGCAAGTAATCTTTTTTGCATTGTCTATGAATTATTTATCCAATGACAAGTAAGTCCTAAAAAACTATGTTCTCTCCAATGATCCGTCCATATATCCGTACAAATTGAAACTTTTTTGTTGTAAAGAATTAAACATATCAATTAAAGACAACTTAAATTCACCTACAATTTTTTCAATATCACAAACTAATGTTCTACGTGAAACACCGGACGCATGAGGGTTTAGTGATAGTGACACATAATTTTTAAACAAATCATTTTCAGCAGTATTAAAAGAAAAAGACATGCCACAAACCATTTTTGATAATTTTTTTCTCATTGTTGGTTCGGAATATTTAAATAAAGAAGTTGTACCTTGTGATTCATCAGTGAATCCTCCACGAGGTATTTGTGTTTGACGCCGACCATTTCCGACTTTGTCCAGATGGTGATGCTGCAAATGTTTTTTGAACGTGCCATAACCTCCTCCTTTTTTAAAAACATATTCCAACCCGCAATAGTTGCAAATTGCTTTATTATTTTGCAAATCTCTTTTGAAGGGAACAACAAAGATATCCGATCTTAGTGCCTCATCTCGTCCACTTTGAGTTTGTTGCGTACTTTGACTTTGACTCTCTTGAGTTGGAAGACGTTCTTTATCGGTTGATTCGTTTTGTGCACCTAAATTGATAATCATAATAAATTATTAATCATAGATAATTGAGAGAGATATTTAAAATATAAACAAAGTATAAAATAATATTTAAGAAAGATATCTTATAAAATAAACACAAACCTAATTGAGCTTGATAATCTTCTTGCCACTCGATCGGAATTTCAATATCTTCACCATCAAGATTAAGATACCTTGGAGCGAAGGGAGATGGTCGTGGTAATCCGGCTCCGGCACTTGTATTCGTCGGCATAGATGATTTTTCTTTTGCTTGTCGAGATGAAGAAGATGATCCTCTACCTCCACATCCTCTTTGGCTTGAGCTCGACATTTTAAGAGAGATTGAGAAAGATGACAAAATAATGATAATTGAGAGAGATTGAGAAAGATGATAAGATAATCAGGAGAGATTGAGGGAGATCACAAGATAATTGAGAGAGATTGAGGGAGATTGAGAAAGATGACAAGATAATCGGGGGAGATTGAGGGAGATCACAAGATAATTGAGAGAGATTAGATTTTGTGAAGGAAAATGAGTAGGGAGGAAGTATTTATAGAAAAAAAAAAGATCCGTTGGAACCGCCGGTTTTCGGTTCCGGTTCAAACCGACGGTTCCCCCAACGGTTGTAGAATCTCAGCCGTTGGAGATTAACGGCTAGTTAATCTCAGCAGTTGATCTTCAACAGCTAGAATTTTCAGAAAGACGGTTAGAACCGCCGGTTCAAACCCGCGGTTCCTGGAACCGAAAAATAGGAAACCGAAACCGAACTGTAACTCAGACGGTTTCGGTTCCAATTTGAAACTAAAATTAGTCAATGGTTGAACCGAACCGTTGACCGACGGTTCGAACCAGCGGTTCCGATGATGTTAGTGGACAGTTGAGCTACTATAAAATAAGCTTGACCGCATCTCTGAAATGTCTGAATAATAATAATAATAATAATAATAATAATAATAATAATAATAAACGAGAAGGTATCAAGATAAAATAAATAACGTGACATCAATAGAGAACACGTTCAACTGTCATTAGTAAACATACGAAGACTCGTATTGAAGAGAGATTCAACCTCATAGTCAAATAGGAAGCGAAACATTATAGAATTGGGGATGTTTAGACTAGGCTGGAAGCCTCCGTAGCACAACCGGTTGTGGGTTGTAAGGTTGTGTCACAATCAAATGCATAGTAAAAGGTAGTGTTTGTTTTGAGTTATAATAAGGTAGATTGTTATTGATATATCAAATCAATAGGTTTAGTAGAGTTTTGTTTGTATTATTATATTATTAGAGATAAATATTTGTGGATTTAATAATTAGTGATAGATTATTATATATATATGCTAAATGGATGTCAAAATAAAGATCTTAAAAAGAGAATTAATATGATATAATTTTTATAAAAAATGGATTTGAAATAAAAAAGTTATAAAAATTTTGGGTGAAAAAATATATATTGAATAATTTTCTTGGGAATGATGAGAGAAGAGGGAGAAAAAAGAGGTGTAGAGTGGGTAAGGTTGTGGATGGAACAACCACAACCCACAACCTCGTAAACAAATACGGGTTGGGTTGTGGCACAACCCACAACCAGTTGTGCAAAGGCGTGTCCAAACATACCCTATAAAATTTGTACAAATTAATTCCTAAATGAATATTGATGATTTAAATTAGATCCTAAATTGTTATTATCTTTTACAAATAGGCTCTTTAAATTTTAAATAAGACCAAATCAGCCACTAACTCCAAATTACAAGATAACAAAGTTGTATAGCTGAAAATCAAACTAAGTTATTCGATATTCTATTCGAGTTCGTTCGTTAAAACTTGTTTGAATTCGGTTCGATAAAAATGTCAAACAAGCTTGAATACATTTTTATGTTTGATAAAATCTAAAACTCGACTCGAGCTCGAGCTCGTTAAGCAAAATTCGTTAAAACAATTGTAAAATATCAAATTATTCGAGCTCGACTCGATTAAAGCTCGTTCAAGCTTGACTCGGTTAATAATCAAATCAATCTCAAACAAAATATTAAAAGTTCGATAACATTTCAAATAATCTTGAACAATGATACGTTCAACTGAAATCGACTCGTTTACACCGTGCAAAGGAGAGAAGCTTTGCTGGCTTGCAGTTTCAGCCTAAGGAAGTGTGCGAATCTTGCAAATGTTTTACTTCTGCAGAAGCTACTAAATATGAAAATTGTGCAAAAAATACCATTTAGTAAATAT
Source organism: Caryopteris x clandonensis (assembly GCA_028749325.2). Lineage (NCBI taxonomy): Eukaryota > Viridiplantae > Streptophyta > Magnoliopsida > Lamiales > Lamiaceae > Caryopteris > Caryopteris x clandonensis. Next base: position 4,699,924 of record JAPYKT020000011.1, read on the forward strand.
TAATAGTGTCTGGATTATAATTGACTCTGAAGTAAAATCAGAAGTTGTAGTGTTTGTGTTATAAAATAAAAATAAAAATAATTAATAGGAAAAATCAAGAATCAAGTAAACGCATCAACAGGGCTCCTTTGAGCTTTTGCTTAAACAAAGCAGAAATTTATTACAAATTGATGCAGAAAAACCCAAAATTTGCTGGCAAGATACATAAAAGTACACACAATTACAGTTGCAATCTACCTAAGTTAAAGATAACAGGAAACACAAGGTAAGAAGAAGAATCAATGATAACACACAACACTCTACTAGGAACAAAGTTATGAAACAATCAATCAACAAAATCCTTTCTATTCCTCTAAATGTTTCTTTTCCTTCACTTGTTTCTCTCTTGCCTTCTCAATCTTTTTGTTCCCATTGTTCTGCTTGCTCACAGATCCCTCTTGGGCACTGCACATTTGAGACTTCAACCTGAAGCTGAATTTCTTTGACACGTTTCCCCATGTGCTCGTTCCTTTCACCTTACCCAGCTTCTCGATCTCTTGCCTCATGCTTGAACATTCTTTCTCGAGCTCAGAAACCCGCATCCTCATATTATCCATACCGACTTTCAAGACCTGGTTTTCCCGCACAGCTGTGGCCCACCCGCCTTCGTTTGCCCCCATCAAGCCGCTTCTCAGCTGTCTTGAACCGTCGAGATTGTCAGAGACGAGGTAACAACCAGCAATGGAAGTTCTCAGCTGGAGCTGCTCAAAGAAGAGGACTTGGACTATTATTCTCAAAGGCAGCCTTTCGTTCTGAGCTGCGTGTGTGCAAGCTTCGAGAGAGAGTTTCTGGCAGTCCATTAATCGACATAGTTGTTCTCTGTCGGATTCAGCTAACCATGGATGAGACTGCATCGAAAAACAAAACAAGATGACTCATTAGCTTCTGGGATAGTTCCAAAAATTATCCTTGGGCTGTGTATGGATCGAGGGATTTAAAATGAGCGGATTTCAAATCCACCCTCAAATCCTTCAATCCAGACGCAACCTCGAGGTTTTCGCTAATTAAGAAAAGAAAACATAAAGGTCAGTTTCCTTACAAATTGAAACGAATGAAGGGGAGGGGGTGAGCGTAAGAAAAATACAAATATCAAGGGACTGTAATAAGCTAACGGGGTTGTTTTCATTGGACTTTCATTTTTTAATTAGGCTAAAACTAAAAGGTAGCTTTGTAATTATCTGCTAGCTTTTCCTAGAAAGCAAAGACTGAAGCAAGTGGTGCGACATATTACCTTGAGATAAATGTCAATTGCACGGTAAAGACCATCATCCAAGGGCCGTGCGTACTCTGGAACAGCTGCAGCAAGAGACTGAAACTTGGGGAGTTTCAGATTAACATCTGGTGCCACCTCAGCAAGGTACCCGTCGATCAACTTGGCAACCATTGTGATTGGTGTGAGTGACGGTGAACCCATTATTTGGCCATCATCAACTGAACCTGGAGATGCACCACCAACAGCCTGTTCCATGGCCAAGAAATGCTCCAGAATACGGTGAACACAGTCCACATCATATAGAGTCTCCATGGAATACGAAAAATTCGGCATTAAGAGATCTTCAAGTGTCGCCTGATCAAGCTGCATCCCTATTCTTTTCTCTAGGTTTGATATGCATGAGGGATTAGCTCGAAGAATTTTGGCTGTTTTGAGTAGACCAAAGAGAAATTTTGCTGAAACTAGACCCTTCTGTTTTGGAAGTAAGTGGTCGATCTCTTCAAGCAGAAGCTTCTGATCTTCTTCCGAGAGTGAGGTCACGGGTCCCACTTGTACGTGGCGGTTGCTCGACTCACTGCCACCTTGGCGTCTGTTTAGACCCGGTAGGTACTTTTTCGCATAAGAATTAAGAGACCCGGCAATTGTTTCCTGTTTTATGCCACGAGATTCCATGGCTGAAATCAACCTTTTGTAAAGCGGTAAACTCAAAGCGGATGCATCCTCATACCACCAATCTGAACTCGAGTGCTTTGGTCGAGCACCCGTGCTGATCCCATTCCACAACACACTTCCTCCAGGGCTCTGCATGGGCCCACCGTGCTCCATCATGGGCCACCCGAACAAAGTGGGGTCCGTACAAGCCTTGGCAGCCAGTGAGTCGATGCATCTTTTTGGGATATGGAGTTGTTCAGCATAAGAGAGAACATCATCACAGGTCTGTAGTGCTTTCAACGAGTCTTTCCAATTTCGTAGAACAACCTGATTGAGAAAGGTTTCAGTTAGAGAAATGAGATTTCCTTCCCCGTACTCTTCGGTCATTTCAAGATGCTCGGCAGCACACCGGAGGTACACCACATTTGCAGCTGTAAGTTCTAGTTTAACACCGTAGCAAAATTTAGCAACAAGTTCGAATGTTTTTGCTCCACCAGGAACATCGGAAAGCTTAATGAGACAGCCTTCTTCTCCTTCCGATGACTCAGCAATGAGTCTTTCCATAACCCCACTTCTTGAGAGCAATGGAAACTACAATAAATAAAACAGCTTTAGTAAGATGGCGATGACTAGCTATACATCAAGTTCTATTCATATTCGGCTAGAAAATGTTTTGTTGTTAATTTATTTGACAATAATCAAAATCTTGTTTAATGGTTTCCTTTGGTCTGTTAGAGGACAAGAAAATGAACTAAAATTACAAATCAAATAAAAGTGACTGGATTGGCACTTTTTAGGTCCATTTACTAGAGTCGGCAAACAATATAAATGAAAGCCGAAACAATACCTTGTGAAGATGGAAGGACATTTCCTCAACTTCAACCACTACATCACTAGGGAGGCCGGTAGTGCAGAACCTGCAGTTGAATAAAAAGAAGAGGTCATGTAACGAGAAACCGTTTTAGTTTAAAGCTAAAATTCACAGTTACTATCAAGTCCATCATGGATTCTGTATGTTGAACACAGATAGATATTCAGGAGCAGAAAATCTGATAAAGAAACTCCACGTAAAGGGTTAGCTCGAAAAGATTGCGCGCACTGCTCCTCGTGCAAAATTCTTTGGTGTATAACTTGCGCTCAATTCATCAAGGTAAAATGTCTACCTAGAAACAGAAGAGTATAACCAGACCATTGAACTTTACATTTAGAAATCGAAAGAAAACAAAACGCGCTGTATACATTTTTTTCTATAAAGAGATTGTTGAAGTGCCTAATCCAACATAAGTGTTAAGATTTGGTAGCATAATCGCCCTTAATCTCCAACATGGTATTGAGAGGCCATACAACATATGCAGCCATTCTAACAGGTCCAGATCATTCATTAAACAAATCAAATTTGTACATCGGAATAGTGCATTTAACAGACTCAGCTCTGTGAATCAACAAATCTAAGCTTTGGATATATCGACATTGTCACATACAGCTTCAAGGTCAGAAGGGTCAATTCAGTTCAGGTTCTTTCGTCAAAATTCAGAAACAGACACAATGCATAAAGCAAGATTCCAGGGAAAGAAAGGGACATTTTCAGAAAGAAAAGCCCTAAAACCAGGAGCATATAATCAGCGTTACACAAGATTGATTCTAGTTCGATTGCAGGACAAAAATAAAAAACTGTAACTGTAGCAAAAATATGAAGAGTGAGTGATGAAACACACCAGGCCTGGCCTTGCCTCCTGAATGCATCAGATTTGGATCCCAACTTCATACAAGCCATCTCTTCAATGTGCAACCCAGTTCAAGAATCTTGAGTAGCCACAAATCATAAACCCAAATCTCAGAAATTCTGAAATTGCCCAACTTCCTCAAGAACTTCGAAGCAATTCTTACGCGAGTCTTCGAGCAAAAACAGTTTAAACCCCAAATTTCTCACACTTGAACTCAGAACAGAGAGAATCACAGAAAGTCCCCTCAGGAGAGAGAGAGAGAGAGGCGCAGAAACCCACTTCAAAAGAGCTCCAATTTTCCTCTCATCAAGACTGCAATTATTGGCAGCGGAAATGTCACTCCTCTCTGGTCACCCCTATATGAAACTGACCCAAAATCTCAGTTTCAGAGCAACAAATGCCTTCAAACAAAAAGAAATCAATAAAATTTTCGAATCGGACACCGAATTTAGGTCAACCCCTCCAAAAATAAAAACAAACCCAGTTGTTCTGACACAAACCACTTCCTTCTTTAACTACCAGAAGATTCCAAAACCAACCCCTTTTAACATATGAGACACCAAACCCCGTCTATCCCAATAATGTTGATTTTCATTGAGTACAATTTAAGGAGAAAAGACCCGGTTTTTCCTTTGCTAATCTTAATATTTTTATGTGTATAATAATGTCCGAAAGCCTTCTTTTTTCCTTGATCAGTCTGAAAAAAGCCTGGGAAAACTCAATACGGGTAATTATTAATGGCAGCTCTGAAACACAAAAAACTTGTCTCTATAATACATGTGGGGTCCCTTCGCTTGAAACACACTCATTGCATAGAGATTCCAAATTCTTCCCATTTCTAAATTCCATTTGCTAATAAGGTATTACTCCTTGATAATGAACCACTTTCCTTATCTTTATAAATCCAACAATCCTGATTATTTATTTATTTTGTATGCCATGATTTTTGAAAGCAACAGCTATCTGTTCTGTCCAGCTAGGCCATGTGGATCCATTCCCTTATTCAATTAATAATATTCTTTTTTCAGAAAAATACAAATTTTTCTCCTTTCCCTTATTGAGAAATTAGAAAAGTGGATCTTACCATGGAAAATAGGAAAATTACTAATTACTTTTTTTTTTCAGATTATGAAACTAATTAAGAATATATCTGTAAGATAAGACATCAAGCTCAGATAATTTTCGTACTCGTGCCTTTAAAAGAAATTATTAGTCTTTTTTGTCAATAAACTTTAAAAATAGTTTTTGTAATTAATGAAGAATGATGCCTATTAACTAAAATTTACTTTGATACAATTTGCAGTTTTGTTTTATTAGGTGACACGATATTGTTTTATTTACTATTTTTATCAATGATAATATTTATTATGAAGAATGCCAGCATACTATTAATGGCATATCCGATCAAATTTAAAGTTTTATTGTAATTAGTCTGAACTTTTTTTATAAAATATAAATAAATTATGGTGTTATAGTTTCTATAGTAAAATTTATTATGATTTTGGGCAAGACCTAAGTTATTGCTGCTTTCAAACTAATAAATAACATATTATTGCAGTTATCCACCAGCAATGTCCAAATTACAAGTAGGTGGATGGACTTTATGGCATTATAATTGCGCCATATTCTTCAAACAAAATAAAAAATAAATATAAATAATTATGTGGAGTATAATATTTGTTTGTATTTTAAATTATTCACCATTTAAATTGAGAAATTCTTTTCGAAATTTGATGTGATTTGAATTTAGAATCGATGCTTAAATATAATAATTGCTCTTAATACTTAATTCAGTCTCCTTCGCTACGTAAAGTATAATTTATGTAAAATATTAAATGAATCTCACCTTTTATTTACAGTCGATTTAGGGTAGGTGAATAACATTATTTAACTTTGAAAAAAATAAAAAAAAGAGGAACACTGAGGAGAAGTGAAAAAAAAAATTTATATATATATATATATATTAAATAAAAGATATGGGCTGGAGCGTGCGAGGGTATTGCTATTATTAATGTGGGCTGGTGCCTTTAAGGCCACGCTTGAAATGGCTAAGAACCCTAAGCTCCTCGAGATCAGCGCGCCATAGATGAAAGCCAAACACGAGGCACGACCATCCCCCACACGCAAACGCAATAATTGATGCGGCTCGGCTTCATTCAGCCGGCTAATCTCTTCCCTATGATCTTTAAATGATAAATATTACTCCATTATACAGTTGATTAAAATATTTCTAGATTTACAGGATTTGGTTTGCACCTAACGCTGATTAATTTTGAATTTCATACTGCTTCATTTTTATTTTTTTTAAATGTAAAATTAAATTTTTCAATTTAATAAATTTTTTTATTATATTATAACTATGATACTATTATTTTTCTACTTTTTTTATTTCTCAATATCCTCGTTCACTATTTCTCTACTACTCTTGCTTCCCAATAATAATTAATAATTATTTTTCAATAATTCAAGCATTACTAATATATCTCATTACAAAATTATATATGATTATTCATTTTTTTCAGTATTAATGTGACATTTACAATAAAATCGTACTCTATATAATCTAAAACAAACAAAAAATTATCACCATTCTATTTTATTTTATAATTCTTAAAATTCAAATTTAAAATTTCTTACGACCTACTTAAACATAAACTAAACACTTAGTATCACCACATTCAATAACAAATAGTATTCTAAATTTTAAATTTATTTAATATCTTACATATATATTCGAAAAAATACTTCATCCCTACTAGATATTGATATAAATTGGTCGTAGAAGAAAAGGAGAGAGAGTTCTTTCACGTAACATTAACAAAACAATTATTACTCCTTCCATTTTAAAAAATAAGTCATATTTTACAATAGTACAATTTTTTTTTGTCGATTACAAAGCTACAACCTTCTAAAATTATAAATTCGCATTTATACCATTTTATTTATTTATTTTATTTTATTTATTCAATTATATACAATATATTTGTGAAACAAAATCTCAAGTTTCTACTTCTATAACTGAAATGAAACCTTAATCTTTTTAAAATAACTTTTTTAAGGATAAAAATATATTTATTGAAATAAATTTTTCTCTTTTTTGGATGGACAGAAAAGATAATATTTTAATATATGCTCCATTGTGATTTCTTCATTCTGTCAGCTCAAATAGAAATAAAGTCAACTGTAAGGTGCATCAGATGATAATATAATAATCCTAATGTGGACGTACATGCAACGTTATGCACCACATATCATAAACCTCAAAATCAACAACACAAAATTATTCCAATCCAAAGCTTCCAAGTCAATGGTGCCCGAATTGTCAACTTTTTTTTTTTTTTTAGAATATTTGGTATGCTTGGGACAAATTTAAGTGGGTCGAAAAAATACAATATTTATTATATTATATTCTTAATAGAGTTTGTCGTGTTTTACTTTTTCAAAATTTCATTTTTTTATATATATATATATGTAAATTTTTGGCGCATATTTAATATTATAATTGCAAAATTCCAGATTTTCTTAAGGAACGACTTATTATGTTTAGTGGCAATGTGGCATTGAACAATTAATCATAAATTCCTCTATACAAAAATAATTAATTCTTCCTTTTTAAGCTCTATTATTATTATTTAATGTCTTTTGGTGGTGGATGAGGGATTGTTATTTACGTCTATTTCCATATTGGTAGTTGAAATGATGAGGGATAAGTTACTTTATTTTTTTATTTTTTTTTATTTTGGACACAGATGGAATAGTTCGTTTTTATTATGTTATATTGCATTATGATTTTGTTAAAAGTTACTTTTATTAAATAATAAATTGTACTGTTTTTAAAAATTAGATTTAGAGTGTTTCCAACTTGATACAAAATATTCAACTTACTCAAACCTATAACTTATTAAAGTGGAACGATATATTATAATATTATATAATTAAATTATATAATATTTTATTTTAAAAAATATATTTATACCTTTAGATCAAATCCATATAAAATAAATAATATTATTTATTTAAATTCAATACATATACCAAAATAAAAATAAATAATTAATATTTATAAAAAAATTATATTTTATCCACAAAAAATATTACAACATTTTTTAAATATAATTTTTTATTTTAAAATATGCAATATTGATGTCAAATTAAAAATCAGGGAAAAACTGATTAATTTGATATATCATACTTAAAAAATGGATTTAAATGAAAAAATTATTTAAGATTTTAAATTTTAGTAAAAGATAAAAATTAAAAAAGGGAGAATTACAATGTTAATAAATAATTGAATATGTGTCAAAAAAATTAAAGAATTATTATTATAAATAAATATGATGATAATATGTAAAAAAATTTCTTCTTTTATATAGAGAAGGATGTTGTGCGGCGTAAATCTGTCGAATAAAAGGTTTAGCACTAATGTTGGACCAATTTTCAGGCAAAAATGCCAAAATATGGCAAAAAAAAAAATTAATTACAAAAATATAGTAAAAAAAAAAATTTAAAATCTAAGCAAAGTCGCCCCTGCCAGGGGCGACTTTTCATTTTTTTTTTTTTTTTAATGCTGGAAGGCTCACTCGGTCGGGTCACCACTCGGCCGGCCGAGTGGTACTTGTTACTCGGCCGAGACACTCGGCCCCCGTATTACTCGACCGACCGAGTTATGGGAATCCACTCGGTCACGGCACTCGGTCGCACACTTCACTCGGCTGGCCGAGTGCGAAGGCGGATTTGGATTTTTAACATTCACTTCAATATTTCTCTCTCTATCATATCTATTACCACCCACCCACCCACACCACACATTTCTCTTTTCCTCATCACCTTCTTCACTTCTTCTTCACTTCTCCTTTCAATTTCCTTTCAATTTTTCTTCAATATTCACGTTTCGTTTTTCTCCATTTCTCAAAAGTTCGTTGAGGTAATTTTTATCTTAATTTTTATGTGTTTGGGTGGTGTGTGTGTGTAGTGTTGTGTGTGTTTGTGTGTGTGGTTTTTGTGTGGTAATTTTTGTGTGTGTATGGTGTGTGTGTGTTGCTTTGTGTTGTGTGCTTGTATTGTATGTTGTTGGTGTGGTGTATGTATGAAATGTATATATGGAATGTATGTATGAAATGTGGGTATGAAATGTGTGTTGTGATGTGTGTTGTGGTGTGCGTGATGTATGTTGTGGTGTATGCTTGTGTGTGTGTTTTTGTGTGTGTTTGTGTGTTGTGTGTGGCTTGCATTTTTTTGTGTGATGGGTGCGTGTGTATGGTTGTGTGACGTGTGCGTGTGTGCCGTGTTTTGGATATGTGTATGTCGGTCGGTGTATGGTTGTTGCTATATATATTGTTATAAATTTATCGTTAATATTTTTCTGTTATACATTATTTGATGTAGGAACTGTAGAAATTGTTGCCGTTGTTGTGCATTTATCGCAACCCTCAAATTGTTGCCGTCGCGTTGACATATTGATTCATTTCAATTTCAGGTTTGAATTTTTCTAATGTATTAGTTTTAATTAGTTTTATTAAACTTTGTAATTATATAGCTTAATAATACCTCTTGCATGCAAAAAAAATAGTTAATTCCATATTTTAAGATCATTAATACATCTTTATTATTTAAGATATGGAGTCTTCAAACAACGTCGGTATTGTTGTTTATATTGGGGATCGTAGCGATGTTCCACCTGTTTGTGCAACAAGGGTACCTCGCGACATTGGATATTCTGGCTTGGTATCAAAATTCTTTCAACTGACAAGGATTGATAGCAATGAATATAAATTGAACATATCCGCTTCACTACATGCAAACAACAGATATCATCGTATACCAATCAACAACGATGATAATCTATGGTTTTTCTTTGCACCGGATGCGGATAATCAATATGTAGAATTTCATATTGATCCAGAGAAACTGCAAGATAATGCTCTTCCAGATATTCTGCCAAGCAATGAGTATTTTCAATATGCTTCTTACTTAAGAGGGGATGACATTAATAATCCGGCACTCGTCAGGCAAGAGCATACTGTTGGAACCTCAAGGTCCAATAATGAGGGTATTCCAAGTGAAAGAGAAAATGCTCAGACCGAGGATCAAACAGATGATCCATTGATTGACACTTTTGGTGTGAATGAACTAGAAGACTCCGAACCTGACGAAGACGAGTTGTCTAGTGAATCAGATGAAGATGGGGTGGATATTGGTGATATTCAAACTATGTATTCCCCAAATCAAGAGAGATCACCATCCAATCAACAACCATCATTTCCATCAAGTGCTCAGAGATACTCCATGCATCCGAATATCCCGTTCTTCAATGCATCATCACATGAAATGCTTGCGGACTCCTTTGATCTTCCAAAAAATTTTAGATATTATGATCCTACTGAAGGAGTGCTCACAAAAGGCATGGTATTCAAAGATAAGAAGAATTTGCAGTCTGCAGTTAAAGATTTTGCAATACGTATAGCGAGGCGTGAATATCGAGTAGAGGAAAGCACACCTCGTATATGGAAAATCAAATGCAAAAATAATAGTGAGACTACACATTGCAACTGGTGGTTGCGCGCAGGTTACAAAAAAAGGATTGATATGTGGGAAATCACTAAGTATGGAGGCCCTCATACGTGCCTAATGAACGCGGTGTCTGTTGACCATCAAAACTTGTGCAAAAACATGATCGCTGCGTTGCTAACTGGGATGGTTCAGACAGATCCCGGGTATGAGATTAAGTGTGTTCAACAACAAGTGTATGACAAATTTCAATATACAATCTCATACCATAAGGCATGGCATGGTTTGAAACGGGCAAGAGAAAATGTGTATGGTACATGGGAGAGCTCAGTTTCAAGACTACCCAAATTTTTGGGAGCTTTACAAAAATGGAATCCAGGCACAGTTGTCGAGTGGCGCCACATGCCCGAAGAGACAAATGGTATAAAAATGTTGAAATATGTGTTTTGGGCGTTCAGACCATGTATAGATGGGTTCCAGCATTGCCGTAAAATAATTAGTGTTGATGGAACTCATCTTTACACTAGATACAAGCACAAGATGTTAATTGCTGTTTCCATGGATGCAAATCAACATCTTTTACCTTTGGCGTATGCACTTGTGGACGAAGAAAGTTTTGGTTCTTGGTCATGGTTTCTTCGTATGATATCGAAACATATTGTTCGCGGTAGAGAAGGAATGTGTCTGATTTCAGATAGACACGCCGGTCTTTTGAAAGCTGTGGAAAGAATTCCAGATTTTCAGCCACCTCTTGGAGTCCATCGTTTCTGTTTGAGACATGTGTGTTCGAATTTCAATAGCAAGGTCAAGAATGTGAAGTTAAAGGACATGTGTTGGCAAGCCGGCTCAGCGTTCACAATCAGAGAGTTTGAAAATATAATGGATCAAATAAAGGCGTTGAATGAGAGGGCATATGATTACCTCTGGAAAATTGAAAAGGAACAATGGACTCTTGCCCATGACGGAGGATGGAGAAATGGAATTTTGACAACAAATCTGTCAGAGTGCATGAATGGCGTGTTGAAAGGTGCACGACGGCTCCCAATCTGTGCCATTGTGCAGGCTACATTTTATCGGTCGATAAAATATTTTCTTGACCGATTGACACTGGGCCGTGAAATGCAGCAAAGGAACCAACCATGGCCTGATGAGGTGTACAAGAAGTATGATCAACGACAACGAAAGGCAATGGAACATCAAGTCTATAAGGTTGATTTCACTGATCAAACAGCTTCAGTGAAAACATTTGTGCCAGGAACAACGAGGTGCTATACCCACATTGTCAAGTTGATGCTAAGAGAGTGTAGCTGTGGAGACTGGAGGCAAAACGGCATACCATGTTCCCATGCAATGCAAACTTGTCGACATTTTGGAGTAAATCCGATGATTTACATGAACTCAGTTTTCAATACAAGTACGTATGTGGACACCTATAGTGGTAAGTTTGAGCCATTGCCTGATGAATATTATTGGGATGAGGCTTCCTTCCAACTGTGGATTGATGTTAGTTTTGCACTATTTTTTTCAGATTTTATGTAATTTTCATGTTGTTTTATGTAATTTTATGTAATTTGATAATGTGTATTTTATGTTGTTTTATGTAATTTTCAGATTTTATGTAATTTGTTCCATTTTCGATTTCACTTATTTATTGTTCATCTTATTGATTTAATCTTATTGCAGTATGGAGTACTACGGAGAATATGGCCCTATTAGTGGGGAGATCTTAAGGGAACAACACATGCACCGATCTGAGGATGTATTTGCCGGAGAAATTGACCAAAAATTGAAGTGCAGACACGGAAGTGGTATCTTTTGGAGACTCGATGACCATGTTCCTTATGAGGATGACCCAGACGATGATGGTAGGGAAATACTCAGACGTACACAAAGGTTGCATTATCGAGTCATATCGATGTTGTATCGTATGGGATTTTATGGTGTCTACAGATGTGGTGATTATGTAATTAATAAATCATTAATCATTGCACTGGTTGAGAGGTGGCGGCCTGAAACGCATACATTTCATTTTAGAGTTGGAGAGGCGACCGAGACATTACAAGATGTCGCATTTATTTGGGGACTGCCAATTGAAGGTGGGCCGGTTATAAGTTCAGATAATTCAATCGGTCGGCCATATTAGACTGCACGTTGTGAAGTGTTTCTGGGATGGGAACCCAATGCAGAAGACATAAAAGGGTCAAGATTTTCACTTTTAGCCTTAGGTACACACCTAAGCATGCACCTGTTACCGATAACAGCTCACAACAACATGTTGTGCAATATGCACGTGGATGTGCATTGATTTTGTTAGGATCCATAATGTGCCCGGATACTTCTGGGAATATGGGGTCATTGGTATATTTGATTCAACTAGAGAATATTGATGAATGCAGTAATTTGAGTTGGGGTTCAGCGGTACTAGGTTATTTGTACCATCAGCTGTGCAATGCATCACATAGGGGTCGTACACAAATTGATGGACCCATGCAACTACTGCAGGTAAATATGTCTCAATATTGTTAAATATGCATATGTTATATAAAAAGGTGAAAAGATATGTAACATATTATTGTTTCATGATAGATATGGGCTTGGTCAAGAATTACTTTTCTCACTCCGCAAATGACGGGAGGCAGACGCCTAAATACAGCGGCAATTGTTGGTGTGGATGGAGTTCTACCGGTTGCACCGTATGGTGCTGAGTGGTTACAATACCACAACTTTACAACTAGCTTGACGAACAACTTAAGGGCTATTCGGGAGAGCTTGGACAGGCAAACTCAACAAGAGGTATGATTGGTATTTGATCAGATTATGCTATATTTCCATTAAATGTTAGCTAACATTATTTTTATCCAGTTTAATTGGCAACCTTACGACCCATACCCAGCTGCTGTGAGGGCATATATTGACCTTGGAATTATTAGAGTCACGAATATGTGGATGTCAAGATGCCCTATGATTCATTATTCAATTGTTGAGTTATATTACCCCGATCGGGTATTGCGACAATTTGGGATGAGACAACGAATTCCAGAAAGCATTACGGATGTGCACGATACATTGCATAATATATGCCGTAGAGGCCGCTCCACTACAAACTGGGCTGAAACACATGCTTTTTTTGTGGAATGGTGGTTTGACAGAAATGATCATATTGTCTCCGCTCCTGCTATTGGTTGGAATGAGTCAGACGTCGAAGATGGTTATACCAGATGGTATGAAAGAATAACACATCGTCTAATTACTCCAGGGTTAAATATGCAAGTGGGATATCAACCGCAACCGAATGCACCTATAGAAGTTTTGGTACGTGGCAGTATTTTAGTATTCAAATTTCTATGTGTCATGAATATGTAATTCATGTATTTGCTGTGTATTGTCAATTTATTACAGGAAAGTTTATGGGAAAATTTGAATAAACTTGTCATAGATGAGCAACTGTATCTTAGGGAGCCCTTCAGACGATCAGTAGAAGAAATATACTCGCAAGCTAGAGCTCACTTTCATGATCGTCGCCCATCATTCCAACGCCAACAGTCACATTATGAGCCCGAACCGCAATATACATCACAATATAGCCCAGAACCTTTTGTTTCTACTGGTATCGACATGCACAGTGACAGTTATGTGCCCCCACAAGATTTGCAAATTTCAGATTGGGATTTTACGGCACATGGTCAGTCGTTCACTTCTCTCTTAGAATCTAGCCGTTATACATCTCCGCCTCCAGCATCATGCACTTATGGAAATTTTCGGCCACAGTTCAATACATCCCTGATCTCATATCCCCATTCTAGCACGACAGCAAATATAGTACATGATCATGTGACTTCGAGGACTGTATCATCATCATCATCAGGTCGTCCATCTTTTAGTTTGAATATTACGACAGATGATAATGATTCGGATAGCGAACCTGGGCCAGAAGAAGATCGAGGTAGGGGCAAAAGGAAAAAAATAAGGCGTCGTTGTTTTACAGGATCACATTTTGATTATTAATTTGTTATCTATGTAATTAAACGTACAATTATTACTTCATTTACTTACGATGTCATTATACGTACAATTAGTACTATTGTTATAATAATAATAATAATAATAATAATAATAATAATAATAATAATAATAATTATTATTATTATTATTATTATTATTATTATTATTATTAAGAAAATCAGCACATAAATTTACCATAGAAAAAAATCAAGTTTTTGGTTCGTACTCGGCTGACCGAGCATAACCTCGGACCGAGTGCCATAACGTCATGCCCGAGTGCGAAGAATTTTGGATTTTCTTCGTACTCGGGCGGCCGAGTACCCTGCGCGGACCGAGTGCCACAACGTCATGCCCGAGTGTGAAGGATTTCAGATTTCCTTCGCACTCGGGCGGCCGAGTACCCTGCACGGACCGAGTGCACCAGACCGAGTATTGTTTTCTTACTCAGTCGGCCGAGTACCGTGCGCGACCGAGTGCCCGACCGAGTGCGAGAGCACGGAAACATTTTATAACCCCTCTTTTCCTCATTTCTCTCACACACCAACACACCCAAACCCTAGCCTCTTCCAATCTCTCATCTTCAATCCGAAAAATTACCTTCAAAGCCATCAATTTTTTCATCAAAATCATTGAACCAATCATTTCAAACAACAAATTATTCCAATCTTCCTATAAAGTGGTGGAGATTTGAAGGATTCAAGCAAGAACACCAATTTTCGTTTTTTCAATCTAAAGGTAAATTTTCATTAACCATTGCTTTTGTTGATTACATATGTTGATGAGGGCCTTATTAGGAGTATTTTGACATGAAACTTGATATGTTTTCTTGCAATTTTTCATTGAAGTTTTTTATCGAACACTTGATGTGCATGATTTTTTGTTCTATATAGATATGTTTTCATGTTACATTGAGGTTGTTGTTTGATTATGTTCATGAGGGACTAATTTGGAGCATTATGGCATGAAAGAAGTTACGTTTTTTTGTAAGTTTTTATTGAAGTTTTTTATCGAACACTTGGTATGCATCATAGAAATTAGGAATGTGGCATGATTTAGTGTGAGACCATGATGAAATGATCTTAATACCCCATGAATTTCAATGTTGAATTATGAAATTGCTTAAGATGAAAATTGTATTATATGACTCTTGATTTTTTGTTCACATGAATGTAATATTAATTCATTATCATCTAGGTACCCACAATGGATCATAGCATGGATGTTGTGAATTCTACTTTCGAATGGAGCGAACACTCCATTGAAGAACAACAAGCTGAGTATGAAAGAATTTTAGCCACCATGCCGGATGCCTACGGTATAAACTTTGCTAATTGGGAGACAGAAAGTGATAGGTGGTTTGAGGTACAACGGAAGAAAAGGCGAGCCACTCGTTGGGCCGATGTTGAGTGCATGCAAGAAATGGGCATCTATGAAGATTTGAAAAAAATGTGCAAGAACATCGGGTGGACTAAATTCTTTGGCATGCACGAGAAGACGTATGAGCCCCTAGTTCTTGAATTCTTCTCACAGCTTCAGGTTGGATACAATGACACGGTGCCGGAATCCGTGATATTTTATATGGGAAACGAGTGTCACCATCTTTCGGCCGAATAGCTCAATCACATTTATGGATTTCCCAAGAAGAAGTACTCAAATCTGCCCAATGAGAGGATCAATTTTCCGGAGTTCAATGCAGTGACTTTTTGGAAGGAAATAACAGAGTTTGATCGAGCTAACCCATCGGCCTACCACTCTAGTCGGTCGAAGGCATCGAGTATTCAAAGCCCGGTCCTTCAATATTTTCAGAGGTTCATCTCCAATACAGTTTTAGCAAAACCTGAGCCTGGAGCGGTCAGTGTGGATGAGCTGTTCGTTCTATGGTGCTTGGTGAAAGGGACGAAGTTCAATGTGGCACCAATGTTGTTAAGGCAATTTGTCCGAACAAAAAATCAGGTTGCTAATCACATTGGAGGTTTGATCACTCCAATTGCTCGCCACTTCGGGGTCAACTTGGAAGGATGGAAGAGACACCAGGCGAGACAAGTATAAACCTAGAAATGATGTGCAACATGAAGATGTGCCAATTACATCCCGGCACCAGAAAATTGTATCTGATTTTATCAGATAAGAAGAGGTTTGCACTGCCCAACTCTCGCCTGACTAATATTGCTGGAGGGAAGGGCCATAATCTTTTACTGAATGGCCCGGTTCATACGGAAGCAAATGAAGAGAGTGAGAATAAATTAAGGAATGAGGAGGAACGAAGGCAGAGGAGGAAAAGAACTACGGATGCCCGATCAGAGCCAATGGACCTTGATGTGGATCAAGTACAGGCGGATGAAATGGTGGGTGAAGCACAAATGCCCTCGTACGATCAGGCAGGACCTTCACAGCATCCACAGTATCCACCTCAGTATCAAGGGGGTGGAATGATTGGTCGGATTGGAGAAACGCCTTGGATGCACGTTTTGCCAACATAGAAGGGGATGTTGCCGACATAAAAGAGTATGTCCGCCGTGAAGCTTACAATTCTCAAATTTTACTTGACATGCAAAGGCAACAATATGAGTGGCATGTGCAACAAGGCCATTTTCAAGAAAGGGAATATCCACCTTATCAACCATTCGACCCATCCAACACACCGTACCGACCCCCTCAGTGAGCACACTCCATTCTAATGAAACGGCGCCGACTAATTTTTAAGAATGTATTGCTTTGATTTCAAACTCTTGACTTTGTTGTTTTTTGTTGTTTATTCATGATTTTGAGTACTATTAAATTTTATTTGGAATTTTTCCTTATAAAACATAATTATGGTTATTTGTTGGAAATTCAATTAATCAATACATTTCAAGATATTATAACAATCTCAATTAATAATTTCATCGAATTTTTACCAAACTAAATAAATTAATAAATTTAACTATAACACGAGAAAATAAAAATAAGAGAATGTACAAAAATAGGAGAACGAACGAGAAAACGAGAAGAATAAAAAATCAGAACCGAGTGGAGAGATTACATATTTTAGAAAATTTGCCTTCGCACTCGGCCAGCCGAGTGAAGTGTGTGACCGAGTGTCGTGACCGAGTGGATTCCCAGAACTCGGTCGGCCGAGTAATACGGGGGCCGAGTGTCTCGGCCGAGTAACAAGTACCACTCGGCCGGCCGAGTGGTGACCCGACCGAGTGCCCGACCGAGTGAGCCTTCCAGCATTAAAAATAAAAAAATAAAAAAAATGGAAAGTCACCCCTGGCAGGAGCGACACTAAAAAATTTTTTTAAAAAAAAATCAAAAATTGAATGTCGCCCCTCGCAGGGGCGACTTTGCTTAGATTTTAAATTTTTTGTTTTTTTCCTATATTTTTGTAATTAATTTTTTTTTTGCCATATTTTGGCATTTTTGCCCAATTTTCAACTCTTTTGAGAGTTGCTGATATTTTAAATTTTGTTTGATTACCATATATGTTTGACTTAATCATATTATTATATTTATTTAATTACTTTACACAAATATAACTTACTTAATTACCTTATACGGTTGATTGACTGATTATATTTTTGTTATAATCCATCA
Organism: Caryopteris x clandonensis; assembly: GCA_028749325.2. Classification (NCBI taxonomy): domain Eukaryota; kingdom Viridiplantae; phylum Streptophyta; class Magnoliopsida; order Lamiales; family Lamiaceae; genus Caryopteris; species Caryopteris x clandonensis. The sequence continues at coordinate 4,717,636 of JAPYKT020000011.1, forward strand.
TAGATTATATATATACATGATATAATATATATATATATATATATATATTTAGTCTTGATGTAGAGCATCAAATTGGGTTTTAAAGGAACACGAATTTAATTCTCTCTTCTTCTTTTTTTTAATTCTATCTTATATGCTTATATGAGCTTTCTTCTATTTATTTTGAAACCTTTAAATTAATAAAGTTTTTTTTTATTTCTGTTTAATTTGAAAAAAACTAAATAAACATTCGGGGGAACAATTGCGTGCTAATTCTTTAAGCTCAATATTTTGTAACGTGTATTAGGTGCTCCTACTTTGACACACATTTCAGTTTATCATAGCCAGGCCCATTAAGGAATTAGGCCCAGAAAAACTGAAGAGGCCCAAAGCCTAATTGATTAGTGAAACCCATGAATTTGCTTCGTACCACTGGCCCATCTTTACTATCTATTTTATTATTACTTTTAAAAACTAGTGCCCTAAGAAATTTAATTCAAGTAGTTATTGATTTTTCTCAAACTAATATTTCTACTGATACACAATTTGTAATATTTGTAATAATATATTAATTAGTAAATTATAATTAATAATAATTTATTATTAAATTTCATATTTTGTTTTATGTTGCATTATCATATATGTGAGATTTTGTTACTTTTATATAATAAATAAATAATTTTATAAAATAATAATATATTTTTTAAAATAAAAATTCATAATATACAAAATATATTTTTTAATATAATTTTATTTTGTATAAAATCTCACAATTTTATTTACTTAAAAATATTTTAAATATCAAAATATATTACAATTAATCTAAAAAATATTTTTGTATATGCAATATGGATATCAAATTAAAAATCTTAAAAAAATAATTTATTTGATAAATTTTTCATGAAAAAATAAGTTCAGACGTAAAAGTTATAAGCATTTAAAATTTAAAGTTAAAAAGTAAAATAAAATAGAAAGTAAAAAAAGGTGATTGACCAACCATTCATGCCCAATCCCATATCCCCACCCAATTTCTTTTTTTTTTTCCTTTTCTTAAATTTTATTCCAAATTTATAAAAAAAAAAAAGTGATTTTTTATAAATTTATCAAACTGTTCTTCTTTTATATAGTTATAGATATATATTTGGATACTTCATGTTCAATGAAAATCTTATTTTGGATGTTTTGTTACTTGATCATTTTATTGCATTTCAAATATGATTATGCTTGTATATACATATATAATTATACATACACAAAAAAGTGAAATTTTGTGTTTTTTCTAGAAATTAATATTTGAGTTTCTTGTGGAGCGAATCAGTAACGTGCTAGCTTTTGTTATGTTGCCATTTAAAATATATATTTTAAAAAATGGAAAATAAAGGATCAATATTAATGCTATTTTTTTTTTCTTTCTTTGGTTCTTCTTTGAGTTGGTTACTTTCTTTAAAGATAAAAGGATTTACTGATATATGAGTTAAATGCAAGAAAATGCATGAGTTTATCAATTTTTTTTGTAATTTAATCATATTTGTTAAATATTACAGTTCAATACACGAACTTTACAACTTATACAATTATAACTTTCTAATAATGTAGCATTCGAAACTCAATACTAGCAGCTTCGACAGATGCTACATTACGAGCGAAGAGAAATCTTTACTCGATTTTCAAGTACAATAACATTTAAGTAATGCAAAACTTTTTGATAGATTCTGCATCCATCCTAGTTGTGGGAGTTTAGCTTTGGGAATTATGTCGCCAAAATCATATCAAAAGTTGTTGAATGCATTAAATTGTGCATTATTTTGCAACTAACCCTATAATGTTTCATTTGCACTATCTAAGGCCACACTTGTGAGTTAAGTAGATTAAATTTGGAACTATGGATCTACTTATAAAGATATAATTTTAGTAAAATCTTGACCAAAACAAAAGGTGGTAGCCAATAAATAAAGATACACAATATTTTAACTATTTATTTATTCATAAAAATATGTCTGATTAATTTAATCGCTAATATTGTCTATAAATTGAACGATTAAATTTTTTCAATTATTATGAATTTTTACTCGATATTCAAATCCTTCCATCCAAATGCTCGGAATAACATTTCTACAAACTTAAAAAAGAATGATTATATACACTTTTCATGAAATTTCCATTTTCATGTTCTAAACATAAAGTAAAAGCATGAGAAGAAAGTATGGAAATCATGATAATTTACATCTGGTTTGGTCGTTTTGTTATTGAGTTGAGTGTACACTTTTTCGTAGGAATTTAGTCATTAAATAAAAGGCACTTTTGATTGGTAAAAGAAAAAAGGGCCTTCACAAAAAGCAATCAATAGATTTGCTACAAAAAGGATTTATAAAGTCACATTATTATAATTATTATTAATTAAGTTACATTATATTTCCTTCGCTATTAAGCTTGTTTTTTTTAATCATAAGAAGTGGTTGTTGACTTGGCTTTAGTATTATTTTAATACTTTTGAGGACGGACTTTATTGGAATTAATGTATTGGTAAATTAAATTGTAAACAATGCCATAACACTTATATTTAAAGTTGTGAAAAATATTATGTAATTACTTTGCAAGTTTGAATTTTGTAATTTTGTTGATGTTATGGATTATAGGTAAAATGCAAAACAATCTAAATTTTATAATATTTTAGTGAAGTTACCAAAATCTTCCTAGTTAAGAGACAATGTGTGGACATTGTAAAGCACAAATGTTGCTTTTGCATTGTTTGAAGTGTACATATTTTTATTGTGCACATATATATTGGGGTTAATTATATAAAAAAAATTACGATGTTTGATGTAAATTGTATTTTAATCATAATTTTTTAATTTTTGTAAGTTCAAGTAATATATTTTTAATTATTGCAATTCAAAGCATATAACAATTTTATGTTAAATTTTTTATATATTTAGTTTAAATCACTATTATATAAACAAATTTCAACATAAAATTGTCAGGTGCTTTGAATTGTAAAAATTGAAAAGGTAATTTTTGAAATTATAAAAATAAAACGTCGTGATTAAAATGTAAATTTTATTTAAGATCGTAATTTTTTATGCAATTAACCCTTATATTATAATAATAAAAAAAGTGAAGTTTCATCCTCTAGGAGAGATCTCAAGAATATCTTACATTAAATAATAATAAAAATAAATAAATAAAATAAGGAATAAGAAAAAAACTCAAAAATCTAATAAAAAAACTTTATAAATCTGAAAAAACGAAACACAAAATAAAATGATACCCTAATTTTGTTATTTAAAAAGAAAATCCTATGGAAAAATACAAAAACTTAAAAATATAAATATAATTTGGGGCCGTCTCACAAAAATATATATCACTTTAGACAAGTTCATACAAGCTTTTTTTTTTTCTTTTTCTTGTTTGCATATACAAAGAGAGAGTGGGGAGAGCATTTTTCAAGTTTTTTTTTTTTTTTTCTGTAATATAAGTGTAATGATAATTAATTTACTTTTAGGTAGTTAGACATTAATGGATGAAAATATTAATGTATATTCTATAGTTTACATGTGAGTAATAAAATATAAATTATGAATATCTAGTGTGAGTGAGTTTTAATATATTGAGTGTACTTTATTTACACTATTATTTATTTATTTTAAAAAATATTATTATTTTTTATAGAATAAAAAATTAATTAAATTTTTTTAAATAAATAAATAATATTGTAATAATTTTTGCATATTCTGTGTAGTATAAGTTATGATTCTTCTTCGGAGTATAATTCAAAGCTATAACATTGCAAAAGCCAGCTCTCCTTTTATACATGGCATTGCATATGTCAAATACTTCCAAAAACGCAAATCTTTAACAATTTAGTCACGTATTTCCATCATTGGACGAACAAAAAAAGAGATTTTTAATTTATTTTTTTATCAAGTAAATATAAAATTATAAAGAAAACAGTGAAATTGCTGTTCTGTACTTCATCTTTCTAGTGCTTTGGATGCCTCTTCTTGGGTCTCGAGCTTCTTCTCTTTACTCTTGTTTATCTGTATTTTCTTCATTTTCATGCTGCTATTTTCCAATGGCACTATCAAAGAAAACCCACTTCACTAAATCCTTTTGAATCATTCTCTACGTTCTAAGATTCTTCTTTCTATGCTTGTTTCTTCCCATTTTGTTTCTTGATTTTTTATTATCTTATAACTCTGCAATTTATTTCCGACAGTGTTGCCTCTGACGGTTCGTTGTCAGAACCATTCTTTCTTTGTCTTCTCTTTGCTTCTTACCCAACAAGAGAGAGAGAGAGTTACTACCTCTGGACAACTCTGTGGTCCAACTGGTCAAGAATATTTTGATTTTTGACGACCATCCTTTGGATTTTTTTGAGGTTTAGCGTTGCAAATTTGGATTTTTCACCAGGAAAAGGGGAATGGCTTGTCTTGTCTTTGTTAGCGGTGTGTAATGACATTGCACGTTGCAATATTAAGAATAAGACCAGCAAATAGGTTTATCGTTCCGACCCATTCATCTGGTCTGTAATTTGTAATTTGCAGAATTCCAACATTCTTAGAGCATTTCTGTAGAAAGATTTCTGGGTTTGTTAGCTTGGCAGATTTTTTGAGCAGGGTTATTTTGTATTATGTCTTTTTCTCCTATTTTTTTTGTCGGAATCTGAAGAAAAATACATGCATATGGTGCTGGAAGGTTAATGAAGTTCTTGGGAGTTAAATTGCATGTCATTTTCAAGTTTTACCAGGAGCGAATCATGTATTATCTGTGATTATTCCATTAACTCCATAAATTTCTCGGAATTCACTCTGCTTTGGCATCTTTGTTGTGAATGTTAACGACCTAGAGTTGTACAGAAATTCATAATCTGTGGGGATTTTTTTTTTTTTTTACTCTCTTAAGATTTAGAGAAATGGGTTGTGTAGCATCAAGAATTGATAAAGAGGAGAGAGTGAGAACTTGCAAGGAGAGAAAGAGGCTGATGAAGCAGTTGTTGAGATACAGGAAAGAATTTGCTGACGCCCAGGTAGCATATTTGAGATCATTGAGAAATACTGGGGTGACACTTCGGCAATTTACTGAGTCTGAATCACTGGAGATTGAGGAAACCACTTCCGGCATTGGGTTCCCTCCGTCTCCTCCTCCCCCTTTGCCGCCATCACCGCCACCTCCACCGGCATTCAGCCCTGATTTAAGGAAGTTTGAAGATAAACCACGACAGACTCAATCCGTTGTAGAAGAAATTATAGAGGTAGATGAGGAGGGTGGTCATACCCCACCCCCTCCAGTTGCTAGTTCTTCCTGGGAATATTGGGATGTGTTTGGTTCCGTTTCCTTGCAATGTGGAAAAAGTGGAGAGACAGTGGAGCAGGTTGATGAGGATAATTGGGTGGATACAAACACTGAATTTGTAGAAGAAGATGATGAGGCGGTTTTTGCTGTTGATGAAATTAATGTGGGACCTGTTAAACAGCAAACTGGGGAACTCCTTGATGATAACTCGTCGATGATGAGCTGGCACACGAAAGACACTGCTGACATGGCTATGGTAGTTTGGAGGAGCAAGAAGACACTGACGGGTGTTATTAAGGACTTGGATGAGTATTTCCTGAAAGCATCTGGTGTGGTGAAGGATATAGCTGTTTTCATCGATATGGATGCCGGAGGCACCTTCCTTTACCAGAGTATCAAAGAGAACAAGAGTAATTACTTGATCCCTTAGTTAGGGCAATTGGTTAGATATTTCCATTCATTACATTCTATTTGTTATGTACCGTGTTTTACAATGCCGCATCATTTACAGGGAAGAGAAGCAACCCGGCAAAAGTTTTTAGTGCCCTGACTTGGACTTGGTCTTCGAAACCACTTACATCCACCAGAGAAACGGGAGATATCTCCGGATCTGGTGAACCCTGCAAGCCTGGAGCTCACTGTATCACACTTCAGAGACTTTATTCAGAGGAGCAGAAACTCTACAAGGATGTTAAGGTGATTTATGCTAAGTAAATTGCATGGATATAATTGCACGAGGAAATAACAAATGTATATTTTAGTTAGAATTTCTAATATGGACTGTAATCTTGTGAATCATTGTCTTTCACATTGCGAAACATTTTGCAATGAGTAGTTTATATCATGTATGCGATATTGTGGCAAATATCTAAGAAAGAAACTAATAAAGAAAAAAAATGTGCAACTCAGGTGTGTCAAGAAGTCAAGTTTCTCTGACTATGTTTCATTTACACTTTCAAGTTTCAATACTCGTATAAATAGACGATGTGCTTTATTGCACGTGGTGTGTTGGTTATACCAAATTGGAGATGTAACACTCTTTTTAATGAAAGATATGGTGTGATATTATAGAAGGGCTTTTGCTACATAGAAATGCCTATGCAGGATACTAGTCCGCCTTTCTCTCAAGAGCCGAACCATACGTGCATTTACTTTCTTGTGATTTATCTTTTCTAGGAGGAAGAAATCGCCAAGGTGGAGTATGGAAGAAAATCTGTACTACTACAGAGACAAGAGGAGGAGCACGATTGGATCAAGGCTGATAAAACACGCTCAACTTATGAAAGTTTGCAATCTTACATCTTATCGCTGCAAGAATCAATTAGCAGGTCTTCGTCAAACATACTGACGCTCATAAACAAGGAGCTGCACCCTCAGTTGATTACACTATCTTCAGGGTAAAGTCATGTTACTTTCCATTCAAATCGACAATTTCATATTAAAAGTTGAAGTTGGTTGCCTAGACTACAACCTTTAGTATAACCAAGTCTCAGTCTCTCAGCCCAGGTCTTAGTGCATAGTGGCATCGCTTTACCACTATTTGGTGGGGATTCCATCCCCGATCCCCACCCTAAAATGCCCCAATCCAAAAAAAAAAAAAAAAGTCAGCCTCTTCTGAAAAAACTATGTGAAAAACCTTGTTCTTGCATGTGTTCCATTTCAAACTGTTCTAATCTCTAGCATTCTCAGATTGATGCACATGTGGCAAACAATGCATAACTCCCATCAATTTCAGAGTCTTATTTCCCAGCAGCTGAATCATCTGACAGATCAGCAAAATCTGGAACCTACTACTGAATCTCAAAGGCAGGCAGCAGGTCAGCTTCGGACAGAAGTCACGTCCTGGTACCACAGCTTCTGTAAGCTCGCTAAATATCAGCGGGAGTATGTGAGGGCCCTCTGCAAGTGGACCCAACTTACTGAATGTATTGTAGGTGTTGACGGTCTGCAGAGTGAGTCAGCAACAGTGCACGCCCTTATGGAAAAATGGCAACAAGCAATAGATAAATTGCCTGATAAGGTACTATTCTGATTCCTTTTTCTCTTAGAAGGCCACTGAACTTTCTTACTACTTCCTGTTAGTACTATATACTGGGACAAAAATTATGAGATTGGTGTTTCGTGTGTGAATGTGACATGCTACAAATTGTGCTAGAAGATGGTTTTCGGAGTAGGTGCATAAAGGGCATGGAATGATTCCATTATGCCACTTGGTATATTTTCATGGCTTTTGCCCCTGCACTTCTACCTTTTTGCTCCCTGTACTCCTTTTTCCTTTCTTTCTTAACCCTCCTCTTGTACCTTCATTCTAAAGTGCGAGGGCAAAAGCCCTTTTTTTACAGTGCATGGGGCAGAAGTTGAGAAACATGAGGGCAATACAAAAATAAACGTTCAAAGGGCAAAAGATTTGAAATTGAAGTACAAGGAGCAAAAAAGTAGCACATAAAGGGCTATGATTTTTTACTTTTTAAAATAAAAATAAAGAAAGTGCAGCAGAAAAATGTGTTTTCCATAACAAAAGAATAGAGATAAGCAATATAGTTTGACAACCCTCTATTATGTAGTCTCTTTATTTCTTGAAGAACTATATGAATGAAGTAGAGCTCAATTCATGTGGATATAATTTGTCAACCATATTTTATCTGCAGATGGTGTCTGATGCCATCAAGAGTTTGCTATCAGCCGTTCAAACCATCATTCTACAGCAGCAAGAAGAATGCGATATACGCAAAAGATCTGAGAAGCTTGGGAGGAAACTGGAGCGGGAGCTTACCTTTCTTTCAGAAGTGGAGATGAAGTTTGCCGGAAGCTTCCCTCATGAAGATGCCACTTCTGTCCCGACTTCCAAGCATCCTTTAACAGTAAGGCGAGCCAAAGTCGAAGGCTTAAAGAGGTTAGTGGAAGACGAGAAGGCTAAATACGCAAGTTCAGTTAAAACAACAAGAATCATGATTCTAAACAACCTACAAACAAGCCTCCCCAAGGTGTTTCAAGCACTCACTGTGTATTCAAGTGCATATTCCCACAGCTTCGACCCCATTCTCAGCAATGGCACGATGTCAGAATCGGATGATGCGCAAACTACAACTTCTGGAGTTTAGGAGGGAAGTTGTGGTCCTTGCTAGTTTCTAGACATGGCTCAAAATGCCATATGGGAGTTTTGCATGTACATGTCACTGTTTGAAATTGTCAAACTTTTCTAGGGTGTAGGTTATATTACTTTGTATGATTGAACCATTCATTTACCCATGGTGAAGCTTATTTAATCCTAGTACCTGTGGTAGTTCGAAATTTACATGTATATGCATGTTTTAATTCTTGAAAGGCAAAACATAGCTGATGATCAGGGGGAGCTCATATGTTTTCAAGTCTTCAAATGCATCATTACATTTTAATGTACTAATTAATTTTTACAATATTTCTGTTTTTTTGAACTTAAATAATTATATAATATAATCAAATAGACACTTTATTTATTTATGGGGTGGGGGGTGGGGGTGGGGTTGCTGGTCAGAAACACATTACATTGTAATAAAACAAAAGGAAGATGTTACTACAATAAAATCATAAATATAGTGTAAGAATTTAGCGATAACAACAAACACGGTTGTTACACTAACTACCCTTGTAAGGAATTCGTCCCTGCTCTTTAGTATACCGTGAGAAGAAAGACACATGCATTCTAAAATTTCGAAACTTGCATATAATTAAATGAATATATAAAACATATTATAATAATAATAATAATATATTATTATTATTATTATTATTATCATCATCATCATCATCATTATTGCAAAAAATGCTAATGTAAGCACCATATGATGATAATATATTTTAAATTTAATTATTAGATGAGCATGTGTTAACAATAGATGTGTGTGATAATAGTTCTCGACTATTATTAATAAGTTACTGATTTCAGTTTGCTGTTTACCAATCGAATCAGGTGGATATAAGAGCGACCCTAGAGTATAAGTTTTATAATTAAACAATTTACGTATACAATTATAATTTTTTTGATAACACATATTTTAGTACCTAATTATTGATAAGCCTTAATTAAACTATATATTTTAATTTTTTTTTATTAGAAAAAACCTAATCAGGTATATATTTCTTTTATTATTCAAAAATATAAAAAATTGTAATATTTAATTGTAAAACAGTTAGGATTCTTTATTTGGGACAACGCAAGTTTTTCAGGAACACCCGATGAGAAGTAACATCAATAGCCCTCCATTTGTGCCAAACCCCCGTCAAATGAAATTTTTTCCCAAAGTCCCCTTATCCGAAAAAAAAAAAAAAAAAAGAGAGTATCAAACGCCTTTAAAACTTTATGAAAAAATTGTACAGGACTCCGGTCCAATGCGGGCCCCACATAGACCCGCCTCCGGTTATCCTGAACAACTCTTCAGTTCCAGCAAATCAAAAATAATATCCTCGCTACTTGATTCATTTACATGTAATAATAATATTGACTATGAGAATTTTCGCTTCTTACATAATCTTTCAACTAAGTTGACAAGATCATGGGGGAGTTCCAACTCCGATCTGCTATCCAAGACACTCCCCAGTTTTTAGTTCCCTTGTGATGTTCATCTATTCTTCTCTGAACTAAATAACTGACAAGAATCTGGGCTCTCTGCCCGAGTTTTCCAAGCAGTTGGAACTAATCTCATTATGTTTGCAGATCATCCCAGCTTCCTGAGGCGTCTTCCAAGCCATTTTCGGGTTGGTGGAGCCCGTTTCTTCCCAACCTGCTCATCTCAGCCAGACCTGTATGCAAGGTGGTACCCCATCAATGATCAGCCGATAAAACTCGAGTCAAAAAACATGCTTCTATATGCATGCATCAACTAAAAGGTTTCAAAGAGTCTTTTTGATCGATACAAAATTTAGATTATGTTGCCCAACCGTGTCTAGTGATCAGGAATCCTCATAGTGAGGTGTAATTCAAGACAACAATTTGATGTGGCCCAACAAATGAATATTGGTGGTAATAATAAATCTACGTTATTGAGCCAAAACCATCCAAACCTGATCATTTCGTTCTGAGAAAGTTGTGAGACGAAAGCTAGAAAACGCACCTTCAATTACTCTGTACAAAGCCGACCACCAAGTGTATCTTGGAACCTCATACTGACCAAGTGTTTCCTCAATGTCCCTGTCATGTTTTCCCAACAATACATCCTGTAAAATTACCACAGCGTCCTTTGTTTTGCTGATCACATTGTTGGCATCTTCAAAGTCCAACACATGAAGGTCTTTTATTGAAGATGTGAGATTGACAGCTAGAGCATACTGTGTTGCAGCATTCCAGCGCGAGGATAAGAGCCATCTCATTTCCCCATCAATCTGCTCCATTTGTCCTTCTTTGGACCTATTCTCTCCGTCCTTTCTAACAACTAAGCTTCGCAAGTACTGAGCATTTGCGGGCCCTGTACTTTGAACCATCTTAGAGAAAGCACTTGCTTCATTTTTGAGAAGCTTTTCAGGAGTATCATACTCGGTCACCTGTAAGAAAAAAAGACAATTGGAGTACAACATAATATTCAATACTCAGGCTTCCTATGTAATGATGAAATTTGGACATTAAATAAAAGAAGAAACTCCCAACATTGTCGATGTCATACCTGACCAGAATCAAGAACAAGAATTTGGTCACTATCAATGATAGTGTTGAGCCGATGAGCAATAGTGAGCATAGTGCAAGATCTGAATTCTTCTCGGATGGTTTTCTGTATAAGTGCATCAGTTCTAACATCAACAGCTGCTGTTGCTTCATCAAGTACAAGGATCTTTGATCGACGAAGTAAGGCTCGAGCAAGACTTAATAGCTGCCTCTGTCCAACACTAAAGTTCTCACCACCTTCCAAAACCTTGAGAAATATACAAATATGGTCACGACTGCATATTAATAAAGCTTATGAAAAACATATGCTCCTCTATAAGGCATAGTTGCCATCAGTACATCCTAATCGAACACGCTATAAAACCAGGGAAAATTTCATGCAAATACCAAATATAACTTAAATTTTAATGAAGTTATTAACAGACTGTGGACTGCAAGGAAATTTTAAAAAGAAGTTCTGCAAAAGTTTGAATCAATTGTAGTTACATCCTGTGTTTCCTGTAAACTTTTGCAACCTCTATTGAAATAATTGAAATATACAATGCATTATTTATTACCTCAGCATCCAAACCCAAAGCACTCTGCCTGACGACATCCTTTAAGTGTGCGCGCTCTAGAGCTTCCCAAAGGTCTGGGTCGTTGTGTTCACCAAAAGGATCAAGATTGAATCGGACAGTACCTGTTGAAAAAAATTAAAATTTGAAGCATAGGTCACATATAAATACTCCTGTTAATCATGAGTAACTTTTCAGATTCTTCACCAAGTATCAAAATATAAGGCCAAAAAGAAAAAAAATCAACTGCATGAGAATCTCTCTGTTTTTATATAATATAGCCATCATAAACTAATCATAAACTGAACCATGATTTGATGAAGAGGTCGAGGATGATATTTACCTGAGAAAAGAACAGGCGATTGTGGAATAATACTGAGAACTTTGCGTAGATCTGTTAACCCAAACTTTGCAACATCATAATCATCGATCAAGATTCTTCCTCTTTGAAGTTCCACTATCCGGAATAATGCATTGATCATGCTGGATTTACCAGCACCAGTTCTCCCAACTATGCCAACCTTCTGGTACGGGTAGATAGTAAACGATAATCCCCTGAGTACAGGAGGAAGTCCAGGTCTATATCGTAAATAAACATCTTCAAATTTGACAGATCCTGATGTGGGCCATCCAGGTGGAGGCCGATTTCCTTCAATTACATCAGGTGCTTCAGATGGCAAATCTACATACGTGCCTACACGCTCCACTGAATTTAAACTGTTTTCTGCTCTACTTGCTTGTCTTAAAACATTACTCAACAAATTTGTAATATTTAAAGAATAACTAAGGAGCAAACCCATAGTTGATGCAAATGCGACCTGGTTTTCAGCTCTCTGGTTCTGCATAACTGCAAATGTTGCGGTCAACCAGATCATGATACCTCCTAGAGTTTCCAATCTTATTGTAAGCCAACGATTAGAACTTATATTAACCAGAGTAAATCGGACATTATTGTCCATGGATTTCCCGTTAATATTTGCCATCCTATCGTATGCTTTATATGCTCGAATTGTGGACAATCCATTTAATGCTTCTCCAAATTGTGCATATACAGGGGATCTGGTGATTGAGTCCAGTCGTTTTACTTCCCTGGATGTGCTCTGCAGTTGATTTCATAAATCAAAATAAAGCAATTATGGCCTTTGTGAGCTGTGTGTGTGTGTGTGTGTGTGAGAGAAAGAGAGAGAAAGAAGGGCGATTGACGAACCTGATAATAAAGATACGCTGCGTAAAATAAGATAAGAAGGGGCATGATGGCCCATAAAGATACAGTGCTCACAATTCCAATGAGAACAAAAGTTGAAAGTAGCTGCCATAGTTGGCTTAAAAACATATTGACAAGATTGGCAACATTACGGTCAATATCGCCAAGATCCTTAGCAAATCTGTTGATTACCCGCCCTGTAGGATTAGTATGGAAGAAGAGCATTGGAGCTCTGAGTATAGAACATAGCATTGAATCATGAAGCCTTTTAGCAGCTTTAAGGCTTGATGTGATCAACCAAAATGAATTCGTCAACGTCACTAATACCTGCACATAGAAGCATTTTATTGCAAAGAATAAAATAATACAAACATAAGGATGTCCACGCCATATATAAGGTAGACAAGTACCTGACCAAAAGACAATAGGGCATAAACAAGTATATAGAAACCAGGAACATAACCCTCTGAAGTGCTCCGTTTCGTCCACACACTCAGCCATGTGCTACTTGAAACTCGCAGAATCTCAGTCAATATATAACATGCGAACAATATACTTACGACCCACAAGCCTCCTAATGCATTTTTATACCTGAAAAATTGGCAAAATCAGAACAAACAAATCAATGCCATATCACAAGTATTTCACAGGACATGTTGTCTATACCAACTGGATAAATCATCTATCAGTAGCACATGTTATATCATTCTCCTAAATAACATTAGATAAATACCCAGCACTTTTATGCTATATTAACCAAAACATTAAATCAGTCCTGACCTCATCAAGACGTTCCAGCTGACAATCCCTGTTTCCCGTTCCTCCTGCTTGACAAGAACTGATCTGCCTTCTTTTTTTGTGCCAGTAATGATTGCATCTTTGGGCATGTCATGTACATCAGCAAAAGATGAAAGTACGGATGGTTCTTGGGAAAGATTTATCCCATCTCCGTTTTCATGTATGTGTTCTTCCATTTTTCCGGCATTTTCCATCAGCTTCTTGAATAATACACCATTCTTGGATAGCTCCTCAAAGGTGCCCTCTTCTTTTACCGTACCTTCAGAGACTAAAATTATTCTATCAACCTGGGGAAGAAAATGTAACTGATTTGTGACTAGAACCCGCGTTTTCCCTCCCAGTGCTTCCTTGATGCAGTTATTAAAAACCTGGATAGTAGTAGTAGTAGTTCAGTTCAATGAAATATTTAAAGCATCAACATTCTCATACAAAAAAATTGGCAAAATGATGGTCAGAACAATTATTCCACATTTATACAAACAAAAGTTTAGAATGCATGACGGAAGAATTAAAGAGTTCAAAAGATACTAATCAGACTTAAAATATAGACCCTTCAAAAAGATTCGCACTATGTAAAAGTAAGAACTAATACATACACTGGGTCTTACTAAAAAGACATTACAATATATATATATATATATGTGTGTGTGTGTGTGTGTGTGTATACACACACACAAATGCATTATCAGTTTGGATCTAGAAACCAATCATACATAGTTATTGGAAGTGGTGCACTTAGTAGAGTTCAATCATCTTCAAAATCACCTTATAAAATGCTTTTAATTTACACATATTTAAATTGGTTACTCGAGGATACCTGACGAGCAACATGTGCATCAAGAGCACTTAATGGGTCGTCAAAAATGTAAACATCTGAGTTAGAGTACACAGCCCTTGCCATTGAAACTCTTTGCTTCTGGCCTCCACTAATATTTACTCCTCTTTCACCAATCTCAGTGAAGTCACGACCCTGAAGACAACAGAATGAGAAGTTCTGTCAGAGTTGAAAAATAACAAAGAAGCAGAAGCCAATAATAATCAAACACAGTTACAGGAAGCAACTCAAGGTCATGGCGCAATGCAGTGACATCTACTGCCTTCCAATATCTTGCTGGTTCAAAGGTAGATCCGAATAATATATTTTCACGTACCTGAAAATTACACATAATTAATCAAAACCATAATAAACTTTTTCAACACATGCATGTGACCTTGTTTCTTATCCAGATATGATCACCACACATGGAAGTGAATTAGGATACTCACTTATAAACAAAAATGAAAAAAGGATTGGAATTCATGAAGCTTACTGTAGCATTGAAAATCCAAGAAAGTTGAGGAACATAAGCAACAGATCCTCTGATTATAACATTCGCATCTCCCAGAGGAGGAAGCTCGCCAAGCATTGCGGAAACTAATGAAGTTTTTCCATCCCCAGTTCCACCAACAATTGCAATTAGGCTGCCTACTGGTATATCCAGATTAATATTGGATAACGTGGGTCTTGAAGCCTGTTAAGCACCAATTCAGGAAATCTAAAATGTGTATAAAATCATGTTAATAGCAACGAGGTTTTAGTTAATTATAGCAACCAAAGTAGATTATGCACTACAGAAACGCATATGATTCTGCAAAAGAAACCATATATTCTCTCCTCAGGTTTTGTGATAAGTACTTACACCAACAAACAGTAAATGATAATGAACATGGATGCTTGAAATACTGACCTTAGCATCCCATGAAAAGTTTCCATCCTTGATTGAGATAGCAGGAAGTCTTGGTTCAAGAGGTGGATTCGGTAATAAAATTCTCTCTTCAGAAAGTAATAATTCTTCTAGACGTTGTAGAGATACATTTGCATTGACAACCTGAAAACACGGCCCAGCACCAAGATGTTAAAGAAACATGTTTACTTTATAAAACCAGATTGTCCACATATCACATACAGACTATGCATTAGTTGGATGGTTTTCTATACGTTCCTTCAAAAACGAAGAATGACTCACCACAGAATATGGAGAAAAAGAACTGGAGTTCTCATGGCTATTTATAACAGGATTGGCTCTCCAATGGTTTTCTATCACATGCATTGTTCATAATAAGAAAATAATTTATTGATAAAATTCATTAAGAACCTAGCATAACCAAAAGAAATAGTGAAGCGTTAAATATCTAATTGATGGGGCAAAAAGATGCATATCAAAAAGGCTTACAATGTATGCCTCAGAAAGCAACAAGGTATAATAATTTGAGATGAGTTTGAAATCAGGACCATGCACAAATTTACTCACCAGAAAACTAAGACAAATAAAAACCAACCTGCGTAATTAAATTAGGCAGCATATTCAAGGGAAATCGCAGAACAGAAAACAAGGAAAGTGATGTAAAAGCTCTGGAAGGTGTCAAGTCCCCTCCAAACAATGTGAACATCCCAAATGAAATCACTGTCACGAGGACTGGTATGCTGTTAAGTATGAAAGTATTCCACTGCAAAAGCACAAGAGAAGAGATTCAAGATACTTAAAGTAGCAAAATCTTATTTATTGCCAAGGTCCATTGATATCAATGAACAAATTCCTAGCATAATAGCTAACTCATAATAACAATATGTTTTTTTAACTAACAAGTTCTTCAATAAGGAGGTCACAGCAAACATGAATCAAATTATACCGCTGAGAGCATTTGAGCCTTCCGGAACCATGATAACTCATCATCCCTCATAACTTGAATTTTCGATTTGAAACTCCTTTCCCATGCATAATATCTGTTGTGCATTGAGAAAACAATTATTTTACCACCAACCTTCTATGAGTATGAATTAAAGATTGGAGAGGGCTATCAAATTTTGACATACTTCACGGTATCCATGGCCACCAAAATTTCATTCATCAACCCAACTCTCCTGTCAGTACGCAGTAATCCCTCCTTGGATAGCCTTCGCATCTTGCTGATGATATAAGTCTGTTTCCCAATATAAGCAACAACATATAAATGTTACACTAGCATGTTCCATCTATCAAGAACTTAACAATAAAGGAATTACAGTAACTGTTAGCAGTCCGGTTTAATCATATACCAGGTGTCCCAAGAAGAATTAATCAGTATTTTTAATATTAATACTTATTTTAATCAGTTATTTCTATTATGTTGGTTTGGGTCTATGTTTTGTGAGCCCAGGGGCCTCTTAGAAGGTATAAATATTAGAATCTTGGAGATGATTAGTGTTAAAAAAATCTTGGATTATATTTTGGCCGTTTTGCTTAGGCAGAATTGAATCTTGCAATTTCTGTAGCTATTTTATTATATCAGTTCCTATTGTTTGAGGGTTGTCCCTTTTTACTCCAAATTTGCTCCAACCTGCCATGCTTCGTTCGACCACGATGTATTCTCAATCTGAACGATTGGACACGATGGAGAAAGGATTGGATGACCTACGCAAGGATCAAGATTCTAAATTTTTCCATCTTGAAACCCTACTCGCACAACTCTTTGGCTAGGTCGCCAGTCTAGCGCCTCCACCCACCACATCACCCACAGCCCAGCACTCGGATGATTCAGGATCCACAGCACATTTGGGTGCGACTCCCTCGGTCGCACAACCTGCCCCAACGCCTTCCGCCTATGCACCATCTGTCCCTTAACGCCAGATGGAGATTCTGACATTTTCCGGCAAATATCCGATTGACTGGCTGTCCTGCGTGAAGCAGTTTTTTTATGCCTATCCAACTGTCGATCTCGATAAGATTCACATGGCCACGGTGACTATGGGGGGCGCCGTATTGCACTGGTTTGGGTGCTACGTTGCAACCCCACAGGGGAACTTCCGAGACATTTTGACAAGAATCCGATGAATGACTCTTTTGAAATCCCTGTGGATATCACACAACAGGGATCGGTGGATGCCTAAATCGCCGATTCGTCACACGCATGGAACACGTCCAAGGTCTGTCGGATTCCCACCTACGGAGTGTTTTCCTACGCGGGCTGTCCCCTGACATTAAGTTCCTTATCACCCCGTCAAATGCACCAGACCTCTTCTCTGCCATGAACTCAGCTCGAGTTATTGAACAAAGCCGTCAAGCCTTACATCATATCTAGATTAATCCTCCTACGCGTGCCTTCCAGACCGGTGGCGGTGCCTTCTACAATGTTGCTCGTAGTTCCTCGCTGCCAGCACGATTCCAGTCGTCAGCCGTCACAGGTCTCACTTTCTATTCGGCTGCTGGAGCCAATCAACCCATGGTTCGACCCTCCCAACTTTGTGAGCTCGGTGAACTCTTTGGTCTGCTCCTGCCCTATCCAGGCTATGACCCAATGCTCGACCATCTCGCAATATCAGTCATGCTAAATATCTTAATCGTCGCCAACAAGGCATGTTTTATCGTTGTAACAAACCATATAGTCCTTTACAATTCTGCCGAAGCAAGTCACTGAGGGTGTTGATTGCAACAAAAGATGAGGATGGATCGGAGGCCCAATGGATTGCTAGTCCGAAAGGGGAGGTGGTGAAGATCTAATTGAGGATGACGGGGGGGACTACATCAACCTAAACTCTCCTGTATGATGGCAGGGGGTTTGACGGTCCTAGAACTATGAAATTGTGGGGCCGTCTACACGATGAGGATATGCAAGTGACTCCGGAGCTAGCCACAGTTTTTTCTCCAATGAATTCGTGTCTCGACTACACATTCCTTCGGACTCATCTTGATCACCGGCTATTTGCTTGGGAAATGGTCGTCGTCGAGCAGCAAAAGGATTTTATGAGAACTTATACTTGTGCCTGGGGGGTTCAACATTCATTTTTTCGGGTTACGTTTTTTACTTGGGAGGCATTGACATTATCGTGGGGATATCATGGTTGTCCTCTTTGGGGGATGTAC
Source organism: Caryopteris x clandonensis (assembly GCA_028749325.2). Lineage (NCBI taxonomy): Eukaryota > Viridiplantae > Streptophyta > Magnoliopsida > Lamiales > Lamiaceae > Caryopteris > Caryopteris x clandonensis. Next base: position 4,735,978 of record JAPYKT020000011.1, read on the forward strand.
ACAAATTGGGCTCGACTGACTATGCACTTCACCTAGCATGGGATCGAGGGAGTCTTACGTGGTGACCCATCTCTCACGCATCGTGAACTATCAATGAAAAAGCCTACGCAAGTTAGATAAGATCGAGTGTTGCATGTTCTCGGTGCAAAATAGGGTTGGATTGTAGGAAACAAGGGACTCCGTGTGAATATCATAGTTAGCCTCTTTGGAGGATGTACTTACCAGATTGGGCTTGACTGACTATGCACTTCACCTGGCAGGGGATCAAGGTAGAGTTACACGGTGACCCGTCCCTCGCGCGTTGCGAACTCTCAATAACTACCGTACTCAAGTTAGGTAAGATCAACGAGTGTTGAATGTTGTTCTCAATGCAAAAAGGGGGTGGATTGGAGAAAACAATGGGGAGTCTGTGAAGATGACGAGTTTGCCTGTTTGATTTTTGAGTTCAAGGATTTGTTCCAGGAGACCTCCGCCTTACAATCGGTTCGGGCAACGAACCGCACATTCCTTTGGTATTGGGATCCGCGCCGATTTCAGTGAGGCCCTATAATTATGGGCAGACGCAGAAGGATTAGATGGAAGGGTTAGTTCAAGAGATGTTGGAGACGGGTATAATTCAGCCAAGTTCTGTTGTTACGTAAGAAGGATGGTAGTAGGCGCTTTTGTTTTGACTACAAGGAGTTGAATAAGATAACAATGCCCAATAAATATCCAATCCCAATGATTCAGGATATGCTCCATGAGTTACAATCTGCGAGCAGGCTATCATCAAATTCAGGTTGCAATTGAGGATATTTCCCATGACGGCATTTCACATACATTCAGGGCATTGCGAGTTTTTGGTGATGACATTTGGTTTGACCAATGCTCCGGCAACTTTTCAGTCCACCATGAATGATATGTTTTGCCTTATCTGCATCGTTTTTTGTACTGATCTTCTTTGATGATATCTTGGCATACAGTGCAAGAAAACATAATCACATACGACATGTAAGGTTAGTTTTGCAAACTCTCCGCACTAACAAATTTGTTGCCAATTTGAATATTTGGGACATGTGATTGCAAAGAGAAGTGCGTTGATGGACCTAGGTATGGGATCGAGATCAGAGGTGTTGAGGTGGCCGGTTCCTCGTACTGCTAAGGGTGTTCATGGATTTTTGGTACTAACAGGGTATTACCGCCGTTTTATCTGAGACTATGGAAAAATTGCAAAGCCATCCGACTTGCTAAAGGGGATAAACCAACCTCCATAGCCTGGACGATTGATGCTCAGAAAGCCTTTCAAGAGTTGCAAGATGCCACTACATTTGCCTCAATTTTGGCACTTCCAAATTTTTCAAAGCTTTTTTCAATTGAAATCAAGCTTGGGGGGTGGGGAGGGGGGGGGGGGGATCTAAGAGGAACTAGGCTTTAATCGGAGTCTGCTTGTCTGCTTGATGGCAAGGCCACTGCAAGTGGGCGCCCTATCTGTTAAGGGAATGGATAGCGCAGTGATCTTTTCAAAAAAGCACGTACAGTACTTTTGTGTTTCCGAGCCAAAGTTCTCACTTTCAAATCTTCCAGATTAGCTCCAAATACGGGGGGGAGGGGGATTGTTTAGATGCAGGGGTGGCGGATTACATATTTTAGCAAGGCAGTGTCAAACTGAACCCACGTTATTTTGGGTCATTTGAGGTGGTGAGAGAGTTGGGGTTGTGGCTTATCCTTCTTCCTCCGAGTTGTCGGGTGCATCCTGTGTTCCATGTCTCGCAGTTGAAGCCCCTGCGTAGCACGCTGTCTATTGGCTGAGGAGCCTATTTTCCTGCCCCATTATATCGTGGATTGTCGGATTGTAGATCACGATGGAAAGAAAATTTCCCCCGTAGAGGAAGAAGATGCTAGTTGGGTGGACGAGATGGATATTGGTGATCAGCTAAGAACAAGGCTATTCTGCAGCCCAAACTTTATCTTTCAAATGGTCCAATTCCTTCACTTTCTTAGCTTATCCAAAAGTAGTCTAATTCCTTGACTTTCTAAACCCATTCAAAAGGGTCCAATTTTTTCACTTTCTAAGCCCATCCAGAAAAGTCCAATTCGATTGTTTAGATGCAGGGGTGGCGGATTACATATTTTAGCAAGGCCGTGTCAAACTGAACCCACGTTATTTTGGGTCATTTGAGGTGGTTGAGAGAGTTGGGGTTGTGGCTTATCCTTCTTCCTTCGAGTTGTCAGGTGCATCCTGTGTTCCATGTCTCGCAGTTGAAGCCCCTGCGGAGCACGCTATCTATTGGCTGAGGAGCCTATTTTCCTACCCCATTCTATCGTGGATTGTCGGATTGTAGATCACGATGGAAAGAAAATTTCCCCCGTAGGGGAAGAAGATGCTAGTTGGGGGGACGAGATGGATATTGGTGATCAGCTGAGAACAAGGCTATTCTGCAGCCCAAACTTTATCTTTCAAATGGTCTAATTCCTTCACTTTCTAAGCTTATCCAAAAATAGTCTAATTCCTTGACTTTCTAAACCCATTCAAAAGGGTCCAATTTTTTCACTTTCTAAGCCCATCCAGAAAAGTCCAATTCTTTCACTATCCAGAAAAGTTCAATTATTTCACTATCTAAGCTCATCCATTATGTATGATAAGTTGAGTTGGTGGTTGACCTATTAACTTTTTCCTTTACTTTCTAAGTCCAACCATTATGTATGACAAGTTGAGTTGGTGGTTGGCCCATTACTTTTTTCTTCACTTTCTAAGTCCATCCATTATGTGTGACAAGTTGAGTTGGTGGTTGACCCATTAACTTTTCCTTCACTTTCTAAGTCCATCCATTATGTATGACAAGTTAAGTTGGTGGTTTACAGATTAACTTATGTATGACAACATTCAAGGAGGTTAAACAAATTACAACTCTTAAACCATGATAAGCATAATCTTATGATAAGCATTATTCATTATTCTCGGATAATAATAGCTCGCTTCGCAATACACCTAATTTTTGGGACACAAAAACAAGAAAAACATGGATACAAGAATGAGCAATACAATTTTACTTATCCCATCAAATAATTTACTTGTAAATAATTTTATAATCTCAATTTATTAGAAATCTTGAAATAATTTAGTAGATGTTAAGTTGTTTTTATAAGTAGAAACTTAGTTTTAATTACTTCCATTTAAGTATAAAGTCATAAGTTAGTTTTATTTAATTATTACACATATTAATTAAAGATAGAATTTGAATTTAATAGTATTATTACCTAGAGAATTTGGGTCGTTACATTAATAGTCCTAGTTTAATCGTATATACCTAGTGTCCCAAGAAGGCTTAATCAGTATTTTTAATATTGATACTTATTTTAATCAGTTATTTCTATTATGTTGATTTGGATCTATTTTTTGTGAGTCCTTTGGCCTTTTAGCAGGTATAAATATTATTATCTTGGAGATGATTAGGGTTATCAAAAATCTTGGACTATTATTTCGGCCGTTTGGCTGGGGCAAAATTGTATCTTGCAATTTTTGTAGCTATTTTATAATATCAGTTAAGATGACAAAAAATATCTTATCTTTTTTGAAGGAGGAATTTGTTACCTGGATAGGGAACATGAGGACCAACATAAGAGATCCAAGAAGTGAAGCGACGCCTAGCTGCTGGTATAGGAGAACCATGGCCATGATAATGCGAAATGGGGATGACCATAAACCATGAAGCTGTTGGCATATTTGCTGAACGGTACAAAGAATCAGTTGAAAAAATACTATACTGGCTGATCATAAGGGAAAATGAGTTTGAAAATCAACTACTGTCACAAGTACAAAATCAACCAAATATTACCATTAAGATGAATATGTAAAACTTTTATTAATTTAAGACCAACAAAAAGAAATGTACTTAGTTTTTGTGTGTGAATACCTGAAGTGCATTAGCATCTGTTGTCATCATATTCGTTATTTTTCCAGATGGAAACTGCTTACGACCTTCATGTGTTAGCCGTAAGGATTTGCGAAATATGGCAGCCACCTATAAGTTACAGTAGAGAGTCTTCAAAATGTTTAGACATCAAAGTATAGACCTTAATAGCACCACTTTCACTTATGCCACAAAGCACCCAATTGTTAAATATATTATCCTATTTCATTCTTTGGAATTGTAATGTGAATTTCTTTTATCCATCCATAGTGCCAACTACTATGATCTACAATTCAACACACTGATGAACGAGCGACATGATAACTTAATTTAACAATATTTTAATGATGTGAAGGAGCAAAACGACGAGAAAGGAGGAATACCATTCCTCAGAAGTAGGTCTAAACCACAAACCAAGCTCAAACATGAAATAGCATCCACAGAACACCAATTAATATTATTAAATGCACTCTTGGCTCAGAATATGATCATAACTACAAGCAGGACAAGCAACAGAAAGCGCAATTTCACTTGGCCAACAACTACCATGAATATTTTCCAGAAGAAGACAGAGATATGCATGCAAAATAAAATTATGCTTCATAATTTGTAGCATTTTATGCATGCAACATTGAGGTTAGAATACATGTTGACCACAAAATGTTCGTTGGCAAATATTGATATTTAAAAAATAGTAACAATAACAATAACAATAACAATAACGATAACAATAATAACAACAACAACAACAACAACAATAACAATACTATATTATTAATAACAAAACTTTTGTTGGCAAATATTGATATTTCAAAATAATAATAACAAGAATAACAATATAATAACAACAATAGCAATTTGTTATACAGGACACAGTGCCTTAAACTAGACAATATGATCCAGCTTTAGAGAAATAAATAGTTTGGACAAAGCAAAAATTGCACATGCAGTATGAGTTAAGAGTCTTCGATTCTTTCTTGTGTGATAAATGGAATGATTCACAAAAGTCAAAACTAAGAAAATAAAAAAGATATATTCATATTCATCAAATCATGGGAATTACCAGAGTGGCTCTTAGCCTGAAGCCAACACGCATGACATTCTGAAAGTACTGAGCCTCACAAAGCACTCCAATTGACTGGAACCAACAGAGAAGTAAATTGATTAGCATGAAAAACAAATTTGATTAGCACTGAATTCTGTGCAACTTCTACAAGAGAGGAAAATAATCCTGAACAAACTGACATTGAAAAATGAAAAAGAACTACATTTTGCTTAAGTCAACAACAAAGCAAACAAAAAAAATTTACATTAAAAAGTACAAAAAATCAGGTAAATTCAGTTGTCAACCTAGAAGTTAGAGCAAAGAATTATCTCTTGGCTAAAGATATGAAAAATCATTCTATAAAGAAATGAGAACAAGTTGAGAAATCCTTTCAGTGAATGTTTTTCCAGCATAAATAAAATAATGGGTTCATCAGTTTATGATTCTCAGGCATGTTCTACTCCATTTATCATTATCTGGCAATTAAGATTTACAAGTTAACTCGTCAGCAAGCAACCAATCTAGCTAGATCTCATAACTAAGAAATCATTTCTCCTCTGAGGACTAAACTAGTATATGAAATTGATTAAATAGAGTTTAGGAACCATACCACACTGACAAAAATTGATAATGCATAAACGTAACCAATCCAAGCTGGACCGCCACCTTCAAGAGACTGCAAGCAGAATAAATTCAATCATGGAAACCAGAATCCTGTACTGTAAACTTACATCAAAAGAACAACTTAAAGCTAGTCTGGTTATTTGTAACCTCGAACAATAGACTCTTCTACATAATGTTGGAAACTACATGGTGGGACACAAAAGAGCTATATTATCAACAGTAGGCTCTCCTCTGTGTGTGTGTGTCTGTGTGTGTAAAAGCTAATTAACCCAGAAAAAAAGATATTGCCTTCACATGTTCATTTATTTTTTTATTTAAGAGCAAATGTGCAACTTGGATGATCACCCACAAGTTTTGTATCTCATCCAAGCAAGTTTACGAAGAAGGCTTAGCCTATGCAAATTATGTCACAATACTTACAAAGAACACAACACATAAGAACCAGCCTGAAACAAGCTACAGAATATTTGACAATTACATAAGGGATACAACAAAATAATGCCACATGATTGAATTTCGGGGTACCTTTAAAAGATGGTTCAGTAGAACAGGTCCTGCCAGCTGTGAAAGATCATTGCCAATCTACAGTTACCGAAAAAAGGTTTCATCAGTTCCAAATTTCTGATATTACATTAAGGCATAGTGGAAGAAGAACTGTTGAGTAGTAAATTACTATCGGCTGTAAATTTTATGCAGCACAATCTATAGGGATAATTAAGTATCATACAAAAATACTGCATTGAATTCGGTAGTGAACAGATTAAGCAAATAAGATACACAAAGAGACACGAATAAGCAAAAAACAGCACATAAATCCATCCAGTCAGTATTTCTGCCATGGAAAGAGAATATGTTGCAAGTCTTCTAAGTTAACCTTCACCATAAGACGCTGTGGGTTGAAAAAACATAAGTATTTCATGCAGATAATACAAAAGGATATATTTATTTGACCAACAAAATAATATACCAACTTATCATGCAAGAAATTGAACATAAGTGATTTTAGCAGACCAATGGCCACCCTTGTGCATATTTGAAAAAGAAAAAAAAATGATTGCAAACAATATCAATCAACTAACTGTATATGGACATAAAACACCCTATCAATGTTTTTCCACAATTTGTATTGACAACGAAATGGAACTGATCATTACTTTGAAGAAGCCTCCATACCAGAACCTGCAATAAAAAGATATGGAAAAGACATGAGATCAAACTGCATAACCCATTTATTAGGTGGCTATAGCATCTATTAACTTTTGAAACAGAGCATATTCAGAAGTTATGCAGCGTTCATCAAATTCAGATAAAAACAAGGGGACAACCAACGATAAATTTTTAATACCTGCCACCAAGGCTACAATTCAAAGCACGTAAAAGCCATGGTTTTGATCTTTTAGCTTCTTCCTCCCAAGAATTCTGGAACCTATAATACTTGAAATTTATGAGGTGTTAGGAAGATATATTAAATTATGCATATATATGTCAAGAATAGACAACAATCTAGATACAGACTTTCTACTCAAAGTCTCTGTTTGATCCCAAGAGTCCAGCTTCCAAACATCCTTTTCAGTGATGGGTTTTCTGTAGCCTTGCTGCATAAGAGGAGTCATCCAATTGTAGTAAATCCCTACAGATGGAAGAGAATAATATTTATCAGAAGGTAACCTAGTGATATATTATAATGCTGATATCCCTCATGTGTCTTGCTGTATGCTTAAAGGAACACAGTTGACAAGAATCTAACTAAAACATTAATTACCATGAAAATGGATAGTGATATAATGCCATAGGTCTATATTTAACTTCATTACAAAGAAACTCATATTTAAACAATGTAACTATAGTACCGGAAAAGACTTAATGCTATAATGACTGCACCAATTATCCAGGAACTCTAGGGATGAAGACCATTTTCAAGATAACTATACAGGCTGAGGAAAAAGAAAAAATAAAAACTATGGATAAACAAAGTTGTGAAAACAACATTTAGATACAGGATAAGCCCACTGGTGCTTAACTGTCAAATTAGCTCATATGTTACATGATTTAGAAGCACACAAATCAAATTTCATGAACTTGGTAATAATGGAAAAACCAATATAAATAGACTTGAAACATGTTATATCAAAACTAAATGCCTACACTTACTGGAAAATATACTGGCATATCTCTCAGGACAAACATCCTCTCCTAGAGGCTTTTCATTTTTGGTGTCATCCACTGAGTCCAATAGGGGAATGTAGCCTGGGTATGAATCCAAGTTCGGAACATATCCAATAAGAAGTACTCCAAGCAAAACCTGCATGAAAATAGTCATTCAGACATGAAAGTATAGCAAAAAGTGAGTCTTGGAAATAGATTCTTTTGTAAGCCAACTGATGCACATAATGAACATCATATGTGAAATTCACTTGGATCTTGTTGTATGAATCAAACTTCATCCTATATCATTGGGGTTCTACATGCTAACATTGTTCAACCATATCTTTACCTCCATATATCAAGATATATTCAACTTCATAAACTGATTAGTTGACTTTAGCGATTTACATTTCAGCGCTAACCTAAATAAAGTTCCCTTCTTTGATATATATATCAGAGTAGGATAAAACTTATATCTTGCATAATTGTAATCTCCATGAGGAAAAAACTTATATCAGAGTAGGATAAAATTTATTTTCCCACAAACTCCGTGATGTGTATCATGGTTGCAATCTCGGGAACAAAAAAAATGTTGAAATAATTCTCAACCAATGGGAAAAAAGTATAATATTCTACCTGGAAGAAGACTGAACTGATGCACATGTATAGTATGGACCTGAAAATTGACAAAATAATCAGAACATGAACCCAGAAACATCATAATAGCAAAGGTGTCAATAAGATTCAAGTTGCTATTTCCATATTAACAAGTGACATACAAACCCTGCTATATAACTATAGAAAATCAAACTGTAACTGAGAATTTACAAGTCTAAGCATTCAATTTGGAACTATTATGAGATATATTTTCCTAATTTGAGCAATCTCGAATTGGATAAAATTAAGCTTTTGGTCAAGGAACATTTTTACTAATCCACACAAGTAAACAGAATAATGTAAACTCCCTTCTCTCAACTGTTCTTAGGTTTCCAGAATGTAACAAGTCCCACAGTATCCTTAACTCAAAACAGTTCTAAATATTGGAATAGACATGTTACCAAAATATAGATCTCATGTTGCAGTAATTAAATAGAGATTGTGACTTTGTTGATTAAGATAAATTATATTGGAAGAAGTATGGAGAGACAGACCTGACATAGAAATCTTTGAGTGAGAAGATTAAATTAAAAACAACTGCATCTCCCACCAGAACATATATTACTCCGAATCTGATGTACCATCTGAACTCTTTGATGTAGATTTTAGTTTCAACAAGCAGCATTAGAACCATAGAGCACCATGAAATAAACTCAATGCCCAAATGAACCATCTGCACGTATGGAAAGCGGTTATTTTATAAACTGCATGGCAACAGTTACATGAAACAAGAATGGTTGAAACCTTAATTCATTCTGGTTTGGATAATGTGCTCCGGTTTGTTTCTGTGCATATATATAACAACAATATATTTCTTTATCTTTTGCTTGGAGTATTATGGAAGATGAACAAAACTGTGAAAGGTGCATAAATGTGTGTAATGAATGCTCTTAATGTAAAATCAATAACAGGAAAGATTCTTCAATGATTCAATCCAAAGAGTATTCGTGCGGGAATGGATTTAGGTAGGGACGCGGGGGGGGGGGGGTGTGACAAATATATTTAACCAAGCTCATATTTAGTGCAGAAAAATCTGTAGAACATTAGTAAACATAATAATGGGGAAGAAATTGCAAACCTCAAAAGGAGCAAGACCAATCTCTTTATCCAAATTAAAGATAGATATGCCCATAACCAATCTGAAAAAAGGCTCAGCAGCACAACAACCAGCTAATAGGGCCAATAAATAATTGTAGAAATTTGATCTCAAGCAGTACCGCTGAACTCTGGGGTTAACCTTGATGAGCCATACTCTATATAAGCACAACCCCAGAAGAACCAAATGAGAAACATTTCCCACAACAGAATCAATGGCACAAGGTGTATAAGCGCCAAAAGCACTGTTAGTTTCTTGAGCCCAAATGCCATCTGACACTGGCCGGCAAAACCAAACTAAGGGGTCAAATCCCATCTTTCAGGTCAACAAGCTTAGCCCACCTCACCCTGAGAATCAAATACTTTTTTACATCAAGGAAGATACAATAAGCATGGTGAATTTCAAGTACAATGTAGAACAGTATGAGTTACTAATTGAATCATACATTGATCACAATAGACTCCTTTTTTAACAACAACAAACATTGTTCATTATTTGTCTCATTACGTGGGTTAGGGTGTATAGATCATTTTTCATTATCGTGTTCGGTCCAGACACATGTTCTCGTTAATATTCAACTATAACATGTCTTTCAAGAAATTAAAATATTACTGCTGCAAGACGTGGAAAAAATAAGAAAATTGTTAATGACTCGTAAAATTTACATGACCATCCAAAATCTACTTGACTTATTAACCTGGAACAACATTTCACCGATAAAACTTGGAAAACAGAAAAGATAGTCATTCTCTCAAAACCATTAAGAATTCCAAGAACCGAACTGACAATCAGACACAAGGACACCTTCGAAAACCCACATTCAAATTTCCCTCCAAAATATAAAAATTTCACGAGATCAATACTAGTTAAACTAACAAATGTTATAATCTAAGAACATACAAGAATCACAAACCAATGGCAATTCTTAATAATTGTAAATCACATTCACATATTTTCTCCAGCATAATACCTACTAGAAAACCATCAAGAATTTTTAAAATACGACATTGCACGATATCACAAACAAAAATATGCAGTGATAGAACAAGAATCACCGGAAATTCCGACCCCTTTGTTTAAACCAATTCGGTTCTTTGCATGAGAAGGTGAATGCTGAAGCAATTGGCCACTTCATCCGAGTGACTGAGGACACGAACATACTTATATACGGAGACAATATCCAATGCAAATGAGAAAAGGAAGAAAACGACATAGAAGAAGAAAAAACAAAAAGGGACAAGACAGGAATTGCAAGCGTCATTGCTTACGAATCAATCAGAAACTAAGGCTTTTGGGCAGTCACGAGAGAGAGGAGAGCGATGACATAAACAGACTAATATAATGATTCCTTTTGAAGACTGGAGGTTTACTACTCAATCATCATAGCATTTATTTATTTATTTATAGATAAATAATAGTACAGCGGTGGGGTGAAATAAAATAAAGAATTTGTTAACATCTTTACTTGCATTATTATTGTAGCCGTTACAACGTTTCCAGACCACTCCATATTTAATTGGAAATGTGCGATTCATTATTTTTATTTTTTTTTGGTATTTTTGGAAACAAAATCAAATATTCTACTATTAATTTTCAAAGTATTATGAAGAAATGCTATTTATTTACCTTTCCTTTTTATGAAAAATTTAATTTTGGTATCCAAATCAATTTTGTTAAAATTATTATATATACATCCATAGTTATATATATCAAATAAACATATATATATACAAATTATTTAATTTTAATAAATCAATTGATATCTAAAAGACATAAAACAATAAAAACATATTATTGCCAAATATAATTAACAATATTTGAAAAGATGGTTGTTATACTAACTCTCTCTTTTTGTTCAATGCCCCTCTGAATACACCTACAAATATATATATATATATATATATATATATTATAAAAAATTACTCAATACATTCAATTTTTAAAATGTAAATCATTATTAATTAAAAAATATAAAGAAATTAAAACAAAGAATAAATTAAACCACAAAATAGATTCAAATGCAGCATGGTCGATTCTTTACAGAATTGTGTTGATTCCTCTTACACCAAGTATATTCAATTCTTGTTGAATTAAAGGTAGTTTTTCTTTTTGAGAATGAAGTTCGACCTTGTCACATGAACTTAGAAGATGGTTAGGCTACAACTCGTCAAATGCATCTTCTTCAATTGGGTGTGGTTGAATTACGTAAGTATGCTACCTTGAAGGCGTTCAACTAATGTCGGCCGAACATGTTTAATATTCTACCAATAAAATTCAAACACCATGCAACCCAAATTGTCTGATGAAGTGCAGTAAAAACAATTACAATGTTGGCACACATCAACTTTTCAGCTTCTTGTTGAAAATGCAGCAAATTTGAGATAAATATAGAAGAAAATAACTGAACTCCGGAGTTGGAACACTTCAGACATTTCATAATGGTATTTTGTCTTATATTTTGAGTGAGCATACAACAAAAAGGAGAGTCCTAATCAAAAAGTAAGGAAATGCAATGCAAATTTAGTATAATACATGGCCTCAAAATTCACTACAATACACTGTCACAAATAATTGCATTACCAATAAGCTGACTATTCCAGGTTAAATTGCCTGCAAATGAACATTTGCAGAAGTGCGACGTCTGTATGCCCTTAGCCACGTTTTCTTGGCAAGTGTGTAAGATTTATTCAAGTCTAAATTACTGTCCAATGGCGCCACAAAGCCAGAAGTTAAGTCTACATTCCAACTTGGTCCCAATCGATCGTTCTATCTTCAAAATTATCCGCCTGATGAAGCTTGTTCCGAGCAAGTCTACTCATCACAGCAAGACCTGCACGCAAAAAGGCGTAAGCAAGCATCAACACATGAACAGATCATTTTTCTAGCGCATATATACAAGGAAGAACTACAAAACTACCCTGTGAGGTTTAGTCACATTACGGAAAAAAACTCAATGAATTTGTTTCCTGGTTTGCATTTTTCTGGCGTACACCTCAATAGGTGTAATTTGTAAGGAAACAAATTCCTGGTTTTGGTAATCAGACTAAACTTTAGGGTCATAATGTTACCAGAAATAAGCAAGTTATACCTTCAATCATTTTGTAGAGAGAGGACCACCAGCTGTCCCCAGAAACCTGGTACTTTTCAAGGTTGTCTTCGATTTCTCTATTATGTTTCCCCTCCAATACTCCCTGGAGGGTGATCACAGCTTCTCTTGTTTTCTTGAGGATGCTTTCGTCTTCGTTGATCTCTAACCGGACAAGATCGTTCTGTGACGAAGTGAGACTAACTGCAAGCGCAAATTGGGCAGCTGCAGCCCAGCGAGAAGAGGCGAGCCATCTCCGTTGCCCATCTAGCTGTTTCTCCTGTTCGAGTTTTTCGTCCCCCACATCACCTCTAAGTACTAAGCTGCGCAGATATTCGGCATTTGCAGCGCCTGTGCTCTGGACCATCTTTGAGAAGGCACTGTCTTCTCTTTGCAGCAGTGTTTCAGGAGTATCAAATTCGACAACCTGACAAAAGAGGCACAGTGAGTAACTGGATGAAATGGAATGACGAATCTTCTAAGGTTGTGTTTCGTTATTCCACATTTGCACTTAGTTTAGAAGGACTTGATGATCACCCGGACAATCTCAATGGTTTGTTAAAATGATGAACTTTAAAAATCATCTAACAAATCCCACAGTACAGATGCAATTAATGGAAGAATTGATTTTGAAGAGAGAATTTGAGAAAAAGATTTTAAATTACTCCATATTATATATGCATTATGACAGAAAATAACGTAAACTTTTAGATTTGCACAATGAACTTTTCCGAACAAACTGATCCAAACAACTTAAAGTTGCATTTGGATTGAAGAATCCAAATTTAGAAGGATTTCAAATAAAACCATGTTGTTTACCTCATCGTCCCTCCAACAATAACTCAGAATGAGAGCTATGCCTAAAATATATCATAAAATGATACGGCCAATCAATATCAATGTTTTTTCTCATTGTGTATCTGAACCAAACTCAGCCTAAATGAATTAATTATTATCCATTCTAAATTCATGGCCCAAATTCATCCATCCAAATGGAGCCGAATTGAACTTGATCTTTAAAGAAGCTAGGGAACCCATCTCATAATAATTCTCTACTCTCTATCTTTTGAAAGCAATAAAAAAATTCTCTACTAAATTAGATGCAAAGGGCAAAAGATGGCAGCTCCCATACCTGACCGGCATCAAGCAGAAGAATTCTGTCACAATCAATGATGGTATTTAAGCGGTGAGCAATGATTAGCATTGTGCATGATTTAAACTCTTCGCGAATTGTCTTTTGGATGAGAGCATCAGTCCTGACATCAACAGCAGCTGTTGCTTCATCAAGAACGAGAATTTTTGATCTGCGGAGCAATGCTCGAGAAAGACTTAATAATTGCCGCTGTCCAACGCTGAAATTCTCCCCTGCTTCAGAGACCTTAAAGGAAAAAAGTAATCAGAGCTTAATTATTTGCTCTTTACACATGAGATTTTAATATCCATTTGCTCTAGAGCAAAGGTCAAAGATACCCCTACCTAACACTCGGTCTAAAGGAAACGAGCAGTTTTGTCCAAATAGTTTCTAACTACTCAAATTTGTCCTAACTCGTTAATTTACCTCTACTAAAAACAATATATGTTCATACATTATATGCAACATTTTCAGATTAACTTGGATCAAGAATTCAGATTGTGCAGATAAGCGTTAACTCTCAGGGTGACACATTAGCCTAACTGAGAATAATAAATAGATCAATGCCAGAGATAAGATTTATCTACCTCAGCATCAAGACCCAAAGGGTTCCTCCTGATTACATCTTTTAAATGAGCCCTTTCCAGAGCCTCCCACAGGTCAGCATCATTGTGCTCATTGAATGGATCGAGATTAAACCTAACAGATCCTGTCCAAAATATAAGTAGGTATCATTAGGTTAAAAATACATGTAATATTTAAGGAAACAAATAAATTGTACCAAGGTAGTCGTACATTTAAACCTTATAGTCGTAATATAAGTAACACTGTTTCCAGTTGAATTTTGTCTCTTATAATCATACAGTTAGAAATAGAGAGAGACAGACATTTTACCACCCCAAAATCCTTTCACACGGGAAAAGGAGACACTAACAATCCTCGTACAGTGTTCAATTATTGCTTAAATTGATTAAGTTTGTGTTAGGTGGAAGCACTTGATTTAACGAGATGGATTGAGGAATAGATTTCAAATTACTCCAAATTATATGGATTGACAAATCCATATATTCAATCCAACAAAAGTACAAGATATAGACTTAAAATCCAAGACAAACTGAATTTTACAACATCATTAAACTGTTATGGATTTGAATCCTTAGATCAAATCGATCAATTCAAAAGCAACCTAAGGGCCTTGGCATGTGAAGAGATGCACAACAAAGAATGCACAGATCACCAAAGTGAAATTTTTTGCAGCTTATTAACACAGATTTTTTAGGACCTCTGACATTAGAAGTGGAAAAGCATGTGCTGTTGTCCCATATAATGGAAATTTACCCAAATTCGTTCTCTCCCCAGACCCAAAATAATGTTAAAAGGGTGTGCAAACCTGAGAAAAGAACAGGTGATTGTGGTATGATGCCAAGAACCTTCCGGAGGTCCATCAATCCAAATTTTGAAACATCACAATCATCAATCAAGATTCTTCCTTTTTCCAGCTCAACAAGTCGGAACAAAGCATTAAGCATGCTAGATTTCCCAGCACCTGTCCTTCCAACAATTCCAACCTTGTCACTTGGAGAAATCATAAAGGATATTCCATGTAGGACAGGAGGAAGTTCCGGCCTGTATCGCAAAACAACATCTTCAAATCGGATAGAACCTGCCGAAGGCCAGCCAGGAGGCGGACGATTGTCCTCAACAATGGCGGGACCCTCTGAAGGCAGCTCGATGTACGTGCCAACCCGCTCAACAGCATTAAAACTATTTTCGGCAAGACTAGCGAGTCTTAGAACAGCAGTCAATAGACTTGTAATATTTAACGCATAACTGAGAAGCAAACCCATAGTGGAGGCAAATGCTTCTTGGTTCTGTGCCCTGCCATTCTGCATGACAGCAAAGGTAGCAGTAAACCATATCATAAGACCTCCAACTGTTTCTAAACGAATTGCAAGCCATCGGTTTCCACTCATGTTAACAAGGGTAAATCTGATATTGTTGTCCATGGATTTCCCATTAATGTTGGCCATCCGATCATATGCTTTGTATGCACGTATAGTTGACAGGCCATTAAGCGCTTCGCCAAACTGTGCATACACAGGAGACCTAGTAATGGAATCCAAGCGTTTCACTTCTCGGGCTGTGCTCTACAAGCAATACAATGGACATAGCACCCAAATATTAACAGTTTTGTTTCGGTGAGATATAGAACATAAACATTTTATGCACCACTGAAACACAGCATGAAAAGTCAGTTCAAGGACATTGGCTTATAGGTATAGCATGGAGAATCCAAAATTATATCTATCATTTACATCAGATATATGAACAAGATACAATGCCTGCAAAGAGAAAAGTAGGAAACTAATTGGATAACATTGAATGGAAAATAGAAACAATAACTAGCAGTATAGTTTCAAATGGCCCATACCTGGTAATATAGATAGGCTACGTAAAACAAAATAAGAAGTGGCATGATGGCCCACAAAGACATGGTGCTCACTATCCCAATCAACACAAATGTTGAAATAAGCTGCGAAATTTGATTCAAGAACATGTTCGCAAAAGGAGCAACATTCCGATCAATGTCACCCATATCCTTGGCAAATCTATTGATGATACGTCCAAGTGGATTTGTGTGGAAGAACACCATTGGAGCTCTAAGGATAGAATTGAGCATGCCATTGTGCAATCTACTGGCAGCATAAAGGCTCGAAGTGATCAACCAAAATGAATTTGCTAATGTTACCAATACCTGGAATTTGTAAGATTTAGGTAAGCAACAAGGTTGTTTTTAATTTTCATCACGTTGCTATCAAAAGGAGACAGATACTGAAAATAGAAGGCAAAGGCGAAAGTAGAGAGTTACATTATTAGCAACCATGAGCTATAAGAATTTAAATATATATATATATATATATATATAATTTAAAATAAATAAATAAATAAAGTATGGCTTCCATAAAGCTTACTTGAGACAGTGAAAGGACCGAATAGACCAAATTGTAGAAGAATGGCCCATGTTTCTTTGATCTGCTGCCTTGATCTGTCCAATAACTTAGCCATGTGCTGCTTGAAACTCGCAGGGATTCCGTTAGAACATAGCACATAAACAGAATCATAACAACCCAAGCACCTCCCAAAGCATTCTTGTATCTGCCAGCAGTTCAAACAAAAATTAATAAAATCAAAAAACCAACAGACAACATCCTTTTTTTTTAGAAGTGGTTGCTTAAAAAGGTAAAACACAATTTGACAACAAAATAAAAGTTGTATCAACAGATTAACTATAATGGAGTTAATTCTCGCTATTATTCAAGACAAAAGTGCCTTCTTCTTTAGAAAGCTGAGGAGCATGTTCCTTGTAAAAAGCAAGGACAAAATAAGTAGCAGCACTCCAGATATTATTTTTTTATCAATAGCTTGAGAAATTGAACAGTGCTGCCTACCTCATCAGAACATGCCAACTCACAACGCCAGTTTCTCGTTCTTCTTGTTTGATCAGGATGGACTTACCTTCTTTCTTTTTGTTCGTCTGATTCACATCTTTAGACATCTCACCATTCAAACCATTAACAACAGTTTTAGAGTCCTTATCATTCGATTTGTCAACATCTTCCATTTCTTCAACATACTCTTCCATTTTGCCAGCATTTTCCATCAGTTTCTGGAATAGAATGCCACTGTTTGAAAGGTCTTCAAAAGTTCCCTCCTCTTTCACCATACCATCATGCACCACCAAAATTCTATCTACTTGTGAGAGAAAATGTAGCTGATTTGTGACTAGAACTCTTGTTTTTCCTCTTAATTCTCCTTTGATGCATTTCTCAAAAACCTAAGAAGCAGGAGAGGATGAATGGTAAATCATAGACACAATTTTTTATTACATGTGTATAGACTGAGAAGACAACATGAAGGAAGATCAAACTATTACTTGCATCAATATTTTAAAGAATATTTCATGCTTACATTAATTAATGAACAGAACATATTTATTTTCCATTTATATAAGCTAATCCAGAGATGGCAGCCCAGAAAGAATTTACACTATGCTACCAAAACAATGGCCAAATAACAATGCCTTTATATCAGCACCAGAAGTTGGGATATTTGAAACACTAACCTGGCGCCCCACATGAGCATCAAGAGCACTTAAAGGATCATCAAATATGTAAACATCCGAATTAGAGTATACAGCACGAGCCATGGAAACTCTCTGCTTTTGTCCTCCGCTGATGTTGACCCCACGTTCTCCAATTTCAGTAAGATCACCACCCTATCATAGGAATATTCAAGGTTGCAAAAACTCAGGCCACAAAATCCACAAATCAATGACAATTAGTCAACCATGTGGTGGTAGTTCTCCGCATTCTTACCGGCAGTACTTCCAGATCGTGCCGCAGGCAGGTTACGTCAATTGACTTCTCATACTTGGCAGGTTCAAATGGAGCACCAAACAGTATATTGTCACGGACCTAAGAAGCAAAAGTTGAAAGTGAACTATGCTATGAATTCCAAAATTCAATTCATGTTGGTATGGCATAAACCAGTGGTTCAGTACCAAAAACAGATTCAACAGAATAAGGAAACAAAAGATCCACAAACAATGCATTATCTAACTCTAAGGTGCAGTTTCTTTTTTCAGAAAAAGACGGGGAAATGCATTATTTAACTAACCGTGGCGTTAAAGATCCATGAAACTTGTGGTACATAAGCAACCTTTCCTCTAATGACAACAGAAGCATCTGCAACTGCAGGAAGCTCTCCAAGCATTGCTGATACAAGTGAAGTCTTTCCTTCCCCAGTACTGCCGACAACAGCCACTAAGCTACCAATTGGTATATCCAAGTTGATATTTGACAATGTTGGCCTTTCTTCCTGTCATAGATAATAAATAATAAGTCTTGGAAGGTCCCGAACATAAGTTAAAAGCTCCAGCTACATCAAAGAAGAAAAATAAAACTTGTAACAATTGAAGAATAAAGAATTCAAGTACTATTATTGTACGTAGAACGATGCCCACAACCTATTAAACCTGTGTGTGGACCAAAGAACAATAAAAAAAGTAGCACACATAGGACATCATGCTATATAGCACAAATCACACGCAAATGATACGCCAAGAAAACAGAGAAATAACTGAGTGGACCCAAAAACCTTCATTCATCATGAAATGGGGAATTTGAAACATTAACTGGTGCAAAACCTATGGGTTATAAGTCTAAAAGGGAATATGTTCAATAATTGAGTGCCTCAGGAAATAGCAGCACTTCCTGAGGCTGGAATCAACAAAGCGCACCAAAAGGAAATAACTTGATGAACAATAACAGAAAGTTTTTGTTATGTAAGTAAACAAAAACACTCCACAGCTACCTTCACACTTCTCATAGTTATTTGGATTCCAAGACTTTAAAGAATCAACACTGGGAAGATTATTGTCGAGATATGTCGTAAAATAATATAAGAGCTTATGATCAAGAGCAAACTAACAAACCTTTGCCTCCCAAGAAAAGTATCCATTCTTGATTGAGATAGCAGGTAATCCTGGCTCAATGGGGGGGTTAGGCAGAAGGATCCGTTCTTCAGCTAGAAGAAGTTCCTCCAAACGTTTCAAGGAAACATTTGCATTAACAACCTGGGAAAACATGATATAAGAACTGTCAGCTATGGGTACTTCTTCCTGGAATGACTAAAACACGAGAATTAAAGGAGAGACAATTGATTAGCCCACCAATACTAAATAAGTTTCTGACTGATAATACTATGCTAGATATTTCCAATCAATGAAGTATTTGAATCATGGTTGATCTCAAAATGCTTAAAACCATAAGCAGTAATTTGTGTAAAATTTTGAAGTCATCATTAGAAAACATCAGTGTTAAAAGTTTATAAAACCCGTGATGGTATGAGTTGAACTCCGAAATGTAATTTTAGCAATCATTAGAGAGACAAAAGATGCTTTTCCAAAAGTACTTCTATCCCCTAATTAGTGTGTGCTCTGTAAAGTGATTCCAAGAACTTGGATCACACCTTGCTGCATTGTCCATTTTCTATATCACTACGGAACAGGACACTAATGAAGCTGAACATGTCATGGGCTGCCCCAATCTATATGGGACTGCTTTCTGTTAAACATGGGAGCTACATTGGAGAAAACGCCAAAATTCTTTGAGGAGTCATGGCACAAGCTGTTTGCTGGTCTATATGGCCAGAGAGAAATAGGAGAATTTTTAAAAATATATTATCTTTAGATGAAGTATGGAACACACTAAAAATTAGAACCCTATGGTGGATTTCAAGTAATAAGCTGTTTAGGGACAACCATGTCTTCGGTGCTTACAGAGATTTGAAACTTGTAATGTAACTCTGTAGTTCACTTTCTATCGGGGATTCCTTATCCCTATGTAATTATCATTTTTATCATAAAAGTTTTGTTTCTTATCAACCAACCAAAGAGAGAGAGAGAGAGAGAAGAAACTTAAAAGGTCATCAAAAACTTGAAAGTAGTTTAGTCATCAATTTATCCTTTTTGAAAGCAACTCATCAGTACATTCACATTAATGGTACAAAATCATAAGTTATATATCCGCTCATAAAATTTAGGAAAGGAAGTCTTGGAAGAAGATACCTGTGTTATAATATTTGGAAGCATGAAAAGAGGAAACCGTAAGACAGCAAACAGCGACAGAGAAGTAAATGCCCTTGCAGGTGTCAGATCTCCTCCAAGTAAAGTGAACAACCCAAATGAAATCACAATCACCACTACAGGAATACTGTTAAGTATGAAACTGTTCAACTGCAAATTCAAAAAATCGTGTCATTACCAATTGAGAATTGCCATAACGAAAAATTTGAAAAAGCTGGAAAGAGAGAGGGAGAGAGACCGTACAAGTCTCAGATCAAGAATGAAAGATGATGGCTACCAATCAGTGGCATGACATTATGCAACAATTTCAATACTACATTGCAAATGCTAGTTTCTCACTTAACCTATACATATTCAACTACAAGAGCATGAAATGAATGTTATATGTAAATAGCTTTTGGAGGAAGATCATACCGCGCCCAGCAGCTGAGCTCTCCGGTACCAAGATAACTCCTCATTCCTAACAATTTGAACCTTTCCCTGGAAACTATTCTCCCATGCATAACATCTGAATCCATTTTGTAGAGAAAAGATGCTCGTTAAGAGACCTATAACTTAAACACAGATTGAGACACTATTCAGAATGTGAACTTTACTTGACAGTGTCCATAGCGGCCAAAACTTCATTCATCAGCCCAATTCTCTTGTCCGTGCGTTGCAATCCCTCTTTTGTCAGTTTTTGCATCTTGCTTATAATTAATGTCTGTTTGGAAAAACCAATTCGAAATTAGAAATACTTCAATCATCATGTAAGGAACTGACACGGTTTTAAGTAATGAACAAGTTGAGGTTCCCATAGAACAAAGAGACAATTTAAAAGCTAAATATAGATCACAAGGAAAAAATATAGCTAACTAAAATGGAAAACAACAAGATTCAATTTGAGATTCACCAAGGATTTATGTAAAGGGTGGTATTGTGGAAATTTAAAGAAAAAAAAAATTCTAGACCTCCAATTTTCTCATCAGCTAACATGTATCCAACCACACTAAGACAAAGATCGGTCTCTAGATATAAAATGATATCTACAAAAAATTGGTAGCACTACCTTAGAGTCTTAGACTCTTCTAGAATGTACATGCTGTGTAGACAATAATTTGTTTAAGCAGTAAAATTAATAGAAATGTCGGGATATATTTCCAAAACTTGCATGAATGAACTATAGGAGTAATGATATCAACTTGACAAAATGTTAAATCCTTCCCGATGTCGAAGTTGTGTGGCACTATGTCCTGAAACAGGAACAGTAATGATTTTGTCTCTTTTCCCATTCATCACACAGCCAGGAATTATCAGTTAATATATACTATTGAAATATAGGAGTGAATTTGTAACTCTCTCCTTCCTAGAAAAACTCAATAAGATCATCATCAGATTTCTTTACTACAATAAGCGTCACATGAATGGGCCAAAAGGGATTCAGTAAACATGCTAAAAATTCATAGAAAAGAAGTATTGCATCCAGGAACAGGAAAGACATAATTTCCAGGAAAAACATAAACTTGAGTTGCCAAAGTAAGGTTTCTATACTTGTATTGGAAACAAGAGAACAAGCAACAGAGCACCGAGAAGAGAAGCGACACCCAGCTGCTGATAAAGAAGAACCAAGGCAATAATGATACGGAAAGGCGCCGACCACAGAGTGTGGAGTGATTGGCATATTTGCTGCAAAAACCAATGAAAGTTTAGTAGTATTGAGCTATGAACTATACAGAGATTACAAAATTATATGTACTTAATTTTAGCTTCTGTTCAAATAAAGGTGCTGCATACACATTCTCTTTAAATTATCCTACTTTGTCTAATTAACCTTTCAATAAACAGGTTCCAGACTTTCAAGTGTTACTATGTGGCCAAAAGGGGGCACAAAAAATAAATCACTGAAACATCTAACATCACCATGACGCCATCATTGCATAATATATGCAACGAGAGCACAGAAAACAGTCTCCTAAATTAGCTCACAACAAACTTATGATAATAGCTGACCCCATTAATAATAAAAGGAAGAAAAAGATGCTGATATTATCTTTTACTCCAATCCAAATGGAAAGTCAATAAAATAATTTCTTGAATTTATTGTTGCAAACCCATCCCATCATCTTGTTGCAATTCCAATACCTTGACTGTATTGTTCAAGAGAACTCATCATAGATCGTGAATCATATAATTTCCAGTCGTCAAATGTATCATGGCCTTTGAGCAGTGATATGGTAGTAAAGAACCACAAGGAAATCTTACAGATCCTTTCAAAACCTGAAATATACCTGAAGAGCTTCAGCATCGGTTGTCATCAAGTTTGTAATTTTACCAGATGCAAAACTTTTCCGGCTCTCATGAGTCAGCCTTAAAGATTTCCGGAAAACTGCAGCTACCTAGAAAATATTTTCCAAACATAAAGATCATTTCAGTGGATTAAGAGCTCAAAAAATGGAAATTAATAGCATACGAAATTCCCATTAAAGTTGTAAGCCTGTCAAACTTTACAAAACCACGAGTACTTCTCAAGCACCGATCCCATTTTTGAAAATGAAATACATAATAGAAAGAGAAATAACCGACAACATAAGAAGATATTCATGAAAGATACATCTTATATTTGATGAAGACAAGCTCAGATACAAATTCAAGCAGTAGTTACTAAGGAATGATTATAGCATAATGAAAGAAAACTTTCTTACCAGGGTTGATCTCAGACGATAGCCAACACGCATGACATTTTGAAAATACTGGGCTTCACATAACACACCAAATACCTGAAGGTAGCGTAAAAGGGAGATGCAAAAGCCATCAAGACAAGAAAAATTATCTTGATGAGTGGTAGAGTAAATAAATACTGTGCCAAAAATTAAGGCACAAAAATAGTTATATATGACTATTCAAGAAGGGAGTACAACTGCTGAGCTCATACTCTCCACCAATAGTGCTATAAGCCATCTAGCATTTCACCCGATTTATTACACTGTACAAAAAACAACTACTGCTTTCAAGAAATAGCAATGACGGACTTAAGGCACAAATGTCTACAGCAGCAGGAACAGCAAAGATATAGACTTCCTGCTGCAGAACATCATGAACCAATAAGCCCTAATTCTGACAACAAAATCGAAAAATGACAACACCAAATGAATAAAACATCCTTTAGTAACAAATGCAGTGTTATGTTCCATCCTAAATTATGACAGGGAAAATGGAGAAGTCACTACATACCACTCCAAGAAAAATTGAGAATGCATAGATGTAACCAATCCAAGCTGGATCCCCTCGTTGCATAGACTGTAGATACCACCAATAAAACAAATGAGCTTCTCCTCGTGTGTGCACTGCACAACCAGCCCCCCCGCCCCTGGGTGGGTTAGGCGGGGTAGGGCGGCATGTGGGTTTTGAAAGATAACTGTAATGCTTCACAGTTTCAACATGGCATCTATCAGAACAAAACTCACCTCTAAGAGATTGTTCAATATAAGGGGGCCGATAAACTGAGAAGCATCATTCCCTATCTACACATTGGAAAATGATCACATGTTATAAAATGTTAATGTATATTGCATCAGCATGTGAAATGCCTTGAGATTGCACTCTCAATCTACATTTAAAACAACAGTCAACAGACAAAGGGGTTTCAACAGAAATTAGCCAAAATGAAGGTCCTATACAATGCAATATCACATTGACACACAAAACGGAAACAAATTATGCTCAACGACTTTATCATATAACTTCAGCCAGAAGCAATGGCCTAAATATTTTAATATCTTTGAAAAACATTAATTAAAACGAGAAATAAACGGTGCAAAATATAGGCTCTCCATATAATTCATGGCTGAACCCACATATGGCTATCTTGATCTACAGCAGATTACAAGGCACAAGTTAGAAAATATAGCAGGCTTCATGATTCTGAATTTCTGATCATGTTTTAACACTCCACAAATTGAAAGCAAGTAACTGAGCATCACATAATGATAAAAAATGTCAGCAAGAACAACCAAGATCAGCTCACTACCTTCCAGAAGCCTCCCCACCAAAATCTGAGAAATCAATGGATAGGAAAGAAAGGAAGAAGATTGTCAGTTCTTTAACCAAAATTATATAGGCATAAAAATAATTATAATAATAATGATAATAACAACAGAAATATGAAAAGTTTTTGGAACACATCCATATGATATGAGCAAACTTCTAAACCCCTTTGAACTCAGTTTCCAATGTACCTCAAACCAAAAATCGCAGCTCTACTATTAATATTTGAATAAATAATATATTAATTTTTATATGGATTTGACATAAAAATTTGAATATTTATTATAGAAATAAAATAGTATACTACTAATTTATATAATATTATACTTTATTGTTCCACCTTAATAGGTTTTAGTGAGTTGAAGTATTTGTATTGAGTCAGGGAAACACTAAAATTCAATTCGACATGTCATGCAATTTATTATTTAATAAAAATTAATTAAGAGAACGACAATACAATATGACATTAAAAAAAAAAAAACTAAATTTCAAATCAAATAATATTTATATAAATAGAAATGATTATTACGTACATTGTTTTAGTGATAATAATATAATATCATATATTACTAATGTAATAAAATATATTTCATCTCGTGCATTGTATAGGCGGATATCTAGTAACAATAAGAAGAAAAATTTCTCAGCTATCATCATATTGCTTTTATTTTTCATATTTTAATACAATTTCTTGTTTCTTATAAAAAAAATATAACAACAACAACAACAATAACAATAAAAATATTAATAAACTTATCAATGGCTTCCAAGACTAACCTTCCACCAAGGCTACGATTTAAAGCTCTTAGAAGCCAGGGCTTGGGTCTGCGAATCTCCTCAGCCCACGATTTCTGGAACCTAAACAGTGTATCCAAATATATGGAAAAAAAAAATCAACAGCCGATGTTTCTTTCAAGAATAGGAGAAAACAAATTGTGACATTTGTTCAGACCACAGCAGACACACAGCCACAGGGAGAGAGAGGTAGAGAGAGAGAGAGAGGGGGGGGAGAGAGAGAGAGAGAGGATTTAGATGTGTATTAACACACATACGAATCATTAAGTGTTTCTGTTCTCTCCCATGTATCAAGTTGCCATACATCCTTCTCTGTGAGAGGCCTTTTATAGCCAAGCTGCATGATTGGGTTCATCCATGCAAATATAATTTCTGAAATAGAAGCACAAATTATTGGTCAAAGGAAAATGTGTAACGTAAACCATGAACACTGCACTTAACAGGAGAAAAAGATTTGTAAATAAGAGGGGAAATAAACATGACAGCTTCCTAGATGTCTGAGCACAATACTAAACAAAAAACATATCCAACTGTCAGAGAAAGAAACTCAGGTAAGACATATAGAAATCCCATAAAAAGAGGATACACATGGAAGCACAAAGAGCTATAGATGAAATGACATGCCAACAACTGAAAGTTATAAACCATTGCTCAATAGAGGCAACAAATAATAGCATATTTTAAAGCTGGTGGTAACATACTAGAGAATATGTTTGCATGTCTCTCAGGACATACTTGCTCTTCTCCAGGAAGTTCTTCATAAGCAGCATCATCCACAGATTCAGGTTGCAGCGGAGAGTATCCCGGGTAAGGATCCAAATCAGGGATGTAGACAAGCAAGAGCACACCAAATAAAGCCTGCATGCCCAACAAAGAATAAACCACCAAAGTTGTAGAGAAGACATGCAGATAAAGAATATAAACCATCTTGGTCGCTCTTTGCTCATCCATAACCTAATCCAATGCATCTTGCCAGCTGTGGTATCCCGATTCAGGCTATGATGTATCCCAACAGTCAACAATATGAGAGGAAAACCTAGCCATTGATGACCGAGTTTAATTCAACAAAATTGGATTTTTTTTTATTTTTTTATTTTTGGTGAGTTTAGTATTCTCAATTCAAAGTTAATTCATTTTTTACAGAGCACATGCAAATGCCTTATGCAATATCAAGAAGATGAGACAAGCAGTCAGAGACTGAGATTAGGACTCCAGACATCTGAAACAAGGGCATCTCCAGCACACTCAGTCCACAAGAAGCTAATCTCAACTTATTGAGGTTCTATTTTTCTTTTAATGACATTTCCTCACAAAGTTCCAAGTGACAAATAGTATTATCAGGTTACGAAAAAAGTGCAAGGGAAACAAACCTGTACAACAACCTCACTGACATACAAGGTGAAAACAGACCTGCAAAGATAAGATACAAAATATGAATGACAACTGCCTAAATTTGGCTTTAATATTCTGAAAAGAAGATCAAGAAAATAGAAAGACCTGAAAAATAAGGTTCTGAAACAAAGAATTTTCAACACAGACAGATGCGGGGAGGAGAAGGAGCTAATGCTATTCTATCTAATGTTGATGGGCAAATGTTCATGGAGTTGTGGGTCGAGAAGTCTTGGGTACATCCAAACCTATACCTTTACTAATCACACCACATGATAATTGCAGCAGCAATAAAAATAAAAATAAAAATAACAGTAATTACAAGTACCCCTCTATAAAATTAAAGATAAATTCACCAAATATTACAAGGAACATATTAAGAAACTAACCAATTGTAATAATCCTTGACAGAAATAGCGAGATTCAGCATAACTGCATCTGCTACCAGAGCATAAATCACCCCGAATCTAACAGACCAACGGGACTCACGGATGTAAACAGTTGTTTCCAGTATAATCAGCACAAGCATAGAGCACCATGTCACTGCCTCAATGAATAGAGAAACCATCTACAGAGATAAAGATAAGTAAAAACCCTGTCAACAGCAAGTTGCATGAGCAGTCTTAACAAAATCGCAGACCACATAATACAAATAAATGCAAGAGAGACCCACATTTAATGAATATTTGAATTATGGTAATGCGTTTGTAGTCAAGTAAATCATAACAAGTAGTTTTTGCTCTTTGAATCTTTTTATTCATCTAGTATTTTAGGTAATTATAATCCCTGCATTAATAGAAAACTGAAGTTCAAACTAGAAAGTGCTCCAAGCTCCATGATATTCCAAAATAACCACTTAAAAAGTAAACAAAAAATCAATGTATGATTTATATTGTCAGAATCGCATGTGTCAAGTGTTACATCTTTTCATAACATTTGATGGGGATTGTTTCAGACCACTCCAGGCAAACAAAGGTGTTATCCTTCCATAAGGAGCTTAATCTCCTAAATATTTGAAGTATGAATATGAAATCTAATTCAAAGAAATAAAGAAAGAGGAAAATGCCATATTAAGCATAACAGAGAAAGAATTTCAATTCCTGCAGTAGTAAAGAGTTTGAACATTTCATGAAACTGGCATCACACAACTCTCAACGTATTCATCTTCAAAATCTATCAAATAACCTGCTAAATGAAAATAAAGACTTCAAAGAGAAAAGTTGATAGTGCAAACACTATTGCAAAGAAAAAGAAAATTCTACCTCATACGGGGCAAGGCCAGGCTCACCATCCACATTAAATGCTGAAATACCCATGACCAATCTAACCAAAGGTTCTCCGGTGCAATACAAAGCCAGCAATGCCAACACATAATTGTAATAATTTGATCTTAATCGGAATCTCTGAACTGAAAAATCCCTCTTCAACCGCAATAGCCGATTTATACACAACCCCAAAAGAACCAGATTCGATATGCAAATCACCAGAGAGTCAGTAGCACATGGGGTGTAAGCTCCGAATGCATTTTCAACTGCTTTTGACCAGACCCCATTCTTCACTGGTTTGCAATACCATTCAAATGGCTTGAAAGCCATTATAATTCACTCCTATCAGTGGTATTATTTCAATCTACACGTTCATAATTTCTGTGTGCACTGCTCTGTGATTCCTACATTCATAATACAGAATGAGATCAAATACTTTTCCGGCAATATTGAACTTGAGAATATACTGGAGTATACAAATTACTGTAAAGACATGCTTATCGCACAAAAAATAGGCATAAGGAGGACATCCTATGTCAAATATATGGCATAACCAACAGATAATATAATTAATCTTGAAATATGATCACTTCCGTTTCAACTATTATAGAGGGACCAAAAAAAAACCAGAAACAACTTAATTCTTCCACACGAATCTACCCAAAAACTGCAATTTTCGTCTAAAACATTTTTATTTTATTTGAGCACCAACCTCTTACAAAAATTTTCGATTACGCCTTCCTTGTTCTCGCCAAGAAAGTCAACTCACGAAACTAAAACATACAACGTTAAACAATCAAAGCAGGAGTGGTACAAATAAAACAGAAAAAGCGGGAGTAGGGAATATCAATCAAGATCTCAAGAAACAAATAAGAAAAAAGAAAAAAAGGAATCCAGTCCCACAAAGAGAAACAAAATCAATCAAAGCACAACAACCAATTAATAGTGAGATATACCGAGGCAGAGGAAAAAACAGAAGCTACTAGAGAGTAAAACCCAAAGTGAGACTTTGTCGGTAGATATGAAAAGTGTGAGCGAAGATTTTTTGGGCAGAAAAGGGCTCCCCTCCAGATAGGTTTAAAGGCCCTTTTTAAAATGATAACACAAATTATGTGGTGACTGATAGCGGGTGGACCAAAGAAATATGGAATCTAGTACCCCTTTTTCTCTTTTCTTGTCTGAATTCTTGGACACTCAAAAAAGGCTCCTCTCTGCGAATTATTACAGTGATGATATTACACTGTGTATATATAATATAGGCGGTAAAAAAACAAACGTCAGCGCTTACATTAGTGTTGCGGGCCTGCCACTTGCAAAACTCTTAACGTGGTTGTTGGGATTTTATAGAAGGTGCAATACATATGGAAAGGTTGGCCTAACGCAAAAGTAGGATACGAGAGAAAGGTATCAAGAAAGATGGAAACTAAACCTTTCAATATCAGAATTGGAAAAAGAAAGATATTTTTTTGGATATCTTCCGTTTATGATTAAGTAGGTCGTCGAATAAAATTTAATTTTATAATTCAAAACAATTAGGTATTTGAGTTATTTAACATTTAAAAATCTTTATATGTCAATTTTAATATGAACTTACCCTTTTGGGGTTCTATATCAGATTTATTTATTACAGAATATTATTTTTTCTACTATGAAGTTTCGATTTCCTCTCAAAATTATTAATTACGGGATATAATATATTTTAATTTATTAATACTATATATAAAAAAATTATATTATTATTATAAAAATATACATAACTCATTATTTATATCACTTATATGTATATAAATATTATTCAATTTAAAATATACTAAACAGTATTAAGATTAAATAATGAATTGAAAAAATCATATAAATTAATAGTAAAATATGCAAACATCTATATAACATTTGAGATGAACGAAACATACATGTCAATTACATATACAAGCATGTGTCAATTAAGTATACGAACGAACATCTATCAAAGAATACAAAAAAATTCTCACAAATTTTCTTCTAGTTGGACAATTTGTTTTCTCATTATTATTTATAATATATTTTGTCCACTCTATAAATAAATTATGATCTCAATAATATTTATAGCCTTAACCTATACGCTATCAAATTAATTTGCAATTATTTCGAGCAGTCGTATATTTAATACCAAGCAAAATATATTATTTTTAAAGTATCACACATAATAATTATTTTTTAAAAAAAAGTGTACAATTACAACCATTATACCCAAAAATGAACCCAAACCTAGGACGACCTGTCTCGCCAAACAAAATCAGTAACACCATGTTTCTTTGACAATTTTCTTTTTATCCCTCCTTAGTTATTGGAATACTTTTATTATGTGTCACGTTTTTTTTTTTTAATGTTACTCCTCCGTGTCATTTAATTGTTATCAATCTAAGAAAAATATAGAATCCGTAGATCTTATGTGAATCAACCCAACATATATTTATTTAAAATCTAGGCTCGAATCTCAAAAGATGCTCTTGAATTTAAAAAATAAAAAAATATTAAAATAATGTCCACCGAAATAGAAGTTTAGCGGTAAACAATGCTCTCTCAAAAGTGCTAGAGATTTATAATATGAGTTTGATTCGTATTGCCTTCTTTTTGCTTTTTTAAAATAATTGTATATATATATTAAATTTTGTTGCTGAAAGTTGACAATTATATATATATATATATGTATATATATAGAAAGGCATATATTAGATCTTGAATTAATCCTATGAGTTTAAATTAGATGTTAAATTATCTTTTTATTCATTTAAACTCTTAAACTTTTAAAATACATTAAATCTTTTATGTAAATATTTTTTTATTTATTAAATATTATTTAAATTATTTGCTAATTTAAATTTTTTAAATTGTATATTTATATGGTAATAAAAAATTTAAAAACTTAATTAATTTATTTCTAAAATTAAAGTTCTATTTATATAAAAAAATATTTTAAAATTTAATTTAAATTTGAAGTATTAATTTAAAGGTTAATTTGTATATTTTTCATATATATATATAGAGAGAGAGGTACATAGAGCATGCTGAATAGGCTCTCGTATGCCTCAATTTTCTTATTTTATTTTAATATTTGGCGGGTCAAATCGATCCGGTAGCAACTGATATATATATAAAATTGTGTGACATCTAATATGTTGAATACCTTTTTTATATAATATTTGCCGACGTTGAAAATTCCTGCTGTTTCTTCGTCAAGAAAAAATGAAAATAAGGGTACAAACATTGAAACTTTATAGCATAGGAAAATGGGTCAAAATTAGTTGGCGGAAACAAATAGGAAAACATTTGAATGGTGGGTGACCAAAGCTAGGAGAACAGACGACGCCGTCGTACTGCATAGTCCAAAAACGACAAATTAAAATGTTCGCTGAAATATACTTTTTGACCTCACAACTTTACAGAAATGTACTTTTGGTATCGGAACATCAAAATCGGACCTCTGCAGTACCGTTCAAGAACCACCCTAAACTTACCGATTTCTCACCCTCTCGCCTGGAATCTTCTTTTCCCGACATTTTCCGCGCCTGCCCGAACTTAGGAGTGGGTGTGTATGACTGTATACATATCCATATACATATACATAGATATATAAGTTGTATATGCGTACGAATTTCAGTGGTGAACAGCGCAGTGCCGCCGTCGCCGCGGTCCATGTATCTGTGCGTGCGTGATTTATGAGTGCAGGTGTGTATGTGCTGGGGAGATTTTGGACCAATGTTTGGGCTAAAAATGGTTGGGCCAACTGTAGGAAATGGGCTGCACTAGATTTAGTTTTGGACTTAGATAGGTTGAGATCCAGAAATCGGGCCATAAATAATTTCGGGCCTAAGGTAAGATTTGCTATGGACTAGATTGTTTTGGTCTAATTTTGATTAAAGATTTGGGCTCATATTTCTATTAGGTTCAGTCGGGCTTGGGTGTAATTAGGGCCTCGGATCAATTAATACGGGCATAACGTGTGTTAATCAAGATTAAGCCCAAATGAGGTTAATTAGTGATAGCTCTTTTTTTTGTTTGGGGCAAGTTAGATAAGTAGGAATTTTAAAAAAAATACAGTAATGAAATAATACGGGTGTCACCATACTTCGAATTGAATATCCCTGGGTAAGGTACTTTAGCAAGGAGTCCCTGATCGATCCTAATGTTCTAAATTTACAAGTCAGTCCCTATAGTTTTTATTTGTTTCCAGAATAATCCCTAAATTTACAAGTCAGTTCAAAGTGACCTCAAATTCATTGAATGAACCCGAACTTTCCAAACTTAAAAAATAGCTTTTAAATCCCTCAGTATTTGCACTTTTTAGACTGAGAAATACGAGTGAAATTGAGTTGGCAGAAACAAATAAGAAAACATTTGAATGGTGAGTAACCTCGAAAGCTTGGTAGACAACGCTATTGCGAAGTCCAAAATCAACAAATAAATGTCCCCTGAAATATACTTTCACCAAACAAATCTAAACTTGACCTCTCACAACGTTATAGTACCGAGGGTGGGTGGTGTGGGGTGGGGTGGGGTTGGGGGGGGGGGCACAAAAGCACTTCTCATTGTGCTACTTAAAATATACAGCCAGACAAGGAACACAACCAGGAGTAAGAAAACGAAGCAATTTCTAAAGCCAAAAGCGGAACTGAGCTAATGCAGCCGAGTCAACTCCTCCACTCTCTTCATCAGTTCATCCACAGGAACACTCATCGCCTTCCCAATCTCCTCCATCCGGTTCCGGCTCAAATCAAGAAACGACTCAATCAAATCGCCATCTAAAAAGTTTTTAGCATCCGTCGTTTTCTTCTCATTGTAGAAAGATCTCCACTGTTCATGGCTCAGCCCACCCACACCCTTGATCACTTTCCTGAGATTTGTCTGCAACTTCTCCAAGAAGAGATACTGCTCGTGAGGAAGAGAGGCGATGACCCCAATCACTCCGTTGACAGTTCCAAAAATAACAGTCGGAATTTGGCCGATGTCAGAATCGGGCAATCGCATGACGAGGGAACCATGACGGAACCGATTGACAAACTCACCAAGGTGGTATTCGCCGACCACCTCAAGGCGGCCTCGTTCCTCGTCGGTTGCACCTTCGCTATTTTTACGAACAGTAAAAAGGTTAAAGTTATTCTCTGCTCCAAGGTAAATGTCATCGTCGAGAATCTCGACAGCTGACATCCAGTTTGCATTGTAATCTCGAGCCCGCTCCTCAATAGCACCCTCCTCATGCTGTGTAGCAGAAATCCGATTATTTTGGAGAAAATTAGTGCCGAGATTGGGAATTGGTTAAGGCAAATTGCATTTTTAGAACAATATAGAATACAACAGATTTAGCCTAGAAAAGCCTCAATATGAACAAATATTAAAATGTTAAAAATGCTCGATAAAACAAACTAAAAGAACAAGGACTTATAGAACAAAACATGAAAATTCAGGGTTTTAAAATACTTTTTTATTTTAAAACAAAATGCATGCATGTGGACAATGAGATCCATTTACAAAATTTTAAAAAATGGGTGGAGAAAATATAATTAGCTCACACTTTCCCGAGTTCAGAAATATTCACCTTGTAAATCAGCAAAGATATTGATTTCATCAAGTCACCCACAACAATGAAATCTCCTCGAGTTTGTACGTAGAGGGCAAGTATGTGCCCATGATGCCCGCATTCAGATTGCAGCTCACGAGAACCATCATCTCTCAGCATCCACTTATACAACTGAATCTTCTGATTAATGGCAGCAAGCAGTTTCCCATTGAAGGCATTAAGAGAATAAACGGCCCCTTTAGTTTCCTTTTCAGCAATTAGCTGCAGTTTTCCATCTTCTACGGCGAAAACTAGTATCCGACCCTAAAGTTATTTAAAGGAGAAAAATGAAAAGAAAAATTAGCGAAGGTAAAAAAAAAAAAAAAAAAAAAACAAAATTGTTGATGGGCACACACAAGAGTCAGCAATTAACCTTGGTAGGTTCATTCTCTTCTGGCATTACATATGCAGTCCCAACACAGTAGTACACATTAGTGTCATCAGAGAATGAGCAGCTAAGAATGGAGCAACCATGCTCAAATTGATCCAGTGGATAAGTTGATATGAATTCAAATGACTGGTCATCTAGCAAGCGGATGTAGTGCAGTTCAGTTTCATCGGCAGTTGACTGATTATACCTTAAAGTACATATGGCGAAGGTTCTAGTCTGTTCTTGATGGCATATACGTCGTGCATGTTCCCCGAGAGGGATAGAACGTATGTGAAGCTTTTGAATGTCATCGATGGTGCCAATCGTTAGTTCGCCTTCTTTAGCAATTGCAAGGCTGTTGACCAAAAAAATAAACAAATTGACAAATAAATAAATAATAGAGCTTTAATTATGACTCACAATGTCATTTGAAAGAAAGAAAGAATGAAGCACAAGTGTCACCATTGTAGGCCACTTCCTTGGAAGTGCTGATATTATAAAAGCTAGCACCATAAGTTAAATCAGACTGAACCAAAATTGAGCCAGCAGTCGTATAAGAAAGGAACAACGTCTTACCTTTCGGGGAAAGCAGCTGAATTGAAAGGGCACATATGACTGACTTCTTTTAGATTTACATTGCTGTAAAGCAATTTCTTGTTGCTGCTGTAAATGACAGTCGGCCTATCAGACGCAGCAAAAACATGTGTAGCATTCTTTGAAGAAAATGTACGCAGGGTTATGGGTTGGGTCCCTAAAGAAACTTTCTTCCTGTCGGTCAGCTCACCATTACTGGTGTTCAACATAAAATTCAAGAGGTGCCCATCCCCAAGAGCACATAACAGGTAGGATATCTGCAAATGATTAACAGCAATCAGCGTCTATGACTTCCATTAGATCCCAAAATATCTCAACAGAACAAACATAGTTACAAGTAAAAATCAGGTATGTTTACATGGGAAGTTAAGAATGATACTAACCCCTTCAAAACAACACAGAAGTACAGAACGAGGAATGATCTCTCCTCCCAAATGCTCCTTTGTAATAAGATTCAAATCAGGAAGTGAAAATATCCTAACACTGATATCTGTCCACATTCCCACTGCTGCTAGCTGGCTGAAATTTGGGTTGTCACTGATTGGATTAATGTCCAGACAAGAGATGTCATACTCCAGCTGGGTATGTTTTGCTTCTGTTAACACACCATCACCAATTTCAAGATAAATCAAATGACCACCACCAGTAGCCAATAAAACCTGTCAGGGCAAATATCTACAGTCAGAGGAAGCTAAAGAAAATTAAAATCACACTTAAACCATAAATATCACATTGTGAATGTTGCAGATAAAAGTGGCAAACTCCAGGAGGCACGATAGGATGGACAATTTTATAGACAATTCTAAAATTGTCAATATTAAAGTGTGGAATGCTAGAGAAAAAAAGTTCACACTTTTAAGGCAAACGGGAAAAATCCTGAAAGTTCCCTTGGAGGGGGAAAAATTAAAATATCAGTCACGTCATAATATTCAACACAGAAAGAGGAAGGAGGAAGAAAACACCCACCCAAGTAAGTGGTCAGTGGCAATCTCCATAACAGCCTTCCTTTGTTTGGTTGAAAAGGAATACATTATAATCAAAAAATTCAACAATGCTTGGGGAAAATAATTAAAGAGGGGTTGATTTAAAATTCTTATATCCCATGCAAAATCATGATACACAAACTCCATCAAGTGCAAAAACACTGCTGCACTAAGTAATCTTTAATAACCCTAATGAAAACTTAATGGATACACATGATCTTTGCTAAGCTCCTTTTCATACAATTCTTTCCAGATTTAATCATGAAACTACTACTTCATATATATACCTGTGAGACATTGGCTGTGGCAACATTGATTGAATAACCTGCTGGAGCAACCCATTGGTTACGAAACTCTCTGGTGGTAGAGCTAACCAATCTGACAGCATTCGAAGTAACCTGTTCAATTCATTCCCATGAAATAATTGGCTACAATAATGACCTTAAAGAGTAAATTGGGCAATGCAGGTCCTCCAAGCAATCTATTGAATAAACACTAGCTAGAGCCAACCAATCTCATGCAAAACCTGAAACAGAAAAGGTCTTGAATTCATTATGGTATGAGACCTACCGAGCAACAGTAAGTTTACCCTATCCACACCTCTAAAGATTCTTCTCAATCCTCAAAGATCTCCTATTTCTTTCCAACCAGAAGGAATACAAGGCTGAAACAAATACTCCACATAAATCATGGCCCTTTTTGCTAGTAAGAGCAAAAAGAGAGGTATTCCCCCCTGTTGCGCTTCAAAATTTATTTGGTGTGACATCACTTCCATGACCTCACTAGTATTCCTTTTCCAAGTACCAAGGATCAAATTTATATTGCCAACTCAAGCAAGAGAGAGAGGGGAAACTGTGTTACTAGCTTCTTGAAGGGAATCTTACGTAGTAACCATATGTATGCTAGAGGATTCTCGAGAAAGATCAAACTTTAAGTGGTTTCAGAAAATTAATATAATTGACGACAAAGAGTAGTATCTATGCTTAGGCCCATAAAAGATTTCAAACGCTGCTACAATCATACCTGCACGAGCTGATCATACACAGCATCATGACAAAACAATGTCTGGACATTTGAATAAAAACCTTCTATCTCAGTTTCCTCTAACTCATCCTCAATGTTCATTGCCAGAATACGGGTCTCGCTAATAAAGCTAACAACCAAGAAAGTGTCATACAGATCATCAGTAGCTGATCGCAATGACCACATCCCTTTGATTCCTTGAAGCTCTACAGATGCCTATGAATGACATTAAAAATAGATTATATTAGAAAAAATAACTTACAAATAATTTCTTGACCAGAGAAAGTTGATCAAAACAGTACCTGCTCATTTATTCCGATTCCATTCCGCACAATGCGTAAAGAACCATCCTTATACGCTCCTGAGCAGGTTACAACCTGACCTTGGCCTTGCCTCTCCAGGTCAACCACACAGAAGTCAACTATTGGCCCCAAGTTGACATACCTTTCGAGAAGTTCCACATAAGAACCTTTTGCGTCCGGTTGAAGATTAAGCTTTATGAGCTGGTATATATAGGATAGCACGAATATATTAGATTGCGAGGGAATAAGATAACAAAATAGAAGATGAAAAAAATTAAAAGTAGGAAGAGTAACTACATTCATTTAATATTAGATTATGTAACTCTAGTCCAACCCAAATTCTTCACTTCAAATTCAGAAACTTAAAATCAAGAAGACATCGCTCAATTTAAAGAAGCTAATAGATAACAGGACAATTTCTTCACAACAAATAGTCCCCACAAAAAAAATAATAATAAAAAAATAAAAAGACCACAAGAATGTTTTTGGGGAATAAGCAAATTCTGGTCACCTAAAAAGTTAAGGAGGATATTAACAAAAAATAGCAAGAGTATACTGCACAGAATCTCAGAAAAAGAGTGTAAAAGCAATTTGAGTTGTCTATTTTCCTCAAAAATAGTAGACTTAAAACAAAACGATAAGGTTCTTGCCTCTCCTGTAAAATTAAAAACCAGACATCAGGAAATCTGTGATTGGTTCTCAGACAAAAGCAGTAATCTTCATCAGCATGAGAAACATAAATTATAAACGCATATTTTCTAAGTATATGATACAATCAAAGGAAAGATACAGCAGAAACAAAAGACATAAAAATAAAAAGACAAAATACATAGATACACAATAAATAAAATAATGGAAATAAGAAAGAAAATGAGAAGTCAAAGTATTTGTAAGTGCAAACATATCAAAGCAGAAACTTTTAAAAATGACCTAACCTGTAACTAGGCCGAAAGCTAACAAAGGTTATATCCAACAAATTCAGTAAGTGATAAGGCAAAAACATGATTTAATTTATGCAAAGATATCATATGTGTTTTTAAGAAAGGGGCCTTGCACATAGAATACAGCTTAGACAAACATAGAGACAAAAAATTTAAAATTAAGTACAAAAAATTTAAACTGGGTACTGCAAGTGAAACATACAAACGGAAACTCCTGAATCTCAGCAGTTCATATCAAGTCTTAAATCATAATAGAACAAACACATACAGTTCCTTGGAAAGATAGTTATACTAGAAAGATCAAAGATGTATTCTTCAAACCTGAGAATCTCCATAGCTCGAGCCCACAAAAATAACAGCATTATCCAGATATGATATCGATGATGCAACAGATGTCTCCCCCAAGAGCTCAATTTTGAGTCCGGTTACTCTAGCACGTTACAATAAAAAGAAACATTCAGGCATGTCAAAGAGTTACCTAGAAGCTTAAATAAAAGTGACGTGTAATTAAAGAAAAGTGATGGAAGAAAGAGACGGCTGAATTACTTCTCCTTTTCATGTGTTATTACAAGTAGATGCAAAAGCCCACAATGATCTCCTAGTAAGTAGCGTGAACCATCAGGATCGACCCTTCCATATGCTTTCGTAATAGACTGGAAGGATAAATTAAAACAAGGATCAGGGTAATGATGGAAAATGAGCTGGCATAGACCGAACATAAAATAAACATAACCTACAGGTCTGATTGGGATTGCTTTTAAAGTTGAGGCACTGCAATACACAATAGTTTCTTCACCAATAATTAGGACACCACAAAAAGGAGGCGGCACTGGAATTAACAAATCTGCCCCATTATCAAGATTGTTCTGTGACAAAGGACCCTCAACGAAATCTTTATCCTTCAATGCAACCTCATATGTTTTCACATGACGAGCATCCTTGTTATCCTGCAATCGGGGCAGTGATAAATGACAAGAAAAATGTTGTTAAAACTGCACAAAAAAAGAAATACACAAAAAATAAATATTGAAATTTGTGTTGGCAACTTCTATGGATGCAGAAAATTGGGTTCATCAATGTATGGAAACACCACCAGAAGACAAGACATACGCTAACAATTATTGATATGCATAAAAGTAAATCAAAACCTGGTAAAGAACAACAATGGTTGGCTTCGGGCATCCATACAAAAACTTGATATCCAAGACTTGAAGTTCCTCAAGCCTGAAGAAGCCACGAATGAAATAGCAAGTAATTAGAGAGCCTAATCAGAAACCCAGTGCATTTCAAAATGAAAAGATGAACATGAATAGTGTTCCTATCTTCTGCAAGTAAGATCCTACAATTCGAAAGTTAAGGAAGATCACAGTAAGTGGAACTATAAATTGGCAATTGATTTTTCTTTATATAAAAGTTAATAATAAATATAACATCCAGGAAGAAAACAAAGGACCAACATGCATTAAATATCATCATGTAAAAAAGCTTCTCAATAGTATAAAAGAAAAGTGAGGCGGTTGCTTTTGGTTAACCCCACAACTCCCAAACACCTTTCTGCATCAGTTAGCAAAACAAGAAGCAGCAAGCTCCAGCATCCAATTTACACAGAACAAATTCAGACTAGCAGGACCAGCCAGAAAGGTTAGTGAACAATAAACTCATTAGCATACTATTATCTTTTCAATGCATGGACACTGGGACACCAGTTCTTTCAGTAGTCAACAAAGACAAAAGCTTTTTATACAAAGCAAAGTATCAACTATAGAAAAGCATGATTTACAGCTAATGATAACATAAAAACTAATAAACAAGCATACTCATCTTTATAATGGCAAAACAAGAAGCTTAAACCACAAAGTTCAATATTCTAAGTAATGAAAAGGCTCCACTTTACGTACAGATTGGTACTTAACTAGTGCTTATCATGGAAAAGAATACCTGATATTAAATGCCTCCTTGAGCTGGCCTTTGTTATCAAATGGAATTACCTAAAAACAAACAGAAATGCTCATTATCTACTAGGAATGAAAACGCCAGTTTTAAACACTCCTGGAGTATCAAAAAAGAGAAATGACAACAATTGAGCAGTGTGAGGACCAACACCTTAAATAATCCATCATACAGATGAAGTCCAATCAATCTGCAATCTGGATCAACTATGCCAATCTACAGGGAAGTACTGAGGACGTCATAGACTGGCTACAAATCTCTAACAAAAAATTTGAGATCAAGAACCAGCATGAATATTTCCACAATATAACAAAATACCTGTCCATTGTCTGTGGGGCGACCAATTCGATCTGAAACATCCCCCATTGCCCTATTTCCATGGTGGAAGCCACCACAACAAAATAAAGTAATTTTATAAATTAAGTAGAATGAACATCTATATAAAACAGCTATAATAATTGCAACAATATCATCTGGAAAACAGAGACCCGTCCCTGAGTGATTGTTTATGGTTAAAACATGGAGAGTCTGTATAGCTTTGAATGTATTTGCACATTCAAATAATCACAGCATATAGGACACAAGGTAACATAAATGACTCACCCATTTGAGATATAACTTTGTTAGAGGAATAATTGAAATTATCAAACGACTGCATGTAACCGCAGGCAGTAATTCGATATATTACAAGAAAATAGGATCACACCTTGTGAGAACCTCAGCATTCTCAATGTCCCACTGCAGAACACAAAATTTATATCTCTCTGTAGCTATGAAGAGGAGATCTTGAGTTTCTCCCTGTTCAATTTAATAAGAGAGTAAGATGCATCTTTTCTTTGTTCTATGTTTCACATGGTAAATAGGAGGAAACTGATTTGACTACATGAACTGGATAGACAGTTAAAACTCAGTTTCATATATGAAGCATACTCACATGTGGGCGAAAAAGCTCGAGTGTGGCTATTCTTCCATATATTGGAACATCCAACAAAGGCTGCAACAACATTAGAATTATTATTCTACAAAACCAATGCTTAAAGAACTTGAATGTGGAACTTGATTGCAGTGTTCTCATCCCAGGCTAAACATGGAACAAGGAGCTACACACAAACTAACTAATTAAAACATATAGCAAACATACAGCATATAGAGGTTAACCATTTCTGTTATGAAAAAAAAAATTATGTTATGTTGTCTTTAAATCAATTAAACCAAACCACTAATTCAGACAAAATGCCTAATGTACTTGAGTATTATACCTGTAAACCTTGAGGCGTGAGTAAATGGATCTCTATTCGAGTGCATTTCCTGAAAATATATTTCAATAACTGACATTTAGACTTGAGTAACATACAGCCAACAGCATACTCAATACAGGAAATCCTAAAATATTAAGTTCCATAAAAACCACTGCACACAAACTCAAAGCCATAATCTTTCACCCTAGAATAACGTATTAGATATTCTCTGTGAAATGCACTACAGCCGATGTGCTTGTGCGGGAGAGAGAGAGAGAGTAGTGTAAAACTTACGCAACTATAAGATTGAGCTCCTGCGGACCGGTGAAATTGCCAACGCAAGAATGAGTAACATTCGTCGGCTTGTGAGCCGTCACCACATAATTCCATATACTCATCTTTATCTACTGTATGGGTGTACGGCTTTCACTCAACACCACTCTGTATAATTTGCGTTTCAGAAAGAGGAAGAAGGTTAAGCAGAAACAGCTAGAATTAATGTGCGAGGTTTAAAAACGGCGTCGTTGGCATCTAAGCTGGTAGGGAATAGGGAGGGAGACGGATATAAAGATATGCCTCAGGCCGACTTATATTGGGCTTTTTATACGGAAAGCCCAATTCACTGGGCCATTTAAATTAGGCTCAGTCCTCTGGTTCCACTTCCTTTTGCCGGGTCGCCTAAGGCTTCTTATTAGGGATGTTAAAAGGGCATGGCCCGACGGATCGGCCCGTTTAACCCGAAAAATTTTAGGGTTAGGGTTTGGTTTTATTAGCCCGTTTAGCCCGAGCCCGATTAGCCCGAAGCCCTATAGGACTAGCCCGCTTAGGGTTAGGGCTAGCCCGATAGCCCGAACTTTTATTCTTATTTGTCTATTTCTTAATATCGAATTAATAATATACACCATTTTTTATTATTTTTCATATAGCATATTTGATTTTTAGTAGAAGATATTAAAATTTATATTTAATAACTAGAAGATTCTAAATACTGTCATTTAAATTTAGAACTTAAATGTAATATGATTTCAAATTTTATGACAATGAATACTCTTAAAGCTATAATTGAGAGCATGAAATAGTATATATGACTTAAATGTTTGAATCTTTAAATTTTTATAGTGATATAAAAGTTCTAAAATATATAATCTTTTAATGTTATCTAAAATTGTATTTTAAATAGAGGATAATATGCATTTAATTAAATTTTTAAATTTAAATATATAATTTGACTATTTTGACTCATAGCTCGATAGTGGCCCGATTAGCCCGAAAACCGGTAGGATTAGGGTTAGGTTCACCATAATCAAGCCCGTTTAAATTAACCCGATTAAACCGAAACTCAATTAACCCGAAACCCGTTAGGGCTAGCCCGAAACCGACAGAGCTAGCCCGTTTAACATCTCTACTTCTTATGAACCATTGAGGCTTGAGTTATCAAAATTATTTTTCTTTTAAATTATTTTTTAGAGTTTTCTTTTTAATTTTCTCTACGTGTAGGATGGACCGTACATTCCAGTGGCTCTTCATTGTCTTTTTTGACTGAATTAATGTTTGATTATTAAATTTTAGAGTGACTTGAGTATATTGTGCACCGTATGCTCCAATTTACAGTAATATTTATTTAATTAAAAATATTATTTATTAATTTAAAAAATATTATTATTCTTTAAATAACAAATCAAAAATAAGACTTATTGTTG
Organism: Caryopteris x clandonensis; assembly: GCA_028749325.2. Classification (NCBI taxonomy): domain Eukaryota; kingdom Viridiplantae; phylum Streptophyta; class Magnoliopsida; order Lamiales; family Lamiaceae; genus Caryopteris; species Caryopteris x clandonensis. The sequence continues at coordinate 4,778,464 of JAPYKT020000011.1, forward strand.
ATGCGATTAGGTTTGACCAAATCATCCCACCCCCCATGTAAACTATAAATTAATACGGCCCATTTGATATTATAGTGATTGGGTTTTTTTAAGGGCCCAATCTAAACATCAATTTTGTCTTCTCCCCATGAATAAATATATAAAAATCCTCAAATTCTTGCAATGAGACAGGCCAGATTATGAGAATTAATTGTATCCAGTAGTATTTGCTAATCGTAAAATTCTGATTTACTTTGTATTTTTCTTTTTTTAGGCACATTCTGCATTGATTTAGAACATAATGCCCATATGCTAGCGAGGACTTCAGCAGTAAAATGAGGATTATAATATTAAGGATTCATTTTTTTAGTCGATAATATATTTCACAAAGAAAAAGATTATCCTATCTACTATACGTTCATAATCTTTTACAGAAAGTCAGAGTATTTAAGCAACTTGCATGAACTTCTTCCTAGTTCTCTTTACCGAACATTCATAATCAATCTGGCCTGATGATATCATATTTAAAAATAATAATAATAATAATAAATATATATATATTTAAATAACTCACAGGAACTTTCGCCTAATCAATCTTTTATATTGGAAACCAATTCGCCATAATTCTTGCTAGAAAAATAAGCTCATAATATTAATCTAATTCCTCCACATTTGTCCAACATCTATTATCGTGGTTGCGTCACTGCATGATGATATTATATTTTGGTGAAACGAAACAAAATTACTCTATTTCAATGCTATCACTTGTACACATATACATATATGTATGTATTATTTATATTATATTTTTTATTTTTCGTTGTTGTCTTATATAAAATTGAACTAAAAATTAAAGTACGACAAAAATACTTCCATCCAAATCACATAATAGCCGAGAAATTATGTAACAATTTAAAATGGATAAGCTATGATATTTAACATAAATTTAGATGGCACCAATGTTCTTGAGGCCAAGCACAACCCCAACCCCAATAATGTGGCCTACAACCCCACATGCCAATGTATCAGCTAGGGTGAAACCTGCCGGGTCACCCGTCTGCAGGCCCGAGTCCCTAACCTCCAATTTTAGTCCTGCGGTTGCTTTCCGGTTTGCTGATGGAGCCAACCCAAACCGGCCCGCGAACAACATCAGGCTCGTCGAAGTCACCATTATCTGCATATCCGATCATCTTCAAATTTTTAATTTTGAGATTTAAAAATATGTGACATTTTTTTTAAGTTTAAATTGTTAAAAGAAAGTATTACCAGGTTAGTAGGTGACCCAATGAAATCGCAGCGAGCACCCAATGCTCCCTGCCCTCTCCGCCTCATGGGCTGAACGGCGACCTGAAGATGAACGTAACTACATTAGTATTTAACTAATTATTCATCCACATTTTGTTTTATAAAATCACTTTTTCTATATGTATATATATATATTGTAAATAATTCAAATTTCATAATATTCACATAGAATGCTTGTTAATGTGCTACCTTAATAACAAATATTACTTGATATTTACCGATTAAATTTTACGATAAGCTAGGATCGCTTGTCTTTCTTATTTTGAGAAGGCATCAATTTCATACAAACAAATAAATAAATAAAAGCACAATAAGTCTAATTTAAGTGTAACCCTGTAAGCTAATCTGATCTGCTGAAAGGTAGTTATGGCTAAATTAATGATATTATAAAATAATAGATAATTAAATAATAAAGAGTATATAACATAGTGTATTCGCTTTTTATAATTGATGGTAAAAGTTAAAAATTCGACCAATAATCACACCAACAACAAAATACGAAAAAATAAATGTGAAATCTAACCAAGTTTTTGACGGGAGAAAGTGATGCCGTTTGGGGCTTCAGACCGTTGAACTGGGGAAGGGAAGTCATCACAGCCGTTGCCATTTCCGCAGATCAAATGCGATTCCCAGTGCGACTGAATTGTGTTATAAGTTTGCAGAGAGAAATAAATCTGGTGCGTGCCTCAGACCACATGAAGAACCTGTGGCCTCAGAATAGCAGCATTGGATACACTTCAGATACTTGTTCCTGAGGTGGCAGTTGAGTATTGGGTGATCCTAATTGGATAAGATTTTGATGTGTGACAATTATTATTTTCTCATCTTTGTGTGATATAGTTGTAGGTCTTTTTTTTTATATATTAAAATGTAGCCTTATTTATCCAAGGAATTAATTTGATGTTTCTATTCTAACATGATAGTAGAATTACTTTTAAGTATTTTTATGTTGGAATGTATGTGTCTGAAGTACATATTACTGTTTAAATTTAGCATGAATGTATCTAAAAGTTTCTAAACCATTCACGAATGTTGAAGAAATCCATAAACTTGCAAAAGTCTCTCAAGTTTTCACAAATATTTAAAAATATTCTTAAATTATTTATAAATGTGTGAAATAATCTATAAAATATTAACTCTAGTCGGGAAAGATCCCGTAACTATGAAAAGTAATATGTACAAATCTTTGCATAATAGATTGTTTATTTTGTAAGTAAAGATTAAGGAAGTTACACAATATCAAAACCAAATTATAAAATAAAAATATGTTGAATTCATCAAAGTTCAACTATAAGAGTTGTCACGTATTTATACAGGAGATTGGAGGCTCAAAACTAACTTATGAAACAGGTTGTAACTACAAGTAGTATAACCATCTAACAAATTCCTAACTAATTTTCTAACTTATGAACAAGTTGTAATTACCATGCAAGTGGCATACCCGTCTAACTAATTTCCTAACTACCGTGCAAGTGGCACATATATTTAATACACAAAATATATTTTCATAGTCCATGAACATTTTCAATTTTTATTCTCAAAATAATTTTAAACATTAAAATACTTTACTGACTTCCATATTCATTTTGCCTTAAATGAATAATAAAAGTGATGTTTGTATTGAAATGAATATTTCATACTTAAAATATAATTCTTTATTTCAATATATATTAATATTGGTTTCAGGTTAAAGATCACAAAATGAAGATAATTTGATATATTGCATGTTAAAAATAAATTTAAAATAAAAATATCATTTTTTATTTTAAAATTTAATGAAAAAAAAAAAGAAGAGAGAAAATGTAAAACATATGCTAACTCATTGCGGAGACTTATGTGACCAGAATAGAAAAATTAGCCCAATTCTTCCTTTATATTATAGAAGGATAAGAAAGAATAAAGTATTATTTTATTAAAAGAAAACGTGAATTGTAAAGGATTGTTTGAATTATCAAATTGATCTTGAATTTTACAAAAATTATAGCCAACCTTCTTTACCATGAAAAAAACTTGAGTTAATTTCGATAGTGTAGTAAAAGTCACTTATTTTTTTGTTGATATTATATTATTTTATAATGTCATAAGTTTTAAAAGGGTTGCATGTTGACAATCTGATGATTGTAAAGGATTGATGGTAATTTTTACAAATTTAATCGCTTATTTGCTAATTAGACAATATATAACTAGTATAAGATTTTAATACAAAATGCATAAATATATATATATATATTTAATAATATTCTATCTTAAATAGAAATATAATAGAAATATTTCATATTTTTTATTTTATATAAAATATTGAAAATAACAAAATATAGCACAAAAAGTTTAAGAATAAACAGTTTAGATTTAAAAATTATATTTTTTATTTATATGTATGAAATATGGATATAAAATTGAAGATCGTGGAAACAATTGATTAATTTGATATATTTTTCATAAAAACATAATTGAGAAGAAAATATTATAAAGATCTAAAAATAAAATCTAAGCGACTGTCTAACTTTCTAAAAATAACAAATAATTTAGGAAAAAAACATGAACTTACTATTTTTTGTAATTTTTTTATTATATAATAGTGCTAATATTGCAATGCAGAATTTGTAATATATTTAAAAAGTAAGTTAAGATAAATTTATGATAAAACTATAGTTGATCAATATTTAAGACTATCCATAATATTTAATTATTTTATTGATAAATATAAGTAAAAAATGTAAATTGTATAAAAGTGTATATTTTGTTCGTTCCAAGATAAAAATATTGTTTCTATAATAAATTGATTAGTTATATAAAAATTAAATTATTAATTTGTTTTGTATAAAAAAAATAACTAATAATTATTTGTTGTCAAAATTTATTATGAACAATCAAATACACAATAAAAATTAACATCTAATTTCAAATAATCAACTAAAAATAATTATATTTTTATATATAATATTTTATTTTAATATCTACAAAATAAATATAAATTTAAAGATCGTGAAAAGATAATTAATATATATATCATATGTGAGAAGCGGAGTATAAATGAAAAAGTGATTTGAATGTTAACAAATTAAAAACATATTTACCAAAAAAAAAAACTAATAAAAATCCAACACATTATTTTCTAAAATTATTTTTTAGAAATTAAAAATGAACAAAAAATTATATTTAAACTTTTTTATTATTATATTATTATATATATAAATACCGTTATTAAAAAGAAAAACAAGAAGAAAACAACAACATGAAGAAAAGCAAAGAACAAGTTTGACGTATTATGAAATTTTAGTCAAATTTTGAGTTTTTGTATGTTTTATATGAAATATTGGGGAAGTATTTGTTTTAGTATATTATATTTGTTTTTTGGTGTTTTATTTTGAATTCGACACACCCTTGCTCATATGTGTTGAATTTGATATATTGAATAAATCTGTTTGTATTTGATATGATTGGTTGAACACATTTGTTCATGCTCAAAATTTATTTATCTAGTAAGGACGAAAATGTTTGTCTTAGATTCGTTCAGAATATTCTACCAAACAACTGAAATACTGTTAAACAACATTTATTGAATGCTATGTTACTTGTTCGTCGGTAAAATATACAAATTAGCCCCTGAATTAGTAGCTCAAGTTCAAATTGTACCATAAATTATTTTTTTGTACAAATAGAACCTTTAACTTTTAAAATAGGTCAAGTAAGTTCATGAACTTTTAAAATATGTTAAATAAGTCCCTGAAATTTAAATATATAACAAATAAGACCCTCTTAACTATTAAATTAACCAAACAAATTTTAAAAATATCAAATAAATCTAAAAATCATCAAATTAAATCATAAATATACTTAAATAAATCAGTAAATTAATAAAATTCAATTAAATAATTTAAATATAAAAAAGGGTTTGAGATTTGAAGATATGTTATGATTTTTAGATATTTTATTTTATTATATTTAAATCATTTAAGGTCTTTTGATATTTTTTATGTATTAAAAAACTTACATTTTATTATTTTATTTTATTTTAATAATTTTTTATTAACTAAATATTTTTTAGAATTATTTTGTTATTTTAATTTATTGAAATAGCCTACTTATTTAAAAATAAGGAGTTCAGGAACTTATTTGATCAATTTTAAAAATTAAATTGATCCATTTTAAAAGTTAAAGGTTCTACTTATATAAAACAATAGTTAAAAATTTAATTTATACCTTAGGTACTAATTCAAAAATTAATTTATACATTTTTCCTTTTCCATCTAAATATTTGAAAAGATCCAAATTAGACAATAAATTGAATATAAAAATATTTTTATTATTTTAATAATGTTTAATTTTATATAAAAAATTTGAGCGAATTGGGGATACCAACAATCACACCCTCAAAATAATGACGAAGGTTTTTGAAACAACCAAAAACACCCCACCTTTTCGAGTTCCCCCATTCATCTCAATTACCTCGCGCGTTACAGAGCCGAACCCTAGGTCACTTCGCCATGGGAAGAAGGAGATCGAAATCCAAACGTGGAAAGCGGAAAAATCAAAAGAAAATTCCGACGACGGTTGCTTCATCCTCAGGTCCGTATCCTCCATCATCGCCTCCGCCTCCGCCTCCGTGGATTGAACTGCCTAGAGATATTACGGCTAATATCCTGCAAAGGCTTGGTGCTGTAGAAATACTGGAAAATGCACAGAGAGTGTGTACCACCTGGCGGAGAATTTCCCAGGATCCCGCCATGTGGCGTGTCATTGACATTAAGAACCCAGAGTACAAGTTCGATCCGATCCCTAACATGTGCCGTCTCGCAGTCGATCGCAGCCAGGGACAATTGATCGAACTTAGTCTTGATTCACTTGGTGATGATGAATTGCTAAACTACATCGTTCAACGGTATAGTTCCCCCTTTTTAATGTACACGATTGATGAATTGCTAAACTACATTGTTCAACGGTGTGTGTGTGTGTGTGTGTGTGTGTGTATGTATTTTTTGCCTACCAAATTTTATTTGAACCAATTCTGTGCATTATGTTGTATGCTATGGTATGCCCATGATAGCAACTAACTATTGCATTACAATTCCTTATAGGAATATTTATGTTTGTTGCCAACCCTTCAAGTAGAAGGAATAGGTTTTGATAGCCTGTTATAATATAAGGGATGATTGATAGAAAGGCTGCATAGATGTTGATAATTTGATTGTTCTTGGGCGGAGTGACGTGCCATTCATAAAACTTTTGTATGATTAAAAATATTTTATTTTGAAATATTAGTTATACAATAATAGGTGCAGTTAATAGATTTTTGATATATAATTCTATAAGAAGATCGTTTTTTGGTTCTACATATGATTTGGTTGGATCTCTCACAATCCAAATGCATCTGCAAATAGAATTTTCTGGATAATCAGATTGAAAGTATTTCTTGTGCTTGGTGAAAAACTTTTTCTATTCACTCGTTCCACTGAAAAAAATCTGAATCAGGATTTAACAGAGGATCAACTTCTAATTTAAAATTACCTTTCAGTTGCTCTTTAATTTTATTTATTTAATTTTTGAATTATTTGGCTCTGTTCATTTCTTGTTTTGATTACACCACGAACAGAAAAACTTCTAAGTGTGTCAAATTTTCAACCCCTCCTTTGAGAACATACTATTAGAAATTGCAATTGATTTGAACTAATATTTGGTGGCTAGGAACTGTTCTAACTAATAACTAGTAAAGATTATGTGTGTTCATTTTTGAGGTGTTAAATGCCTGTGTCAAACGCCTTATATGGAAGATCTTATTTCAAGAAAATAACTAAAAACACATGCTGAGGAACTGGTACGGTGAGTGGGTATCTCTTCACTGTCATTTTAATGTCATGATGCATTGATCTTGTTTCTTCTCTTTTGAGGCTTTATAATCTATTTGCCAATAGAAGATGGTATATATATATATATATATATATGTAATTTTTTTTTTTTTTTGCCCCTGTTAGTCTTCCGTTTATTTATTGTTGGATTAATTGTGATAAATGATTTTAATTTGCAATTCCAAGTTTGTAGTGGTGCGATACTCAACCACATTATGTACTTTGGATTAGGTCTTGTATTTCTCCTTGTTATTCATGTATAGTTGTCTATTGAAGAGGCAGATGTGGATTAAAGCTTTTCTAGTAATTGATCGATGTATTTACTCATATTATTGTGTTGCATTAGCAAAGGGTTTATTCTAGGTTCCATACCTTTTTTCCCTTTTGTATTGTGTCAATGTGCTAATTTCAGGTAAATAACTTGCGAATGAACACATTCTCTTTATAGATTTCAATATACTGAAGAATCTTTTAGTCTCTTTTTTATACATGGTGTTGTGCTTCTTAAGCATTGTCTTGGAAGACCCATAAAATAGTTTTTGCTTTTACAAGTTTTCCTCTATAGTATTGACTTTTGATTCGTAGACATTCTTCTTTCAAAGAACCACTTATCTGGTCTAATGTTCTACAGTTTACCACTTGTCTGGTCTAATGTTCTCCTGTTTGAACAGATCAAGCCACCTCAGACGTCTTACACTAACTAGTTGCTATCAGATAACTGGAGAAGGTTTGGCTGAAGCAGTTAAAAGACTTCCAAATTTGGAAGAGTTGCACCTCCTCATCATGTCACCTGTCCATGCTGCAAATGTTGAAGCTATTGGCATTTCTTGCCCCATGTTGAAGTCATTTACATTAAACGAACGTGGGTGTCGGTATCAGCCTCCACCATTCATATTAAACAATGAGATTATGGAAGGACTAAACATTAATGCTTTAGCAATTGCAAAAACCATGCCCAATTTGCGCCACCTTCGGATTTTTGCAGATTGTATGAGAAACATGGGACTGCAAGCCATTCTTGATGGGTGTCCCCACCTTGAATCACTTGATATCCGGCAATGCTTTGGTCTTGATCTGGAAGGGGATTTAGGCAAAAGATGTTCTGAGCAGATTAAAAACCTGAAACGCCCTTCTGAATCCATTAGTGATATTGAGTGGCATGTTGGTGATGATTATGGGTTTTCTGATTATGACTCCGATTTTGACGCTTATGGATCTTATGATGATTTTGATCATTATGATTATGATGACTATACTGACCCGTTTGCTGCTGAATACTTCAGCGAGGACGACCCTTGGATCTTTGACCATAACTATATCCTCTAAGCTTGGAACTGGTTGAACTTCAGGAGGTTCTTTCTCTCAGGTAGTGCTTTCATACTTGCTTTTTAACCGTTGGTACATTGAGTATTTTCTTTTGTCTTAGTCTTGGGCAGTTTTTACTTCATTGGTTGTCTAGTCTGAAATATCGAAGATAATGTTTACTTCTTTTGTGCAGGTTAGGTTGTTGGATAGTGGTGCTAGTTCTTTTCAAATGGTTTTGGAGGGCTTCTTTTTTGTGATATGGTTTGCAGCCCCCTATGGCTTTTTGTACAGGGATAGACTGTTTCTTTTTGGTCTTATTAAAACTGTCTGGCTTGAAACCCTTCAGGTTCTTGCATTTATCGCAAGCCTGGTATCTATGCAGTATTATATGTGATCAAAGCAAATGATTGGAATAAGTGAAACACCATCTGAAATATAGTATCTCATTTGTGTTCCACCAACTAAATAGAACAACCATTGTTATGATCACCTAAAATAGCCAAAAAAAAAAAAAAAAGCTCACCTGTAATGATCTTGATTCTATTATAAACCTTAAATTTGAAGGAAATAAAATTCTATTTTAATGTTTACAACAAAGGTTGTACCATCTTATTTAAACACCAATCCCATTGCCCAACACTTCATTTTTAAGAAGAAAAAAAAAATAGATTGAGCAAGACCATAAATTAGAACTGGCAAGTTTAAATTGCCTAATATTTGTGATGTTCGCGAATGCTAATATTGCTAGACGTTCAATTCGATTTCTTTTCTTCTAATTGTTATGTTTTATTTTATGAGAGGTTATTTCTAATAATTATATACATTTAATTGAAGTGGCAACTCAAATAAATTTAAAATAAGTTTATTTACATCTAACTCATGGGCTAAAAATTGAGGACCAAAATAAACTAAAATAGTGCTTAAAAGCCTAGAAACACAAAAGGAGCAGACTTTACATTGGCGAGGGGGATACTTAAACTAGAAACACAAAAAGAGCAGACTTTACATTGTCGAGGGGGATACTTAAACTAGAAAGACAGCAAAGCATACTTAAGCAAATTAAAGTCTTTACAAATTGTTAAAAAGCCCTAATCAAGCCATCTATTACCAAAACTTCACCAACAGTAACACCCTATTTGATTCCCATCTTATTTTCTCCCTAAATACAGAAGCAGAAGAACTGCATCAATCTTCCACCAAATATTTCTTCCAATCAATTTCGACCACGTCGCTGATGAAGATTTTAAAGATTCTGACGTGGCAAAGGCACATTTTGCATTTCCTGTAGTCATGAAATTACATAATTCGAAAACGTGAATGTACGTGTTTTATTATATTTTGAGATTAAAGTGGAGACTCACTGGGATTGTTATGAGTTAAAACAGCAGTCCCTCCAAAGTAGCAAGCAATGTCAGAGTTGCCATTTTGTTGGTAGCAAGTGTTGAAAGCATATGATGCATGGGAAAGTAGTGTGTTGGGCTCAAAGCACGGGCCACCCGCTTGGATCGGGCTGCAGTCTGCTTTACCCGGCCCACATGCCCAGTCCAAGGCTTTCTGCAGATCAGATTGGGAGACGCCGGGCCGGACCACGCACCAAGTTATACCGCCAAGAAATGTGGTGTTGCCTTCTGGAGGTGAGGGAACTGGCATGGTTGCTTCTGCCTTCTCTTGAACATTAGTACCTTTTACTGTTAAGACCAGAGAAAGAGAAAGAGAGACGCACAGAGTTACAAGAATGACAAGAAATGTAGCTGTCTCAGAAAACATTCAAGAATCAAAATGAATACAGCAGAACTAGAAAGATATACAACAGAGAGTTACAAGAATGACAAGAAACGTAGCAGTCTCAGAAAGATGTCAAGAATCACAATGCAAGAATATGAACATGGTATAACATGAAAACTCTCTCTCTCTCTACCCATGAAACCCCTTTACCCACAATGTATACAAGAAAGAAAGAAGAGGTCATAGAAAAATACATGCGTACCCAGAAAAAAATGGAGGACTAAGAGGTTGAGAAGAAGCCACAGCGACTTTCCCATGGTAGAAAAAGCAAATCAAAAATCGTCACCTGCTACTTCTACAACACAGAGACACTCTACTATTAAAGTTCCTATTTCACGCTTTTTAAAAACTCTCACGTATACATGTGTGTGTTGGGGGGGTTAGCTAGAGTGAGTAGGGTGTGCAGTAATGATAGTCCCTAAGTAGACGAAGAATCAAGAATTTCTTCAACTGAAAATTTTCGTCTCTCTTCTCCAAAATATTTTCTTTCTTCTTTTTTCCGTCTTTTTTCCCTGTCACAGGTTGATATTACCCCCAGGTTACTGCCGACTGTATTAAAAAAACGACATTCTTTTCTTTTCCATTTCAAACTTAAAGAAATTTCATGAAAATGATTTTTCTATATTTTTATTATTAATTTATTACTCAACGTATTTATAAAAAATAATTTTTATACTTAACATATAGATTTATAATTTTCAATGTATTATAAAATAATTGAACATATTTGATTATGAATGTATTTAAAAAATAATTCAAATTACATATTGTCAAAATATGAATTAGATTTGAATTTATTTACTTGAGATAAAATTCAAACTTCGTATATGTCATTAACACGTTTTTATGCCATTCATGTCAACAAATTTGATACCAACACATGTGTTGCAAATCTGAATATTATTTCATAATTTAAAGAGATAACAAAAAATAATGCAATTTTAGGAATCAACATTAACATCAAAGAATAAAGCAATATTTAGCTATGACAATAGCAAAAAATAAACACTATTGAACTGAAATATAAAACCACACCACAACATAATATAAAAAAAAACATTTATTCGCACAGTTGATCTAAAAGTATAAATAAAGTCATCGAAGTCAATATATAGATTTATAAATAATTTAAAATTTGACGAAAGTTATTAAAATTATCAGAATAATTAAATTAATAAGAACTCTTCAAATAAAAATAACGATTGTACTTTTATTCAGTATTTTATGAAAATTATTGTAAATAACCCTGCGTTCAATGTTCAGTAGTTAGAAATCAATAAATTAGGGGACTTTTTCCTTGCTAATAGTAATGGGCCTATATTGGGCTTTAGCCTTATGCAAGAAAGCCTATCCGCATTGGCCCACAAACTTTAAAAGAGACATAAAACGGGAACACATCATAAAATAAGAAATAAGAAATAAGAAAAAAAGAGAAATTAGTCCGCTCAATAAGCGAACAGGTATCACTACCCATCGTCTCGGGCCGCCGCCGCTCTTCGCCGTCTACCGCCCGACACAGCGTCTATATTTTGGTAATTCTTGATAAACCATTTTAAGAAACCCTAGAAGTTCGTGTTTTAGAAAGCGTCTGTAGTTAAATGCCACATGAACTGATCAGTGTAGCTTTACTTTTCTTTCGTTTACATATATATAAATATGCCTGGAAGGAACGTCTTAATTCATTGCTTGTTTTCTGTTTATTGAATTTTCTACCTAAGAATTACTTTTTTCCCTCTCTTTTTAAAGCTAGTTTATCAAGAAAAAGCATGAATACATCCTGCAAAGCAAATGCCGAGCTATCTCGCTGTATCTGGAATTCGCACAATCGTAACTTGCTGAAGATTCGTGGAGATGATGTAGCCATAGGATTCCTGCCCTTCTTGTCCAATAATTGCTGGAAGGAAGTAAAATATAGACTAGGAACTAAGAAACAGAGTATTGGACCTTCTATGTCGACAAGTAATATCAGGAACACAGTGGAAACTGCAGTGGGAGACATGGGTGATGGGCTTACGTACAAGGATGCCGGTGTGGACATTGATGCTGGCTCAGAGCTTGTTAGGAGAATAGCCAAGATGGCTCCTGGAATTGGAGGTTTTGGAGGGCTCTTTCCGTTGGGTATGAATTTCAATTTTTAATGATGGTTTATTTACAGTTAAAGCTGTTCTGCTTTTGTTCACTAAACTGGAGGAACTACTATGTCTTACTCATTATCAACATTCTTGGTGTTGTGTGTGTCTGACTTCTTCTGCAAATGACTGCTCATTCAATTGGAAGCTCCATGAGGCTCTTCTTACGTTTCTAGTTGGTCTTTTCATTTCGTTTCTCTAAAATTTAGCCATGTTCTCAAATTTTCTCCTCTTTTTCTTCTTTTTTAAGAAAATATTTATGTATTCTTTCCCATCTTATATAATAAAATTTCAATGTTGCACAGGAGATTCTTATCTGGTGGCTGGTACAGATGGAGTGGGAACCAAACTTAAGCTTGCTTTTGAGACTGGAATCCATGAGACTATTGGCATTGATCTGGTAAACATTGTTATCATCTTCATGCTCTTTGTTTGTAATGGTGGTTGTAATTGCCATTTTACGACCAGGTTGCCATGAGTGTCAATGACATAATCACTTCTGGGGCAAAGCCTTTGTTTTTCCTTGATTACTTTGCCACTAGCCATCTTGATGTTGACCTTGCAGAAAAGGTAAGGCAGTTGCATTCGAATCTAATTGTTTTGTTCAGATAAAATTTCCGATCATCTTATTATGTCCTATTGCAGGTCATCAGAGGCATTGTTGATGGGTGCCAACAATCTGATTGTGCTCTTCTGGGGGGAGAGGTATTTGTAGACACTTTTACTTCTCTGCTTAATACTGTAAATAAATAGTTCCTGAAATTGATGTGTTATACATGGCCATTCATCAATATGATAATTAGCATGCCATTCAGAAAAATTTCTAGATTTTCTATCCTTTTTTTCCTCGTTATGGCTTCACTTCTGGAGATTAGCTGCAGTTATTGGTTTTACATGTTAATTGCAATTGACTGGGCCATCTGTGCTGAATTGCTATTTGTTCTACTCAAATCACCAGTTGTGTTTTTTCAGCTTTATCGGATGTTGAAAGTATCTTTTAGCGTATTATCTACAATGCATCAGAATCAAATCATTTCTTGTTCATCTCATTCCATTATCTACTCATCCCGAGTGCATTGTAATATGGATTAATCTATAATTTGATTCAGTTCTTTTTAGAGCATGCTTGATTATACATACAAATGATCTAACTTGACTTTATTTGTTGTCTTCTTAGACTGCAGAGATGCCAGATTTTTATGCAGATGGTGAGTATGACTTGAGTGGCTTTGCTGTTGGCATTGTAAAAAAAGACTCTGTTATTGATGGTATAAACATCGAGGTTGGGGATGTCCTCATTGGTCTTCCATCCAGCGGAGTTCATTCAAATGGATTCTCTCTCGTCAGAAGGTTTAGTAATGCTATGAAATTTCCTGTTGTTATTCTTCCTTTCTTAGTACTCGTGAAAGCAAAATTTCATTCTGTTGAATAATATCCTTTTTATATAAATTGGTGACCCTTCTGTGTTTTATGTAGGGTTTTAGAAAGAAGTGGCCTTTCTTTGAAAGACAGTCTTCCTGGCTCATCCGTCACTCTAGGTGAAGCTCTAATGGCACCCACAGTTATATATGTTAAGCAGGTATTCTAATGCCTTACACGGTTTCTTGAAAATGGAAATGGTTTCCCTGCAACATTGTAATATTGGTCACTGAAAATCCAGGTTCTTGACATCATTAGCAGAGGTGGCGTAAAAGGGATTGCTCACATCACAGGTGGTGGTTTTACCGATAATATACCTCGAGTGTTCCCCAAGGGCCTCGGAGCCCTAATATATGAGGACTCCTGGGCTGTTCCTCCCGTTTTCAAATGGATTCAAGAGGTTAGAATAAACTTATGCAGGCCCCCTATTTTCTACTTTTTGCCCCTATTATATCATGTTCGGCCTCTCTCCTTTCCTGAAAAATTGCCATTTTGACAAATTTGAAGGCTGGTAGAATAGAAGATACAGAGATGAGACGAACATTTAACATGGGAATTGGAATGGTGCTAGTGGTGAAGGAGGAGGCTGCTCAACGAATACTTGGAGACGATTGTGCTAAAAACCCAGCCTATCGCATAGGTGAGGTTGTAAGTGGTGATGGAGTGAACTACCGATAATAGGCGATTCGAAACCATGTTTGTATGCGTTGATGAATTTTGTGTAAGATCAGAGTTGCAAAATTTTAACAGTTCTAAGCCATGTTATGGACAGTATCACACACTATTGCGGCGGTTTGGAGTTTCAACCCCTTAACTTCCTTTTAACAATGTTGTACCCTTGCTGGAGTGGATTTGGGTATATGAAATGTTCTTTAATGTCAAGATCATGTATTTTATTTCGTATTTTTATATTGCCTTTCATCTCACCAATCTACGTTACTTCTAGTTGTACATTATGCATTGTAATGCAAACACTCGACTAAAACACAGTAATGGCACACAAAGAAATTCTTCTTTTACATTTCACACAGTTTAAATAATGTATTTAATTTTTGGGAGTTACTACTATACACTTATTTAATATTTTTTTTAGTGTTATAATATTATTATATACTAACTCTTACAAAAAAATAAGTTTCTTAAATATGTAACTTAAAACATGATATATATATATATCATAAAAATGAAGTTTTTTCTATCTTTTTCTTAAGTTTTAATTTTAATTTAAAAAAAAATTGATTTGACAGTTGAACTAATTTTGATCGACTTTCACCGGTTCGACCTAAAGATAGTTTGGTAAACTGACATTTTGGAATGATGAGGAATACAAAAAGGAAGTGAGTATGTTTGTAGGACGAAAGGAGCACTTTTAAATTGGATCCATATAGTTTTAATATTGTTTCATTTATATTTTTTGTACTTTTATTTGTCAATCATTTTGTTTGTTTGTTTTTTGGTTTTGTCATTATACTAAATTTTACAATAAAAATTTGTCTTTACATAACTGTTAAGTTTAGGCATTCAATTTTTAAGGAATTGAAATTACGAAGATATAATTATTACCAAAAAAAAAAAGAGAGTAGGAATATTAAAAAATTAGGAATTTTTTTCTATTTGTGGGTGTCCTGGGTGTTAAATTTATAATATTATTTATTTAAGTATTAGGGTATTATTTGTTTACTTTAGAAGTAACTAAGTGTTTGCCTGTGCGATGCACATGATAAAATATATTTTATTTTATAAATAATGTTATAAAATTATATTATTATTATTATTGTTATTATTATTATCATTATTAAAGATTATAATATGTATAAGTGATAGGAAAAATTTAAAAACATATAACTATAACAAGGCAAGTGGTCTTGAAACAAACAAAATACTTATGAAATATATAAAAATATTAATAACTTTTGCGTATGTTAGTTATAGTGTTGAACACATTTAGTAGACTAATTTCTTAATATAAAAAAATTAAAATACTACTTTTTTTAATTATATTTTGTGTGTGTTTGTTTTTCTTTATATATATTTTTTCTGCTTATAAAATTAAATATCAAATAACATATTCAATATGTGCTAGATATAAACAATAAAAAATCTTAGAGTTTCACTTAAATCAATTTGAAGTATACTTTCACATGTCTAGTACGTCATTCTTTAAAAAAAACTTCAATAAATAATAAATTGCACGACAAAGTAAATTTTAAAATTTAAACTCAATCGAAGCCACTATATTTTTCAAAGTCAATACAAATATTTAAAATCAGTTAAAAATATTAATATGAAGCAAATAATTACATACTTGAATGGTATAATAATTTTATTTTATAAATATATTTATTTATTCTATAAAAAATATTTAATATATTTTTACATTGTCTCAAATTCATATAAGAATATAATTCAATTTTTTTATTCAAACCTAACACTTATATTAATTAAACTAGTAAGTAATTTATTTCATGTTTTAAATATAATATTTTATTTTGATATATATAATATTGATATCAAATTAAATATCGTAAAAAGACAATTAATATGATATATCACATTTCAAAAATGAATTTATAACAAAACATTATTTGAATTTTAAAATTTTGGTTACAAAAAAAAACCTACTTTTTTCATTCATATAATTTTTTAAAGATTTTTTTAAAGTAAAAAATGTAGATCGTTTGTTGAAGTGACATGTGTACTTTTAGTATATTTTAGGAGTTTTTTCTTATTAAATATAGACTTATTTTTTTGGTGATGACACATGACCGAATTCTTGCTTTCAGCGTTAGTACTTTTATATTAAGCTAGTGTCCCCCGTACGATGTATGAGATATAATATATTTTATTATATAAAAACATGTGATGAAATTATATTAATATAATTGTGCGAAATTTAAAATTGAGTATTAAGTCTAAATCCAACACAAATTGTCTATCTTATAATTTTTAACCTTAAGACAATTATTTCAGTTGAATAAAATAACATTAAGGTCAAACAATAGAGTATATGAATCAAGTTATATAATATTTTTATCTTTATAAAACATTATATAATATCTTTATATTTGTATATTACATACATATAAAAATTTATTTCATTTCAAATAAATACATATATCAAAAGCAAGACAAATAATTCAACATATAAAAAAATTATTCTATGTTTTAGATATACTATTTTGTTATAATATATGCAATATTCGTGTCAAATTAAAGATCACAATAAAAAAAGAAATTTGAAATGAAAAATTATTTGAATTTATAATTTTAATAAAAAAATAAAAAACCAATAAAAATTGTAAGCAAGCCACATAGTTATTCATGTGTAAAAAAAAAAAAGAAAAACAAAAAAACTATCTTCTATTAATGGAAATCAGTTTTTGTTTTTTTATAGTAATTTTTATATTTAATATTTACAAAAAATTGTGGAAATGACACGTGGACTATTTTTAGGAGTTCTTCTTTTATATTAAGCTAGATGTCCGCCTGTGCAAATGCACCGGATGTAATATATTTTAATATATTAAAAATTTATAGAAAAATTATATTTATTATGATAAAAAAATACATAACTTGTTATTTATATCTATTATATAAATATTATTCAATTTAGAATATAATTTGTTATACTGCATGTTATTTTTATGTCTTTAAAATTAGTTTTATTAAATAACAAATTATACGATAATTTGAAGTAAATTTTGAATTGTCCCTCAATTAAAAAAAATATTTTGATTTACGAAAAACTAATAAAATTAAACAATAAATAATAATATAATATAAATTTAATATTATAATATTTTTATTTTTATAAAAAATAATATATATTTCTTTTAGCCTATATCCATTTAAGAATTTGATACTATTTGATAAAAGATAAATTCCATGGAGGAAGGAAATATAAAAGTAAAAAATGTAGAAGAAGTACTGCCTCTATTTTTTTATACATAACAGAAAATGGAATATTCCAATAGGTATAATGTTGGTATAACAAACAAGTGTGCACGCAATGCGTACAAATGTGATCCGATCTCTCCAGATTTTTGTTTAGTCCAACATCCCCCTCAAGTGGGAATGTGGGGAGAGGCACACAATCCCAACTTGAACAAAAAAACGACGAAAGCTGAAACCTCTGAAATTGATCACGAACAAGATGACAATCAATATCCAAATGTTTAGTGCGCTTGGAAGACAGGATTTTGAGTAATATGAATGGCTGCATGGTTATCACACAAAAGAGTAATTGGAAAAGGAATAGAGAGACAAAAATCTCGAGAGATGTAAGATAATCATCGCAATTCACAGACTCTGGAGATCAACTACTCGCTTTCGTTTACTCTTAGTCTGATTGTGCGAATTCCCCCTTGGAGTACAGGCGTTCGGAGCAGAGGTTCACCCCCTTAGAGATGGTATCTACGATTCAAGGTCCGATTACTCAAGAAATCGTACTCCAACTGTGCTTAGGGAACGATATTCTGCTTAAATTTACTAACAGTTTTCTGCTTTTTAGTTTTCCAAGAAATAAGTGAATCTCCAAGAAAAATACAGTAACCTGTAACTGACTTTGTAGTGTCATGACAAGAGGCCCAATCTGCATCACAATAGCCTTCAAGTTTAAAGGAGGAATGTGTGGAATAGAACAAACCGTGAGAGGGAGTTCCTTTTAGATATTTGAGGCCATGGATTGCGCTATCTCAGTGAACAGCGGTGGGGGAATGCACGTACTGACTTAGTTGTTGGACTGCAAATGATATGTCAGCAGCTGAGAGATTGAACCCATGTGGGAGTGGAGTGGCAATTTCTCTACTGTCAAGAAGACCTGCATCAGTTAGCATATCCAAAATGTATTTTCTCTGATTTAAGTGAGTACCAAGAGAGTTTCTGACAATTTCTAAGCCGAGGAAATAGCGAGCATATCCAAGGTCCTTTATAGTAAACAATCCATCCAAGTATTTCTCCAAGACTGTTATTCAATTTTCAGTACTTCCTGTAATTAATACATCATCCACAGACTAAGAGGGCTAGAAATTCATCACCATTCCATTTTAAGAATAGACAATGGTCATGTTTGGATTGAACAAAACCGAAGTCCAAAAGTTTACTGCAAAATTCCTCGTTCCATCCCTGGAGGCTTGTTTGAGGCCATATAAACTTCTTTTTAATAAGCATACCTGTCCTAGATTGGCCTTAGTATATCCTTCAGGAGGCTGCATATAAACTTCATCATGAGGGAAACCATGAAGAAAAGCATTGTTAATATCAATGTGATGTAAAGGCAAGCTCCTAGCAGTGGCATAAGCAATAAAGAATCTAATAGTAACAAGCTTTGCAACAGGAGAAAAACTGTCTTTGAAGTCAACACCATGCACTTGTAGATACCCTTTAGCCACTAATCTGGCTCTTAACTTATCAACACTACCATCAGCATTTGTTTTTTGGAACTTTGTACACCCATTTACATCCAATTGCCTTTTTTTTCAGATGTTAAGGCAGTGAGCTCCCAGGTGTGATTTTGCTCCAAAGCTGCAATCTCATTATTCATGGCTGCTTGCCATTCTATGGATTTAACAGCTTCAGAGTATGAAACAATTTCCTGTATAGAATCCACATTGGCCATGAAAGCAGTATAAGAGAGAGGCAAAGGTAAATCTGATGTATGAGGAAAGCAACGAATTGAAGAAGATGATGCCATATCTGGTGATGGAATAGAGGTAATTGAGGTATTAGTGACATAATCTGATAGCCAGGGAGGAGGATTTCTAGTTCTCTGTTTTCTTCCCAGTGTCTTGAAAGAGGGGAAGGTGAATGTTCAACAGCTTCAATGGGTGGTAAAAGAGATGTAGATGAGGAAGTAATTGGATCGGTGTTGCATTCCGAGTGAAATGGGTGTGGTAAGGGAATATTATCAGAGTCATCTGGAAGCCTTTCGAAGGGAAAAATATGTTCGTGGAAAACAACATCTCTCGAGACAAATACCTTGGAAGTGTGTAAATCAAGAACCCTATACCCCTTAGTACAAGTGACATACCCAATGAAGATGCAGGAGTGTGCTCTAGGACTGAATTTGGATTTTTGTGGATGGGTATTGGTTGTTCAGCAAAGGCAACCAAATGTTTTGAGATGAGAGTAGGATGGATGATGACCATACAGTCTGTAATATGGAGTTTGCCAATGAAGGAGCTGAGAAGGAAGTAGGTTAATTAAGTGTACTGCAGTAAGGAGGGAAAAGGGCCAATATTTAGAAGGCAGTCTGGATTGGAACATGAGGGATCTAGAAAGTTCAAGTATATGTCAGTGCTTTCTTCCTACAACTCCACTTTGTTGTGGAGTATATGTACATGTCCTTTGGTGTAATATGCCAAGAGCAGATAGTATTTGTTGTGTTTCAGAGGATAAAAATTCAGTTCCATTATCATTTCTTATGGTTTTCATGGTAGACTGTAATTGGGTAGAAATCCTGGTAATGAATTTGAGAAGATATTTAGGAACCTCTGATTTATGATTGAGTAAATAGATCCAGGTTACCCTACTATGATCATCTACTATGGTAAACATGTAGGGTGTATTAAGAACTGAAGGCCGACTTTTTGGCCCCCATATGTCAATATGCAAGAGATATATGGATTGCACTATGTGGAAATTGTTGCCTGGTTTGTTTGGAAAGATGACAAACAGAACAATGATCAATCTCATCAATTGATTTGTAATGTTTGAGGAACTGTAAATGTTTAATTGCATTGAAAGAGGCATGATCAAGCCTTCTATGCCATTCTAATACAAAATTACTATCATCTAGGGTATTACAACAGAAGTTATTATAAGAAATAGGCTGGTAATGTAACAGGTAGAGGCTTCCTACTGCCTTTCCAACAACAATCACTCTCTTAGAAACTTGGACCTGCAGAATACAATCATGCGGTGTTAAAGCACATTGTAAGTCGGATGAATTTAGGAGCTGAGTGACAGACAAAAGATTATATTAGAATAAAGGTAGGTATAGGACATCTTTGAGTATGATTTGGTCTGAAACTACCTCACCAGATTGAGAAACAATTTTGGCAGTGTCATCAGGTAAGTGCACAGACTCGGTGGAAGGAAGAGTGGTGAGTTTCTGAATTAATTTCGAGTTGGAACATATATGCTTAGTGGCCCCTGTGTCAACTATCCAGTAATCCTCTTTCAAGTTTTCAAGCAGTGTCATTACACAGCAAGAGTATGAATAATGAAAAGTCTGCAAAATGAGCAACTGTGGAATTGTCCCCAGCATTACCAGCAATATTGCCCTGTGATTTTCCATTAAAGTACTTAACAAATTCTTGCTGAATCCCCTTTTGCATCAAATATGATATATCAGCAGATTGTGTTTTAGCATCTTCACTTGTTTGAGGACTTGTGTTCATACTTGTGTCACTACTAGCGAAATTAGCAGATTGAGCATTCCTATGTTCCTTTTAGTTGCTTGTACCAGTCCGGAATGCCATGAAGATTGAAGCAGTCAGCAATCTCATGGCCTGATCCCCACAATGCTCACAAATTAGTTTAGCCTTTTCTTCCTTAGTTTTCTTCATATGTCCTCTGATAACACTGCAAATCAGGAATAAAGAAAAATAGAAAAAACAGAGCCCAAACACAAAGAACAGAGGGTAAATCCCTGTGGATCTTTATTGCTTATAGCAGAATTCAGAATAGGGAATTACAACTGGAAAGGTTCAACTGAATCCCAATTCAGTTGAACTTCTGTAACCACTCTAACTGAATCCCAATTCAGTTAGTCCCAAATCACAATATGCCAAAAACTGGTTTATAATGAGATAGAGCTCTTATTTATAGAAGTCTTTAACTAACAAAATTCAGTTAGTTAGTTATTCCTATTGCTGCCAGGCTGGCGCCTAACATACACTTTGGTAACAAGAGGTTTAGGCATTCTCTTAACCCTATCAATACTCCCTCCCAAAAGAACCACCTTGTCCTCAAGGGGAAACTGAGGAAAAACCTCTAAAATCTGAGTAGCTGACTCCCAAGAGTTCTCACAAGCTGGTAATTGGTCCCATTGAACCAAAACTTCCAAATATCCCAAAGCATCCTCTCTCCATTGAAGAATTTCAGCCGGCTGAACCTGTAGTTCCATTTCTTCAGAAAGTAAAGGGGGCAGTGGTTGAGGGTGCTGAAGAGGCTTGAGTGACTTTTTCAGCAAAGATACATGAAATACAGGATGAATTTTAGCATGAGCAGGGAGCTCCAACTTGTATGCTACAGGACCAATTCTTTCCAGAATCTTATAAGGCCCGTAAAATTTAGGAGATAGCTTTGCTACTGGTCTTCTAGCCAAAGATCGCATCTTGTAAGGCTGAAGCTTCAAAAATACCCAATCACCTACTTCAAAATCAATCTGCCTTCTGTGTTTATTAGCTTGTGCTTTCATCAGATTCTGGGCCTTTAAAAGATTCTGCTTTAACTCTTGTAAGACCGCATCTCTGGCTACCAATAGCTGATTCATTGCGTCAATCTTGGAAGTAAAAGTGCACCCTTTAATCAAAGTAGGAGGATCTCTTCCATATAAAGCCTTGAATGGTGTCATGCCACCAAAATTCTGCCCACGATAACCAATCAACCCACTGTTTTGGCTTTGGACCCACAAAACAATGGAGATAAGTTTCCAAACTCCTATTAACCACTTCTGTTTGTCCATCGGTTTGAGGGTGGTAGGCAGTGCTATACTTCTACTGTGTTCCTACTAATCTGAACAATTCCTGCCAAAACTGACTGAGAAAAATCTGATCTCTATCTGAAATTATAGAAGCAGGAAAACCATGGGGTTTGACCACTTCTCTGACAAACACAGCAGCCACTTCCTTAGCCGAAAAAGGATGACTTAGAGCATAAAAATGAGCATATTTTGTTAACCTGTCTACGAACACAAAGATAGTGTCCTTTCCCCTGGATTTTGGTAAACCTGAAATGAAATCCATGGAGATATCTTGCCACACTTGAGTTGGTATCGGCAGTGGCTGTAAAAGACCTCCAGGAGCCAAGGTCGAATGCTTGTATCTCTGGCAAACATCACAAGCCTCCACATACTGTTTCACATAATTCCTCATGCCCTCGCAATAAAAGAAACTAGATACCCTTTTGAAAGTTATGAAGAAACCTGAGTGGCCCCCATCAACACTGTCATGGATTCAGCCAGAATAAGAGGAATTTTATTTGAAGATTTTGACAACATTAATCTTCCTTTGTACAATAACCTCCCAGCTTGAAATTGGAATCCCGGGTGAGAATTAGGATCCCCAGCCAGATCCTGAATAACCGTCTGCCATTTTGGTTCCTGTTGCACCTCTTGAAACCAATCCTCAAAATCAGCTAACTTTATTACAGAAACAGCAGCATACATAGCCTTTCTGGAGAAAGCGTCGGCGACTGGATTTTCCTTGCCTGGCTTGAATTGGATCTCAAAATCTAATCCAATGAGCTTTACAGCCCACTTAAACTGCTCTTCAGTAAAGAGCCTCTGGTCTGTGAGGAATTTCAAACTCCTTTGATCAGTCTTGATAACAAAGTGTCTCCCCATAAGATAGTGCTTCCATTTCTGTACCGCTTGCACAACTGCCATCAACTCCCTTTCATAGACTGACTTCATCTGTGCTCGGGGGGAGAGTCATTTGCTCCAAAAAGCTAAAGGCCTGCCCTCTTGCATAAGAACAACCCCTACTCCTTTAATAGAAGCATCTGTCTCCAGAACAAAGGTTTTTGAAAAATCAGGAACTGCTAATAAAGGTAAACTGACCATGGCAGATTTTAAAGTTTCAAAAGCTAGAGTAGCTTCTGGTGTCCATACGAAGCTATCCTTTTTCAGTAATTTAGTCAAAGGCTTTGCTATTTTACCATAGCCTTGGACAAATCTTCTATAGTAGCCTGTCAGTCCTAAAAAACCCCTCAAACTCTTCAAATCTTTAGGAAATGGCCAGGAACTCATTGCTGCCACCTTGGATTTATCTGCTGCCACCCCAGAACCAGAAATGATGTGGCCAAGATACTCTAAAGTGGGTTTAGCAAAATTGCATTTCTTTCTGTTGACAGTTAACGAATGACTCCTTAAAGCTTCTAACACTTGCCTCAAATGATTCACATGACCCAACTCATCCTTGCTATAGATTAGAATGTCATAAAAAAATACCAAGGCAAATTGCCTAAGGAATGGTTTCAATACGTCATTCATAAGGGCTTGAAAAGTTGATGGAGCATTGGTAAGACCAAAAGGCATGACCACAAACTCATAGTGCCCCTCATGTGTCCTAAAGGCCGTTTTCTCAATATCTGAATCTTTCATTCTGATTTGGTGATATCTAGCCTTCAAATCCAATTTAGTGAAGATAGTAGCTCCACCAATTTCATCCAAAAGATCCTTTATTATTGGAATTGGAAATTTATTAGGTATGGTTATCTTGTTTAAAGCTCGATAATCCACACAAAATCTCGAGCCCCCATCTCTCTTTTTGACTAAGATAATAGGGCTAGAGTAAGGACTTATGCTAGGCCTTATGACCCCTGATTCCATCATTTCCCTAACCATCCTTTCTATCTCATTTTTCTGATAATGAGGATACTTATACGGCCTCAGATTGGGAATAGAAGCACCTTCTGTTAATTGGATGGCATGATCATGTCTTCGTATTGGAGGTAACCCTTGAGGATCAGCAAAAACATCCTCAAATTCTGCTAACAAATCCAGAACAGCTGCAGGAATTTCCACTTTTTCAGTGGCAGCCTTAGTAGAAGATTCATAATGAATCATTAATCCTTCTTCTTCCTCCTTCAGAATCTGCATCAAAGCCCCTAAAGGAAGTGCAGTTCTTGTCAATGCAGGATTTCTAGAAATCTTAATCAATTTGCCTCCCTGTTTGACAGTAAGTTCCAGCTTGCCAAAATCAGCCTTGATTTCCCCCAAACAAGCTAACCAATCCAACCCCAAAACAATATCCACCCCTTTCAAAGTGAACAAATAGAAATCCTGTTCAATCTCTAGCTGCTGCAATTGGAACTTTAATTTGGGACACCTTCCCTTGCACCTCACTTTATGGCCATCTCCCACCTCCACAAGGTAAGAAGGAGTATCTTGAACTCTCAAGTTCAGTTTACCCACCAATTCTGTAGCTATAAAATTGTGGGAAGCCCCACAATCCAACAATATCACAATAGAACGGTCCTGTAATAAACCCTCCACTTTCCAGAATTTTGAAGTGGTAAATCCAGACATAGAACATAATGATAATTGCAAGGATTTAAAAGTTTGCAAACTGTCTTCTTGTTCTTCCTCTACCCTTCTTCCTCTGCTTCTAGAATTATCATTCTGAAATGCCTATTTTTGCACCTGTGTTCTCTAGTAAATGGCTCATCACATCTAAAGCATAGTCCCTTTTCTCTTTTCTCCCTCATTTCTGCCCCAGTTAAATGCTTAAATTCCCCACTTCTATTCCTCCCACTTTCTACAATTTGGCTTTGCCCTGCACCACTCCCTGTACTACTTACAGCAGAAACTTCATTCTTCTTATCAGTTCCCAATTTAGACTCCAGAGTAACAGTTTTAGTGTAGGGACTGCTTCTAAAATAACTAGAAGTTCTAGCATAGCCATAACTATTCCTCTTATTAAGCAACACATTCTTTTGTTCTATCAATAAAGCTTTTTGAATGATTTCTGATAAGGAATGTAGATCATACAATTTTACCTCTGCCTGCAACTCTTCCTTAAGGCCATTCAGAAAAATTCCTCTAACGAATTCTTGATTAATAGTCCTCAATCCTCCCACATACTTCTCAAAATCTTCCACAAATTCCTCCACAGTGCCTGTTTGCTTGAGAGATAGCAATTGTTCAAACGGATTTTGAACCATGGAAGGTTGAAATCTCCTCACAACAGCAAGTTTGAACCCCTCCCAATTTGGATTTGGATTGCACCTTTCCCACCATTGATACCAACTCAAAGCTTCTCCCTCCAAAGCCATCACTGTCGCTTGCATCTTTTCCTCTTCAGTGACATCTTTCAACAGAAAATATCTCTCCAATCGATGCGTCCAGCCAAATGCATCTTCTCCAGCAAAAATCAAGATCTCCAGCTTGCGCCACTTCTCCCTTCGATTCGTATCTTCAAGATGACCACCACTGTTGCCGATTCCTTCAAGAATTGGACCTCCCTCGCGATCGCGATCTCGATTTTATCCAAATCGCGTGACAATCTCTACAATTTGTTCCTCGTGTTTCTTCGCCAGGGCTTCAGCAAGCTCCAATCGAATCCTCATCTCCTCCCGCTCTTGCTCCCAATCTTCAGAGTTTCGCGCCATACTCCTGGTCTTCATACGCAGCATCTGGAATCGCGTATCTCAGGCCACCAGATCGGTGCTCTGATACCAGTGATAACACTGCAAATCAGGAATAAAGAAAAATAGAAAAAACAGAACCCAAACACCAAAAACAGAGGGTAAATCCATGTGGATCTTTATTGCTTATAGCAGAATTCAGAATAGGGAATTACAACTGGAAAGGTTCAACTGAATCCCAATTCAGTTGAACTTCTGTAACCACTCTAACTGAATCCCAATTCAGTTAGTCCCAAATCACAATATGCCAAAAACTGGTTACAATGAGATAGAGCTCTTATTTATAGAACTCTTTAACTAACAGAATTCAGTTAGTTAGTTATTCCTATTGCTGCCAGGCTGGCGCCTAACATACACTTTGGTAACAAGAGGTTTAGGCATTCTCTTAACCCTATCATCCTCTTCCTCTTCCATTATCAATAAATGATTCTCGCTTCCATGATTTGTAATTGCCTTCTCTTCCATATGATGCTGATTTTATCATCATTGCTTGATTGTCCAATCATCAGAACTATTGTTAACTGATCTCTGCTTCTCCCCAACTAGAATCATTGAATATGCTTTATTGATGGAAGGTAAAGGATCTATGATAAGGATTTGATTTCTAACATGGTCAAAGTTGTCATTTAGACCATTCAAAAATAGAACAAGCTTGAAATTGGTGTCAGCATCATGGATCTTCTTATTGATTCCACATTTGCAACCGAAACAATTACATATAGGCATTGGTGCAACACTTGCAAACTCATTCCATAATTTCTTCAATTGAGTGTAATATACAACTAAACTCATATTACCTTGAGTAAAATTTGATATATTCAGTGGCCCATTATTTTTTCCAAACCGTTCAACAAGTTCACCCACAGTTGCTTGGCACTAGTAGCATACATTAAAGCCTAGACTAGCTCTTTTGAAATACAGTTCAAAATCCACGAAGTGACGTTGTAATCTACCTTTATAAAATTCTCATATTCTTCATCTATTTCATCCAAAATAATTGACCCATTAATAAATCCCAGCTTGTTCTTCGCCCCTAAGGCTAATTTCATAGCTCCTTTGAAATACAGTTCAAAATCCACGAAGTGACGTTGTAATCTACCTTTATAAAATTCTCATATTCTTCATCTATTTCATCCAAAATAATTGACCCATTAATAAATCCCAGCTTGTTCTTCGCCCCTAAGGCTAATTGACCCATTAATAAATCCCTCTTAGAGATGCTGCTACTAAACTTAATCTGGGATGATCTGAGCTATGCAATATGAGAAGGTCCAACTCCTTAGCATTCTAGGCATTCTGACGTCCCGAGGATTAACAAATCTTTACCATGCTCTGATACCATGAATAAACGATGAATCCCATATGGCCCCGTTTACTTCTGGTGATAAACCTGGATTTGGATAAATAGTCCACAGTTATTCAGTGTTTACTTCGTTGGATAATTTTCTAGGTCAATCCAGCCGACCCGGGATAAAAGACAAAATTCGGGATAATTCGGCGGATACTAATCCGACCTAAACCCGCGGGATAAAAATTATCCCATGGGATAATTTTTGAAAATTTACTGTTTTACCCTTATGCAAAAACTTAATTACAAAAATATCCTCATATATAAATCATGTATTAAGGGCAATTTTGTAATTTCCGCATTATCCTGTCCAATCCCACGAAGTAAATGTTGGATAATATAAAATTATCTTTATCTATCCTAATGTTATCCTACGAAGTAAATGTAGGATAAAAATTTCGAACTTATCCCTATCCCGATTTTAATCTCAATTTTTATTATATCCTGTCCAATCCTGATTAGGAAAGTAAACGCAGCCCATGTGGATAAAAGATAAATTCTATGGAGGAAGGAAATATATAAGTAAAAAATGTAGAAGAAGTATTGCCTCTATTTTTTTTATATTAATCTTTGATACAGACTTTGCTATTTATTGACAAAGAAGAATTAACTACAACCGATAAAATGGTGACACATTGCATAACAGAAAATGGAATATTCCAACAGGAATAATACTGGTAGAACAAACAAGTGTGCACGCAATGCGTACATATGTGATCTGATTTCTTTAGTTCCTTCTAGATTTCTACTGATGCATCCAAATTTTTGTATATTCCAACACTATTTATGCAAATCCATAATATATATAAAATGATATAACTTAAGAAATAATATTCAATTCATAAAAAAATATATTTTATATTTTAAATATAATTATTTATTTTAATACAATTGTTAAGACACATATTAAGAGAAAATTATAGGACAATTTTTACTTTTCAGCATTCACTTTTATATTAAATAAGGATAAGGATATTACTAATTTATCACCTATTTTTTCAATAAATAAATAATATTTTTTAATTAAATTAGTAACATTGTAGATCGAATGAATAGTGCACTCGATTAATTCAAAAATTAAAGGTGAAATATCGAAATCCAATATAATTTTAAATTGAGAGTTAAATCTCTTCAATTTAATCCTCACATTTATTTTATATTTTACATCAAGTTTAGAATAAAAAAAATTAAAAATAAAAGAAAACAGGATAAGAAGCGAATAAATTAGAGAAAAAGCAAATAGAGGAGAAAGCGGAACTCAACTAAAAGATAGCGAAGACATAAGAGCGCTGAAATGCCCTTCACTTTAACTGCCGCATACTGTCCATCTTTCTGGCCGCCGCGGTCCACCGTCGTCCGCTCTCAACGCCGACCTCTTCTTTATTCGGTACTTATAGAAACCATAAACCCAGACCGTAGGAATTCTTCTATATTTATTTATTTAATCCTGTTTGGATTAAGAAAACTGCAATCATACTATTTAGTTCTGAAGTGCTTGTTTGATTAAACCGAATTCTTGAATAGGATTAGGAAAATTCACCAGTAATTGAATTTCTCGATTTCATTAGTTAGTTTCTCGGTCAGTTTGCATTTCGGTTTATCGAATTTTCTGTTTATAGGAATTTTTTTATAAACCCTCCATTGAATCTCCTTCAGTCTTAATTTAATGGGAGTTGTAGTTTTATAACAAGGGGAAACTTATATAACTTGTAAATTCCAACCAGTAAACTAACACAGCCATTTCATTGATTGATTAATTTATTCTGGGACAAAGAAAAATGTAGTAATACTGGAATGTAATAACAAGAACATGGGTGTGATAGCAAATTGATGTCTGTCTAGAGCAATTTCTTGGCTAGCTCGTCGATGATAGATATAACACCTTGAGCATTCAAAGGCTTCTCCCAACAAAAATCTAAGCCAGCCTCCACGAACGCCTCTTTCTCTGCCTCCACAGTGCGAGCAGTTACCCCTACTATCATGCAGCTCACCCCCATTTCTCGAAGCATTCGAGTTGCCTACAACATTTATATATGTATGTGTCATTGTATCTGTACTAATCATGGATATGTATTTGTATATATATAAACACAGGCACATGTGTCAATTACTACCTTTGGTCCATCCATGACAGGCATTTCCATGTCCATAAGCACAAGATCAAAGGTTTTTCCATGGAGGAAGAGATCAACAGCTTCTTTCCCATTTTCTGCTGCTTGAGTCTCCAACCCGTACCTTGCTAGCAACATTCCATGGACTCTCCGAATGATAGGATCATCGTCAACGACAAGGGCACATACCCTCCGCACCTCATCAGACTGGTTTGCCATCACTTTCTTTGAACTTCCACCTACTGTCATTGTTTTTACTGCATAAACATACCATGCATGCATATGTGTTGTAAGATGGAATGATTTTAAAAAAGAAAATAAAATAAAGAAGAAAGTGAAGGTTAGGAGGCAGAATTGGTCACCTTGTTTATGCGCTAGCACGAATGAGCGATATTTTGTGAGTAGAAATGTAGCGATGATTTCTCTGGCTGTACTATGGATTATATAAGGTGTAAAAGTGATTTTCTTGACGAACTTTTGAGGGAAAAGTTATCGAGGAGATGAAAGACTTAGCTGCAACCAGGATTTCCGCGTTTGCAACCAAATATTTTCGTTGTCGTTTATAGCTTTTTACTTGAAAGATTATGATGAATTTTCCGTGCAGATATATACATAAATTATTATTACGTCGCGAAGATTTTCTTTTCTCAATGAGGAGATTTTCATGTAATGAATGGGGATTGTGCATATCTAGAGGAGTGAAAGTCATGTCATTGGCATTGATCATCTCACTGGGTTACAATTCATGAACATTCTGAAAGGGCTAACCATGGGATCTATCTGGTAGATTTGCATTCTTTATTTATAAAATCTGCCATTTAAATTAGACACCATTTCTTGTATGTGAAGAATTGCTTTTATAATTTCTTGACTTTTGTTAAAAAAGGGGTAATAAGATTAGAACTCTCTCACAACTAAGTAGTTGAATGAACCATATCTGGACCTTTTATTTTGGGACAATACCATTCTGTGTATGTGTGTATTTGTTTTTTCAGATATTTAAAATTTAAATTTATTAATTTTTTTTCTCAATATTATTAATTAAAAAATAGGGGCAAATTTCATTTTACCCATTTAAAATAGGAAAAGCTCTTTTGTACCCAAAATATAACAAATTAAGTTTTATGTTCAAGATACCAATTTGGCCATTAATGAAGTGAGGCCCACCTTCCCTTTTTCCTGTCAATCGTGAAAGCTCAATTGTGAATTTACAGCAGAGAGGAGAGAGAAAAGGGGGGAGAGAAGAAAGAGGAAAAATAACTTCCACGACTGAAAAGAGAAGAGAGAGGAGAAATTTCACGATATGGATAATCGTGAAAGTCTTTCACGATTAACATAATTGTGAAAGCCATCGTGAAAGCCTTTCATGATTAACATAATCGTGAAAGTCTTTCTGCTTTTTACGATTAACGATAATTGTGAAAATCATCGTGAAAGTCTTTCATGATTAACAAAATTGTAAAAGTCTTTCACAATTAACGATAATCGTGAAATGTAACGTCACAAATTCACATTTGGAACATTAGTACTTGACATTTAATTTAAATATTTTTCAATGTTCCAAAAGATAGTACTTTAAAAGAAAGAAATTTAATTGATAAACAATTACACAAGATAAACAATTTTGATAAAATAATTAAATTTTAAAACACTTGATTAATGGGAGAAATCTACACAGTTGGAGTCGAAACCATGACTAAGCTCATCCTTCCTTGACCTCTTTACCTGAAAAGGTGAGGGGGTGAATGTTTGAAAACATTTTGTGGGCTAACTCTTTTACCCACAAGATTACATACACATGAAAATATAACAATTTATATCGCATGAAGGCACATTATACATTGAAGCACTTCACATATGACCATAAGTAATGAATCCTATAATATGTATACTATTTACTTACTATAGTATACATAAGGGCACATCAATTTTGCTTGGGACCGATTTATCCATTCGAGCATTATGAGTTCGGGAGATACCCGAAGTGATCTTTCGATCAGAATTTTGTATGGGTCATACCTGCAAATCTTAGTCATATCTATATATGGTATTATCTGTATACCTTACACATTGTGCGGCTTTACCGCGAATCTTGCAAATAAGAAATTATATATGAACATTATGTTCATAGAATCATATCATCAAAACCAACATCATGTCATATTTAACATTCACAATACCAACGCATATTATAGAAAATTGTCATATAATCACATATGCATATGTCTTTATAGGGTAATTAAAAAACCACAACACACGATTAGTGTGAGAGTATCATCCATCTCTTAAAGTAGCAAGGATGATTTCTTCAAGTATGCTCTGTCCTAAATGCAAGGTCTCCGGAGCTCCTACAATAGGGATGAGTTGTTTACTATTAACCCCTTAATTCAATAAAATCTTAATTTATGAAATACTAAGATGCTACTAACTGGAAACGGTGCAAATTGACTTAAAACATTTTAGGAAGTGGAAACGAGGACTAATATTTATAAAGGTTGTGAAAATGAATTTTTTTAAACTTAACCACATTTTGATCTCGAAGTTCGTGCACTATAAATCAATTCAAATTTCCTTTTTCTCAACACCAATTATAGATAATGAAATTTGTGACATTTTGCCACTGATTTGAATCCAATCGGACTTAAAATGAAAATTTTATAACTATTTGATGTATATTCTTACTGCAAAATAAAGAATGAATATTTTATAGTGGAGGAACGAGCTGAATTTTGAAAGTGTGATATAAAAATTCATGTCTTTTTAAAAAGATTTACTATTGATTTTAGATTTTTGAAATCGAAATAGATGAAGTTGTAAATCCTGCATAGCCGTAGGAAAAATATTATAACTCATAAACTATAAACTGGATTGATTTGATGAATAACACCAATAAGCATAACATATTAAAAATTGAAGAGATTTGGATAACTATAAACCTGTATCTCGAATTTTTAAATCAGAATTGTAGCAGTTTATAAATTTGGATATAGAGTAATATAAAATTCATATAAAATAAAATAGATACCCAATTGACCTAAAATTTTAAATGTGAATTGAAATCATAGGTGTGAATGACATATTCAAAATTTGAGGGATTCGGATATGTATAAGCATATATTCTTAATTTCACAATCATAAACACCGAAATTTGTAAACCTGGATAGGAAGTAGTAGAAAATTTGTATAAAAGAGAATACATATCCAATCTGCTTGAAATTTAAACCGTGGTTCAAACTCATAATAGAGAACAACGTATTAAAATTTCATAGAATTCGAAAATGTATAAATAAGACTTTCAAATTGAATGGCGGCTCACTACCCTAATAAATGAATATTAATCTATAATTAATCCTCCTATTCTATATATATATATATATATATCCGGGCTTGTCATTCTATTGGACTCCGGACCTCAATTTATGGACTTTTAATATTAAATTTAAGGGCATTTCTATATACACCACTATTATTACTATCCACACCACTTTTACTATTAACACCACACAAAAATATATTTAAAAATTTAAATTTACCAACCCCACCCCCAAAATACCTATTATATCCTTTAAAAAAAATCAAAATTCAAAAATACCCCAAACCCTTCTGCAAGCGACCGAAATTCTCCCCCAAACCCAAACCCTCAGCGCCGATTTTGGTCGATTTCTGAAACCCTAGGGTCAATTTTCTTCCCTTCTCTCCACCCCCTCATCACGCAAAGATCATGGATGCAGAAGACGACAATGTGTCGAGTCCTCCAGGTAATCTCTCGCAAAACACGCTGTTAAATTTTTCGTTCAAACCGCGACGCATTCGGCGCTGGTCAACCGAACAGCCTGCGAGGCGTTCGGCGTGCCTTGGCCGAACACAACCACAGGCGTTCGATGTGAACTGGCCGAACCTGTTACGTTCGGTGTGAACTGGAGGGGTGGCCTTAGTTTGGCTTCTCTTTTGGTTAAGAAGGTTCCGGATCTTCAATGAGAGGGTCGGGTTGTAGGGGACGTTGTTCAAGAAGTTGGTGCGCGTGTTTGATCCACGCAACAGACAGGCTGCGTCATCATAGGCCTGAGCAGCCTCCTCAGCAATATCAAATGTGCCGAGCCACATTCTGATCTTCTGAGTTGTGTTCTTGATTTCTGCTATCCATTTTCCGGAAGGCCTCTGTCTCACCCCAACAAATTTGCTCTTGTTTGGGCTTCTGTTTCTGCTTCTACTGTCGGAAGTCGGGCCACATAACTGAATTTGCTCTTGTTTGGGTTCCAAAATAATTTTTTTTTATAAAGGGTATATTGGTCAATTTATGGATGTCTATTTTTGTCCAAAAATCTTTTGTATTGTGGAAAGTAATAATAGTGGTGGGAATAGAAACTCTCTAAATTTAATTTTATCAAGCTCAATTATAGCTTAATAAATTTAAATCATGACCCGATATTAATCAAATAACTTAATCATGTTTTTTCTCAATTTCATTCCACATAAAAATGATATCATCATACAAAAATAATCTAATTGCAATAATTACATAAGTTGCAAATTAAATTATGGAATAATTTTATAAAACTATAAATCATAAAATTTAATATATAATAACATTTCATAATCTCAATTGTTATTCTATTAATTTAAGTCAATCAATTATACATAAACCATGAAAAATTAAAATCTTATAATTGTACATATAATCATGAAAAATTATATTGAATCACTTAATCATTCTCTACCTTAAATTCCATAAATAACATCATAACGATATTAATTAGAATAACTAATAATTGAGTCATAAGAAATCTCACATGAAATCCTAGAAAACATTCTTATTATGAATAATAAAATCATGATTATTGGTACTTTCATAAAAGTAAATTTAAGAATGCAATGAAAATTCGGATTATCACATGAAAACCTTTGACGATTAACAT
Organism: Caryopteris x clandonensis; assembly: GCA_028749325.2. NCBI lineage: Eukaryota > Viridiplantae > Streptophyta > Magnoliopsida > Lamiales > Lamiaceae > Caryopteris > Caryopteris x clandonensis. Next base: position 4,812,979 of record JAPYKT020000011.1, read on the forward strand.
AATCGTGAAAACCTTTATGCCTTTTACGATTAACAATAATTGTGAAAGCTATCGTGAGAGTCTTTCACGATTAACATAATCGTGAAAGTCTTTCTGCCTTTGATGATTAATGATAATCGTGAAAATCTTTCACGATTAACATAATCGTTAAAGACTTTATGCCTTTTACGATTAGTAGTGAAAGTGATTATGATAGGCTTTCACGATTAACAGAATTGTGAAAACCTTCTGTCTTTCATAATTAACATAATCGTGAAAGCATTTATGCCTTTCACGATTAACGATAATCGTGAAAGTCTTTTACGATTAACATAATTATGGATTTCACGATTATGCATATCATGAAACCCATCTCTTACATTTTTCTCTATCCCCTATATTTCCTTTTCAGTCATAGTTTCTCTTTTCTTTCTACTTTTCAATTGTAAATTTTTTTTCCCCTTTCTCTCTTCTTCCTTTTCTCTAGTGAAAGTCTCACTCTTGTTTTTACGATTGAGTTTCACAAGGAAAAGCCATATTTACGAGAAAATTGTGAAAGGGAAAAGATAGAGGAAAGAGAAGAATAAATAAGAGTACATTTGTCCATAAACCATAAATATGAGTAAAAAAATTATATTTTTAAATTTTGCACACAAAATATTTTTCTTATTTTAAGTGGTTACACCGACTAGTTTTCACGAAAAACTATCTATCAATATGAAAATGATGTGAAACATTGTCCACTCTACCATAGAAGATTAATTACTAATTCTTCTAGTTGGTCCAGATATGAGAATGTATCAATGGGCTGGATGATGACACTAGGATTTGGAGATCTAAGGCCCAAAGAGAGTCTTATTTTAATTGGGCCAAATATGGGCCATCTAATGGGCTTAAACATGTGCATTTTTATAGGCGTTGTCCTTGGCTCATTTTTAACTAAGTCTGCTGCTACCTTAACTTCAGCTTTGAAGTACTCGAAGATATTGTTTGATTATGTTCAAATCCATAATATTGCAAGATACTGGTGTCGAGTCTCTTAACTCTTTACCATGTGTTGCAGCACGAAATGCTCCTCTCGCCTCCCTTCATTTGTTTGTTAGTTTGACGTATTCTTTCACGTTTATTAATTAATTTTTACTTGTGAAGCATGATCATATTTCTAAGGAAAAATGAAGTTTGGAAACAAGACTTCTTGATGGAATGAGGATATTATAACAATCAAGGTTGTAGAAAATTGGAAATTGGTAATAGATATTATAGGGCAGCCTAGCACCTAGGCCTACTACCGAATGAGGATATTATAATAATCAATGTTGTAGAAATTGAAAATTGGTAATAGATGTTATAGGGCAGCCTAGCACCTAGGCCTACTACGTGTTGACTAGGCGGTCGCTTAGATTAAATTTTAAATTCTTAAAGCATTTTTTCTTGTATTATATCTTTAATATTTTTAAAATATTGTACCATTAATACATAATTTTGGCATTAAATTATTTATAAATTTTAAACTAAAAAGATCAAGACACTTTTTTGAAAAAAATAAAAATGTAATTAAAAAATTATATATATTTAAAATGAAAATTAAAAAAAATTATATATGCTTGGGCAGTGCATAGCTACAGAAAATGCCTAACAATATTTTTTTACATAATTGGATTGATCAAGCCTTTTTACATCAATGACAACAATAGAATGTTGTTTTCCTAGACCTTTGGCCTATTGCAAGTTGAGTAGATCTCTTGTGAAGCTATTATAAAATCAAATAAACTTAAAATACAAAAAAAAAAAAAAAAAAAAACATTGAAGCCTGTCAAGAATTAATAAAGAAAAAAACAGAAAACTAAAAGTTAAAAATGAATAAGCTTAAACCCAAAAAGTAAAATAAGTAAAAGTCAGAAAAAGCAAAAACAATTGAAAAACTGAAAAAAAAAAAAAAAAAAAAAAAGACTCCCATCAATGGATGTATTATTGTAAATTTTAAATCCATAATTCCTAACCATGGATTCAAATGCAAACTTAATAAATTTAAATAATTGGAGCTCAAATAATTAATTTCTTCTTATGGTTTATCCTCTCATTTAGGAGAAATGTTAGAAATGAAGGTGTGAAAATGGAGGGACAGTATTAAAAGTAGAGTTGACTTTAGGATTCGATGCCAGTTTGCCATCTCAGAAATAGAGATGGAAAACTCTGGCAACTCTTGTCAAACAATCAATGCACACAACACACATTTGAAACGAATCATTTGCTACAAAATCTAAGAATAAAATGAAAGAAATAATTAATTGGTGATGCGAACCAGACAAGGAAACAAGGTTCACAGTTTCGAAAACATATTTTAAATTTTCATTACCAAGAAACTGAGGAAAAGAAAATGTTGGATTCATCACTAAATTTATTTATTTGTTTAGTCCGACTTTTGGGCTTTTCTTGATTTGGTTATTATTCTAATTAATTCACTTTACTTTAATTATTTGTGAGCACTGAGTAGGATTTGTCGATGTGACAACATATTTTGTCTCTTTGTCGACCTATCAAAACACCGAGAATATTGCTACTGTGTTTTCTCAGGTATCACTTTTATAAATTAATTAATTATTTCGTGATTTCTTAATTGTATTAGTAGATGCCGTGTGTGGCATTGTTTTTTTTTTATTATTTTTTAATTCATTTGTACATTTTTTAAGAAAATTTTTGATTTCACATTTAGGTGCAAGAGATTGATGTGCTTTCCCTCGACGAACTACTGGGATTTTGAGGTCTCAGCTTCGACTTAGAATGGGACTCTGTGAGTCTTGTCTAACATTATATTGTGTTCATTCTCTAGTTTGTGGGTTGATTTTGATTTTTGGTTTAAATTTAGGTATTCATTGTCTTAATTTGCGCCGTCGCAATCGAAAAGGATGGATTGATAAGTTTTGTGTTATACCTTATGCTATTTAGTTGTGGATATTATTATTATATTTTAATCTCATATTTTATTTTGTTGGTGTCTGTTACATACATAAAGATTATAACATAGCATAAAACAAATAATACTAATATTTGGTAAAAGTAACAAAATGTTTCTTTAACGTTTCTCCTAAAAGTCAATTGCCTCCCTAATATTTTATCTTCCAATTTTTTATTTTAAAACTAATTATACCCTTATGTACTAACATTATTTATTTTTTGTTAACTGACACATGACTTGACTTGTAAACAACTTTACTTGAAAATAAAAAAATTAACAAAAGAAACAATGTACCTCCCAATTTTTACTCTAAAGTGCAATTATATGTTATTTTTTATTTTGAGTTATTTCACATATTCATTCAGTTGATACTTTTAATTACGAACAAACGAAAATTATGAGGTTAGAATGTAGTTGACTTAAAATTTAAAATTACAGGTGTAATTAATCCTAAAATAAAATGTTGGGAGATAATTAAATGAAATAAAAGAGTGGAGGAACAATTGATTTTTTGGTCAAAGTTTAGGAGGCAGTTTGTTACTTCTGCCAATAATACTTCCTCAATTGAAAAAAAAAAAAGAAAAAAAAAAGTGGATATGAGAATTATTCTAGATAATTCTTTTCCAAATAATAGACCATATAATAGTAACAATAATTTCCATCCTGAATTTTCCCTTTCTCGAATTTAAAATAAATCTTATATTGTTGGATTATTAGTGAAACCCAACTCCCAACTCTCTGGTATATCTGAAAGAGGATGTCGTGGTTATTTTTATGCGTACAATTATAACTATACATATTAAATATTTACTTAATATTTGTAAAAAACAATCTGGAATGATAATTAGTCATTATATTATATAATAATGCGTCCATAATCTCTATCAAAAACCTTAATCGAAGGTGATGGCGTAATTAAAAGGTATAGATTGAAGATTTAGCTCTATAATTGGTATTGATTGCTCCCAAAATGATATTATGAAGTAACAAAAGGGACATCAGAAGATGCCAAATCCCAAAAAAGAGGCGACGGATCCCACGAAATCTCCCTACCAAGATTACCAAATTATAGCCACCTTAATCTATTATTCTACTGTCTTAATCTAATATCCATAAATATCTATCTGTTTCAAAATAAATGTTGTTCTACGGACTTTCTTTATAAATTAAATATTATTTTAAAATTTAATAGATTATTGTTCTTGATCTTACAAATCCCCTTTCTTAAAAAAGATGTTTATGTATAGTTTTATTATAAAGAATTTTAATTTCATCTTTTTGTGATTTTTTTTTTTTAAATCTAGCATATACTCATCCGTTCACATCTTAATATTTCAAACAACTTTTTTGTTGTAATTATTTAGATCACAAATATTAAGGTTTAGAACATAGAATTTAAGGTGGATATTTGAAATGTTATGCCCCACCAATTACAAATCAATTCACAAAAGTTTGTACCATCATATACTGTAAAAAGATTCCATATGTTATTTGTGGATCATCAATTTTAAATTTGAAGTACCATCCCTAGGTGTAATAATTCATGTAAGATCAATAGTAAAGAGTCTTTTCATAGTTAGGACAAAAAGTTTCTTGGAATTGAATTGCATCTAGACTGCATAGGCAGCCCTAAATCAAGCCAAAATTATTTGCATCCCAAACTTTTATTTTTGGTTAATTATTATTAATTTGGTGGAATTGGGGCAAAATGGGACCAATTTGGATTTGATGAATTAATGGCATGAGAAGTAATGGACGCCATAAATTTCTGCAGTAATGACTCCATAACAAGAATATTGGAGAAATGGTTTTCATGGCAATGGACCTACACCTTCTTTATATCATGGAAGGACCCCTTTTTCCATTTCCAACTTTAGAATACCCCTTTCCTTTCTCCTCTGCGCATGCTATTTTCTGGGTTTTCGCCATTATGCTCTCTCTCCACCTAAAGCTCAAATTTCATAAATTTTTTGTCCATTTTTACTTTCTTTTTTGACCTTGATTTTCTTGAAACACAGTAAAATAATAGGAGCTAAATTTTGCTGGCATCGGCCCAGAACTGGAAATTTCAAGATGACAGAAGACTGTTGTTAGGACAGCCTTATGAAAATAAGACAACAATGTATGTGGAGAAATAAAAAAAAAGGACTGTAATTATGAAAGAATATTTAATGAAGGGTAGAATCTGCAAAATTTAATTGCTTCTGCAATCCCTGGCCCAACTTTTGTTCTGCGGATATGGCCCTTACTTTGAGGTCCTTTTCGGACCCTGCAAAATTACAAAAACAGTACTGCCCATCTGACCCCTTCCAATGCCCACCACAGAATCATTTCAAGGGCAGTTGTGACATTTCGGATCAAAAGTTTACTTTTAGACACCAAGTCCAAATCATGCGTACTGTGTATATTCTGTCTGAACGAGGCAAATGAGTAAAAATAAGCAACACCCTTCTCCTTTGACACGTGCCGTTTCCTCATAACCCTTCCAGCACGTGCTGACTTACGTCACCATTAGCGAAATCAAGAAGCCCCGCACGTGCAGCACAGTTGTCTCACGTGCCAAACTGGAACTAGCTGCAAATTCTGCTAATTTTGCATGAGGGTATAATTTAGGACTATACCTGAAAATTCTGCTAATTTATGATTTAATTACAAAAAACTAATTGCTAAATACACAAATAAATATTTTCCAAAAAGAATTCTAGCTAATATAACTTATTGTTCGATCAAAAGAAATATAATGTGTCGTTTTCCCACAATTTTTTTTTTTAAATTGTGCTGTGTGAAGCACGCACATGCCTTGGGGGACATCTCATTCCACCCAATAATTAGAAGTTGTAAAGTTGTCCTCATATGAATTCAATTGCTGTTAATAATAACCTATTTGATGTTTTAAATAAATTTTCTGAATCTATAAAATCTAAATATATTGAGGCTTATCTGGAAATACATATTATAGTGCATAGGCACATTTTATTAATTTGTTTTTTAAATAAATACCTGAAGTGGGATTAAGACAAATAATATTTAAATTTAATAAGTTGACAAAAAAAAATACTAGATCACATGTAAGTGTATATTTATATATAATATAAATATAATACTTTGTTGTAGAGTGATATTTTATTTAAAATTTTAATTTATATAAAAATTTCGGTATAACACAAAGATTGTAGATAATTTATGTGTTCCGAAACAATTGTACCTTTATGTTAGCCCAATAATTTTGTTCTGAAGTAAGTGTTCAAGATATAATATTTTTTAATATTTAAAATTATCAGTTTATAAATGAATTTTCCAAAATGAGAAATGTTGCTAGAAAATAGGAACAAGACACGACTTTTAAAAGAGATAAGTAACTAATCCTTCCTAAAAAAAATCATGTTTTATAAATATATAAATTTTTATTTTCGGTCAATTCGATGAAAGTTCAAATACAAACTCATAAAAATAATTAATTCACACTTGTACTATTTTTAAGCGGAGAGAGTAATAATTAAACTTATATAAATTATTTTATAAAAATTACTAATATAAATTATTTTGAAAACTATACTTATTTTAATATGAAAGAAAGATATTTATTAGAATCTTTTATTTTATTCTATATTTTATTTTTTATTTTAAAATAATCATTGAATTAAAACAACAAAGATAATAAAATATCCAAAGCCACTAGTTGAGGTTATGTAAAACTTAGCATTCTACAATAAAAATAGTGAATAATTTTGTTGAGAGAATTTGATGCTAAATTACTTCATTTAATTAAATCACAGCCTTCCGTACCATGTTGAATAAATAGCCCCCAACGACCTAAATTTTCAATTTCCAAATTCCAACCCCTTCTCTCTCCCTCTCTCTCTCTCTCTCTCTCATTCTCATAAACTCACATATATACAAAGATAGAAGTCTAACCAGGAGCTACCTCTAATAGCTACCATCTGCGTTTTCTGTGAGTGTACGGAAACCCTAATGCGCAGTTAATATACACAGATAAAGCCTGCTTCTTCTTCAACCCTTTTGAACCCTCCATTAATGCCTTCTTTCTCCGATTGAGCCTTTGTCTCACTCTTTAAATGTGAATTTTGACTTCGCTGATTCCTATCATCTTCTTTTCATCCTTCCTTCTTCCCCAAAAATTCCTATTTCCGTTCTTTGCATCTGCAGAAAAATAATAATTAGTAATAATATATTGTTTGTGAAAGTTCAGGTCATTGTACATGAAATCTCCCACAAAATGATAGAAGACTCTCGCTGGAATTCAGAGGAGCTGATTTCTGAAGGATTGTACTCTAGCAAAAGTTCAATGAGCAGCGACACTACTTTAAGCCATTGCACCAGCTTCAACCGGCTGTCATTCGAGCTCCCGACGAGCTCGCCGGAGCAGCAGGCGGTGCTGAAGCCGCACCGCTCGTCGGACTCTTCGTTCCTAGCCATTCGGCTGAAGAGTAACCTTAGTTTCCGGGACTTCACGTTCGTGCGGCAGATCGGCAGCGGTGATATTGGCAGGGTTTACCTCTGCCGCCTCCGTGGAGCGGCGGAGGAAGGGCGGCTGTACGCTATGAAAGTGGTGGACAACGATGTGTTGGCTTTGAAGAAGAAGACTCAGAGGGCGGAAACTGAACGGAAAATCATGCGGCTTTTGGACCACCCGTTTTTGCCCACTCTTTTTGCAGAATTTGAGGCTTCCCATTTCTCTTGCGTTGTTATGGAGTACTGTTCCGGTGGCGATTTGCATTCTCTCAGACACAAGCAGCCGCAGAAACGCTTCTCTCTCAGCTCAGCTAGGTAATTTTTTTCTGCAATTTATTTATAAAATTACATATAAACAAGATATTAATTGAGAAAAAGATTGAATCTTTTTTCTTGAAGTAATGAATGATCCTATGACTTGTCATTATATTGAATTTTTTGTTTGCTTATGCTAAAAATGACCTTGCATAATTTGAGAATTTTTTATTATTATTATTTTTTTGTAATGGAAGCATTACATATCCCAGTGGAAGATCAATGAAATTTAGCCGCAATTTTCCATTAACAAAACAGTTTCCTTATCTGGGCATTTTCTTGTTTTTATCAATAGCTGAAACCTGATGCCAAATTTATCAAATCGGGGTCTTCCTCATATCTTCTCCTGCACGCAATCAGATTTCTTTTCTTTGTGTTTCTCAAAACTTTTCCCACTTTCCAAAATATGCATTTTTCTCTATTTTCGTATGTAATTGCTAATCAGCCGTTGAAACAATTGTCAGGTTTTATGCTGCCGAGGTTCTTGTTGCATTAGAGTATCTCCACATGCTGGGTATAATCTACAGAGATCTGAAACCCGAAAACGTGTTGGTTAGATCCGACGGTCACATTATGCTCACCGACTTCGATCTCTCCCTCTGCTCCGACGCAATCCCAGCCGTGGAATCTCCCGACTTCTCGCCGGACCCACTGTGCTCGCCCGGAACAGCGCCTAACAGATCCCGTTCGCTCACCCCATTTTCATGCATCCCCGACCGGCTATTCCGGTCGAGGAAGATCCAGACACTCGCCACGAACCGGTTGTTCGTGGCGGAGCCGGTTTCGGCCAGGTCATGCTCCTTCGTTGGGACCCACGAGTACGTGGCGCCTGAGGTGGCGTCCGGCAGGTCCCACGGTAACGCCGTGGATTGGTGGGCTTTTGGGATCTTTATTTACGAGATGGTCTACGGACGAACCCCGTTTGCTGGCGTAAACAATGAGGCTACGCTGCGCAACATCGCGAAAAAGGCCTTGGCGTTCCCCTCCGACGCGCCGTGCGGTGCGAGCGAGAAACACGCGCGGGACTTGATTTCCGGATTGTTGAACAAGGACCCTAACAAACGGCTTGGGTCGAAGCGCGGGGCGGCGGATGTGAAGACCCACCCGTTTTTCAAGGGATTGAATTTCGCACTGATTCGGACGGTGACACCGCCGAGTGTGGCGGGAATCCGGAGACAGAAGACGGCGGCGGGGCGTCAGGAAACGGCGCCGTTTGGTGTTTTCTGATGGGTGACCTGCAGGCCCCGCAGATTTTGGTAGTGGTACTATGTTTTAGGTGGGATAAAAAAAAGAAAAGAAAAGAAAAATTGTATATATAGTTGACGTAAATTATGCGGCGATATTATAAGTTGTTCCACGCTATTATTGTGTCGTTATGACAGTTGACGATGGTACACCATTTTTATAGGATGATGATGATAATTGTGATGAGTAATATTATATTAATATACTGATAATGTCGTAGGCTGTAGCTCACTCCTAAACTCTGATTCATCATTCATTAATGAACTTCAACTGTAGCTGTACGAAATGGGAGCTGTTTCTTGATTTCATATATTCTTAATTCTCACACGCCTTATGCGTTAACTATGCATTAACAATATTTTATTTTATTTTCTATCTACTTCTCTAATTTTTCAATAAATATATATATGTTGTTGTCGTTATAAATATTATTATTATTTTTAAATAGAATAAGAATATAAGATCAAGAAACTCAAGTGTAATTTTTACCACGTAAGATCTTGATTGGTTAATTGAATTCTTTTATTTCACATAATTTTCTATTATTTGAGTATTATTGATAAGTATCATATATATTGATAATGTAATAAAATAATTATATGTACACTGATATAATATATGTTTTATGAAATTTAAAACGTGACATAAAATAATGAAATTTCCACCAAATTAAGGATGAAAGTTTTTTAGTCTGATGATAGTAAGTACCACTTTTAACTTGTTTGATGATAATAAGTAATTTTGAGACAGTTCGAGTAAATGATTAGTGAATGAACTGGGCAACAACTAAATTAATCAATCCTTCTCTGCCTTAGTGGAAGCTTAATCAATAGTTTATATGCTCTTTTAATTTGTTTATATTTTAGAATTAGTTGATATCCACATTTAGTTTCACCCATATTTAAACTGTGACAAGAGCATTGTCTCCAATTGGACAAAAACCTATTCGACCCGCAATAATGGGGATCAAAATTGTTGTAACGGGTTGGTTCTGATTTTAATTTTTTTTGAGTATATTTAACTTAGGTTCGTGAAAATAATAAAAATGCATGAATCCCAGTATATGTGTGTAATTATTCTGCACATATAGTTTGAATATAACACCGAAAAATAATAATACTATTTTTATCAAAATAAGATTTTAAAATTATTAAAACACATTATTTTATCAAAAAATAATTTGGTAACGTTTGGTACGATAATCTGTGAAACAAATATTGAGAAAATTAAATTTCGAAATGGGATTCGAAATCTGAGTGGCTAGATAGAGTAGATTGATTCATCAATTATTATTATTATTTTTTTAAAATAGGAAAAAGAAAAAGTGTGGAGAAATAGGTTTGTTTGGTTCTGCAAATGTGATGGTTGGGGAGCTCTAAGATGCGCCGGCGGGGGACAGCAGGAATCGGCACCATGTGCCGCCTTCAGATCATGTTTTCGAACAACCGGAGAGCATGCCCCGACTTCAAACTCCCAATTTCCTTTTTTTTTTTTTTTGCATTATTTTCTTTATAATTTCAATAATTTCCTCTTAAAATATTTTCAAATATAATTAATATATGTATATCTATAAGGGTTGCTATCTGTACGGTAAACAATCTGTATAGTTAAATATCAAAAACTATAATTTTAATATTTTAAAATTAAAAATAAATTTGAGGTCTATTTTGATAAAAATATTTTCTTTATGAATAATTTCATATAATTTTTTATTAAATTTGAAATGAGGAATATTTTGCATGTAATATATTTGGTAAACTTTAAAATTGGCATAGTAATTAATAGGAGAAATACAAAAAAGAAAAATAGAAATGGGCGTATGTGTGATATTTGACAACACATGGGTTGTCAATGTGGGCAGCTGCCAAGCAGGCAGCCCCACCATCCCTCTTTAACTCACTGTCCCCTCCTTCCCCAAAACGTAGGCCCCACATTACCAAACACAAACTGCCCCACTCTCTTTCTGACGTGGCAATATATCCACCTGCCTCCGACTCAAACTTTCCAATTTAATTACAGCCCATAATAAATTTTTCTTTGGTAAAAAAAAAAAATATTAAAAAACACGTGTATAATATAATATTATTAAATAATTCACTAAAATCACAAAGTCTGAATATATTTTTTATTTATAAAAGTAAAAATCAATCACTAATACTATTAAGATTCACACAATTTATACAAACAAAAGTTTGTATCTATGGTGTATATATGTATATGAGTAATGTAATAAATGCTTCCTTTAATATACCAAGATAAGATAAGAGATATGTATTATAAGCTTCATTGAATTGAAGGCAAAATGTTAAGAAATGAATGATACGAATTATTATTATTATTATTATTATTATTATTATTATTATTATTAGAGGAGGAGGAAGAAAAGAGTGGCCAATGATGAAGGAATATGGAAGATATGGCTACAAAAATTATTGCATATTTTTCTTCATAAAAGCCAAATCCTTTTAAAATATGCTTTTTCTAATGGGTCCATCTTTCAATGTTATGGTCCATTTCATAATAATTTCTATAATCATACCAATTATTTTTCATCATATATATTATATATCTTATCATTATTATTATTATTATTATTATTGGAGTTACAACTGAAGAATTGAGTATTTATTTATTTATGTTTTGAAAAGAAGAATTTACTCAAACTAGAAACATTTATGTCAGGAGTCTTTAAATGCGGTTATTAGTTTAGTGTATTTTAAGTTTATGTCTTCACCTAAAGTGCCTACATAAATCAAATCAATCTGTATACGTCATTATTATTATTATTATGTCTGAGTTAATACTTATTATGAAGCTTAAATGTTTTAATAAAATCAATGATAGTAGTTTGAGTTTAATAAAAAATTGTCCCTATCAAATTATGAATAAAAAGGAGTAATATAAGATTGTTAGAAGAAGTGGATTTTGACTTTGGTGTCACAAACTATTGTTATTTAGTTTGTGGGAACTTGAAATATGATGATCGATAGTGTTTGGTCGGGTCAACTCATATTGGGAGTGGGAGCACATACCATAAAACCTCTCCTTTTCTGTATTTTAAAACACTGAAAATTGGACTGTTTCAAGAAAACAAATTCATGTACAACTGCTGAGGCCTGGGGGACAACATCTCAAGCGAAGGTGATTTCCTTGTTAAAAAAGGTATGCTATTTTCTGCGTTAGCTGCAATGACCAAAATATGGCAACAGGGTCATCAAAACGCTGTCGTATTGCAAAATCCTGAAAATTGGACTACCTGGCACTGGAACTTTCCGAAGGTTAACCCATTCAAAAAAAAACTTTTTAAGAAAATTACTTTTTAATAGTATATATATATTATATCAAATAGAACGTCAGCTCCAATTACCACTGTGGTAAGCTCTACTTACAAGGTAATCGAAAACGGTGTCGTATAGAGAGAAAGAAAGAAAAAAGAGAAGATAGGGGATAGAGGTTGTCACGTGAGGTACTGGGCGCTTGGTAACTTGTGCCTAGGTGGGGAAGAGGCTCTGTCTTACGTGGCCTATCAAATAATAATCTGCTACACTGGGCTTTTGGCCCAGAAAAGTCCAAAGCATTTACTGTTACTATCCCTTTTTCAGTTATCTTGTCCTAATATTGTCTCTTATGATGTACACTGGTATGGGTATGCATCTCTCTCACTAATCCTAAATTTTGTTTTATAATTATTTTTAAAATAATAATAATAATTTTTATTTTATTTTTTGGTATAATTTTCACAAAAATACTGAAACACCGGTAAAATCTTCAATGAAAAATTGATATACTAAGTAATTGCAAACTAATAAAAAAATACTTTAGATACCAAAATAATAGAAACATAGTAATTGGAAAAAATAATTTAACACAACATGATAATTGTTGGTGAAAGCAACTAATTTATCATAGTACGTCATGGATGTTCGATTTAAATTAAAATGGTAGTGAAAAATTTTAATTTTAAAATTTTGAAATTATAATATAAATTTGAATAATAATAATTTTTGTTTGTTTGAAATTATATAGGATAGATTTGATTATATATATTAAATCAATGCTAAATAATATAATTTATGGTTATATTATATTGTGTTGTTAATAATTAGATGATTATAATAATTAATATGTAGACATAATATATATAGTTTGCGCTTGTGTATATGTACAAGCATATACAATCCTATATATATGGATATTACAAAATAGATATATACAGATATAATATTATATATTATATATTATAATATAAACGAGCTACATCTCACATAAGTAAATATATATACAATAGGTGTTTAAAGAGTAAGAATCTACAAAATTATTAAACAGGCCCAAAACATTGTTGGTCCAAACAGATCGCTGGTTTCAGCTTCGGTGGGCTTTCCTTGATATTGGGCTGGGGCATCTTTGGGTCACGGCCCTATAATTGATTTTTTTTGGATCTATAATACATACATACATGTCGGCTCAGTAGCAAAAGGAACCCAAAAAGGATTGCAAACCACCACCACCCAGGTTTGACAAAAACAGCACACATAGAATGAAGCTCTGAAATGCTGCCAGAACCATTTGGAAGGAAGTGGCGCCACCATCAAGCAACCGACACACACACACACACACAAAGAACATCATCCTCCATATATTTTCCAAAGACAGAGACAAGATAAATGAATTGGTTGTACAACATAATTAAGAAAGCAGCATTACCAGATACCATGTCTCTCTTGATGTTTGAGCTATTCCACACTCGAGTCATAGTCGAAGGTAGTCAGATAGCCACCGGCCAGAGAGGAAGTGCAGTTGTCATATTCTCCAAAATCTTCATAATCATCAGAAGAACCGAAAGAGTGAACATCAGAATACCAAGAATAAGATAATTGACCCAGCTTCAGAACGGGTAAAAGGACCAGCATAACTATAACGACAAGCCACCTGATCTCAGTAATGGGGTCGAAAGGGCATTTTAGGTCTTTTATCTGCTCAGAACATCTTTTGCCTAAACTCCCTGACAGATGAAGACCAAAGCATTGGCGGAGATCAAGTGACTCAAGATGAGGACAACCATCAAGAACGGCTTCAAGTTCTTCATTTCTCATCCAATGTGCCAAAAGTCGAAGATGGTGCACAAGTTTGGCATAGTTTTTGCAATTGCAGGAGCATAATGGCAGTAACCAAAAAATTCTTCCATAAGCTCATCGTCAACTGGATATGGTCAAAGTGAGCGCTTAGCCACAAGTCCATTAAATGTAAATGATTTCGACATAGGGCAAGAAGCACCAATAATTTCAACATCTGTGACTTGTACTGACGGCATAGTTATGAGATGCAACTCTTCCAACTTTGGAAGTATTTTAACTACTTCACCCAAAAATTCTCCTGATATCTTACGGTATCTAACAAATCTAAGACGTCTCAGGTTACTTGATCTGTATTAAGAGTATAAAATTTGACAAGATAAGTGAATCTTGGAAAAGAGGAATGTGTAAACAACATAGAAGAGCAAGAGCTACTTCAATGGATCACACAGAGATTGCTTAAAATTTAACAAGGGCAACAACAACCGCTAAAAGAAAACAACAGAAGATTCTTCAGCATACCATATCCAGTTGAAATCATTTATATTTAATGGACTTGTGTCTAAGCGCTCACTTCGACCATATCCAGTTGACGATGAGCTTATGGAAGAATTTTTTGGTTACTGCCATTATGCTCCTGCAATTGCAAAAACTATGCCAAACTTGTGCACCATCTTCGACTGTTGTGTCCGTCTTCCAAGCACACTTGCTCAACGCCCAGTTCACGAAAAACACCTCCTCTCTCTCCGACCAAAATTCAGGTCGTTTGGTTCCATTTTTTATTGCGACAGTTGCGGCCGACAGAGCAATGGATTCTCCTGCTCCTGTGCGGATACATGCAAAGACTTTCATCTGGCCGCTCGACCTGAAGTAAAGCACTCTGATAGCACTGGCCCTGTTTGAGCTTCGATCAAAGCAATCAGGTGTGGCTGTGCACCTTGAATGGCTGAGGCAATGAGTGAACCCGATGGAACTCAGGTCATATCCGAGTCCGGGAAGAAAGCAGTCAAAACAGCTCATGGAAAGAAAGTTACGCCAAAGCCAACCCAACAACTACCACCCATTCGATTACCGGGAGTCAGAACATTCGGTTAGGGCTAGCTGGCACAAACAGAAAGAGACCTTAACCTCATTCTGGCAGCCTTTTCCCAGCGTAGACAGTGGGAGTAGAATCGGGCGAATGATCAACTCTGCAATCAGTTGTTAGAATCAATAGGTTTTCAAATTGTTCATTTGAAAAAATGGAAACCCTTCTTATTGGATGATCATGATACTTCCCGAAAATCGAAATTCTTGATCAATGGTGGAACGCCCTTTTCGTTCAATAAGATACCAAAGTGGATGATTGACTCATTCCATACTAGAAATAATCGCAGGAAATCCTTTGATAACGCGGATTCCTATTTCTCAATGATATTCCACAATCAAAACAATTGGCTGAATCCCGTGAAACCATTTCATAGAAGTTCATTGATATCTTCTTTTTATAAAGCTAATTGACTTCGATTCTTGAATAATCTACATCACTTCTGCTTCTACTGTAATACAAGATTCCCCTTTTCTGTGGAAAATTCCCGTATCCATAATTATGATTTTACGTATGGACAATTCCTTAATATCTTGTTCATTCGCAACAAAATATTTTCTTTGTGCATCGGTAAAAAAAAAAACATGCTTTGGGGGGGAGAGATACTATTTCATCAATCGAGTCACATGTATCTAACATATTCATACCTAACGATTTTCCAAAAAGTCTGTGTGCCTTAATGCCTGCTTCACTCATACATAATGCACATAAAACACAACACTTTCTGTACTCATCGATCTACAGAACTGAGGGTAGCCATCATTCGGAAAACAACTACTGTGATTGCTGCGGTAACAGGCTGTCGGGGAAGAGTTTCTATGAATGTTGGACTTGTAACAGGTTCAACCTACATGCGAGGTGTGCTCTGCTTCCAAATACCATCACCCACACATTTGACGAACACCCTCTGAAGCTAATCATCACCAAATACAGCGCCGAAATCTACGAGGTCTGTGAGGGAGATAGTGACAGTAGGGTGTGGTACTACAGTTGTCGCACTTGCAAGCAATCGTTTCACACCGACTGCATTCCTTCTCTAGATCAACTTTCTATGATCAAGTTTGGGTATAATATATTGTAGTACTTAGAGTCAAATGCCACTATTGTTTCTTGGCTCTCGTTCAGGGACGTACGGTGTGTGGTTATCACTGCGGATATTGTAAAATAACCTTTAACAACCAAGACAGTCTGTTGTGGGAATGCTCCCAGTGTTATTTTTGGATGCACTACGAGTGGGCACGCAATAATGCTGTTGGGGGGACTGAAATATTTAAATTCTTTTACGGTCGTGCAAACAAAATTCTCTATTGCATTTTGTATTTAATCTCATGTTTCAACTTTACTAATACACATTATATGTATATAATAACATTTTTAATGAATGCATGACGTGTGCTCTTAAAGTGGAACTCAAGATTCACACAAAATGAAATAGATGATTTATAAAACCATTCGTGATTGTTGGAACTTCTTTGTCTACTTTGCAATTTGGTTTGTAACTAAGTAAGGAATAATATTTGATTTTGGATTTTATTATTTAATTGCTTGACGCTCACTCTTATCTTATTCCAGTTTTTAATTTCAACCATTTTGTCCAGCATCTAAAAGGATCAGATCTCAAACATAGTTTATGTAACTGGAAGAAACTGCATCTCAACAGTCACAATTTCATAATTAGATGATTGTTTTTTTTTAACTGAAAAATATATAAATTTGAGTATAATAGAATTAACCAATCAATGGTTCTGTAAATAATTGATGGCCTTATTACATGCACCAATGAGACTTTGTCAAAATCCTGATGTGACGAATAAGTGATTTTTTTCTTTTTTTTTTGTTAATTTGGATTATGAAAATAACGTTCACTTTTTCTTATTAAATATTTGAATATTCATCTAACTATAGGAACGCTGAATTTGAAGTGTCACTAAGTCTTATTTCATATTTTAATCACTATAAAAGTTGACAAAATACTAACAACCAATGACTGATTATCAGATTTCACACACCAATGTTTTATTCTAAAAATCGTGATCTTTACTGTTATCATTATGTTCATTTTGTTTGTTCATGCATCTGGGAAGAAACTGCATCTCAACAGTCACAATTTCATATTTAGATAATGGTAAAAATATTTTTTTTATTGAAAAATATATAAATTTGACTATAATAGAATTAACCAATCAATGCTTCTGCATGAAAAAAACAGTCTTGTTTAATGTGAAGTGTTTCATTCAAGCTTCCAGTTCTCTCATATCACAATTTTATTATAATAATTTATACTTTTTAACTAATCCATTCTTTTGTTTGCTTTTTTAAATAGGAAGAAATTTAAGGATTCTAAAAATACATTGTTTGTAATTTCTGTCTCGGTTGACAATCTCAACAGATAATTCATGTGGACTAATGAAATAATTTATGTAAATTATTCATTTATATGTTATTTTAAACAGGAACTACTTTTAGTTTTTAATTGCATGTCAAGTTATAAAAAAAGGGTTCAATATTGTACATTTTTTTTTATATTACTCATATATTTGTAGTACAAATTTATACATAACTTCTTTTTTCAGGATTTGTATATAAAATGTTTAATAATTTTTTTGGGGATTTCATAGGTATTATTATGCCTATGAATAAGGCATTATGATAGCTATGGCCATTTTAAATTTTAAGTAAAATAAAAAGTACAAACAAACAAAGAGAAAATACAAATTAGATTGTAGGGTGAGGGCAAGTGGAGGGTGACGTGTATTGTCTGTTGAAAAAAATTTCTTCAATCTCTTCCCTTAATAATTGAATTCAACTATGACACATCAGACTATTTTTTTTTTTTCAAATATTTATCAAGGATCAACACTACAGTCTTGAAAGAATTCTCAAAGAAGACACTAAATTTTCTATTATTAAATAGCAGGATAGATTTGGCGGGAAAATGACATTCCTGTAATTATGCCAAATTGTCCTGCTTTAATATAGATACTAGTATTTCACCCGTGTGGTGCACGAAAATTGAAAATAAAATTATATTTTTAAAACAATTGTAATTGTAATATTAAATTAAAATATTTAAACTATATTTTATTAAATTTATATTATATAGTTACAATAAATAATATTAATATAGACCTACATGAATTTACAAAATAAACAGTACACATTATTATTGCAGAAATTGATATATAAAAATTACACGGAAACACTTTAGAAGTTCCAAAATAGTGAAACACCAAATTGTACAATGACTGAAATAACAAATTTTGGAAACAATAATTATACACAATATTTAGAAATGCAAAAGAATATATTGTTCTTTTTATAGCAATGATTGAAGTGTAGTGTAATTAGATCTAATTTAAATTACTTCAAAAAAATTGAAACAATTCAATTTAAGAGCTTCACAATTAGAATAAAACTTTTTAAAAGTTTAATATTTCATATTGCACAATTATTTTTTATAATCCATATCATATTTTAAATCAATTATTATTATTATTATTATGAGTCAAAGAAACAAAATTTTATGATATCATAGTGCACAATATTCAACATATAAATAATATTAGATACAAAATAAAATATATAATATGAAATCTATCATTTCCAAAATATGAACTAAATATGTAAATGTACATTAACAAAATTTAGCTAACACAGAAGTAGAGTAAAATTTATGTATTAAAATAAACAAACTAATTAAGAGAAGAAATTAATATAAGTAATAGTTAATTTTTTAAAATTAAATAAAACTTAAACAGTACAAAATACTATCTACCCCGACGTTGGTTCTTTGTAAATGTTTAATTCTTTTTAGCATTAAAAAATTAAAAAGACTTGTTTATATTGTAAACTAATTAAATGTAAATATTCTTTAACAAATTAGATCTATATAGATAACTATATATAATTAATAGTAATTTTTTTACCAAATGTTAATAGAAAATTTTGAATTTGAATATAATTAATTTTTTTGTTTATTTTATATTCAACAATCTACAACACCTCAAAAGTTATATATTTAAATTAATAAAGTATTTTTTATGAAATATACAAAAGTAATAAAAAAATTCCTTTTAATTGAAACCAAATAATTTTTTAAAGTTAATATATTTTGAATAGTGTAATTATTTAATTTAGGGCCGAATATGTGGCCCAACAGAATGTATCATGCAATATTAGTTGGGCCATAACTTTAATTTAGTATAATAGCATTACCTTAAAGTAAAAGGGCATCGGCCCATTTGTAGAAGAGGCCTCAAAGCCTTTTCTAATTTGGTTATTTAATTAATAAAAGAAAATGGGTTAGGGTATTGGCAGTCGGCCCGTCATTCCCTGAATCCCTAATTTTTAACCTACCTCTCCATTCTCAGAAACAAAGTCGGTGCGGCGAGTCTGTGGACCTGTCGTCTTCTTTCTGTTAAGGAACAAAAGGAGGGTGACGAAAATTTCTTCATTCAATCTCTTTGTGACGCGGAATCAAAGACTCGTACCGATCTCTCAGGTTTGTAACTTTACATATTTGTATTTTATTTGGGGATTGAAACCCTAATGTCTAACAGTTATGTTTTTGTGGTTTTTCAGAGTGAATCTGTTTTGTCAAAGACATTTCAGCATTCCAAATCTTTCAATTTCAAAACATAAATCGGAGGATTTCTAAGATCTACAGTCATTTCACGGGTCTTTGAATAGGATTTGGAATTTTTGAGTTTACAAAAAGATAAGTACTGTATTCTACGGATATTCAGTATAGTAGTATTTTCCGTCGATGGATGCTTTACTTCGTTATAGCTCTTAGGTTCGAGAGTGGTCTAAAACCTAAGTGTAGAGAAATACGCTTACGGTTCATTTCGTATATTATTTAATACGCGAACAGAAATAGATGAAGTATGCTTTCATCGGACATTATTCTTGAACGAAAATTAATAAACTTGCATAGGTTTGTTTTTTGGTAAACTGTGATGTCATTTGTTTATGTTTTTGAATTTTCACCGTTGATATTGTTTCTATTGCAGAACATTATTGTTCAAAGGGTTTGTAAGTTCTGCATTCGAATGATGGGTGCCTACTTATATTGTTCCTGGTGATATGAGATTCCTGGTGTTGAAAAAGCTAAGTATCCTATTCTACACCTACACATATTGTTCTTGTTCTTGTTGATGGATGCCTACTCTTGTGTGATGGCTTCGGTTCGAGATTGGTCCATAACCTTAGTGTTGAGAAGTACACTTAAGGTTGAATTCGTAGATTTACTACTACGCGCACAGAAAAAGATGAAGTATTCTATCATCTGACATTTATTTTAAACAGAAAAGGAAGAAAATATAATTTCTTCTGTTTTTTTAAAATCTTTTGAAAAATTATATAAATTCATGACTATTAGCCATTCCTATAGTTTCCATTGCAGAAAAAAGAAAGGAATTTCTAAGTTATGCATTGAATTGATGGGTATGCAAATGTGGTTAGGAATCTCCACATGTCCAAAAAGTTCATTCTATTCTGCTCCTATCCTGTCAATTTTTGGCTATGCCATACATGGCTTACTTTTTAAATTTTTTTTTTCTTAGTGATTGTTCGAAATCCTAAGGGCATTGAAATTTAGTTAAGGCTGTAATGCTAGAATTTTTCCTATTCCAACAGAAATACATGGAGTATTATATGAAGTATTTGTTCTTCAATGAATTTTCTGAGAGTTGTGTGTATCTTGAGTTTCAATTGAATGATATATAGTATTAAGAACGCAGTTAACTCAATTTTGTGTTTGTTTTGTAACTTGTTATGATTATAATCTCTTTACCATAATATATTTGAATATATGCATGGGTCAACTGGATCTGTGCAAATGTAATAACTATACGCATAATTGAGCAAAAAGGTTGGATCAGTGTATCTTTTTCTGCTATTCAAATATAATAGTTTAATGATAAGTAGAAAAATTTGTTTAGGTATGATTAATGCAATTACCTGAGGATATAGAAAGGTTTTATTTGACTGAATGAATTTCTGCAAGGTTCTCTTGTATTATTGAATTAGGCAAAACAAATTAATACATTGTTATTTTTTATAGTGTTTCGGCTATTATGAAATACATGTTCTCTCTTCTGATTGCCTTTTTTTTTTTTTTGAAACAACATTAAAGTAGAGAAAGTACATGACTGTAGCTGAAGTATTGAAAGGAGGAGGGAAATTCAGTAATCCACCAGATAAGTGTTTTAAACCTTAAATATGTGTTTTAGTATACAAATATTGAGGACATGCTAATTAATGTTTGTGAATAGATTTTTGTCTCTAAGGTAGAATGCAAATACTTATTTGAACTGCAATAATAGACTATCAAATTATTGAGAATCCTGGAAAAGATAGATTACTAACTCAGTTACTATTGTATAAGATAACCTAAAATTCTAGATATTGGTTATAAACTGAGGTCATGGAGTATTGGATATTGTTTCTTTGCTTGCTATTTACAATGATAATAGTTGTTATGCATGTAATAAGTATATTGACTAAATTATGTTAATATATTCATAGATAAATGTGAATTTATGAGATACTGAATTATTCACTATATTTTCCTATGAAGAGATGAACTAAATTGAGTATATGATATAACATGGTTCAGTAACTAAAATAATGTATTACTTCTATTGCAGTTTTAATAGGTAAAACACATATTTAAATATTTAACTAAAAAATATGTTATTTCTCTAATTCTGAGAATGAATGAAGAAACAAACAGAGGAAATTATTATAAAAAACTCTGAATTTAAAACACAAACAATAGATTTATAAAACTTAAAAATCCGAATTTTGTAATAACATACTAAGAACATAATCCTTCAAACACTTAAACAGATTCAAAACTCATAATCCGTAGTTCCTTATAGTCCTGAAGGAAGATAAAGATACTGAAATCTAAGAATATAAAGCACATTCTACAGTGTAAAAACACTGTGGTTTTAACATTAAAGTTCAGTCAAAATGTCCTTTTTCAAATCTGACTTACGGTTCCTTCACTTCTTCTGCTTAATGAAAACTTTCTTTCTGTCACTTACACTTGTGGAAAACTCATCAAACAACTTACGCTTAACAGATTTTTTCTTCAATTTTGTCATTTTCTTTATCCACTTTAGAAACACTCTTAAACGGTGTGGATACCTCACATTCTGAACCAACAATCTGTAGGAAAATGAATTAATATAATTAAGGAAATGAAAGTGATCAAATATTGAAACAAAGTAATTTTTCAAATTACCTCATAACAGTCTAGTACATCACCTTCACTCTTGCCAACAACATCGGACCCCTAGTTTTACAACACATGATAATGAAAATATTTCATAAAAATTTTATTCAAATTTGCTTAATATATATAGATTTTTAATAATGTACATTTATTTTGTCTAAATACCTCACTTCCTACCAAGGTAGTAACAGTGTTAGAGATAACACTATTCTCCTTACTCATCTTCTTGACACTATAAGCTCCATAGAAATTAGTAATTTGTTCAGGTGCCACTTGAATCTTCAAATATACCTCCTGGTCTAGGAGGTTGTACATGTCCGCAGGATAAAAGTCAGAGTCACCTAACTGGAAAAAAAAGAAATAAGGAATTGTTTATATAATAGGAACTCAATTGTATTTTTAATACAACTAATTAATAGTAGGATAATTAATTTGAGTACCTCCAAGTTACGTTCTAGCAAGTCCAAAGCAGTCTTCCCAATTAATTATGTGCAGTGCTAATCCCATAGTAAAACAGATGCATTGTCCGTGTCATCTTGAATGAGAACTTGCATTTTATACCTTTGAGATAATATATATAATTAAATTAAAGATGAAGATTTTTGTGTTTGTGAAAAGAAAAAAAAAAGGTTATATTTCACGAAATAAATCAAACCTTGGCATCCCAGTTGAATCAAAGAGGTCACAATTCACGCAATAAAATTTGTGATCAGCTTTACTTATCTTACGATAGCACTTGGGGCAGGATAGGTACCACCACTGTCCATTAGTTTCAATTGCCATTATTCGAACAAAGACCCAGAAACTACCAACCTAAAAATGTAGATAACATAAGTTATTACTTAGGATTTATATCAGCATATGAAAAAGATACCATTTTAAATGTAAATAGAAGCAACACATACCTCTCCTAAAGTTCTGAGCTGTTGGATTGTACGTACACTACCTGCTACATTTACTGAATCATCTGTTTCTAGAGTGAGAGTAGGAAACGGCATTGTAGTTACTGCAGATTGTCCATTTCTTTCCACTGAAAACCTGCATACAAAAATATGATTTCAAATATATAAGTTTAAATCTTTGTATACTAAAATTATAAAAATTTAAATGCGAGTGAGTAAAATTTGTAACCTTGTCTTAAACTCGGAAATTTCACCTAGGTCACCATCCAGTATTAACTTGCTTGCAGAATAGGTAGTTGAAATAGATACTCTGTCTGGTAAGCGGATATAAGGATGAAATAAATTTGAGTTTGAACTGATGTGATAGCAATCTGTATCAAAGTTTAATAGAATAATTTAGCTTATGAATATTATACCTCTATAAAGTTTCCCCGACAGAACTGCAAAACCATTATTGGAGCCTCACCACTAGCTCTGACACGGTCCATCATCTGATCCACATAATCCCCCCAAAGTGTACAGTACAATCTGTTCTGCCTGCAGAGGAAGTTAATATTATTCACTTCGTATTACATCAAAACTAATGAAGTTAGAAAGTTAAGTCTAAATAATAACAATAATATAGAAATATAATATAAATATTAACTGATGATCCTCCAAAACTACTCCCATCCATGTTGTTGTTTCTTGTTCATTGCGAACACGGTTTTGACGAGGACCAACATTAGAGACCCTACCAATGACATCTGACAAAGAAATGTAAAATATATGAGTTAAAAGTATGTAACTGCATAGAATGAATATTAAAGAAAAGGGTCAGTTTGCGGAAGTAATACCAAAATCTCATTTTCTTTCATTTCATCAACATTGCAAATTTCCGGGAATGGTTTGAAATTAAACAGCTGCAAAGGAAATGCTGCATCATAAATTTCACTGATTTTTGTATCATGAATCATTATTAGCATGTAACGGTGGTTAGTTGTCTTGTAACGTATTCTGTTGTTTGTTACAACAAAGTTTTTGATTGCAAAAACGCTGCCTTCTGTGAAGGTAACATTGTATCTCCGCATTAAATCAGTTCTAATAGTAGCATGGATTCTTTCACCATACATAAACAAAAATGTTTTCATTAGTAGAAAAATTTTAAATCAGAGAGAATGTAATTACTGAGTCTATAACATCTTCTATTCGGTACCTCATAGTCATAAAATATACAGTTGGTGCTCTGAATTCTCATAGGATTTCCATACACAGGGAGCTGGTAGGATCGAATCAGTCGAAGCTTCACTGCCCACTTCGTACTGGAAGGACCAACATCTTTCAGGAGAGTGAACAATGGAGCCATTACACAATAATATTATCTGAGGAAGAAACAAAGATGAATAAAAGGTAAGTACCCCAATGTTAAAGTTAGTATATATAGAAGCATGTTGGAATTTGAAAAGTCAATAATCTTTGGTAGAAAATATTTGTTTGTTAAAAAGAGCCAATCACTGCCTCTGAGTTCCTGGATAAACACACCAAAAATCTGTCTGCAATATATTATTTCTGATTACTTGACCATATGTATAAGCTGTTTATATTCTGATACCAAAATAATATAAATATATTAAGAGGGGAACAAAGGACTACTTTTTGAGCTGGTCAGTCTATTCTTACAGAAACCACTGTTTTATCTGAAAACGTGATCTGTTGGGTATCATCCATTCTATTTTGTTTGTTTCTGCTGGAAATTGTTTCGAAAAACAACTACTGCTTCATATCTATTTGTACAGAATATATATTACTGAAATTTAAGTATAATGGAAACAATATTTGTTTTTGATGAGAATTTGTAATTGTGATTAACTGTTTTGAAATTCTTCTTATTTATAAACAAATTAAATTTTACTTATTAAGTCTGTTATGAAAAGCTGTAACTCTGATTCAGTGTTTAAAATATCTTGTTCTTTATAAAACAGATTTAATGTTAGTTATTAAGTAAAATGTTTTATATTTAACTGAAGAAATGTTGAATTTGAAGAGTCCAAATTTGATTTGAATTTTTTAATTAGTGGTGCTCACACATACCAATGTTTTTTCTGCAAAAAGTTTACTTTTATGTGATCATTACTTGAATTTTGTTTTTTCTTACTGCAGATTAACAAACTCTATGAACCAAAAGATATTACTTAATTATAGAGAAATAGAGTTTTTTGGGTTTTTGCAAAATATATAATAAGTGAGTTTAACCCTGAAATTGATCATTACTTTAATTGACTAATGCAGAGTTTTTTTTTTTTTTGACTTGCTTTTTTAGGAAATATTTGAAGAACACTGTGTTGAAAGTGTTGTTCATTTTATGTCTGGGCAATGATTATGCACAAATGCCTACGGTTGATTTGATTCATTATTTTATTTAAACGATTGTCCTACTCAGTAATTCATTCAAGGGTTCAATACTGTTTGAACCTTATTCCTGTTGATTTATTGTTTGTAGCTTATTCTTATAACACTGCTTTAATCATATATTTGTAAAAAAAAATGAAATCTTTTTGGTGCAGTTTGAAGGGTTGAAAATGTTTATTTTGTAAATGGAATATTAGAAATTAATTTAATAATTTGTACAGGTTAGTTTAAATGGCATTCCTGTAATCATATTTTTGTATATAAACTTTAATCTTTTTGGTGGGGTTTTCAGAGGTATTATTATGCCTATTAATTAGGTGTTGATAGGGCTATTCAGATTTCAAATTTTAACAAAAATACATATACATCCAAACAAAAAGAAAAGTACAAAATAGATTCACCATTACATGGGAAAGTAGATTGCTGAGATGTCAAGATTCAAAAAATCTGTTTAATCATTTTCAAGAAAGAGAACCAATCATTTCAGCAAAAATTGTTGTAGAAGCCACACTACTGATTTCATATAAAATTGTTGTAGAAGACACAGTACTCAATAGCAGGATAGATTTGGCGGGAAAATGGCATTCCTGTAATTATGCCAAATTGTCCTGCTTTAATATAGATAGATATAGATTTTGCTTCTCGAAATTGAAAAGAAATTCTTTATGCCTTTCTTGCATTTTGTCATTTATCACTACTTTTCGTAATTGTATTTATTCGGCCTACGGTAGCGTGTGATTTCGGTAACAAAAAGTTCTTTTTTTTTATATAAAAAAATTCAAAGTCTGTGTATAAATATATTCAGTATTAATGGAACTTGAAACACTAATTGATCAAAGAGTGATTTGTTTATGGAGAGGCTATCTCTGGCAGTGGCAGCGAGAGAGCATCAAAAACCAAATGAAGCGATTTGTTTTTTTCATTTCATTTTTTTGTATTTAGGCTAAACTTCAAGCATAGCTTTCACAATTATGAGCTATCCCTAACATTAATTTTCTTTAAATCTATGGTAGGCCGCCATCTGCCGCTTGGAATGATCCCACCAAGGATAAAGAGCTCAATATTCCTCTAAAAAAGGGGAGTAGCTACCGTTGCGGTGTCTGCAATCTGCCGATCTTCTCCACTCCCTTCGTGTACAACAGCGAAGTCTACCTGCACAAACAATGTGCTAATCTCCGCGAAGAATTGGTCGGCAGTGACGTGCACCCACGGCAGAGCCTCTTCCTGAAGAATAGTTCACCCGGGTAGACATGGGCACGGTTCCGGTTCCAAACCGGAACCGCCGGTTCGAACCGGCGGTCAACGGTTCGGTTCGAACCGTTGACCGGTTCCAGTTCCGGTTCTCCTTTTTTTGGAACCGGAACCGGCGGTTCCGAACCTCCGGTTAGAACCGCCGGTTCCGAACCGGCGGTTCTAGTTCCCGGTTCCCGGTTTCGGTTCTCGGTTCCCGGTTCCCGGTTCTGAGCTTTCAAAAGTATAGATCAACGGCCCAGATCATGTGGCCGTTGGGAACCGGCGGTTCCGAACCGGAACCGGGAACCGGCGGTTCCCAACAAATCTTAAAAAAAAAAAAAAAAGAACCGGCGGAACCGGGAACCGGAACCGGAACCGGTGGAACCGGCGGTTCCGGAACCGGAACCGGAACCGTGTATATGGCGGTTCGGTTCCGGTTCCACCCTCCCCGGTTCCGAAAACCGGCGGTTCCGGAACCGAAACCGGAACCGCCGAACCGTGCCCATGTCTACACCCGGGACATGCTGTAGTATATGCAACCAAAGCCGCTTTCCAGGTAAGTTCTACTACTGCCCCGACTGCCACGTCAAACTCGATGTGCTCTGCGCTTTGCCGTCGCCGATCAAGATACTGCACTGGAGCCACCCCCACAGGCTGATGCCGATTCGTGGTGCGGATCTTTTGTCCTTCGCCTGCGGTGCCTGTAGGACCAGGCATGCACCCGATGATGAACACTCGTTCGATCGGGACCTGTTCTACTGTTGTAAAGCATGCCGTTTCTGTATTCATCCATTCTGTGCTTCAGTATCAAACTACATCGACATAGGAGAGCATGACCACTCTCTTATCCTCAACTACGACTATCCTGCATATTCTACAACGGAAGATGATGGAAGTACACACTTCGAACGTAGATGTGCAACTTGCGATGACGTCATCCGAAGCACGGGTTTTATTCTTGTATCGCGTGTCGGTACTATGTTCATATCATGTGTGCCATCAAATCTGACGGCTATCCCGAGCTCGAAAGTACGCATATTGCTCAATTATTTCTAGGCTAATTATTATTTTTTCAACGGTTATCGTATTTTTATTATTTTGGTATTTAAAATATAATTTTTTGGCAGTTTGTAATCTATAGCGAAAGGTATTTCAATTATTTTTTAACTAAATTTTTTTAATATTAAAATATTTTAAAAATTAGAAAAAATAGTTTTGCAAATTATGGGTTGCAAACATATAAAAAATACTTTAGATAATAAAGTGATATACACATAATATAACAAGTTGGATAATTAATTAGCCCTTATTTGTATTAATTTTTGGTGTTTGAGATTGATTATTTTCTTCTTACCGATTTGATTATGCATATGCTTACACAGACATTCATCTTTTTTACGAGGCTTCTAGAACTGGTTATTTGTCCAATTCAATATTATTTTTCATATCCAATTTGCAAAATACAACTCTGGGCTATTCGTAAATATGTTGGTGAACCTTTACCACTCGAACAACTACATGAACATCAATTGATCTTGCAGTTATGATCCGAAGTGTAAGTATCAATGCCATGCATGTGCTCAATTTATTTCGGCACCATATTACAGGTGCTCTGAGTGCCCAAATTTCTTTCTTCACGACTGTTGCGTCCGTCTTCCAAGCACACTTGCTCAACGCCCAGTTCACGAAAAACACCCCCTCTCTCTCCGACCAAAATTCATGTCGTTTGGTTCCATTTTTTATTGCGACTGTTGCGGCCGACAGAGCAATGGATTCTCCTACTCCTGTGCGGATACATGCAAAGACTTTCATCTGGATGCTCTGTGTGCCTTAATGCCTGCTTCACTCACACATAATGCACATAAAACACAACACTTTCTGTACTCATCACTCTACAGGACTCAGGGTAGTCATCATTCTGAAAACAACTACTGTGATTGTTGGGGTAACAGGCTGTCAGGGAAGAGTTTCTATGAATGTTGGACTTGTAACAGGTTCAACCTACATTCGAGGTGTGCTCTGCTTCCAAATACCGTCACCACCCACACATTTGACGGACACCCTCTGAAGCTAATCACCACCAAATACAGCGCCGAATTCTGCAAGGTCTGTGAGCGAGATATTGACAGTAGCGTGTGGTACTACAGTTGTCGCACTTGCAAGCAATCGTTTCACACCGACTGCATTCCTTCTCTAGATCAACTTTCTATGATCAAGTTTGGGTATAGTAGTAGTATTCGAGTCAAATGCTACGATTGTCCCTTGGCTCTCGTTCGGGGACGTACGGTGTGTGGTTATCGCTGCGGATATTGTAAAATAACCTTTAAAGACCAAGAGAGTCTGTTGTGGGAATGCTCCCAGTGTTATTTTTGGATGCACTGCGAGTGGGCATGCAATAATGTTCTCGGGGGGGACTGAAATATTTAAATTTATTTTCGTTCATGCAAACAAAATTCTCTATTGTATTTTGTGTTTAATCTCATGTTTCAACTTTACTGATACACATTATACGTATATAATAACATTCTTAATGAACGCATGACGTGTACTTTTAAAGTGGAACTCAAGATTCAAGACAAAATGAAATAGATGCTTTATAAAACCATTCGTGTTTGTTGGAACTTCCTTTGTCTACTTTGCAATTTGGTTTGTAACTAAGGAATAATATTTGATTTTGGATTTTATTATTTCAATGCTTGATGCTCACTCTTATCTTATTCCAGTTTTTAATTTCAACCATTTTGTCCAACATAGAAAAGGATCAGATCTCAAACAAAGTTTCTGTAATCCAACCTTACTTCCATACAATTTACTCTCATTTAAATATCACTTAAGTACCATGTTCGATTCTGCAAAATACAGAAAGACAGAAAACAACACAACAAAAAAGAGAGTTTAAACGATTTTTAGATTTCGAGGATACAATAATGATATTTCAATTTAATATATAAATAAATAACAAATGGGATGGGTTGCTGGCTACACTTAGGGCGTATGTTGGGCTGATTTTGGGCATAGTTCACAGGTCGACCCATATAAAGCTAGGTCAGAATTAGACCGGATCAAATTTTTGTATGTTTTAATGCAGAATTGGCAATTGCATCATATATATTCCATATAATTCAACTCATTAACACAACTAGATACGTTTTTTTTTTTTTTTTACTTGGGGAGGGTGGCAATTGCTTCATGATCATTTACTTCTAAAGTAAATTGGCCTGCATCAGCCGTCGGATTATTACATCTAATATTGTCTGAATAAAATTATTAGTCCAGTCTCTTCCCAAAATCAGAGAATTGAAGACATTTAAAAGTTAATATTACTTAATTAATATTACTCGTTAACAAAGTGTGGGCGCCTCATAAGCCTATTTATCCATAATGTTATTAAACCCCGTAGAGAGAGAGATTGACCGTGCTGTCGGGCACATCAAAATTAATTATATTATTATTTCCTCACTTTCCTCTACTATTTTGTAGTAGTGGAAAGTAAGGGTCAATCTCACATAGAACGGTTGAATTATTTGTATATTTTTTATGGTAATTTATGAATGCAAATAAGAGGGGGTTGTTGATGGATTTTGTCTACTAAACTAATAAAATAAAATCTACTCTAATAAAAATCAAGCAAATAAACAAATGGCAAATAGTAATAAGAAGCAATTCCGGTTCACATTTAAGTTTCCCCCCTATTCCAAATTATATGATTATGCGACACGTTATCAATTTAATTATGGAATTCCTATCCCTAAACCAACAACAAGCTCGGTTGATTTGTTTTATCCCTTAAGTATAATTAATTCGAATAAACTCTCTAATTAACCTATTTAATCGAACAGTCCAAAATACGTTCTTTGGATTTAATTCATTAAACGCATTATCAATTAGGATAATAGGTAAGCAGGTTATCGAATTCACACGCTCGATTCAATTAATCATGTATTGATTCTAATAATAAATATTATTAGTCGCTACAAATGGGTTCAACAGCACAACAATTACGGATTGCAATTTAAATCTTTGTCCTAAATATATAAACTATCAATTGAGTTGATCAGTCAAAATTAATAATATATATATATATATTATAAATCAATTCAAATTATCAACATAATAAATTTGCACATATTAAATCAATACGGTATCACGAAAATATAATTCACATAATATTAAAAAAGGATTCAAACATTCCCTAAACCAAAATATAAAATTTAGTTCTACATCATGAATTTAAGAGTTTAAAACATTAAAATGAAACACATCATGAATTTAAGAGTTGAAAACATTAAAATGAAAAACATCGAAATCGAAATAAGTGGAAAAGAGTACACATAAATATTGTCTTTCTCTCTCTTCCCTTCTTCAATTTGGCTGCATGAAATGTATATCTGCTGGAATCAATTTACTTCCCATTTTAAGCTGCTCTTTTCCTCCGTGGGGGTACTTTCTCCTGACCCATGGAATCACCTCTCTCCCCTCCAAATGAATGGCTGCTGTCTTCGTGACCTAAGGGGTGCTGTTATGGTGGGTCAATTTTTTTATGGCTGCTGGCATGCGTGAATGATCCTTTTATTGTTGCCAATTTGCTCTAGTTCAATTAAGTTTTGAACTTAATTAATTAATTAGGTTCTTAGCTTTTTCAGCCCATAAACTTCTCTATAATCTTTCTTCCTTGGATGAGCTAAGGATGGCCAATTGCTTATGTGGAAATTGTCCAAAAACAATGTTGCAAATAACCACAAAAATAAAAAGAAAGTAGTTTTCGCTGAAACATTAAATAAGTAGAAAATAGAGAGCTTACAAGAATTAATACATTAAAAATACGAACAATTTCTTACTTATCAAATCCCCCAAAACTCAACATTTGTTTGTCCTCAAGCAAATATAGAACAAATGCATACAGATAGTTGAACGGGGAGAGCTATGCTCACTCAACATATCTTAACTCATGCACTTTCCACAAGACAAATTTAACTCAATCGGCAGGTGCTTCATAACATATATTGTTCATAAAGTGTCTCATTAACACCCAACAATTAAGTCAATCTCACACATGCAATGATTTAATGCCCTCACAAAAGGATAACTTATTTCACACAAGTGTACAAGAGGATGATAAATTTCAAGTCGATCATATCAACACAGAGTATGTCATTTATCATAAGCTTGCTCGGATATCTAATTTTCACTACTTGTTAATTGAGTTTCTATGAAATCAAAGGGTCTTCTTGAGGAATAATGCGGTTGTAGTTCAATGTGAGATCAAAGAGGTAAAGTTTGGAACAAAGTTAGGCTAAACTTGTTATGATTATTCGTGGATTTTAAAACACTCTAACGAATTCACAATTACAAGTGCTAGCATACATTTTTCCAACTCAACCTTGTTGTGTATCCATGATCGAACTACTGTATTGTTGTGCATTTGTTTTTTTTTTTTTTGGGATGTGGCAGTGATACTGAAAGTGGCAGTAATATTATTCTGCCCCCCATGATTTTTTTTTCGGAGATGGCAGTGATACTGAAAATGGTAGTAATATTATTCTGGCCCCCATGATTTTTTATTTTTTTCGGAGGTGGAATTGATACTGAAAGTGACAGTAATATTATTCTGCCCCCACGACTTTTTTTTTTCGGGCAGCAACACAACATATTAGAATGGAATGGACACAACAATAATCAGACTCCCTACAATTGTCAATAACCAGTAATTAAGCCCCCATGAGACAAATGGTACACATGCTACCTTTAACATATTATAGAACACCTAATTCCAAGTGAAATCAACAAATATTCAAAACAGTTATGAAGATGAGGAGCGTGAAAAAATTTGATTAGAGACGGTTTAACAAGAAAAAACAAACACAATCAAGGCTTAATAGGGTATCCTAAAAGATCAATTATTAGGGTGGTTCATGCAAAAGGCTCAAATAGGGTGTCCTAAATGCCCTTATCATCTAACATGTAACAACTCAAAATAGTAATTCCAAAAAGCATAGCCAAGCAAGTTCAAGAATGAACAACTAAGTGTGATAATCTCACATGAACGAAAAGAGCATCATGTATATGAGTAGTGCTCAAAGGCTTAAATATCATGTCAATAACAGGGTTGTGTACCAAATCACGCATGCAAAACGTAACTCAACTGTGGGCTTAAAGAGACAACTTTATAAAACGATATCAGTCAATCATACTAACCACATAGAGTCAATTCGAACTTAGGAAGTAAATATCATATTCTCATAATTTTCATCATTACAAGCTTCCCCTAATTACCACATGCATGCATTCATGTCCTCCCCCACCCAACATCAATAACATGCTACAAAATCATGAAAGATAAACAATAATAAGAAGCATAAAATATAGTGTGGGAGAGGAGTCACCATTCACCGGGATGATAAGGAGGGTCGTTGTGAAGTCATCCGGCGTGATGGGTGACTATCTCCTGCTCCAGCTGCCTAAAAGAGAAAAAAAAAAAGAAAAATAATTTCACAAATATATATATATATATATATATATATATGTTTGTGTGCATGGGTTGCCTCCTATGTAGCACTGTTGTTTAACGTTGTTGGCTCTACTCAAGACTTCCCTTTTCAATGAACACTCCAAGGAGGTTTTGGAATTGGTCTCAAAGATGGCACATCTGCTACTACATTCAAGGTCCATCCATTCATCTCTACCATTTTAGACTCTGAAAACTCGATGAAAGAAACCCATATGAGATTTTTTTTTCTGAAAATATATTGGCTCCCATTTGATCTCATCATGTAAGTGTATACACATTCCATTTATTTTGATCACTTCTTTAATGTCATTTTGTTTATCCTCATTTTTACCCCTGTTAATTTTAGATGGAAAAGGCAATGGGTTAGTCTTGATATGAGAAAAAATAGGTTGATTACCTTATTCCTGTGGGTGGACAGTTCCACACTGGGTGACCAGTGTCCAGTTGTACAACAGGTTCCACACTGGGTGACCCAGTGTCCAGTTGTACGGTTGGTTCCACACTGGTTGATCTAGTGTCAGTCTCTTCAGCATAACCTTCTCTTTCTCGATGTCTTTCACGACAAACCCGGGCTTGTCAGGCTGTCCAAGTTGCTTTCTAGTCCTTAGGGTAACAACACTTACATTCCTTGGATTTATCTCGGGTTGGAAAGATAATTTTCCACTATTCTGATTCTCCAAGCGACTCACGGTGGTAGCCAATTAGCTCATTTGTGTCTCAAGAGTATTTATGATAGATTGGGTTTCTTGCTGGAATTGTCGCATATTTTGTTGAAGTTGCACTGTGTTGGAAGCTAAAGTTTTCATCATTTCCTCCAAGGTTGCATTAGAACTTTGCTCCAATTGTTGTTTTTGAAAGTATTGGCCTCTCGGCTGTGTCGGTGGACAGGTTTGTTCTGTTGGTAGTCTATTGTGTAAATTTTCCCACCGAAAATTAGAATGATCTCTCCACCCCGATTGAGGATCGAATCTCCTCCCTTGCAAATTCTCGGTACCAACAGCATTGGCATATGCATCTATTTCCTCAAGAAGAATCCTCCAGTCATCAATGGTATGATCGGTGGTCTCACAAATTTTGCATGGTTTAACTTGTTGACTAATTCCTGCAGCAATCTTTCTAACAAAATAGATGAGCTCTTTTAATTGATATTGAATTGGTGCATCATTTACCTCTTTTACCATCTTATATGAGAAATCACGACTGCCAAACTGTTGTGAGTTTGCCGCCATGTTCCAAATCAGCTCTTTTACTGTCGCCGGGGTCTTGTCAACAAGTGCTCCTCCACTGGCCGCATCTATAATATTTCGGTCCATCAGACTCATTCCCTCATAAAAGTACTGGATTAGAAGGTGTTCACTAATCTGATGGTTTGGAAAACTTGCAAAAAGTCTCTAGAATCGCTCCCAATATGCATGAGGTGTCTCTCCATCAATTTGCATTATATCACAAATCTCCTTCTGTATATCGACTACTAGAAAGCTGGAAAATATTTTTGTAAAAACAAACTCTCCATCTCAGCCCAAGTGGTGATAGATCCTGGAAAATAATATAGTCAATCCTTCGCTAAAGCCTTTAAGAAAAATGGAAAAACTCTCACCTTAATTTGCTCATCAGTCACTTATGTAGTCTTCATACTTGAGCAAACCAAATGAAACTCCTTTAGGTGCTTATATGGGTCTTCATCTGCATAACCATAAAAGAAGGTAATAAGTGTATAATATCATAATTAAACTCAAAAGTGGTATTTGCACTAAAATCGGGAAATGTAATGCAAAAAGATTATTGAGCAATAGCAGAATTTGTGAGCTCCCTCAAAGTTTGCGTTCCTGTCATTATAATTTCAAAATGAATGTTAGTCTGACCTGCACAAAATTCTCCGAAAGAATGTTATGAGACTACATAAACTACGGGAAAAAATACGAAAAAAATAGAAAAATTACAAAAATTTCACAGTTGGACACTGCCAATATCTCTTTTTTTTCAAAGCAACTAACTCAAACATTTACATAAAAATATGAGAGAAAATAAATCAAACGAAGAAATGTGAATTCCACGAGAAAGAAAAAAATTTAAAAAATTTGCTGAAAAAAATTTAAAAAATTTGCTGAAAAAAATAAACTGCTACAGTTCACACTGGGTCACCAGTGTGAAACCTGCTGGCAGCTTAAATCTTCAAAAAAATAAAAACACACAAAAATCAACACAAATAAATTCACACCATTCCCCGGCAACGGCGCCAAAATTTTGACTGTGTTGTCGGGGCACGTCAAAATTAATTATATTATTTTACCTCGCTTTCCTCTACTATTTTATAGCTGTGGGGAGTAAAGGTCGATCCCACAGAGAACGGTTGAATTATTTTTATATTTTCTATGCTAATTTACGAATGCAAATAAGAGGGGGTTGTTGATGGATTTTGTCTGCTAAACTAATAAAATCAAATCTACTCTAATAAAACAATCAAATAAACATATTGCAAATAGTAATAAGAAGCAATTTTGGTTCACGGTTCAGTTTTTCTCCTATTCCAAATTATATGATTATTCAACATGTATCAATTTAATCGTGGAATTCCGACTCATGAACCAACAACAAGCTATGTTGATTTGTTTTATCCTTTAAGTGTAATTAATTAGAATAAGCTCTCTAATTAACCTATTTAATCAAACAGTTCAAAATACGCTCTTTGAATTTAATTTGTTAAACGCATTATCAATTAGGATAATAGGGTAGGCAAGTTATCGAATTCACACACTCGATTCAATTAGTCTTGAATTATTTTGATTATAATAATAAATATTATTAGTCGCTACAAAAGAGTTCAACATTACAACAATTACGGATTGTAATTTAAACCTTAGCCCTAAATAATCACAATTAACAATATATATTATAAATTAATTCAAACTATCAACATAATAAATTCGCACAGTGTCACAAAAATATAATTTACATAATATTGAAATAGGGTTCAACATTTCCTAAATTGGAATATAAAATTTAGTTACACATCACAAATTTATGAATTGAAAATATTAAAATAAAAAACATCACAAATTTAAGAATTTAAAAGAGTAAACCGAAATATTGTCTTTCTCTATCTTCCCTTCTTCAATTTGGCCGCATGAAATGTATATCTGCTGGAATCAATTTACTTTCCATTTTAATGAATGTTGCTCCTTTCCTCCGTGGGTGCTACTCTCTCCTGACCCCTGGAATCACCTCTCTATCCTCCAGATGAATGGCTGTTGTCTTCGTGACCTAAGTGGTGATGTTATGGTAGGTCAAAATTTGTATGGCTGGTGCCTTGCGTATGATCCTTTATTGTTGCCAATTTATTCTAATTCAATTTGTGAGCTTAATTAACTTTTCCAGCCAATAAAATTCTCTATAATCTTACTTTTTCGGATGGGCTAAGGATAACCAACTACTTATGTGGTTTATTGTATGAAATTGTTTTAAAAAAATGCTACAACTAACCATAAAAATAAAAATAAAAAGTAATTTCCGTCGAAACATTAAACAAGTAGGAAATAGAGAATGTACAAGAATTAATTGTATTAAAGTTACAATTATACCATTTAAAAATACGAACAATTTCTGACTTATCAAAGAACAAGTGAAAATATTACACACACACCATAATGCTGCCAAAACCGTTCGAAGAGAAGCAACCCAAAAACCTACACAGAAAGTTAGAACATTACTTTCAATATATCTTAGGCGGCCAGACATTCTATGAAAGAGGAGTTATTTGGCGGTAAAACATCAAACACACCTAAGAGAAAGCATTACCCAGTACCATGTCTCACTTGACGGTTCAGATAGAGACGTCGTCAAATACCAGCGGCCCATCATAACCATAGAACCCAACATCGAGAGGAGAAGGGAAGTCATCATATTGTTCAAAATCTTCGTAATATCCATTACAACAATCAAAAGGGTAGGAATTAGAATACCCAGAATCATATGATTGCCTAAATTCGCACTCATTAATGGATGGTTCATAATAAAAACACCAAATATCGGCAATGGAGTCAGAAGGGCGCCTCAGATCTTTTAGCTGCTCAGAACATCTGTTGCCTAAATAACCTCTTAGATGCAATCAACAAATGCTTTTTTGACTATTAAGAGAAAAACATCAAATTATATGTTTGAAGAAATGCAAGCTCTATCCCATCAATTCAATAGAAATTTTGTTTTAAAACTACGATTCATGAAACGCACCGTCAGCCAATAATAATAGAATTATCAAATTCCATATAAACAAAAACACTGGCAGCCTATCGATCTATGCATCATCTTGTACATAAGAAACATTCAAGGTATACCTCAATTCCTTGTGTGTCTGTGTGTGGAGGGGCTGGGGGTGGGGATCAAACAAATACTGTGCCTAGAAAATCATACTGTGTATCTAATAAATGGAGAATTATACCCATCGGCAATGTAGGTAATCAATTCATCATTTGCCGAAATAAGCAAGGCTAAGATCGAGCAGTTGTCCCTGGCCACGATCCACTGCGTTAAGGCACATCTTATCATGGTTCGCTTCCATGAGCTCTGGTTTGTTCATGACAATGACCCGCCACATGGCGGGATCCTGGCAAACTCTCTGCCAGGTAGTACACACTTTCTGTGCCCTCTCCAATATCTCTTCAACGCCAAGCCTTTGCAGGATATTAGCCGTAATATATTCTGGCAGTTCAATCCAAGCCGGCAGCGGCGGCGGGGCTGAGGATGAAGATACTGCGGCCTGAATTTCGTCTCCAATTTTCGGCTTTCAGAGTCTGGATTTGGATTTCCTTCTTCCCATGCTGTGATTTACTCTTCTGGAATTAGGGTTCTATTCTGAAATTAAGACGCGGGGGATAAAAAATAAATTCATGCATAATATATCAGGTTTCAATTTTGAATATTTTTTTCCACTAATCAAATATCATATATAGGAAATAAATGTTTATATCTTCTTATTTATTTAAAGAAATATTTTTATTTAGATTAAAGAGAATCCATCTAATTTACTTGCCGGCGGTGTACACAAAGTTTAGTTGCCAGCAGCGCGCGTGCACACACACACACATATATATATATATGTATTAAATTATGATAAATATTAATTTGTGCGCACAGTGATTCTGTACAATATAAGCAAGAAATATAAATGTTGTTTTTCTTGTAAATAAAAGTTTATTAAACAAGATTAATTTTCAACAAAAGTATATATACATGCGTACCAGGGGAGTGGAGGTGGAGGACAAAGGTGATCAAGATTCAGGCGAGCTGCCAACAATTGCAGCGCCTGGATTCTCCGTTTCCCGATTGGATTTTTCGTTTTCCCAATTGCAGCGGCTAGGGTTTTCCAGTCTTTATTCTATAGGTTAAAAGAAAGTACCATTTAAAATATATATATTATATTTAAAAAATTATATACGGGTCGGGCAAGGGCCGGTGGTACATATGTACCATGTCCGATTTGGTCCGAGCGAGGGGTGGGGCTGCCCCAACCCATTTACTGTACATTTACGTATATTAATATTAAATATTCTAGTTATTATGGTAATATTATTACATTTTTTACAATTTACTTATTTACTTTTATTTTTTAACTCTAGAGTTCACTCTTTTATTTTGTTGGTCTCTTATTGTTCCTACCAATTTTAATTATCTTCTTTTGTAGTTTTGTGATTGAACTATATTTTACTTTTAGATATTTTTATTAGAAAATTGACAACAATATTGAAAATATTGAGGAAAAAAATACAAAATCAACAATCCAAACAAAATGGGTCAAACTGAAAGACTAATGAACGAGTGGAGACGATTTTAGGTTAATTATTCTCTTGTGAAGCAGCTCCTGAAAAAAGTCATAACTCCCATTATCATCCCTCATCGTTACATCTTAATTAGTTAAATTAATAACAAAAATATATATGGAATTTTAAATAAAATTTAACAAAATTGGTCTACCTATTAATTGCAAATTATCTAAATCTCTCAAATAATTGTCAAGTTTAATTTCATTATGCTAATACATTCTGAAATTTAAGTGATTTCAATTGCATATTTTTCCCTTCTTTTTTTTTTTTTTGGCATTACAATTCCACAATTGGTCTCCTTCTTAAATCTTCTGCTTTATAAAATGAAACCTTATTTGTTACATTTTGAAAGATCGAGATTCTCCATGCATAAGATGATTTTTTTTTAATCGAAAATGATTTCTATATTGGAATGAAGTGTAATTTTAGTTTAATTGTTTCTAATGTGTTCTTCTGATATAACATAAATGAATGATAACTAGAACTATGTCAAGAAATTTTCGCTATAGTTTTAAATTATTAAATTTACTTAATTTACATGAAAGTTTTTTCAAAAAAGATCTATCCATACCAATTTTTGACTAAACTATATGTGTGTGTGCGCGTGTATAAGTATATAAAATTACATTAATTTTTTTATAAAATATTTACATAGATAAATCTGAGAATACTTCACCGAAGTTTTATTTGAAAAGGAAAATTTTCCAAAGATGCATGAAAAAAAAATGCCAAACCCATTTGAAAACTACCAGCATCATTTCAACAACCCAAAATTTCACAAAAAAAATGAGAATTTTGTCAAATTTCAAGACAAGCATTACTAGGCGACCAAAGAAGCATGCTCCATCACCAACCAAAAAATCTAAAAGCGTCGTCGGCATAATCAAAATCTTCATCATCATATCCATCATCCAAAGGCCCAAAAGTGTCGTCGGCATAATCAAAATCTTCATCATCATATCCATCGTCCAAAGGCCCAAAACATGGTTCACAAGCCAGCCACCAAACATCACTGACAGAGTGATGAGGGCCTTTCAGATCTTTCATCCAATCAGAACATCTGTAGCCTATATCCGTTGACATATTAAGATAGAAGCATCGCCTGAGATGGAGTGATTCAAGGTGGGGACAACCATCAAGAATGGCTTCAAGTCCCTCATTGTTCAGATAATTTGCAAAGAGACGAAGATGGCGCAAATGAGGCATCGTTTTTGCTATTGCTAGAGCATGCTTATTGCTCCAGTCATCTAATGCAAATTCTGGAGAAGGGTTATCGCAAAATGTAAATGATTTCAACATAGGGCAAGAAGTTCCGATATTTTTAATATCTGCAGCTTTGAGTGATGGCATGACAATAAGGTTCAACTCCTCCAAGTGTGGAAGCTTCTTGATTGCTTTGGCCAAACCTTCTCCCGTCAATTCCATTGTATCACTGCAACTATAAAGTTGAAGCCGTCTCAGGTGAATTGATCTGTAAAGGAATATGCGGAAAAGGGACAAGTCAAGCTACTTCTTATAAGGATGCACTGCTTAAAATGCACCAAGGGCAACAACACCATAAATAAAATAAACCCCCAAAGATTCTTCAGCATATTTTAGACCATGTAGTGTTGTCCACATCACCAAAGAATGACGAAATATGAAGTTATTTTTACTTGAGCAAAATGAGCATATTGTCATCATACAAAATACGAAAAGGACAGAGGCCAGCATGGTGAAGAAATAGTGAGACAATTTATTAAAGGAGAGTCCAAAATAATGAGCAGGTAGGCAGCAAAGCAAGGAGGAAGCGTATGGTGAAGTTTTAACATAAGCATATTTTCTTCTGTAAAATTAAGAAATGAAAAAAATGGGAAAAAAGAGCAACAAAATTTGATGAAAGTAGGTCAAAGGTAATTTAAAATCCCACCAAATTCCCCTTTTAATATTAGGATAGCGAATAGTGAAGGCCATTTCATGAACAAATCTTCTTTTTTTTACATACTTCTTAAAACACTTCTAGGTTTTTGAACAGTCAGAAGAAACTGCAAAATTATCTGTTTGACAACATCCACTGGTAAATTATTGTTCTAAGTTTAAGATTTACTGTCAGTTAACTAAAGAAACTATAAAATCATCAACATCCATATTAACGATATACACTGGTAGCCTTACGACGCATGAATGTTTTACATGGTATGAATCAGTGCCATTCACAAATACGCCGCAAATAGAACAAAGTTTTATTAAGAAAAAAATATAACAAATTTTGGGGCAAAAAGGAACAAAAAATAACATCGTGCACAGAGCAAGCAATCATATTTTTGGCATATAGGAAAGAGAAAATTATACCGATCAGCAATGTAATTCAGCAATTCATCATTGCCAAAATAATCAATAGATCGACCAATTGTCCCTTGTTGAGTAATATTTAGAGTGTATAACTCTAAACGTACTAATATTGAACCCAAACAAGTAAATAAATTACTTGTATTATACCCACAATAGAAGACACTACAACACTTTAAGAGGACTCACTATTTGAAGAGAAATACAAACACTCAATAGGAAGCTCACAACTCACACTCAAGACACTACACTTCTTATAGGAATGGAAGATTTGGTTTTTGGTGGATACATAACACAAATGCAAGGGAGGGTATTTATACTACTCTCCAAGCATTCTCCACCATACAATTATTATATTAAGAAAAAATTCTAACCACACATTAATACCACATTCTACACACTTCTCCTAAAATATCTCATTTCTACACACTTCCATCAAAATATCTCATTTCCACACTCTTCCACACAAATATCTTTCTTCCACAATCTTCTACTAAATGGATTGGACTTTTGTTTGTTCTTGGGCTCAACAAATAACTTGGGCTTGTGTTGATCTTCAACAATCCCCCTCAACACTAGCCCTTACTATTTGTACCACACCGAGTTGACGACGAAACGTTTCGAACTTGCCGGTGCTCAAGCCTTTGGTGAACAAGTCTGCAACTTGATCATCTGTCTTAATTTGCCTCATCTCAATTTCTTCCTGCAAAACCTTTTCTCTGATAAAATGGTAATGAACCTCAACATGTTTAGTTCTTGCATGAAAGACTGGATTCTCCGCCAAACGAATTGCCGACTGATTGTCACAGTACAACGGAACTGCATAATCTACTGGCTGGTGTGCATAAGAAATGTCAGGTCGAGTTAAGGTTAAGTAGATTAGACTACCTACCAATTGTCGATACATCGTTGCATCTTCCAAATCTTTTCCTTCATATGCACACATTTTGGCATTCGGTTCCATCGGCGTCGAAATTGGCTTGCATTCGAGCATTCCGAACCTCTTCAACAAGTCTTTGGAATATTTTTGCTGACAAAGAAATATTCCTTCTTGTGTGCGATCAACCTCTAAACCAAGGAAGTGCTTGAGCTGACCAAGTTCTTTCATCTGGAAACGAACCGATAAATTCTCCTTCGTGCGATGAATTTCCGTCTCATCATCACCGGTTATGATCAAGTCATCCACATATACTAGCACGATAGCTAGCTTTCCTTCATTCACTTTAACAAACAAGCTGGAATCTGCAGGTGTTACTGAATAACCACTTTGAGTTAGAAATTCAGCAATCTTACCATACCATGCCCTGGGTGCTTGTTTCAAGCCGTAGAGTGCCTTTCGCAGCTTACACACATATCCAGGATGAACTTGATTCTGAAAGCCCATTGGTTGGATCATGTAGATCTCTCGATCCAGCTCTCCATGAAGAAAAGCATTCTTCACATCCATCTGCCACAAACTCCAATCTTTGTTGGTTGCAAGTGCAAGCAGGACTCGAACAGTTGTAAGTTTTGCCACTGGACTAAACGTTTCATCATAGTCTAGTCCATACTGTTGAGAGAAACCTCGAGCTACCAATCGTGCCTTGTACCTCTCGATTGACCCATCTGGACGACGCTTTATCTTATAAACCCACTTGCAGGATATGGGTTTTACATCTTTTGGCTTTGGCACGAGATCCCAAGTTTGATTTTGCTGAAGTGCATCGATCTCTTCTTTCATAGCTATCATCCACTCAGACCTCCGCGATGCTTCTTCGAACGTCTCAGGCTCGGTTGCTTCTTCAATAATGGCTGCATTTGCGTACTTAGGATTTGGCCTTCGTGTTCTTGTTGACCTTCGAAGTTGAGACTGTGGAGTTGATTCTTCCGTTTCATTAAGCCCATCTTCTTCGTTTGGTTGTTGATACACTCCAGTTTGCCAAGGATTCTGAGGTACCCTTGTTTCGACATTGTCGCCGTCTGGATCTCCTGGTTCATCTGAAGTTGGTTTGAGTTGGATAGTATGCTCCCCCATCTTCTGTTGCAGCTTTTCTCCAAATTCTATGGAGTCTGGTAGCACCTCCTTCTCTGAGGACCACCAAGAAGATGCTTCATCAAACACCACATTGCGTGAAGTGTAGCATCTTCCACTTGTTGGATCGCAACATTTCCACCCCTTTCTTTGGCTGTCGTATCCCACAAAGATGCATCTAACAGCCTTCTTGTCGAACTTGCTTCGTAAATGATCAGGAACAAATACATAGCACACACAGCCAAATACTCGAAAGTAGCTAACTGTGGGTTTCATATTCCATAGTTTTTCAAAGGGTGAAATAAATTCTAACCTTGGTTGAGGAAGTCTGTTGATCACAAAGGCTGCAGTCCTCATTGCTTCGGCCCAAAACCTTCCAGGTACGTTCTTTGCATGGAGCATACTTCGACAAATTTCTGCAAGGTGTCGGTTCTTTCTCTCAGCCACACCATTTTGTTGTGGTGTGTTGGCACAAGTGTATTGATGACGTATTCGGCACTCCCTTAAGTATTGAGAAAACTCGATTGAGCTATATTCTCCCCCATTGTCTGTGCGTAAGCAAATAATCTTCTTTCCTACTTCTCTTTCGACTGACTCTTTGAACTCTTTAAACTTTGAGAATGTGTCAGATTTTTCTTTCATAAAGAAAACCCACACATACCTGGAGAAGTCATCAATAAATGTCACCATGTACCGCAAACCGCCAATTGATGGTTGCTTCACTGGCCCGAATACATCAGAGTGAACTAACTCTAATGGTTCTTTGGACTTAAACTTCGATTCCTTGTATGGCAATTGGTGCGCTTTACCATACTGGCATCCTGCACATACTGTGTCTGTTCGCACCTCAAGTTGAGGAAGCCCCTTAAGCATTGACTTCTTCATCATCACACTTAGCTTGGAGTAGCTAACGTGACCTAACCGCATGTGCCATAGATCTGCTGTCTCATTTTTTCTTGTCTTGTCTACATATGCAGACTCTGCTGACATCACGTAGACTGACTCCAATCGTCGTCCCTCCATTGTCGGTGTTTCTGAGATTTTAAGGTCACGATAAACCTTTACATCTCGAGGACCGAACAAGACATAGTGGCCTGATGATGTTAATTGAGCCACAGATAGCAAATTTTTCTTCATTCCTGGGACATGGTAAACATCTTGAAGTGGCACCTGGTTAGAATTATA
The DNA here is from genome assembly GCA_028749325.2 of Caryopteris x clandonensis. Classification (NCBI taxonomy): domain Eukaryota; kingdom Viridiplantae; phylum Streptophyta; class Magnoliopsida; order Lamiales; family Lamiaceae; genus Caryopteris; species Caryopteris x clandonensis. Next base: position 4,857,720 of record JAPYKT020000011.1, read on the forward strand.
TCGGGGAGTAACTATCGTCTTACCGATGTGGGCTATCGGCAACCTTGAGTTGTCAGCTGTCACCACCACACGACCTCCCTTGTATTCAGACAAGTCCTGCAATTTCTCTTTATCACCCGTCATATGGTTTGAGCAGCCCGAGTCTACGATCCAATCATTCTTGTAGTCAATATGTTCTGGTGTTACCGTGAGAGCTAATTCTTCTTCCTCCATGGCGAATAATGCATCGGCATCCCAACCATCTTCACTATTCTCTTTAGAACTAGAGGTAGCAGCATTACCTTCAACCTGCTTTTTCCTACTCCAACAGTCTTTTGCCATGTGACCATTTTTCCCACAGTTGTAACATTCTCCATTGAACCTTTTGTTGTTACCGCGATTCTTCGAAGCTCCCCCTGGACGAGAGCCTCCCTTTCCGTGGTGGCTTTTTACAGTGTTACCACCCTTTTTAGATCCACCATCAGTGTGCCGCTTGAAACTGTCTTTGCTTTTATTGGTGTAGAGCGCTTCCTCTTCACCCTTCAATGAGACTCCTCCCATTTGCTTGGCCATAGCTTCTTGACCTGCAAGCAAATTTTCAAACTCTACAAGCGATGGTTGTGTTGGCCATCCTTGTACAGCGGCAACAAACCCTCGATACTCGGGTCTCAAACCATGGATAATTATTCTCTTTATCCTGGTTTCCCCAATAGGAGCTGTCGGATCTAAATCTGAGATTTTGCGGCATATCGACTTTACCTTATGAAAGTACTGGGCAATCGTCATGTCTCGTTGCGCCATTGATAGAAGCTCATTCTCCAGAAGTTGTAGCCTTGTATCATTCTTCCTTGAAAAGAGTTTAACGAAAGTGTCCCATGCTTCCTTTGGTGTTTTGGCATCCCGGATGTGTTCCAGCATTTCTTCTTCAACTGTAGTCTTTAAAGCAAACATCGCTTTGCCTGCTTTAATCTTCCATTTTCGCAAGACGCCGTTGGCATCTTCCGCCGCCGGTTGTGTAGCTTCACCGCCACCGACAACCTCCCAAAGGTCTTGACCTTGTAGGTAAGACTCCATGCATGTCGCCCAAGTATTGTAGTTTTTGTTGTTGAGCTTCTTGATTCCTCCAACAACTTGAAGGTCACCCATTGTGCCGGCAAGACTTCGACTATACCGAACAACCTTAACTCACAAACTTGCAGAGTACCAAACTCCTCACGACTCAAGATAGCTCCAACAAGAACGATCCCTGACCGTCCCGCTCTGATACCAATTGTTGAGTAATATTTAGAGTGTATAACTCTAAACGTACTAATATTGGACCCAAACAAGTAAATAAATTACTTGTATTATACCCACAATAGAAGACACTACAACACTTTAAGAGAACTCTCACTATTTGAAGAGAAATACAAACACTCAATAGGAAGCTCACAACTCACACTCAAGACACTACACTTCTTATAGGAATGGAAGATTTGGTTTTTGGTGGATGCATAACACAAATGCAAGGGAGGGTATTTATACTACTCTCCAAGCATTCTCCACCTCATTTTCGTTGTTTGGCTTTCTGTCTTTGGATTCCGATTTCCCTCTTTCCATGCTGATCGGCTCCTAGGGCTGTGTTCTCAAACGCGCGATGAAAGTGAGTCTTAAAGCCTTATCCAAAAGGGAATTCAAAACGGCATTATTACTAGTTTCCACTATTAATTATTATTATTTTTAAGATAATACGGTTTATTACTTAATTTTTTCAACTAAATAAAAATATTTTGTTAAAAAATTATTATTAGGTTCTTATAGTGCTCTTATTGTTTACATTTATTAAAAAAAATATATAGTCATATATGTTTAACTTGCGATTGTTTATGTCAGCAGAGATGCGATTTTGTAATTCAAATGAACAGTATAAATTTTATATTTGTTGTGATAAAATCTGTAAAATGAGTAATTATAATGTTGGAAAAATGATGAAAACTTGTTTGAATTCGTTTTGTAATTCCTAGTTGTGTAATAATTTAGTTAGTTATATTTATTTGATTTATAAGATGATTTTGTGAAAAAAAAAAAAAAAAGAGGGAGAATAAATAGATATTAGGTTTTTTAGAGGATAAAGCATTTACTCAATATAAAGATTGAGTTATAATACAAACAAAAATTTGAATTTACAGGTTCATATGCAGAAATGTTCATGTTAGTGCAGTACTGAGTTTGAGAGGTGTGACAATTTTTCTGTGAATTTAGGTATTTTTTAAACATATAATAATAATAATAATAATAATAATAATAATAATAATTATTATTATTATTATTATTATTATTTACAGCATTTTTAGTAATTCGAAACGTCATTTTCCAATAATTTATTACGTGGAAGGGGCTTAGTATTTATATGTATATTAATATCATATTTCGTCTATATAGTTTGGGTTTAGTGAAGAAGTGAAAATAGAATATGAATGTGGGAATGAAATATCTTATTGATTTCCTTTACAGTCATTAGCTTCCAACAAGAAATATGTATTTTATTTTTTTAAATTAATTATAATCAAAATTCTTATTAAAATAAGAGTTGTATTTTTCTAGAAGCATGAGTGTTTTTATTAGACAAAAATATAATTTTTTAAATAATTTTAACTTTTTTGTTAATTTAACTTACTCAGTTATATTTGATCTATTTCTACATTTAAAAAAATTAAATATCTTACGGACTATTAAAACAAAAAATTAAGTTTTGATACAAAATTCGTATCTTGGGAAATAAATATTCTCCTGAAATAAAATTCTTATTTTAAAACGGAGGAAGTAAGTTCAATTTGTCTATTTACATTAATGATAATCGAAATTTTTTACACTAAAATAATAGTTGTGTTCATTAAAAGTCTGATTTTTTTTTGTTAATTAAACAAAAATATAATTTTTTAATAATTATAATTTTTTGCTGTTGATGTAACTTATTCAATTATATTTACTCTATTCCTAAATTTAAAAAATTAATATATATTTTTGTTGTGCTTATTAGAACAAAACATTAACTTCTGAATCAAAATTCTAATTTTTGGACAAAAAATTAATTTTTAAATAAAATTCTTAGTTTAGGGATCATTAGAAATATATAATGTTATTCTTTATTAAAAATGGATTTTTAATTATTTAATTTTAGCAACGGCTAATAGATTAGAAAATTGAAAAGGAATTTCCAACCTGTAACATATTTAAAATCTTTCCAAATATATTTTTTCAAGTTTGAAGCCTGTATTATTCATTCCAACCCTATGCATTCATGAGACTCGTATACATATAAAATCCAAACATAATTCCAATTTATAACCTATAATTAATGGGAAAACATTAAACTAAAATACTTTTATTTTTATTTGCAAGTCATTATAAAATTAATTGTATATTTAATCATACTTCACTGATCATACAAGCCACTATTAATAAAATAAAAGGTTTCTTTTTCTAATACAAATATAATCGAAATTTAGATAGCCTGATGATATTGTTTAATATGTTACGATGATAATAAAGAAAAGTGAGTCTCACCTTCAACAAATAAAAAATAATAATACTATTAATAATAATAATAATAATAATAATAATAATAATAAAGAACATTATTAGCAGAAATTTAGGGATAGTAATTAACTAATGCTGAAGCATTAATCATTATTTCGTAGAAAACGTGTTGATATATAGATGGAAGATATTCTCAACGGGAAAAAAATAATTACTGAATAATACAGTTATAATCAACGGGCAGAAAATTGTTCAAACTTCTGTGATAACCAATTTGGCAATAATCTCAGTATATACAATCAAGCTCTCTGAAGCTATAGGTTAAAGCGAAGAAATTAAAAAATGGCTTCTTAATAGACGCAGTCCTGGAATCTTCTCTCCGTTGTTCTACTTTTCTTGGACTAGAATCTTTTCTTCATCCTCCGTCCTACACCAGTTCGAAGTAAGTTTTTTTTTATTTTCTGTTTCTTATTTATTGTTTTTTACCTTCTTAACCCCCTCTCGAATTCGCTTAAATTCTTGGAAATCTTGAGTCGATCGCATGTGTTCTCGGTACTTCATGAACCTGATTGTTTGTTAATTAGTTTGTGTTATTTAGTTTTTGCTTCATGATTTTTTTATTTTTTAATTTAATCTATCATGTGTCCCATTCAATTTGAAACAAGTTTAGCTTTTCCTTAAAACTGATTGAATTTTGGTCTGCGGAGATATTGTTGGGTCTTCTTCAATTTCATCAGTTAATTGGTTCCTTGGAGGTGGTGGGTCTTCTTCAATTTCATAGAATTTGTGGAGACAATATTTTGTTGTGTCACCCATTGGTTTACTGATATAGTACAGAGAGTTGGATTCATAGGACTTGGAAACATGGGATCCCGAATGGCCCATAACTTGATTAAACCAGGATATAGTGTCGTGGTCCATGATGTGTATTTTTTTCTAATCGACATATTTCTTTTTCTTAAGATATGATTGGATCATCTTGTATATCCTTTTCTTGGATAATTTTTCTATGTTGAAACTCATTTACTTTGAATGTTTGCATGATCGTCATTCTGAAGGATGATGAAAGTAGTTGCTTACATTTGGGTTGCATTTGGATTGGGAGATTTGAGAATGGATTTGAAATATGTATTTGCACATCCATTGGTGGTGTTTGAGTTGATATGGATTTAGAATCCGCCACTTTCATTTTAAACTAGGTTTTTTAGGGATTTGGGTGGGTTTGAAATCCACTCGAACTTGGTTTTCATTTCAAATTCCTCATTCAACCTCAACCTTGGTGGCTTTTCCTGACATGGAGTTTATGCTGGTTGATATCCTAAATTGCCTTTCTTATGGATAATGTTATTGGTTCTTGTTCCAAAACATTTGGTGAAGCCTTTTTAATCCACTAGCATGATTTCTTGTAATCTTGTTTTGATACAGAAACTATGATTTCATGAAGAAATTTTCCGAGAAAGGCTTTCTTACAAAGAATTCACCTGTTGAAGTTGCTAAAGCAAGTGATGCTGTGATTACTATGTTTCCATCTTCGGCCCAGGTAAGCTTTAAAAAAAGTTGAGTTTATAAAAGTATTATGATTCGATAAACTGTTTGGGAGGTGGTGTTACAGTGTCGAGCAATTCCATTAAACAATATTCTTCTCTAGCACCATTACTGCAATCATGAAACTGCCTCCATATATAACTATTATATCAAGTCCCAGTTTCTTGGGTGAAAATTCTCGCGTTAGTTGCATTTGGTAGTCATATCTACTATGTTGTTTCATCGTTTTTGGGTTTTGTTTGCATCCACTCTGAAGGTCACACATGCAACCCGTCATATACTAAACCAAATTGGCCAAGACATCTTGTCTTTCTATGTAAGTGATGGATGTTTACACCGGACCAAAAGGTATGCTTATTGGTGGAAACCTAATAAGATCATGTTTGTTCATAGATTCTTCCACGATTGATCCTCTAACATCCAGGAAACTTTCTGTCGTCGTTGCTACTTCTAATTCTAAAGGAGTTAGAGGTTCTCATTATTAATTTTTGGCCATAATTACTTTCTTCACTTTGATTAATTTCTGGTTCCTCATTTCAAGGTTTTGTTTCTGATTTAAGTTTATTTCTCCAGATTAATAGATCATTCAAATTTGTTTTAACCATCTCTGATCAAACCAACAACCTTAAATATCAATCAATAGAGTCCTTGTATGTTCATTCTCATCCCAAAGTAATACCTTTACTTTTCCTCATACATGTTTTCTGCCCTTAATAAGATGAACATTGCACTCCAAAATATGCTCCATACGCTTCAAATAATGCATGTTTGGGGCAACTCATTTTGTGTTCTGGTAAATTCTTCTGGAGAGAGAGAGAGATGTCTGGAAAATGTTGGAAAATTAATATATTTTAAAAAATTTATAAACATGTTTGTGTACAAAATATCGTATTTAATTAGTTATAGTTTAATGATAGGAGCATGTGACTACTTCAAAATCCATTCTTGAAATAGTCAATATTTGAGCAAATGTTATTTCTGTGGCCCTATTAGGAAAAGTTGGAGTGAAAGTTTCATTTGAGTCTGTTAAAATTGTGATGACGAAAATAGTAGGGCAGGTATTGCAACCAGAATAGTTCTTTGATCAATTAATATAATGTTTCTCCTTTTGTTATTTACGTGATTCTATCATACTTATGTTTTAATTTTATGAATAAATGATTTGTTTATGTTTTAGCTCTATGGTGACTTTAATTTTGACGGATGAATCTTATTGCATTCTAATATGTTCGCTTTTTTATTTCACTTAAAATACGACTCTTAAGTGCACGAGGTAAATTATAATAAAATATGGTGAAAACAAGTATTGTATCCAGAGGGACTTTATATTGTAAAATAAATAACAAAGCAAGTCAAACAACTAAAGATATTCACAGATGCTCATATGAGTTTCTTTTAATGTATCAAACTATATTTTATTCCTATATTTGTATGAGGATCATATGAGAATAAGCACGGCCATGTGACTTGAGACGTGGTCTATACATCCTTAATTATCTCTTTTTCTGTCAAAACTTCAACAAATACGTGACGTTAACAAAATATAACAAAATCATAATGAATTCGTCACTTAGGTACATGCAATTGCCTAATAAATTACACATAATAACCTAGCGATCATTGTTTTAAATCTAATATACAGAGGATTGTTGTAAAATTAAAATTAATATATTTCAATAGATTTATTACATGTTAGTGTACAAAATATTTTATTTACTTAATTATAGCTTAATCCTTGATTTCTAATTGTCTTCCATCATTCCCAACTTGATTTGCTTGATTTCTAGCATTCTGTATATTGCGGCGATACTGATGCCCTATGGACGCATCACAAATCTCGAAAGCCCATCATCACCAAAGTATTACACAAACAGGTCAGTGTAGTCATCATACTCATAACAATTGTTATAAGTACCACACAAGTACCCATAATCATCACCAACAAGCCACTTAATATCACTGATGGAGTCAGAACGGCGTCTCGGGTTTTTTATAAGATTTCTGATAGCAATTTCCAAAAGAAGGGATTGAAGATTTCACTTACTTAGAAGTTCTTATGTTCATAGCGTGATCAAAACAGGGAATGGAAAGGGCACATTTTAGATTAGAAGCTGACCCTCTGTTAACCCCAGATTGGGATTTTTCCCAGTAGTTGAGCAAATAACAATGGTCATTCACTAAGCACAAGCAATACTGGCTAATCTGATTATCCAGAAAAATATTTACATACTTATCCTTGAAACGTTTGCTACTATTTGCAGATAAATTTGGATTGTTAGAGAGACTAACAAATCATATACTGAATCCAAAGTCGATCTTGTAACAGAATCATCCATCAAAAAACAATTTACTAATGGCACGTCACTCAGCCGAAGAACAATAAAGTTATCAGCGTACATGCAACCTTTCTTTCCATCATCTCATATATTGTCACACACACATCATCATCATCATCAAAGGCCAAAGCCTAATCCTCCTGCTTCTCACACACACATCATAAACATACAGCAGGATGCACCGAAATGGCTCAAATAAATTTAGGTATGATAAGCAAAAAGATAGAGAACCTTGGAAAATAAAGCAAAAGTTGTGCACATAATACATTGAATCATCCATCGTATATGAAACTATACCATCGAACAACCTCGTTGACCAATTCATCCTCACCAAAATAATCAAGACTAAGATTGATCAATTGCTCCTAGCTCTGATCCACTACGAGATGAAACATGTTATGGATCTCCTGATACATGTAATTCTCATGTCAATGACTGGCCACATGGCGGGGATCCTGGGAAATTATCTGCCAGGTAGTACACACTTTCTGAGCACTATCCAGTATGGCTGGAGCACCAAGCCTTTGCAGGAATATTAACCGTGATATCTCTGGGCAGTTCAATCCACGGCGGTGGGGGCAGAAGCGATGGCGGTTTATGCGGCGAAACTGAAGATGAAGCAACCGCCATCGTAAGTTCCTTTTTGTTTTTCGGCTTACTATGTTTGATTGATTTAGGGTATATTTGGACTAGGTGTGCACAATGGGGTTATGAATTATGTCACAGCCCAATTCGTGTTTAGTTATAGGTCGTGGGTTAGGATTCCGTCCACAACTCTATCACTCTACATATTTTTTTCTTTCTTTATCTCTTTTATTCTCAAGAAAACTACTCAATATATTTTTTTTTCATCCCAAAATATTAATTACTTATAACTTGTGATATTTTGTGAATTTCAAGTTTATGGACTCATACGAAATAATGAGTCCATAAACTTGTGAACCTTGTTTTGTCATAAAAATTGAACTTATATACATGGCTTGCTATTTTTTATTTAAATTTGTATATGAACTTCTGGCTTGACCACCAATAGTATCACCCTGCAAAAATAATGAAATTAAATATGTTAAATACTACATGTTTTATGTTACCCATTTTATCATGTTTATTATGAAATTTATTTTTAACAATACATGTTCATCCTTTAAAACACACTTAAAATTGCAGATCTAATTTTTGTCCATAAATGTAGGTAAATTGTAAGCGCGGACCAGATAAAGTCTAAAAGTCTAATTCCTTCTCTTCGGATGAAGATCTTTCACAAAGTTGAAAATAGTCGACATTACATATCAACAAAATAAGGTCAGAAAAACATATGAATAGTAAGAAAGCACAATGTAGACGACACAAAAATGATACACTATGTACAATAAAAATTCAATTTAATAGATAGTTAGGTATTGCTAAAAAATTTAGGAATTAATTCAATAGATGGGTACGTATCGGTATTGTATTCTAGATATGAGATATGTTACATATATGAATAGATTATTGTGGAAATTGATAAGTTAAATCAACGTTCCAAATCTTGTAATATTATTAAATCACATATAACAAAATTTTCTAAAAATAAATATATTAAAATAAATATTTATTGGTCAGCTATATAACAAAATTTTCCATAAAACACGTATTTCTATTTTTAGGAAGAAAATGGGCAAAAAAATTCATTATAATATAAATAGAAATGTTCACTTTACTATTTTTTATATGTATATATAGATTATGGTCAAAATTAGTAATGTAGAAGCTTACAAATGCTAGGTAGAATTTATATTCTTTAATTAGTTAATCAATTTTATTACTCTTCATAACAAAATGTATTATTAGTGCTCCATCGTTTTTACTTTTATAATCCATCTTATAAATTAAAAGTTAAAAAATCTCTACTTTATTTATCAAAGGATCTGAACTTTTGGAAAAAAGGAAAGGACAAAATCAAAGAAACACATACCATAACAATATCTAATGTGCTTATATAATCTCTTTGTCAAGTACTTTAAACTTGTTATAACACTTTATTAATATAAATACATACATGATGGCAACACAAAAACTTTTATGCATTGGGTGGTACCACGAGCAACTCGATTTATTTATTTGTTTAACTAAAAAATATTACATAATTACTTGAAAAGTAATGCTGCCAATATTTTACCGTAAAAAATTAGTAACACATTTTAAATATAATATTACTTTTTAATTAATTAAATAACATTGTAGACGGGTATACAATGCACCCGATGCACAAGAGACTCTAATAGTAATGTCATATATTAGTTTCGTATAAAATCAAATGAATTTGTAAAATGGGAATCGACAAAATTGAAAAGATAACATTCTTGCCAATCAAAGTATTTTAAATCTGTCATGCAAAATAAGCCGATGAATTGTTTCTACGAAAAAGTGACCTATCTTAAGTGGTGAGAGTTTTCACTATCTAGATCGTGTATTTGGTTATATATCATAAGTGATAAGAGCAATTACTATCTAAATCATTGGTTTAGAGATCGAGTTATTTTTGTCAGGAATTTTCTTTAATTTTTATATTTGGAGAATAATGGAAATAAAAAAGGGCAATTTATGTGCATATAAAATAATTAATGGGACGAGCAGTTGAGTTTAGCACATGGAGGGAGACGACTATTTGTCTGTCAAAGTTAAAAAGTAAACTAGAGCCAACCAAATTGTCCTACTTTCCCAACAATTGCGCAAATATTAACTGCCCAAACAATTCCCTGCTCCTCCCTTAATTAAATTCAGAATACAGAATACAGAAAGAAAAGAGAGAGAGAGAGAGAGGGGGGTTGGTCTGCAGAGCAACCTTTCCTGGTTCGATCTCTCAATCATATACTAAATAAAAAGAAGAAGAAGAAAATAAGCATTTTGTTCTCTTCTGCAGCATCTCTTCTCCTTGATTTCTTCAAAGTATTCATATTGTTCTTGGCTAGTTCGAGAAATTTCCTTGTGATCTTGGTTGCATTTTGTAAGAAAACTATGAACGAGGTTCGTGCGAATTCCTTCCCAAACTTGGCGTCCGCGCTGACTACCTCCTTACAACCATACGATGATTCAGCATTAGAAGGTAACAAAATCATCGAGATCATATAACGTGTGTTTCACTCTGTGTTCAATAATTTAGATTCATGCAGGTGTGTATCTTAAAAGCACTCGTCGGTCGTAATTTAGTGTCAAGAATCTGGATAGTTGAATATATAGTGAAACATGGAAACTGGAAGTTGAAATCAATTTTTTTCTCCCTTCAATATTGACAAAAAATGAACTCTTGAATCCACTTTAGCTATAAAAAAAAGGAGGCAAAAGTAATAGTCATTTCGTACAGGCGAAAATAACCCTTTTGAAGCCAACAGATATCTTGAAATTTATAAGTTTCGAGATATATCAGCCACTTGAGACTCTCATGAGTCTAATGGTCAACAATGGTTGGAGTTCAAGATATTATATCTATAAGTTCTTCCTACAGTTCTCGATGTCGTGAACTTTGAGTTGAAGACACACACATATGTTGAAACACCCGAGCTTCGAAATATATTACAATTTTCAATACATGCTTCTCGCTTCAAGAAATTGTTATCGAACATTTTAACTAGAAATATGCCACATAAGAATTTTAAAAAAATATATATTCCATGAATATTTATCTTTCTTTTTTTTCTTGGTGGTGGTTTAGGGGTAGCAGCACATATAAAGTTATTACTAAAACTAATCCAAGATCACAAAGATGCCTGTGGAAAAGGGAAAACGGACAGCCGGAGAATGCTGAGGGTGGCCACAATGATGACCATTTTGGATAACGTGAGGACAAGAATTCAGAAATGTCAAGCATTTGGCAACAAAAGAATATCAGATAACACCGACCTGCGGCAGAACCACCCAGCCAAGGACAAGAAGCCCGGCGGCGAGTTGGTGGCTGCCGATGAGAAAGAAAAGCTGAGAAGAGAGCTGACAGCATGCATGGCGGCCCGGAAAAGCCTCGAGATGATGTGCAATAGTTTGGGGAAGGAGAAGGAGATAATGGCTGCGGAACTTTCTAGAAAGGTGCACGAACTGAATGAAATAGAGGAACTCGTGAGTGGTCTCAAGGCACAAAATCAGAAATTGGTTAAGAAAGTTCAGAAATGTGCTTTAAATCATAAGGACTGTAGATGTAGTGGTGGAAGAGAATTGCACGGAAATGCAGCAGTACAAGAACAAAACAAATCAAAGCTACTTTTGAGATCGAATGATGAGTGCCGAATGATGAAAAAGAAGCTCGAAGAGACAGAAGAAGAGAACTGAAGGCAGGCTTGGAGAGAATTCGAAGCCTTAATGATCAGGCCGATTTTGGTGTTTGTGGGCCATCTGGTTTGCTAGCAGGAGAAGAAGACATAAATTTGGACCAGAAGCACAGGATTGAGTTTAAAATGTCCCATAAGTTCTCTTCTGTTCAGACAGAACTAGTTTTTCTTTTGCCTTAAATGATGTTGTGATTAAAAGATGTAACCAAGTTAAGGGTATTTATGAGGAAATTTCTTGAACGTAGCATTTGTAGCTAGTCATGTGGCCGAGAACCCACGTAATCTGTTTTTGAAACTTTCTATGTAAATTGGGTAGAGCTATCAATCATGGTCCATTGCACCGGCCGGCCAGCATATGTGTTGGGCTAGGTTACATATTATAGGCCTGAATGAAGATCATATCCATTGGCCAGGCCTTACGGGCACCCAGGTTCAGGCCGACTCATGTTGGTCACATACATTTTAAGGGAATAGCTTGGGAAGATATCCAAAAGCAAAGGCCCGAAGAGAGATCAAGCCTGTTCTCGGATGGCCGATTTGATAGCTCTAAGCTTGGGGTGATATACGTTGTTGACAAAAGTCAAAGGATCCTTTTTCCAATCTGTGTTTACTTCTTATGCCAGCCATTGGATACTGCACATGCATGTTGAAAATCCAACTTGAACACCATACTAATGGGGTTGACCAAAAATATTACATAAAATACAACCATCAGTCCAACAGCTAGAATAGAAGATGAAACACGGTTTTGGAATGGAAATCAATCGGATTAGGGAGTCATGCATGCCAAATTTGAGAAGAGTATAAACAACACCCTGAAACAATATATAAAGATCAAAGTGCTTTGTACATTTACATACTAGAAATTTGACTTTCCTTGGATTTAATTTATTCTAACCAGTCATAGACACAACTAAAGTTAGAGAAACATAGATTTCATTGTTTATAGGCAAGAAGAGACAGAATCATTCACCAAGTTTTTGCAATTTGTAACCTGCAATTGAATTCATAATCCATGAATTGCTTGCTACGAGCGCACCAGCCGAACTGGCTAATGCTTCTGCTTGAGTACGTCTTTGTTTCAAAACTGAATTTCCATTGGATGTCCTGCATTCATCAGGAAGCTCGATGCTGTAAATAACAAATGTAGTTGCAGAGCATCTGTTCAACTGAATTGTGTGGTCTTCCACAACAGGCTTTCTGTTCAGAACTTTTCCTCCGGCTGCTATCACAAGATCATGAAGATATCCTTTGTATGAAAGCGTAAAATCACCCATGAAATAGAATGTGTAGCCATCAAATAGTCTAGGTTGCTGCTAAGCCACAGAAAAAAGAATAAATCGCAAATTATTAGAATGAAGTGATGAAGAGGGCGCATCAGAGGGAGGGGGAGAGAGAGAGAGAGAGAGAGAGAGAGAACCTTGTTTAGAAGTCTTAATCTTCCAAGCTTAGGTCCATCTCTGATCCCGTGAATGTCAACTGAAATCTCATACTGCTTCTCATCAACTAGATCCCCAGCTTCAATGCAAGCTTTAATCCCTGAATAAATAGAAATACATGATAGATATTAAAGCAAAATGAAGTGAAGCTGCATTGTCAAATTGTATGGAACTTGTCTTTCAGAAACTCGAGTAGAAGATATTGAGTTAATCTAGACTATTTTATAGATGGAAAAATACTCACACTGAACGCTCAGGATCAATTTTCCTTCCAAGATACCCATTAAAAATTTTAATGTCCGTCTGCATGCTCCATTCTCATCGGTAGATGCAATTACATGGGTAACAATTGGCTCCCAGTTCTTCAGTATTGTTACCCCAGTCAAGTTCTCAAATTCAGCAATAATTTCCTGATTTGTAACAAGTTAGTTAAAAATGTGAACTCTTGTGATTTTACACATAAAACTTATTGTAAGTAATTACAGATTTGTTTACCTTCTCTGTATTAGTGAGGGCTGAACAACAAAATACCAGATTCTTGAGCTTTTTCTTAGATTTCCACTGCATATCTGGACTAGTTTTGCATTCATCAAGGGTTTGTACTTGATCTTCATGGATGCAATTTTTTCTGGGGTTTAAAAGCGAAACAGAAAAAAATAAGAAAAACAATTCATAACATAGACTGTGCTAATACAGAATATAAATCTGGACTGCATAACATTCCTATACTTATTGAAGGAAATGCAACAAACCTTTCAGCAGAAGATTTTCTTTTCTGCCTGGACTGAGATTGAGGCATCTCATTTGGCAGTTGAGATGAAGTATGAACTGGACATAGCATGACAAAATTTTCCTGTCAATTGTAGTAAAAAATACAATATTAATTAACATTTCTTTTCTTCAGATTCCAAAAATCAGTCTCACTAGATTACACTTACATAATCCCACCGGCATTGTGGAGTCAACTTAGCACAAGTAACATGAAAGCTCTTGCGACAACTCTTTTCATAACACCCAAGAGCAGCTCCTTTGCTACCACAGCAACAGCATCTAATTCTCCGACTTCTAGACAATTCAGTTTCGAGGTTGACAACATCATCATCTTCGAAATACACATTAGGTGCCCTGCAAAAAATGTATTACCATAATATGCGTTATAATACAGTTTAAATAACACAATGAAGTATGTGCTCCCTCAATAACTCAACCCCCAGGACTTATATTCATCTCATTACTTATTTTCGAACTTGATGGTGCATACAATACCAATGTAATTAAGATGAAAGAGGTGAAGAGCTCTCGAATTTTATCAGCAGCAAAATGTTTAAATTGGTAATTCAATATTTCATTTTTAATTAAAATATATACTGTTGACCACCCCCAGCATAGTTGAGTAAATGAACATGAGGCAGTGAGCTGTTGAAGCTTCATTATACATTTCTATAACACAGCTTAGTTCCCAATATAGAAAATTATTCTAAACTGCCATACCATTCCGCACAATTTTTGTGCACGTGTATGGCGCTTTTTATTGCATTGTGATTGTCTGCCACCAGCTTCCCATTGAGATAGTGAACCATGACCCCTGAAGCCTGGAGTTTTGGATTCAGTCACACAGATATATATATATATATATATATATATTTTTAAATAATAGTAGAGAACAACAATTAAAAAAAAAAAAAAAAAAAGGGAAGAGCATTGGGTTACATAATCAATCAAAATGTAACATGAAGGCAAAACATGGGCAATATTTCAGAAGAACAGATGTACCTCAGACTCCTCAGAAGATTGACAGAAAGCACAATAGATTGTACTCAAAGATGTATTGCATTTAAGCAAAACACAGCCATTGAGAGAGGAAAACAATTTATCATTCGTTGCAGGACCTTCCATCTCTAACTGATCTCTAGCACCTTGAATTTCGTGAATTGACTTCAATGCATCCTCATCATTAGCATCTAAACATATGCCATCGTTGATGTCCTTGGATATGCCTTCAACAGAGAATTTCACCTTCTTTGGAGCATTTGGAACTTTTCTATTGTTTTCATTATAGGTTCTTTTGAAACGTCTGTCAGTAACATCTCCATTATTGCCTAGTGGAGACAAATTAGTACACACCTGAGAATTTAAACCCTCATCGGTTTGCTCTGTATTTAAGCACGATTTTCCTGTTTCTGACTTATGAGTTTCTACTTTATTACCAACTTTCTGTGGCTGAGTGAGAGTCTTCTTGGCACTTTTGTTTCTTTTACCACTTTTCTTTAGTTTCTTATGTCCTTCACTGCTTTTTCCAAGATCTTCTGAAGCTGAAACATGAGCAGACGCAGTTTCATTGCTGTTTGCATTCTCCTCTGGTAGGAATGTTTTGTTTTTTCTGTATTTTCCTTTCAAATCCAATTGACCGACTTTATTGCCCTCTTGCACATTTTGAAAAGCTACCTTGCCTAAGGCATCAACTTTAGTTACTTCACAAGTTGTTCGTTTAGCTCTCTTGTTTCTTCTGAGCTCTTTTTCCTCACGGACTTCCTTATTATATGTTCCCATTCTACAGTGGTCAGAGGTTTTGCTCGTCTTTCTTCTCTTATTCTTACCATCTTTGTTTTCAATGCCAGTAGTTCCTGTAAAGTCAGCCTCTGTCTTTTTTTTAGCTTCGTTCTCTTGAGCAGTATGTTCAATCTACACCAGCATAATTAGCAGAAGTTGGTCAAGAATGAGTTGAAGGAAGGAAAAAATTTTAATGCTCGTGTTTGAAGCACCTGTATTGCCAGAGGACTTGAACAAAGCTCAGGAGAGCAAGGCCTTTGTGTCCAATCAAAAACTTCACTATCAATAACATTTGCATTGTCGGATAAGATACAAGTTCCTCGCTGTACAAAGGAAAAATGGAATATTAAAACAGTATATGACATGATTGTATTATTAGTTACGGCAAGGCTTCACCACCAAAAAATAAAAATAAAAAAATAAAAAAGGGGGGAACATGAAATTAATTATCATACCAAACAAACAGCTGGTGATTTATTATAAAAACTAGAAAAAATATATTAATGTGGAAATTTATCATAGTCAATGAACAATGAAATCAGAAACATACTTCCGGGGGACAATGGGCCTCATCATCTGAGTCCTTGATGTCACTGAAGCATGGAGCCTCTGGTGGTGTATACATGGTCTGGTTGTCATCAGTCTGCTGACTTGAATTCTCTAAGTCCTCTTCATCTCTCAGCCAGAAAAATGGAGAAAAAATAGGTTCGCCTTGGGCACATGTACTAGGGTTGTCTTGTAAAGCAGGCCCATTTTTATATTCGTTTCTGTCAGTTTCGCCAATTCTAGCTTCCAGCTTTTGATGCTCCATATTAGTCCCTGAAGTATACTGTGGTACCTGAACCCTTTTCTTGGTAGGAAATGACGGTTTGACCAAGTTTGATCCAGAAGACCTCTGTATAGTCTTTGGTGCGCATTTTGATCCTTTCCTTTGATGTTGTTTCTGATTCCCAGAGTCTAAAGCTTCTACTTCAGTTTGGCCATTGTGTTGTCCCACATGTACATTAATACCAGTTTGATTATCTTCACCTACATATGAAGCTAACAATGAGCCTATGTGCATGATTTTATGTGTTTCTAAAGGAAATGTTGCATAGCCAAACTAGTAATATTATCTGACACCAAGCAATACCCACAGAGTACTAAGTCATTACCAGAGAATTTGGTAGAAGCAGCAGTTTGGGTGATGAAAATATTGACTCCAGATTCAACTTCCATGCTTTTGTAAACACTGACCAAGTTATCCATGTGAGGAGCTGGCCTAATTTCTGTCAAGTGAAAATGATAAATATAAGTAATATATATCAAGCTCATGAACTGCACAAGCTGATCTGTATGAAAGAAAAAATCTAGTCACTTTTGCCCAAGTCATCAAGGAGAGTCCAGTGAAATACGCATTCACTATTAAAAGGGCCAAAAAGGACCCATTCATACCTCATAAAGTAAAATCACACATTCAACAAAGACAGTGATTATAAATTTTAGCACGAGTCAGCTCTCCATGGCATAGATATCATTTTTCCACAATCGATCGACTCATGCGATAAAACATCCATGCATTTAATTAAGAGTAAAATATAGTTTCTTGAGAGTTTAAATTATTTAGTCTCATCAAAGTCATAGTCATCAAGCGATATCAACTCTGAGAGTTTAAGTTATTTAGTCTCATCAAACCGAATATTTGAAATTTATTGAAGCACTACGATTTTCAGTTAGAGGAATTCATGTAAATTAAAATACCTCTTCGCCTATATGGAACTTTACAAACCGGACAATTTGATGCTGCTTTCATGGATTTCTCGATACATGAGCTGCATCAATAAAAATGCATTAAAAGAGATAAAACGTTGAAGCTAGCAGCAGAGATACACAAATCACATGCGCGTGAATTTACTAAAAGAAAGAAAAATGGCTTACTTGCAAAACACATGATTGCAGGTAAGCGAAGCGGCGGAATTCAAAAGACTCAAGCTGTCGACAAGAAAAAATTACAAGGTAAACCATTAATTATTGATAAAAAAAACCCCTAAATCCAGTGAAACCTAGCAACTTGATTAAAACCAGAGAACTCATGACAAATTTTACCATATAGGGCACTTGAGCTCCCTTCCCATTCGTTCAAGATGCGATGCGTCTGCCATTTTTCTCTTCGGCTCTTTCTCTCTATTCCTTCTGTGTGTGCGCTGTGTGTGTTGGTAACTGAGAAGTAAATGTAAATCATGATAAATTTTTGAATTTTTGGTTGAGCCGCGCGAAAATATTTCGGATGATTCTAATTTCCCGCCGGCTGCGATTGCTTGGACCCTAGTTTTTAAAAATGGGTTCTCGTGGAATTTTCTTAAGAAGATGCATTTTTAATGGATATAAAAAATAAGTTTTCTTATTTATTATTCCTCAACATATTTATTCTTACTACTCCTATTTTCATAAGAATATTAATCTATATATATATTAGTAAGCTGTTGTTCTATATTTATATTTGTTATTATCATTTTTTTCATTCATTTTTCTTTCCACAAATGGGAAGAAGAATTTTTAGAAAATTGTTATATATAAGCATTCATTTTAATTTTTTATATTTTTATTTGTTAATATCGGTAATGTTACTAATTTTATTAAAATTCATATATCTTCATAATTACATGATTTAACAAATTAATTATAAATTTGTGGCAGATTCAATCCTATACATAATAACAAAAAAATATTTACATTCATATATCATATTTTACTTAATTTTCTTGATTTCAAAAAAAATATTATATATTTGATAATTATATCTTATGAATAAAATTAATTAATGTTTCACATATCATTTTATATATAATATTTATATCCTTATTATAATTATAGTACATATATAAATTATTGGATATAATTATATTTTTTTAAATCTTAATTTTATATACTTTTGAAATTTAATAAATATTATGCTATAATAATATGTTCGTGCATCGCATGCAGAATATACTAGTAATAATAATAATAATAATAATAATAATAATAGTATTGTAAGATTAATTGCAGACTGTAATAAATATATTGTATTTTTCAGAAAATATAATCTATATGTTTTTATGGATTTATATTTAGTTTGTAATTTATGCTAATCAAGCTGGTATAGACCCAATAAAGAGTAAAGGGAGCCGTGCATATATTAAATCAGTTAAACAGAGGGTGGATATAAACAACTAAAATTCAAACTATTATCACACCCCTATTATTCACTTTTCACATGAACTTTACTGAAAAAGGCGCCAA
This sequence comes from Caryopteris x clandonensis, assembly GCA_028749325.2. Classification (NCBI taxonomy): domain Eukaryota; kingdom Viridiplantae; phylum Streptophyta; class Magnoliopsida; order Lamiales; family Lamiaceae; genus Caryopteris; species Caryopteris x clandonensis. The sequence continues at coordinate 4,876,647 of JAPYKT020000011.1, forward strand.
AAAAAAACAAAAAAAAGGAACAACCTTCATGTTAACGTTTATTTTGTTTTAACATACAAAAAATTCCTCTAAATATCTATATTAATTGAGGTTGTGATACATGTATTATATATGAGAACAGGTAACTTTTTACGTGCGATGATGAATATATTATTATATTATTAAATTTAAACAATGTATAACATTAATATCTTTTAAAAATATATATAATTATGTTCAATAATTTGTACATGTAGTATAATTATGATAAAGATATAAATAGTATATATAAAATCATATATATAATGAGTAATATAGAATATATTTACCTACATTTTGGTCAAGTTGCAAAAATAAGAAAATAGTTCCTTTTATTTTCTTTTAATTTACAATTTTGGGACAAAACAAAAAAAATTATATATAATTTAACTAAAAGTAATAGACCAGTGCATTAATAAAAATAAAATCATGAATATAAACAAAATCATATTAAATTTATGATTAATATTATAAATTCAACATCAATAAAATCTTATAATTTTCAAACTTATTTCATATCATATAGTTTCAATATATATTATAAATATCATACAACCAAAAAATATATAACTAAAATTATTTGATAATATGTAACATATGAAAAATATATAAAATATATTTCAAAATGTCACCATCATATAATTCAATCTATTTCTAATAAATTACAGATATAATTTAATCTATCAACCTTGCAAAAAGTAGGAAGATGCAATCATATCGGTGTACACAACACATGTACTATTCTTTAGTTATTGTAGTTATTTAAAGGGGAAAATTTTAGAGTGGGGAAAGGCGATTACTTAAAGACTCGTGGGTCCCAATTCTTAATGGAGCGAGGCTAATACGCACTTTTTGCAGTCATAAGTGGGGTTTTTCAACCCATTATGGTAGTGTTTACTTTTATAAATTGGTATAAAAGTGTATAAGGATAGGGTTGTGTTAAAAATGGGATATATTCGAGAATTAATAATCCTGTCGGATGTTTACTTGGTTGGATTGATTTGATAAATAATCCCTCCTCTTGTTTACTTCATGTGATTAGGGTTTACAGCAAATATGAAATTACGTTACTGCCCTTAGTATACAGAAATTCCCAAATCACATTTTGACCAAACCCTCCCAGCAACTCCTTCGACGCCGCGGTCTTGGAAAAAAATGGCTTCAATTCTACCAATTCCCACTCTCTCCCCCAGCCCCCCGTCCTTCTACCTCCTCCGCCCCACCCCCTCAATCTTCTCCACCACCAGCTCCCGCCGCCCCTCCTCCATCCCCGCCACAATCTCCTCCGCTAGAAACATCACCACCACCCCCACATACACCCCCTTCTACTCCCCCTCCATCTCCTTCTACCGCCCCGCCTCCCACTGCCATTTCGCCTCCCCCACCAACTGTATCGTCTCCACCTCCATCGGTTGGTTCTCCACCCCCAGAATCCCCTGCCCCTCCTCTGGCACCACCTCCATCGGTTGGCACATGAGTAAACAGGAGGTAATGATCAGACTTCTGTCGTGCACCCTGAGCTTGGGTGGAGATATTTGTTTTGGTTTTGTTGGGGGGTATTACAGTAATTTACCTATGCATTTTGCCTATGGGATTAAATATCCGTCCTCTTCCGGTGGGATACCGAATCAGCCATTTTACTCTCGATTTTCGTGCAATCCCGGGGCTCTGGGATTTGGCAACTTTTTCGTCCTATCAAGTAAACGTGAGATAAGGTCGGATAATTAATCCTTATCCCACCTTATACATAAAAGTAAACACGGCCTATAAGTTTTTTTTTATTCTGATATCGATATATAATATTATTTTAAAAAATTTAATTCAAAAACATTTGAAATCATAAACTTATTTATAAATGTATTTTTACTTTTTAAGATATTTATATCAATTACAATATAATATTATATTTCATATTATGTTTTATAAATATCTATAAAATTAACTTATTAATATGTAGTAATTATAAAAAATGCATTGGTATATATATACATATATATATTGCCATAAAAAATTTCATTTTTATGTTTGATAAAATCTAAAGCTCGACTTGAGATTGAGTTTGTTAAGCAAAATTCGTTAAAATAAGTGTAAAATATCAAACTACTCGAGCTCGACTCGTGTTCGGCTCGATTAAAACTCGACTCAATTAATAATAAAACCAATCTCAAACAAAATATTAGAAGCTTGATACATTTCAAACAATCTTGAATAATGATACAATCGACTCGACTCGCTTACATTCCTATATTCATGTCCATCCTAGGTTGCAAAGCAAGGCGGCACACAAATAGAGTAAGATAAATCTATTTTAGGATAGGACAAATTATCATTTAATAAAGGTTTGTGTGGATAATTTTTTTTCTTTTAATAGAACTTTTTTTAAGTGCTTTAAAAAACACATTATTTTAGGAAAAAATATGTGAAATATTGAACTACTTTACTAATTTATCTTTCATTAAAACAATTTTAATTTAAAAAGTATATTATAATATCAAATAGAAAAACTAGTATGAGACTATCCCACGCAATGTATTTCTATAAAAGTCCATTTAGTTATAATTTGTTCTCTTAATTTTTTCTATAATTTTATTATTTTTCTAAATTTGTGGAATTTCCATTTTCTTTTAGTTTTTCAGGACTTTTTCTTTTCAATTTTTAGTTTTTTTTTTTTTTTTTTAATATATAAAAAAAAAGTTTGTGTGGAGACTGCTCACATAATTAAGATATTTCTTGTGAGACGGTTCAATAAACTACTACCCATTTTATCTCCACCGACCCACCAGAGTAAACCCTAATTTTACTTTCTCCGTCTTCATTAAAAGAAGGATATTACTGCAAAGGAAAAATGACGAGGGGTTAGCGGAACCGGGCAGGAGATGGAGGCACTGGCGGCGGTTTACGAGTTAGTGGTGATCGCCGGACCACCGCTGCATCTCGTGCACAACTTGGCCAAACTCCCCCTTGAAATTCCGTAAACGCAGCGCCTTTGGTGGCAAAAAGACGGATATGGGAGGTGGAATCGTTGCGAGACGAGTAAGAAAATTAATATGCAAGTTTGTATCCTCGTTTAATTTGATGTGATGTCTTTTGTGATTATTGAGTTTATTTGATGATGTGAGATTTGTATCGTTTAATTTGAGAATCTTGTTCTTTAAGTGGGATATTTCCACTAACTGTGCTTTATCAATGATATGTTCTCACATGGAGCTTCTTTGAATGGTAGCAGGTACAAGAATCGTAATTCTTGTGCATTTTCACTGAAATATGATTGATCTAACAGTGTATAAACCTAAAATTTCTAACGTTTACCTAAAGTTTAGAGTCTTCTGTTTTCACATGAAATAGAGGCTTAAAGTCCCCAAACTGAATGGTTATTTCAATTCAAATCTTAACAGCCAATGGTACTCTATTTTGATCCGTTTCTGGCAGTTTTTGTTGATATTACTTTTGTTTTACTTTTAATGCTAGCACATTTATTAATTTCCTCGGAAATGAAAAAAAATGGATTTCTGTTATAATGCACTTGTGCTGCAGTTGGTAGTTTCTAATGTTGAAGCATGATTAAGATTATGATTGTTTGGTTATTGGTGAAAGAGTTCTATTTACTTCTGGGGGCATTTTTTTTGGAAAGACAGTTGTGTGGTCATCATTGTGTCAATATCATAGACAATTGCCGAAATTATCACTCTGCTTGGTTTAGTTTTCAAGTTTTTTTTTTTATTTTCTTTGTTTGGTTCTTTGGAGACGCAATACTTTTGATTTTTTGAAACATCATTTTCATTCTTGTAAATATCATTTACTTAAAAACTGCTTACTACAACAAAACAATACTGACATGACAGCTATGGTTTAAAAATTGTCCAAATATATCATGTATTTTTCTCCAAAAAAATGTTCAAACATACTTTCATGCCCAACAATTTCTCCAATTTTACTACCCAAATAGATTTTGACTAAATAAAACCAAACGCAGTGTGTGTTGTTTTACTTACATGATGGAATTTATAGTTGATAGCACATTTTGAAATGATGCATTTGCAATCATGGTTACTTTTTTTTGAGGCAACTCAACGATTTTGTATCTCTTCAGCCAGTCCTTTCTTTTTCTGTCTTTTTTCCCCTCATTGTGAGGGTAGGTACATCATTTTATTCAATGAACTTCCTGTTTTAATTGGTTCTGTGTTTTATTCACTGTATATTGGAGCCTCATGATGGTAAGGTTTTCTCGTGGGGTTTAAACCAGTGATACATAAGTATTGGAGCCGTAAAAGATGCATCCGACTCTAGAAATGTTAGGATGATGAATGCCATAAGTAGGCATCGGCCCAAATATTCCGAAGCTTCCGTTTTTACCTTTTATTGTAATGTTGTCTGTTTCCTGTCATTTTTACAAAATACAAATTCTTATGCTGATCCCTTTTCAACTGCTCATGGTTCAGTTCCATTGAATCCAAGGATTGTATATTAGCTGGTTTGATAGAATCTTCGCCTCATTGATTATACATGTGTGCTTATATGTATATCTACTTGTACAGATATGATTATTATGAAACTACTAGTAACTTGTGATGTTACAAATGTAGATAAATGCATGCAACTAAAATTATGTGTATAAAATACAAGGATATTAATTTCAGATTAATCTTGCTGGTATATTTTTGACATCCTGCCTATCAGAATATTAAAGTAAACAACGACAATATTGCACATATATCAAATTTGAATTATTTTTCTCTTGATATTAATTGAGGGAGCATCAATCTTAGTAGGCTGTTTGTTTTCTCTAAATGTTGTTCTTCTGCAGGGTTCTGCCAATTTGCCAACAGGGTTTCAATTTTCAGCATGGGCAGTCCCAGGTAAGGCAGGCAACATTAGTCCGACTTGACACTTGGGCTGGGCCTCAATTTTGTAGGCCTGAAAAGTTATGGGGCTGATATGTTCCGGCCAAATGGCCTATGGGACCATGGGCGATGTGACAAAGAATAGAGTAGTTTATGTTATTATTACAAGTAGGAAAATATAGGATTGAATCCTCACCATCTTAACTTTCTTGAAATTAAAGCGTCTGACTGGTTAGTTGTTGGATACTATAGGATCAATCGATGTATGTGGCGGTTGAGCGTGCTTTGTGAAAGCCTGTTGTAATAAATGTCACAAGTTTGGTGTGGAGAAGTTTGGAGTTCATTAAATTTATATATGATTGAGAGGCAATTTCCAACGGTGGAGAATATGACGTCCCATGCTAATTTAACGCAGGAAAACTTCGCCAATCTTTGCACCATTTCCTGTTGTAAAATGAAGAAATGGATGGTGTAGCGCCATTCCTGGCCCAACATTGTTCTTTTTTGGATTTGTTTTGATCTTTTTGGTTCCTTGTGAGTTTTTTTTTTTTGTCCTTTTTTTTTTCTTTAAATACCTTTTAGATTGAAATATTTGAAATTAGATTTAAAATCTGTAATTAAAAATTATGTTTTCAATTCCTTCAATTCAAGTGCAATCTTTATGCAAATCATTTGGATTATTGTAGTAGTTTAATTAATAGATAAATAAAGTGGTATATGAGAATTTATAGGTGTTTTTAGAAGATTTGTTTACCTTTCATTTGGGATCTTTTGTACTTTTCTATATTTTTATCTGATAAAATGCATCTTCTTTAGGCAATATTCTTTCTTCAATTTTAGTACATTTATAAATCGATTAAAATGATTTTTTATGTGTTTTGAAAAAGTGAATTTTATCTTAAGCCAAAGTTAATGCTACACACCATAAGATAAAAATTGCATTTCAATTACTAATGGTGTAAATTCCCCTTTTATTAGCACTAAAAAAATGACTTTTTTTGAATTGAAATTGAACTGATTAATTTTAGTTTAAATTTGAAATTAAAATTAAATTAATGGTTAAATCAAATTTATTGCGCACCCATTCACAATCAGAACCATAACATGTTAACATTAGAGGTTTGTAGAGATTTAGTTGATTTTATGAAAATTTAACTCTGGTAGAAATTGAACAAAAGCCACTGAATTAATCTATTTTTTATGTGAACCGATTGAAGTCTTAATAAACTCTACGTACACTTATATATTATTTTACTTGAGTAAATTTATTAAATTATTTTTTCCACATAACTTATAGCATCTCTTTATACTTTATGTGCTTTTAAAATTGGATTAGATATGTTAAGTAGTTGTTGATGGAGTAACTTATTGTAAATATGAAGTCTTTATAGACTAGACACACACTTATATATTATTTTACTTAGGTAAATTTATTAAATTATTTTTTTCAATAATTTATAACATTTCATTATTTTTCATCTGTTTTTAGATTAGATGTGTTAAGTAGTTGTCGATGGAGTAACTTATTGTAAAATTGATCGTCTTAATTTTATAATTTATATGTGTTTCTATTTTTTTTAAAAAAAAGGTATAAAGATGGAAAGAAAGAATGGATAGAGACGGGACAATGCGTTGCCACTGCCACTGGTCGATGAAATTATTCTTCCCTTCAAAACCCCACTCACTTACTCTCTCTCCCTTAGACTGAAGTAAATAATTTATGTCGAAACTTAAAAGAGTAACATATGGTGAAAATTGGGACTATAATAGTGAAATAGATATATTATTTATACATATTTATTTAAATGTTTGTGTTATTATTTGTAAATGTATAAATTAAATATGTTAGGTATAATACACTTATGTAGTATAATGAGACCAAATGTCTATCATGCTAGCACCAATTATCGTCTTCAAATTGGAAGGATCATCCAACTTCAATGTTAACAAGATCATCTTACATCTATCATCTATTATTAATCTTGGCATATATTTTAGCCACCACTGCTAATTGAATGCAAAGACAAAACAAATTCTAACTTCAATCGTCGATCCTCAACGTAAGCTATTGTGGACGACGTAATAATTGGTAGGTCCAACTAGAAGACCTCATCATGGTCCCTTCAAATTAAAAAAATTTACTTCACAAACAAGATATATATAATCGAATAAGTCTAACTAATGAAAAACAATTCTATAAGTGCAAACTTTTAATTTTTAAAAGTTGTATTTTTATCAAATTGACCAAAAATAAAAAGATTGTACTCTTACGCATCGTGATATTTATTTAAAGCGGAGGGAGTAACAATTTTTAAGAATAAAAGGTACCTAATTGTCCTCTAAATTTATACCACAGCCTAAAATCAGACCACAAATTATATTTTGGTTCAAATAGACACTCGACCGTCAAACTAACCTTTGAAATTTTAAATTTGAGACAACTAAGACTCTCTTAAATATTTAATAACTAATTACATTAAAAAATATTTCATAAATCTAAACATTAACAAATCAAATAAAAAATATCTTTACATAAATAAATAAATTAACAACATACATTCTGTATTTGATAACTTAGAAAAAACTAAATATTATGTAATAGGTCCAAAATATATATATATATACAAACTTGAGAATTTGTTAATTTTTTATATATTTTTATTTCTATTCTTACTATATTAAAATAATTATTTAGAGATCTACTAATTAATTATTAGATTATGTTTTTAATTTTTTAATTATTGAATAATTATCAAACTTCATGTTGATAATTAATTTAATATATTATTGATTTGATTTGTTAATTTTGAGATTTATTAAACATTAAATTATATTATGGGTGTGTCCGATCCGGAAGACCCGGTTGTGGTAGTCGTTGTTGGCACCTAATACAATTTCTTGAGCAAGGGCGCACGTGCGTGTACAGATGCATCTAACATTCAACTGACTAGTAGGTGTAGGTGGACTGGACTCATGGTCAGATATGAACCATTCACACGTGCCCACATGCTTCTCCATTATCGTGAAATTTCACATGTCTACTTTTGGAAATTTATTTTTTATTTTAATTGAATATCAGAATTCAAAAATCGTGGTCGTGGCTCTCTAATAATATGTCAACATTCAACTCACTCAAACCAACTTCTTTAATCCTAATATTTTAAGGTTCGTTACGTGTTGTGTTGTCTGTCGGTTTTTATTTTTTTATTTCCTTTTTTAATTTTTTTATAAAATTATAATGCATTAGATATGTCAAATAATCGATGATTGCAGTGTTCCTCCGATCATGTAGTAATGCATTATCCGTAATATAGAGAAATAAAATATATTTATGAAATAAATTTTAGCCACTTAATATGTCAAAATACTTGAAATATTTTATTATGTTATTTGTTACACAAAATTGAAATTCGTAAAAAAAAGTTAATAAATTTGCTTATTTTACGTCAAAAACAGGTTAATAACAAAAACAAATATTTATGTTTTTAGGTCTCCGAAAAAAATTATAAAAAATGTTGTAAAACTAATTTTATCAAAAGTTTACTACTTATAATTATATCAGTAAAAAATAATATAATGTTGAAATAAATTATATGTGCTCAAAATACAATGTGGCCCGGGTGCATAAATTGATGAATATGATAAAATATTAAATATTAAATTAATACTAAGGAATTGGTTGATGATGTATGAATGTGTTTGAAGTCGTAAGTCTTATTTAAATATGGATTGCATTAATTTAATAACAGGTATGATTATTTATACTTGAAATTAGGACTAAAAAAGTTACAGAGAAGTTGATAGTTTTAACATTTATTAATTAATAAGTTAGTACTATTTTGTAGTTAATGATAAATATATGCCTTGTTTGGGGTTGATTGGGGTTGAGTGCAGTGTAGGAAGTAGACTTAATCAATATAATAATTTCATATAATCAAGGTTAATTAAGGGGAAAAAATGTGGACAGTCTATCAACACACACACACACACACACATATATATATATATATTAGTATATCTTTGTTTCTTTCTTCACCTAATTATTCTTGACCTGGCTAGCTGGTGTACAAATAACTAAATCTCTAAATTGACTAAATCATCTTATATATTTTTCTTTAATATAAGAAACAACAAAATTTGTATGTTTTTTCCAATTTTCTTCCATTATTTTGTGGATTCATACACACACACACACGCACATACATATGCATGTATTATAAGCAAAATGATAAGAAAATCAACAGCCCACATCATTATCCATTTTAACAATTTAAGAAAATATATATTTACTAAAAGAACAATTATTTATGATAACCTTTCACATATGGTATCGAGTTCAATATATATTAGAAGTTTGATAATTATTTGTTAATTATTATCATTTGTCTATAAATTAAAACCATGAATGTGAGTTATGGGTAGGTACTGAAGAATACTTGGTGGTGCTACCAGGATCAGTATTTGAATGAAATCTGGAGGAGGCCTTATGTGTCTGCCAGGTTATGGATGCTACTAACACTCAGTTTCTGAAAAGAGTGACTGCATAATGAATCCAACATTGTGTTTTTTATCTATACTTTGTATGTATATATACAGGTTTGTATACATTATACATATTTTATTTTGTGTATATATATTTATCTTTGTATTTGAAAATGAGTGTTTTTCCTTCTTAATTTTAGTCTATCAAAACTAATTATTATATATATGAAAATTATAATTTTTATATCGTGAATATATATTAATCGATGATGTGTTGACATCACATCAATAAATTTTAATAAAATATTAATTTTTTTATTATATTATTTTGATACATGATCGGTGTGTATATAGACGTACAATTGATATCATATCTATATATTTCAAATTTTGACACAAATTTGGATCTTAATTACCCGATAGAATCCAATTTGTGAAGCCCAAAAGAAGATGTCTTGAAAGTTGAAAGTAGTTTAGCTACCAAAACTAATGATTACATTTGTATTAATTAAAAGTGTTAAAAAGACGGAATTGACCTAACACAAAGTTATATAATATTAGTTGTAAGTGCAACTCCCTCCAATGTGGGGGATGGCTTCTTGTGGGCACCAGGCACTGGTCCTCCCACCTAATGGGCCGCTGAGTTACCATGATTTAACTCCTCCACCAATCTCTGTCGGACCGGGGGGTGGGGGCCCTGGGGGCGAGGGATTTCGCCTTTGCCCCAAGTTGTAAGTGCAACTCATTATTGAGTTCCTACCTGGCTTGGAGGAGCTATCAACTATTTAAAAATCAAATTAAATATACATACATACATATATATATATATATATTCCTCTTTAAAGTAATACTTTATAACCCACAAATTTATTAATTGAAAGAAGGTTTCGTTAATCAATAAATTAATAATTTATTAATTTATAAATTGATGTAAATGAAACTAAACCCATTGATTTTTTTTTCAATTTAAGAATAATATCAATGAAATATATTAAAGTTTCGTTATATTTCGACTTATAATAAATTTGATATATTATAATTATAAATTTACCATTATAAATACAATATTTTCTCTAATCAAGAAAATTGTCGAGATTTCAAATTTAGAAGAATTTGACGTTGCTTTAACTGACATGTCATTCTTATTACTTATGATATTGTTTCAAGGAATTAGGCATTTACAACATCAACAATATTTTATAATTACTTGTTACAATTTGATAATCAACTCCAGAATTATGAGTTTAAATAAAATATTTATAGATGGGATTCGAATAGATTTAAATTTCAAACAAATTGAAGATATGGTGGAGTTATATTTTAATATAATGTCATTATTTGAATATTTTATTCAAAAAGTTCTAGATTACGAATTTATGCTACCAATAGGATCATAGAGTTACATTAAGTTTTAGGAAAAAGAAAATATTTTATCACAATAATCGAAACTATTAGCTCTAAAGCCAAATGAAAATTATTATATTGGAGAAGCTATTAAATGATTAATTATTGAATACAAAGTTTTGCGTACATAAAAATATAAATATACAGTAAAATATTTCTAAATTAATACGAGATAACCTAATAATTTCATATAATATATTGTTTTGGTTCTAACTCATGATTTTTAGGTTAACTTAACACTCAATTAATTACTAATTTTTTTAATTATTAAATTTTATTGATCTCAAGTTATTAATTTAAAGAAGCTGTATTGTAACATCAAATTATCAACAATACTTAAATCGTTGATTTCTTATTATTTTTCAATCTCACTTTTTTGTTACATCGATTTACATTATTGCACCCTTGTCATATATACATGGTCACAATTATTATCTAGATGTGCAGTGCATTAATTAAGTTGTCACGTTTATTTATTTATTTAAATTTGGTACTAAATGAAATGTCCATTTTTATTTATATGGTCCTGAAATAGGGTCAACTTCAGTCACTAGTTGGTTACTTATGACTTAACGTAGTCTGTTCCATTGTTTTTCCAATTTGTTTGTCCCTTTTTGCATCACTGAAAATCGCCATTAAGTCGCATTCATTGAGAATTGCACTAAATTTTGCAGGAAAAAAACAAGAAAAAGACAGTCGAGCAACTCCGAGAAAAAATATTGTCTTACATCTCGTATTTTATGATAATAATTATATGTTATGTGTATGTATAATATTATTAATTTACACATAAAATTCATTAAACACAATGAAAAGAAGCACCACATATAGCAGAGAATTTAAATTGTAATATTATTATGTCACATCTTTTGTTTAAGATAAGATAATAAAATACGAAATACGACATAAAATGTAACAAACTATTTGAACTGGGAAGTGTAACATAAAATCGCCTAAGTCGTATTATTGTATTACATTTTCTATTTCATAATAATTATTATATACCACGTGTACTCAAATTAACACATAATATATTTTAAAGATAATAAAATACAAAATTAAGTCTAAATATAATAAAGAATTTAAGCTGATGAAGAGTAATCTCAATCTCTCATGCATTTCGTTTCTGTTTTTTCGCTAATAACATGTCAATTTTAGAGACTATATTTATCTATCGTTTTTTCAAAAACTTTGCTTTTCTACTTTTACTCGCAAATAAAATGCAGCCCAGCTATATGCTCAGAAATTTTATTATAAAATACGAGATATAACACAAAATAAAATTTAAAAAAAAATCCAAATTATCACTTCAACGAACACCAAAACCATAAAAAAGAAAGAAAGAGAAAAGCAAAGCAGCCTATCATAAATGTTAAATTTCATGATTATAACTCAAAATTAATTTAATCACATCGATTATAATTTTAAATTAATTATTTCACAAGTTGTTCACATTGTCTATGACATAATAAGTTGTACTTACATTTAATAGAGAAGTAATAAATATTCTAATTTTTTATTTCATGACCCTAAAATTTATATTTCCTCCTAACCCATCTATGTAACTCTACGTTGGTTAATTAAAGACGTTATTATACAAAATATAAAAGAAGATCCTAAATCAGAAAATAAAAAAATTGCAAATAATTTTATACATTGACAACAAATTAATTTGAGATACTATATAACTAAGTTATCATTTCTTCATTAGAAAAACTAAATTAATATATATATATAAATTATATTTATGTTAATTAATACTATATATAATATTATTAGTTAACATATAACATGCTTTAAAGACAATGAAAATAAGCACCAGGCGTAGCAGATAATTTAAGTTGTGAGATTTATTATTATATTATTATAGTGTTACATTTTTTGTTTTAAGATGATACTTAAATACGAAATACTAACATAAAATATAACAAAGAATCTGAATGGGGAAGTGTGTCATAAGATCTTCTATGTCGTGCTATTGCTTTACATTTTTTATTTATACTTCCTCCTATCCATAATATTGTAACATAATAATACGACATAAGAGATCTTATGTCACACTTCCCCATTTAGATACTTTGTTACATTTTATATTAGTATTTCTTATTTAATTATCATCTTAAAACAAAAGATGTAACACAATAATAATATAACAATAAATCTCACAATTTAAATTCTCTGCTACACCGAGTGCTTATTTTCATTGTCTTTAAAGCATATTATATGTTAACTAATAATATTAAATATACACATAACATATAATTATTATCATAAAATACGAGATGTAAGACAATATTTTTTCCCGAAGTTGCTCGACTGTCTTTTTCTCAAATTTTTTCCTGAAAATTTAGTGCAATTCTCAATGAAAGCGACTTAATGGCGATTTTCAGTCATGCAAAAAGGGCCAAACAAATTGGAAAAACAATGGAACAGACTAAGTTAAGTCATGAGTAACCCAACTAGTGACTGAAATAGACCCTATTTCAGGACCATATAAATAAAAATGGACATTTTCATTTAGTACCAAATTTAAATAAATGAAAAAACGTGACAACTTAATTAATGCACTGCACATCTAGATAATAATTGTGACCATGTATATATGACAAAGGTGCAATAATGTACATCAATGTAACAAAAAGGTGAGATTTGAAAAATAATAAGAAATCAACGATTTAAGTATTATTGATAATTTGATGTTACAATACAGCTTCTTTAAATTAATAACTTGAGATCAATAAAATTTAATAATGAAAAAAATTATTAATTAATTGAGTGTTAAGTTAACTTAAAAATCAACGATGAAGTCTAAATATAATAAAGAATCTGAACAGAGAATCTGAATGGGAAAATAAGTATCTTTAATAAAATACACCGTTAAGCCTAAATATAACAAAGAATCTGAATTGATTGAAGACTAATCTCTCTCTCATGCATTCCGTTTCTATTTTTTCTCCAATAACATGTCAATTTTATAAATTATATTTAGCTATCTTTTTCTAAAAATCTTTGCTTTTCTACTTTTACTCACAAAACAAAATGCGACAGTTATATGCTCAAATATTTTATTATAAAATACGAGATGTAATACAAAAAAAAAAGAAAAAGAAAAAAAATTCCAGACTAGACTATCACTTCAACGAACACCAAAACACATAAAAAATAAAGAAAAATCTATATAACTACATTTAGTAGAGGAGTAATAAATATTCCACTTCATCTATGACACAACAAGTTGTCCTTACATTTAATAGAGGAGTAATAAATATTTCAATTTTCAATTCTTATATTTCATCCCAATCCGGGTATATATATATATAAATTATATATATGTTAATTATTACTTAAACATTATGAATAGATGTGTCCAGGAGTTAGAAAATGGCAATTGCATTGTTGTGGTGTACTTCGAAGAATTCCTCTCCATAAATGGAATTTGAGCTCATTAAACACGACTTATCACATTCAATTCCATTAAGTAATCATGGCTCTATCCAGATTCACTTTTTTATCAATTGGTTGCCCTATCCATTCTCTACTTCAACAATCTCTCTCTCTCTCTCTCTCTCTCTCTCTCTCTATATATATATATATATATATATTCTCTATATCCATTAAGCAAAGTTTGAAATGGCTTGGCATAACTTGAATTCTTGTGTGTTCATACCAAATTTGCAAATCAAACAAATTAGTTTAAAATTATTTTTCAAATGAAAAAATGATTTTTAAAGTGTTTAAAAAGTCTGTATTTTAATTTTGAGAAAAAATAATAACCCGCTTTTGAGAAGGTGCTCCCATCTACTTCAAACTGATTCCAGGCATTTAATTATTTTCAATTTTCAATTCTAAATTCTAATTTTGAGAATCGTTTAAAATCCATTTATTTTTAAACACCATTTGACTTCAATTTTTCTGCAAAAATTCATTCAGATCAATTTTCTAAAATTACAATTACTTACTAAGAATCCCTCAATCTACAAATAAAGGAATTTATATACAAACTTTTTGTGGGACAAATATTCATTATAATTGTGTGTTATAAATGCATATTTATATCATATTATATTACATTAGAAAATAAGGCCTTTTTTTTTTTTTTATTGTGGCACATTAGGTAATGAGCAGAGCATGTGGTAGCATTTAATACATCTAGACAAAAGGCAAAATGACTAACATTTTCTTCTGATATAGTTTGAATTTGTGAAACTAAAATATTAAATAAAGAAATAGGAGAAATGGTTGATTGAGAAAACAAAAAACAAAAAAGGTAATTTAAGAAGCAATTAAATTTCGTGTACTCTACGTAATGGAATAAAGAAAAAATAATTTTTTTTTCATATCAAATTATGAGTGAGTTTCATGTGAAATGATTACACGTGCGACACGATTTAAGATATTACATGTTTAATTATAAAGTATTACTTGTTTAACTATAAAATATCACTATTTTTTTAGGTAACTAATCAACAGTAATACACTTAAAAAAAGAGTGATACTTTACAGTTAAACAAGTAGTACCTTAAATCGTATCACACTTACAATTGTTTCACATAAGTTTTTGCGTCAAATTATATGTTTGACAGTGAAAAGTTTCAATAGAACCCAAAAGTATTTAGATTATGGTTATGGTGCAACTTTTCATACTTTATATCAATTTAAAAATAATTACTTTAAAGATTAGTTTATAACACTCGTTCCGTTCAAAAGATATGTTATATTGCAAATATGTAAACCATATTTTTAGAAGTAAAATCTCGTTTTATTAGTCAAAATTATATATGATTGAATAAATAAAATTAATAAATAAAGAAGTCGTAAAAATTATAAAATTAGGATGAGAAAAGTTTCAACTGATTTTATATAAGTATATATATTCATAAATCAATCTCATAAAAAAATTTCAAGTGATGAGTTACCAAATCAATTTCCCCTCTAATTGGTTGAAAAAAGAAAAAAAAAACAAAAAAAAAAAGTTGTTTAAAGTCCACTCATCCAAAGGTATTAGGTATAATCACTCAATAATGTGACTAAAACCTTTATGACGAAATAAATGATTAAATTTTATTTAGTGCAGAACCTAAAAGTTCATTAGCTGGCAGATTGCCTGTAACATTTTTCCCTAAACAGACTAACTATTTACGTCTATTTTTAGATTTTAAATTCAGTCAATTATAAAACGATAAATGCCCTCAAATAATAAATGATAAATAATATTATTTATTATTTAATTTTTTTATCTTTATTTAAGTAATTTCAAAATAAGAGTTAGTTTACAAAGTACATCTTTTTATTTTGGTACGATAATTTATAAAATATATAATAATAAAGTAGTTTAACTATAGCATTTTCAAGCTTATTTTTAGTTTTAAAATTTGAAAATAGTTTCAAAAGATATATGTCGAATTGAATTTGATTTTTCATATTTTTATGAAAATATTTATTTTCCCAATTTGTTAAATACAAAGATTTTTATATTTTTATTTTATTTTTAAGTATAATATAATATATTAATATTTTTTTCATGATCCTTAATTTCACATTTATATCGCATATATTAAAATGAAAATTTTAATTTAAAACATCAATTACTTTTTCATTTAATATTTATGACATATTAGATTAATGTATTGAATTTCGTTGGAAATATTACTAAATATTTTTATAAAATATTAATAATTATTTTTTATACAATTATCAATATAATATTAAAACAAAACTCATATTTTAGGACAAATGATATCTATTTTTTTCATACAAAAATATATATCTTACATCTGTTTACCAGTAAAATAATAAAATACTTTAAATATTTTAAATTTTGATTCACTCAAATTTATTTATAAATATATTTTATTTATTAGATGAATGTACAACTATTTATATATTTTAAATTCTTGATTATGCAAATACTTTTATTTGTTGATTTGATTTAGTTGATTATACGTAATTTTTTTAAATAAAAAAATATTTTATTAATGAAACATGAATTTTAATACGAGTCATATGACATAATTTTTTGTAAACTAGAACTTTTATTTTAATAACGAAATAATAAATTATATTGCAATATAGTAAGCTACTTTTAGAGAAAGAAAATCCAGTTAGAGAAATGAGGAGGTAGGTGGGCACAAGTTCTTAGGGGAATGGCCGGTGGGATCTCATTGACTGTCATCAGCAGACAGGATATATATATATATATATATATATAATTATTTTAGTTTTGTAAATTATAAATTTGTTATTTTTCAATATTTTATAATCAGATGGTCTTTCCATAACAAATAAAAAAACAGAAAAAGGAAGAGTGCGTTACATTAAAATATATTTACTATTAAATTCAAATTAATCATTTATAAAAGAAATATAAATAGATATTAAATTCTGAAAATATTTATAATGTGAAGTTAAACATATTGATGGCATAAGACAATACTTGCCACACATAATATAATATTAGTATTATACACACGTTATATAGTAATAGAATAAATTATAAATTTATTTAATCAAGGAAAGAGTTAATTGAAAAAAATACTACGAAATTTAAAATATCAAATATTTATTTATATAAATATATATCTAATCTAACAGTTTGGGCGAAATTATTTACAAAAAGATAAATCTAATTAATAAATACACAAAAGGCTAATATAAATCGCAAAAGCTCATGTGATACGATGTAAAATATTACTTGTTTAACTATAAAGTATCACTGTTTTTTTAAGTGTATTAGTACTGATTAGTTACCTTAAAAATAGTGATACTTTATAATTAAACAAATAATATTTTATAGTTACATAAGTAATACTTTAAATCGTGCAACCGTTTCAAAAGAGACACACTCAACATAAATTAAGAAAATAGATTATATTATAAAAAGAAACGGCTCCTTTTGAGGATTTTAAAAGGCCAGTTTTGGTAGCGATGTAAGCACTGTTTTATGCACAGTAGTAGCAACTTTATATTTACTTGCTTTGATTTACATTTTGAAATATTTAATATATATTGATGAAAATAAAGAAAAGATAAATGAAAATTCTCTACTTATAGTTGAAGGAATTCGATTTTCATTCAAGGCGGCGGTTACCGACGGAAGATGTCCACATTCCAGGCGGCGGCTACCCCTGTAGGGAATTTGCAATTGTGGTTCACTTCTTGAGGATATTTTTAAAGATTATTCGGATGAAAATATATTATCATACATCTTTCAATATTAAAAGAAAAAAAAATGTAGGAATTCTTAGTTATTAAATATATGTATATATATATAATAAAATGAGTTGGAAGTGACTCAATTCATTTATTTTATATTTGAATATTCTTTTACTTATAAAATTTTTAAAAATTCTATGTCGTATTTCCACGTATTTTTTATATTTTTATTTATATTTAATAAAAAGATCATACAATTTTCATTTCTTTCTTTGAAGTCAAATTAAGAAATAGTGTAGGAGTACATCAAAATTAAATTAAAAAATATAATACAGAAAAAATTAATTGCTTGAAGAACACATAATCTTTTTTTTTTTTTTTTAGTAGGGAGGAATATATACAAATATATTTATTAGTTAAGGACTTTTCAAGATATACAAAAATAGTTGACCAAATTTTAAAGATATCACAATTCACACACATAAAATTGAGGAAAAAGTATTTTTAGCAGCCCCACAAAAATGTGTGTTTTGTAACAACTTGTCATGTCTCTTGAATATGTCGGAACTTATTAATATATTTCAATGTACTAACTTGTGCATTACCTCAACACTCTTAGGATTACAATCAATTAATGTTAGCATTCAATTTGAGTCTTTAGCGCAGTCTAAACCATATTATTCTACCTTCTCAAAACATAGAGTAGCAAATCGAGACTCTTCGCTATGCCCTCATTCCTTTGTTCGATTCTATCTCCCAACTTGTTTAATCCAAAGCTGATGCTACGATTCGTTTATAAATTTTTTAAAATATTACAAGCTTCACTATGCTATCAACTTCAAAAAATAACAAAAATACACACATATATATACAATATAAAGTAATTAAAAAATATTTCAAAATCCACATTACATATGCTTTCAACTATATATATATATATATATACATACATCGTTGAGGTGGCTGTCATAGAATCGTTCAATAACTTCAGTTGATCCTCTCCAACCATGGAATTTCATTTTTTTCTTACTATAATATTTTCAAATTCTGATATTTTGAAGATTTTTCTTTATTTAAATAAATTAATTGCTGGCGAACATTGTGGGGCAAAAAATATTGACTTTTTATACTTCAATAATACTGAAGGTTAGTTAGACATAGTTATCAAAATCAGTTATACTAATTAATACCATTTTTATTAGTGGCCTTCTCAATTCCACACACACACATATATACATATATACGTATATGGACGACATATAAATAAATCAAACGTAAAATTAATAAACTTTGGAACATTAATAAAATCGATTCAGCACAAAACTATATAAATGACAATATTTCAAATATAATATTTATTCTTACGATGATAACGATACACATCGTCACAATACTAATAATAGTATCCAATAATATTGATAATAATAACATAATATAAATGTAATTTTTTTGTTCATTTTTAATTTTTAAAAATGATTTTTTTTTTTGAAAATATTGTTTCATAATAGTTAATTTTTTTTTGGAAATATTTTTAAAAAATTTAAATATAAATAGCTTTGTTGTTTATAAAATATATATTTTTTATGTATACTATATTAATTGAAATTTTTTCACAATCCTTAACTACACACTCATATCACATATATCAAAATGGATATCAAATACGAAAATTTAATTTTTGATTGATTATTTGAGATATATTTTAATATTTATTGTGTATTTGATTATTTATATTAAATATAAATTGTAAATAAATGTTAACTAATGTTATCATATAAAATAT
The DNA here is from genome assembly GCA_028749325.2 of Caryopteris x clandonensis. Taxonomy (NCBI): domain Eukaryota; kingdom Viridiplantae; phylum Streptophyta; class Magnoliopsida; order Lamiales; family Lamiaceae; genus Caryopteris; species Caryopteris x clandonensis. The sequence continues at coordinate 4,896,327 of JAPYKT020000011.1, forward strand.
ATAAAATAATTTAATTTGTATTCAATTAATAAATTTATTTAAGAAACAAGATTCTTTTTTAGGGTGGAGGGAATATATGTTTAATAAAAAGCTATATATATTTTAAATATTTTTATCAGTAAAATTATAAATACTTTAAATATTCTTAAATATTAATTAACTTTAAAATATATTAGGAACTAGACATTGTGCAGAAAATATGATAACCCCAGTTTATATTATATAAAATAAAATAGCAATTAGGTTATGAAATAAGTTGTAGGATCTAGATTTGGTTGTAAGCATATATGAATTGAATCCTACATACTTAGTTAGGAGGTTATGAAATTATAAATGAGCATTTAATACTTCAATCATACTTACTACTGAATATTATAAGAAATAATTAATAATAATAATAAAAATAATTAATGACGAGACTTATATTAAGCATGACTTGATTGGCACCTAACTCACTCACATAATTTGAATGCATTATCTTATACATGCAGTAGCCTTCACTTCATCTCTATATTATTATTTTGTTTGAAATACTTAATGTCAATATTATTATTTTGTTCGAAATACTTAATTTATTGGGTGTACGGTACAGAACAATATCAAATATTATTTATTTACTTTTAAAATACTATCACAAATTACTCTATTATATTTCTACTAAATCGATTTTAACATAGGAAATCTATACACTACATTTGGAAAAACATTACATTGAGAGGATTTAATTATTGAATTTCACAAACTGGAATTCCACATTTCACAATAACCAAAAAAAAAAAAAAAATCGGGATTTTTCGTGTCAGTTTATCTTTTTTTGACAGAAAATCAGGAACTGGTTAACAGGGCATTTGTATGTTCTTGAATAACTTTCCAGGCCAAATTAATGTGCCTGTTTTCCGTCAGGCTCGCCCCTACGGCAAATCGCATAACGTAAACTCCACCAATCACTGCGTGTGTCATGTAAATCTGCCCCGATTCGTTTATGGTTTCCAGCAATTTTGCGTTCAGATTGTTCGTCGCCTCCTCCTTGGATACTATCTGGTGGTTTCCGCCGATTTCGATCGGTGTAATACGGAAGCACACGGTGGCGAAGTTTCTCGGCACCACCACCTCGAACCGTTTGTCCATTCCGATCAGGCCTTCGAAATTCTTCGCCATTTTTATGTGGCTCCGGAGGAATTTCCGGAGATTTGCGACTCCGTAGCTGCGGAGGACCATCCAGAGTTTCATTGACCGGAAACGGCGGCTGAGAGTGATTTGCCAGTCTTTGTAGTCGACCACCTGTTTGGATTCTGAAGCTTTGTTTCTTAAATATTCTGGATATGTGGACAGTGCTTTGACCAGCGAGCTTGGATCTTTCACCCAGAGGCAACAGCAATCTAGGGTGGTTAGAAACCATTTGTGTGCGTTGAAGCTGAAGGAATGGGCCTTTTCAACTCCGTCCAGGAAGTGGCGGTACTCCGGGCAAATGCAAGCGCTTCCGGCGTAGGCGGCGTCGACGTGCACCCAAATTCCGTACTCCGCCGCCACATCACACAGCGGTCCCAAAGCATCCACGGCGGTTGACGAGGTCGTGCCGATAGTGGGGCAGAGGAACAGCGGCACAAGCCCGGCTTCCACATCGGCTTCGATTGTTGCTCGGAGGGCCTCCGCTGTAAGCCCGAATGCGTTTGCCTTCGTGGTGGCGACGGCCCGGAAATTGCTCGGGTTGATGCCGGCGATCTGTGCTGCCTTCTGCAATGCAGAGTGGGTTTGATCGGACCCGTACACAACCAACCTGTTGATATGTTCCCTGCCGCCTATCTTCTTCAGCATCTGATCCCTAGCGGCGACCACCGTGCACAATATGGCCTCGCAGGTGGTGCCCTGTAAGACGCCACCGCCTCCGCCGGAAAAAAGGAACTCAGATGGGAGGTTGAGCATTTTCCCGAGCCAATCCATGACGATACTCTCAAGCTCTGTAGCGGCGGGCGACGACATCCAGTTGAATCCGACGATGTTAAATCCAGTGCTGAGAATCTCTCCGAGGAATCCAGCAATGCTTCCACTGGAGGGGAAGTATGCATAATAATTGGGGCTCTGCCAGTGCGTTATCCCCGGAACAATATCCTTCTGAACATCCTTAAGGATTTCCTCGATGGGTTCCGGGTCGTAGGGAGCGGATTCGGGCATCCGTTTCTTGAGATATCCAGGCTCGACCTGACTGCGAACGGGGTATTTCTCGACATTCTTGTAATAATCAGCAAGAAAGTCGATGACTAGATGACCCTGTCTCCTGAACTCTTCGGGGTCAAGAGGCTTAATGGTTCCGTTGTCGGACTTCTGATTCTGGAGGCTGCCCATGGATTTACAGAGCTGGTTTTGTTCTTCCTAATTTGCTACTAGTGAAATGGAAATTTCACTTGGCAGCTAATTGGAGAGGGGAAAGAAAGTTGGCAGTTTTGAGGAATGAAGAATAATGGAATGCACAAAGTTATATATAGAGAGAGTGGGCCTTTAAAGAGGACAGATTGAGGGTGGTAGATGGAGCAACTTGTGTTAATGTAGAATAGTAGAGGGGTTGTTGGAACTCTCTCTCTCTCTCCCTTCAGTCTTCACACACGGTCTGGCCTATATATTTTATTTTCAACTTCCTTTTTTTTTTTCCCCTTATTAATTCACTAAAAAGATAATGTATTTTTGTTGTGACAGAATAGGATTATAGAGCATGAACAAGAAACAAGAAACGTAAAGAAGACACAAGATTTACGTGGTTCACCAATAAATTGGCTACGTCCACGGGCAGAGAGGAGAACGGATTTTATTATGTGGTATGTGTGTTACAGATTACAGATCTCAAGGACCATATATATAGTACTGAGGAAAACCTAAAACACCGAAATTGGTGATATGCATATCTTTGTCCTGGATATGCATATCTTATATCTTCATCATATCTTTCTAAGATTTGTTCCCAGATTTACTCTTGATTCTCCTTATTTTTAGCAATGCCTTTTCTTCCTTGATATATATAGCTCTACGAAGTGTGTGATTCAAGATATATCAACAAATCTCCACCTTGACTTGAATCTTCATTGCAGATGCATCATTACAATGCCAGATGAACAGACTCCTCCTTTCTGCCTCAGATTTGCCCTCCTTGGGCATCTAACAGCTTGTGACATTTAGCAAGTTCAAACAATGTCGAAACTTGCTATGCGGGACCGGCTTGGTGAACATGTCAGCAGGATTATCAGCAGTACCTACTTTCATCACCTTGATTCTCTGCTCACTCCTCAGAAAATGATACCTCACATCAATATGCTTGGTCCTCTCATGATGGACCTGATCCTTGGTCAAACAGATTGCACTCAGACTGTCACAGAATACAATAACTTGATCATGATGTAGACCAAGATCACCTACAAGCCCTTTCGACCAAACTCCCTCTTTAGCAGCTTCTGTCAGTGCCATATACTCTGCTTCAGTTGTAGACAAAGTAACTGTAGCCTGCAGAGTTGCCTTCCAACTAACAACAGAACCACCAAGAGTGAAAACATAACCAGTCATAGATTTTCTACTATCAACATCTCCAGCATAGTCAGAATCAGAATAACCAGTCACAGAAACGTGAGCATCACCTCCATAAATGAGACCAACATCAGACGTACCTCTGAGATAACGGAAAATCCTCTTCACAGCTTGCCAATGCTCCTTTCCAGGTTGTCCCATGAACCTGCTGACAACACTAACAGCATGTGCAAGATCTGGTCTAGTGCAGACCATAGCATACATCAAACTCCCTACTGCATTAGAGTATGGGACTCGAGACATGTACTCCTGCTCAGCTATAGATTTTGGTGCATAATCAGTGGATAAATGAATATTTGTAGCACTTGGAGTATCAATAGGCTTTGCGGTAGACATGCCAAATCTAGACAAGATCTTCTGAATGTAACTCTTCTGTGACAAGAAAAGCTTCTTCTTCTCTCTTTCCCTATATATCTCCATACCCAGAATTTTCTTGGCAACACCCAAATCCTTCATATCGAACTCAGCACTGAGCAGATCCTTCAACTTCTGAATATCAGACTTGGACTTCGCAGCTATGAGCATATCATCCACATACAGGACGAGATAGATCATGGAACCATCATCAGCTTTGTTGTGATACACACAACAATCATACGGACTCCTGTTGTATCCCAACTGGATCATGTAACTGTCAAACCTCTTATACCACTGCCTTGGAGACTGCTTTAGCACATATAAAGACCTCATCAACTTGCAAACATAATCTTCCTTCCCCAGAACCTGGAACCCCTCTGGCTGAGTCATGTAGATATCGTCTTCGAGCTTTCCATGTAGAAAAGTTGTCTTCACATCTAGTTGCTCAAGTTCTAAATCTTGATGTGCAACCATTGCTAGTAACACTCTGATGGAAGTGTGTCTTACCACTGGTGAGAATATCTCATTATAGTCAACCCCCTCCTTCTGTGTGAACCCTCTTGCAACTAGCCGAGCTTTGTATCTCACACCCTCACCAGGTATGGTTTCTTCCTTCTTCTTGAATATCCATTTGCAAGTAACAATCTTTCTCTCCTTAGGCCGTTTGACCAGCTCCCAAGTCTCATTCTTGGCAAGTGATTCCATCTCTTCTCTCATTGCAGCGAGCCATTGGGGCCGACTCACTACCTGAAAACAGCCTCTCTGTATGTGAATGGTTCACCTGCAGATGGTTCTTCCTCTTCCACCTCGTCAGCGACTTGTAATGCGTAAGTCACCATATCCTCAAAACCATACCGCACAGGAGGCTTCACACCTGTTCTCCTAGCTCTATCAACCGCTATGCTTGTCTGGCGAGCTTCTGGATGAACATCCGAACTTGCACTTTCAGCTGTAGTATGTTGATCTTCTCCACCTTGGAGTTGTGATTTACACTCATCGAGAGTGACTTGCAGCTCCACCTGTTTATCAACACTACTACAATTTTCTGTACAAATGGACTTTACAGTGGAGTTAAGCATAGAATTCTCATAAAAAATCACATTCCTACTGAATATAACTCTATTTTCTGAAGGTGACCAGATTCTATATCCCTTAACTCCATCCCCGAAACCAACAAATATACCCTTCTTAGCTCTTGGCTCTAATTTACCCTCACTAACATGATAGTAAACATTACAACCAAAAACCTTTAACAGTGAATAATCTGCAAGTTTATTAGACCATACCTCATAAGGTGTCTTGCAATCAATGCCAGTGTGAGGACCACGGTTGATCAGATAGCACGCCGTGTTTACTGCTTCTGCCCAGAACTTTCTAGCCAAACCAGTATTCGAGAGCATGCATCTCGCTCTCTCCAGCAATGTCTGATTCATGCGCTCTGCCACACCATTCTGTTGCGGTGTATATCGAATAGTGTGGTGTCGAGCAATCTCTGCATCCTTGCAGAACTCGTTGAACTCAGACGAACAGAACTCCAGGCCATTATCAGTTCGCAGTCGCTTGATCTTCTTCCCAGTCTAATTTTCTACCAACGCTTTCCACTGCTTGAATTTCTTGAAAGCTTCACTTTTGTGTTTCATCATAATTACCCAAGTCATCCTAGAGTAGTCATCAATCATAGACACAAAATATCTGTGGCCTCCAATAGACTCAACACGTGACGGACCCCAACAATCCATATGAATGTAGTCAAGAGTCCCCTTGGTCTGATGAACTACCTTCTTTGGAAACTTACTGCGATGAAGCTTCCCAAAAACACAATGTTCGCAGAATTCAAGACTCTGCACTTTATGCCCAGAAAGAAGATCCCGCTTTGACAAAATCTGCATCCCTCTTTCTCCCATATGACCGAGCCTCATATGCCACAGCCTGGTCATATCCATGGTCTGAACCTCAGATGATGCAACATCAGCAGAACCTGTCACAGTGGAACCTCGCAGATAATATAAGGTACCACGTTTCAAGCCTGTCAGAACCACCTTTGAACCTTGACAGACATACATAACTCCACCTTCACCTTTGAAACTGAAACCCTTGCTGTCAAGGAGACTCAATGATATCAGATTTTTCGTCATCTGTGGAACATGCCTGACTTCATTCAAGGTGCAGAATACCCCATCATGTGTCCGTATCCTGACTGAGCCAATCCCAACCACTTTGCAGGCAGCACTGTTAGCCATGGTAACATTTCCTCCATCTATCTGCTCATAGGTCGAGAAGAACTCCCTGTTAGGACAAATATGATATGATGCCCCAGAATCAAGAACCCACACATCATTACGATGTGAATGTCCAGCTGCAACCAAGGCCAGATCCTCTTCAGAATTTGTATCAGTTTCTGCAACAGCTGCAGAACCGCCGACACCCTCTTTCTTCTCCTGTTTCCTCTTCTTCCTAGGACAATCATTCTACCAGTGCCCTGGTTCTTTACAGTAATTGCAGATGTCATCGGGTTTAGGACATTTTGAACCTTTCTGATTTGGCTTCCCACTTTTCTTCCCAGATTTCTTTTGTCCCTTACCCGTGACAAGCAACCCCGATGCCTGATTTTCTGTGGCCGAGCCAGTTGCCTGTTGACGGTCTTCTCTGCTGTGGAGGGCAGATCGAACATCTTCCAGAGACAGAGTATCTTTCCCAGTAATAAACGATTCAACAAAATTCTCATACGATTCTGGCAAAGATACTAACAGAATTAAAGCAGCGACCTCATCTTCTACTTTAACATCAATATTACGCAAATCTAGTAAAATTTTGTTTAATTTATCTAGATGATCCCGAAGAGGTGTACCTTCCTGCATGCGTAAACGGAACAGACGTTGCTTCAGAAGCAATTTGGTGGTTAGAGACTTCGTCATGTAGAGACTCTCTAACTTCTTCCAGAGACCATCGGCAGTTTCCTGATCCGCAACCTCGATGATGACATCGTCAGACAGACATAGCATGATAGTCGAGTGAGCCTTTTCTTCTAGGGTATTCCACTCTTCTTCATCTACATCCTCAGATTTAGGTTTTCCTGATAGCGGCGCCCACAAACCCTGCTGCTTCAGCAGAGATCGCATCTTGATCTGCCATAAGCCAAAACTATTTCTCCCGGTGAATTTGTCAACCTTTACGTTGAAAGCAGACATTCTTGATCGGCTCCAAAAATCCTAACAGTGCGGAAAATACCCTGATCGAAACGACCAGGCTCTGATACCAGTTTGTTGTGACAGAGTAGGATTATAGAGCATGAACAAGAAACAAGAAACGTAAAGAAGACACAAGATTTACGTGGTTCACCAATAAATTGGCTACGTCCACGGGCAGAGAGGAGAACAAATTTTATTATGTGGTATGTGTGTTACAGATTACAGATCTCAAGGACCATATATATAGTACTGAGGAAAACCTAAAACACCGAAATTGGTGATATGCATATCTTTGTCCTGGATATGCATATCTTATATCTTCATCATATCTTTCTAAGATTCGTTCCCAGATTTACTCTTAATTCTCCTTATTTTTAGCCATGCCTTTTTTTCCTTAATATATATAGCTCTGCGAAGTGTGTGATTCAAGACATATCAACAATTTTTAATAGTGAAAGTTTTTTCTTTTAATTAAAATAATAATAATGTATATTTATAGGTTGTGTTTGGACCATTTTGAGACCTCCGTGCAACAATCGGTTATATACAACTAAATTTATAGTAAAAAGTAATACTTCAATTCAATTTTTATAAGCCGTCCTTATAAGATTTATAACACAATCACATGAGATATATATATATATATATACATGATCTCAACTCTATTTTTATACATAGTCTCTAACCTTAAACTCAAACTCACAACTGAACATCAAACTAAACACATAAAGATAAACATTCTATTAAACATAATTTGACAACCTTAACAACTTGATCTTATCCAATATGTTAGTATCTTATTTCTAAATATGTGCTAGTTTGAGAATACATACAATTTAAGAAATTCTTGTGAACATGTTTAAATTTTCAGAAACGACTCAGAGGTCTGAAATAACCATAACATTCTATTATCATTAAATAAATATCAACATCCATTCTTTATAATTATTATTCATTTTATTCACTTAATTCTTCTTGCATGACAAAAATGATGTTTCATCAAATTATTAGGTGGATGTGAACCAAACATGTTTTACTTTTTCATACAACAAGTAACATATATTATAATTATTTAATTATGTTTTATATAGAAGAAAGATGTAATCACCTTCGTATGGTTCATGCCTTCATGGACAGCACAAGTTGTCGGAACTCCGATTTACTTAATAATAGATGTAAAAATAAATAATAATAAAAAAAAAAAAAGAAACGTGTTAAAGAACCATATTTTTGGAAGGAGGGTGGAAAGTGATATTTCATACTTTTGAGTTGGGATCCAATACATCAGCGGGCATCTCGGAAATTTTGAGATTTTCTTATAAATATTAATAATATATACTTTATTTTATTCGAAAATAAATTAAATAAATATATATCTCAGAGCTGGAAGTTTCCATATAAAATATTATTCATGACATTGATATCTTCTATCACTTGGTCTGTCCTAAATTATCAAGAAATTATGGTTAAATTTTCTAAAAATTTTAAATTCACACATATAAGTCTTGGTTTATTTATTAATCAACTATGCTATATATTACAACTTTTTTATCCTATCGAATTTCTGGAAATTTCATTTCTTCAAAGGGAAGGAAAATTGAAGTAGGGGTAGTTTAATTTCTTAGCGTTGCAATAAAATTAAATAATTGTAAATTAGTGACGCATAACCCTAAATTACAATTTATCATTATCTGCAATAAAGAGATGGGTCATAATTATTCCTGGTCAAATTTAGGATTGCAATTAAGTCGTATAACTATTAAAAGCTTACAGATTGAAGTCAAATTTTGTAAGCACACACAAAAGTATTAGTCACGTATGCACTCGTCATATTGTACACTAGATTTAATTTAATTTTAAAATAGTATAATTACGCAAGTTTTAAATGATGACGAAATTTTCTATTTTTTTGTTCTATTTTTTATTTTAAAATAATTATTATACAAAAAATATATATATAATATTATTAATTAACATATATTGTATATTAAATATCTAAAAAGATTAATTTGCATGAGTCAATTTATTGGTAATTATGTATAATAATAATAATAATAATAATAATAATAATAATAATGTGGATTATAGTAAAAAAACTTAGGAGAAAGAAATTTCTGTAGATTTATAAAATCTTAAAGATTATAGAAAAGTAAAATAAGTGGACTAATTACCTCAACAGAAATAAATAAATTAAATAATATAAGTAGAGTCAGCCACTTGTCCCGTCCTCCTCTCTAGTTTTGGTTTATAGTCAATTACTCATTTAAATTTGCTTGCCCCATGCAATTACTTAATTACTTCTGCAAATTCCACGAAATTTATCCATAATTTCTTATTAATTGTGAAATCAATTGTAGCCCTCTTCCAAAATTCATTGTTCGACATTTTCATAACTTAATTAACGAAACTCCTGAATTAAAATAAATGCCCTATCAATTTATTATGTAATGATTTTGTATCTAATTTTGGAATTTTAATGTAAATTAGGATATACCATAACACCTACATATTATTAATTAATAAAAAAAATTATGCAAATATTAATGACTCAATTAATAATGTAGGTAGATTGCTTGATCGGTTACAATTTATTATTATTAAGAAAATAGACAAACAAAAGAATAAGAAGAGAAGGGGAAAAGATAGGTTATTAATAATATACCCTACTTTAGATATTAGGACACCGCTTTTGAATTTTGATTACTAATGGAATATATTGACTAAATTATTACAAGTTTATAACCATAAATTAAGATCTACGGCCTCATAGTCAATTGTTCACACATAGAGTGAAGAAATACCTAAGTTAAATTAACAATTAGTTTCGATAAATTTTGTTAATTTTTTAATTTACATTTTCTTTTGTGTTTTTTTCTTTAATTAAGTAGCATATCGTGTTACAAAAAAAGACTAAAAATAATTATGAAAACATAATAACAATATGAGATTTGATACTCAGTTCGTTACAATTTTTAACTATGTTTGAAGGCCCTAACAAACCAGAGTTTTCACTATCGATTTGAGAAATGACACAATTACATATAAAGAATATTTATAGCAAAAAAGAATAATAATTTGTGTGCCCACATGAGCCATTATAGAAAAATTTATCGATTGTGTTTTATACTACAATACCTTTAATCCCCTAATCTAGTGTATTACGATACTCCTTGAACTTCCCACCACCATAAAACTCACAATCTCTTCAGGTTACAAGGAAACTTTTTTTTTTCTTTTAATCCAAATCATTTATTAATTTATATCGATTAAATTCGGATTTTTTTTTTAAATAGATCAGTTTGGGCATTCTTTAATTTTTTAGGATAATTATTTATATATTTTTATGGGTTCTGGAGACAAGTGTTGCGTTGGCATTGGGTTATTAATGATTGTTCGCATATATAGTTGGAATATTATTAATTGGGTGTTTACATTTGTGGGAATGTGAACCATATGGTTCCCAGATTAATTACAATATTTTGCACATGTTCCCTTATTTTTTTTAATATACGTTGTCATCATCTTCGCAATAAATGATTATAATAAAATATAAAATTCAGTAGGTTAATTAGTGCTTCTTGGTGGAGACACATACACATATATGTGTGAGAAAAATAACCTCTAAGTATAAAACTAAAGATTTCTAGATATTTCGAAGTTCTTGTTTTGATGCAATGTACTAAAACGATATGAACACAAGTTAAAAATAATAGAAATAATTTATCATATACAAAATAACATGATATTTTTAAAAAATATTGATTCGATCTCATATAATGCCACTGTGATAATTAAAATTCATGCATAACAACTCTTTAGCAGCACTGCCAAACTACTAGTAACATGATATGTCAAAGTTTTTATTTTTCCTTCTAATTAAAATATGTTTATATATATATGCAAGGAGAAGTTACAAATGGTTTTGAAAAAAAATGGGGACATCCCAACTATCTAAAAATATATGCAATCATATATTTTTGAAAATGTCAAACTACTGTGTAAAAAATAGTCACAAAATATGGGCAATTGAGCAGTGGCCCACTAATTTTTGTTATGATCGAAAGAAGATTAATGTACTCCATTCATACTTTATAAAATGATTAATTATAATACAAATTAATTTTATGCACGTGCCTTCACTAATTCTTTTATTAAGTACGCCTTCCAAATATCCCCCCCAAAAAAATTAATGGGCCAATATAAAGCCCAATAATATTGACAGACCCCCCTTGAAAATGGCCCAATTTGGTCTCCAAAAACATATCATTTAAACATCCAAAGCACATCCCATGACCCGAACATAACCCATAAGTTTGAATTATACCAAAACACACACACAACGGATTTGAATGCCATATTATAAATTTGTGGCGCCAAATTAAATTTCCAAAATTGGAAGTGAAGTGATTATATTTGCATAGTCTAATGGCACTGTCTTACTATTATAAAGATGAAGGTCGGTAATTTAATCCATAATCTTTATAAAAAATATTAGGAAAAATTATAAAAATAAAAAGATAAGACTTTAATACAAAGAATTTGGAGAGCAATTATTCTCCAAAGAATTAAAGAAAGATAGAGAATGTACAATAATGTGTCCAAACTCTAACGCAAAACACCATACAATGACCCAAGCCCAGAAGTGTCCATTTCAAGAACATCACTTGTGTTGGATTCCACCGTTGGTGCGGGTATGTCTTCCGGATCTCTTTTGGGTTTGACCCATCTACCATGATCATTTTGTACCAGCCCTTTATTAGCCAATTGATACCAATTATGAGGGATTCTCAATTCATCCACAAGCATGTCACAGTCCTTGTTCACTAATGTCACATCCCTTTTAGCATCGGCCCGAAAACCCGAATCACTACTATGATATCCGTCCACCAAATGAAGATAGGTTTCCAACATGTGGAACCCTATCAAATTCAACCCTTTCTTGAGATACGGAGACCATCTGACATCGAGTTTCAGCTCGACTCCAACGTGCGTGTACACCCACTCCAAAGTACCCGTAATATCATCAAATCTTTGTAAACTTTCGTTGAAGACTATTCCGGGCATTCGGGGGACCACATCTTGCTTCAATGTTACACGTAAAGTCTTGATGCCCATTTGATAAAGTTCGTCCCGAAATGCAATGTTTCCTACGCGTGGTGCCGCGAAGGAGAAAACATTTATCGGTAGGACTGGAAAGTTTTTAGCAGCCTCATAGGCGTTTAGTAGGCCCAATGCACCACCTAGGCTGTGGCCCGTGATTGTTAGGCTAACTTGTTCACCTAAGCTTTTTTGGTAGTAATCAACTAATTTCTTTACTTCTCCCATTACTTGTTCCGAGGCACTTGATTTATTGTACCTAGTGGTGTCACTTTTAGAAGTGTATATGCTAAGGAAACCATGTTCCACTTTTGAGTCACCCTGCCCAATTGGCTCTAATTTCCGTTGCATATTGTCGTACCACTCCGACGGCGCCACCGTGCCCCGCCACGCAACAACGATGTCCCGCCGCCCGATTCTTGCTGATTCTTGATCGTCACTAACGGCCACGAACCCGATCCAGTTCGAGTCTTTACTCCATGAATCGACGAAGTGAGATTTTTCCAGCCACTGAGGCAGGTCGATGTGGGCCATGGCGTATATGTACTTAGTCACGTTATATCCACTTTTACTAAGGCCCAATTTGTCGAACAGCTTGCGGGCGTTGTACCTACAGCTTCCGCAGTACTCGGAGAATGAATCGAAGTCGAACGCATCGTAAGTTGCCTGCGCGAATTCGCCGTATTTGACGATCTCCCTTCTGAGCCAAGGGTGCAGAGGATCGAGGAGACCGTCCCAATCGTCGCAACCGTGGATTTCTCGCCATTTTTCGGATATATTTTCTTTAGGGGACATCGTGGGAGTGTTTTGCTTCTCTTCGAAGCTCGAAAGATTCAGATTCGATCGGTGGAGGCCTCTTTGGATTGTGTTCTCGATGTGAAGGCTCAGCATGTTGGACAATGATTCGGCTAGTTTGACGGCTCTGTTAGAAGGCTTGTTATTGCCGATCGTGAAATCTTGATAGCCCGCGGTGGCGGTCGGAAGCCGGTGTTTTCCGGTGGCGGGGAGGTTGTGGTGAGGAAGAATTGCATTTTTGGCGGCCATTGTCCCAGGTTCTGAGAGTTGAGAGGGTAGGAGAGAACACCGTAATTGTTTGTGTGTGTGTGTATATATATGTGCAGGTGATTTGTGTTGACTTTGAAATGTTGTCCAAATTTTCGTACAAAAATATGGGAAGAAGTCAATTCAAAGTACGACGTAGTATTCTGTGTTCCTTGGTTTGACCAATCTAACGCGTTGCTTCAGTCCTGTCTCAGACCTATGAAGCTTCTATCTCTGCCAAATTGGGTCAATAATTTATTTTATAACATGTTCTTAATTGTTCCATTTTATAAACAAAGTTGATTTTATTTTTAATTAATACTTTTTAAAATAGAGGAAGTATTTTTTCGAATAAAATAAGTTATGCTTCAAAAACTTCTATCCTCCGATAATTAACTTTTGAAAATAAAACATTATTATTATACTATTTCTAATTCGGAAAATACTTTTGGATTTAAATTTAAACATTATTTGGGTATTATTATTACTTATTGGGCAAAACACATTATCACAATTAAGCAACTCATGTTGATAAGTTTTGCACAAAAATCAAATTTATTCTGCCGAGAAAAGCCACCGCCACACGAATTCTTGATTGGACAAGCTTTATTTCATTTAGTATTTTAATTTTATTAATAAATTATATAACATGATATCATTAATATAAATATTAAAGTCTATATATATATAAAAATAAAGTGACTTTTTTCAATTCTATTTTTTCGTCTAAACTTCATTATTTATTTATAATAATTATATTATTATTAAATTAAAATTAGACATTTTTATTCTATAAATTTTGATTCGATTTCAAAATCTAAATTATTCAATAAATTTAGGTGTTGCAATATTTAATACATGATTCAAAATCTATATATTTTATCGAATATGAATCAAATCACTGAATTATGAAATTAAAAATATACATGAAATCTAACAAATATATGACTCAATTTTCTTGATTTATTTTATAAAAAAGAATATATATATATATACAAGTAAAATTACTTTTTAAAATTTTATTTTTTCGGCCTAAATTTCAACCATATAAATGTAAAACTATATATATTCTTTTAAAATATATTATTACAATTTAATTGAAGAGATTAATATCAACAATCTTTGGGATTTGCTTAGTTTCCTGTTGTTCAATATAAATAAAATAAAATTTTAAAGAATTTTTGTTAACTCATAATATATTCAAAATAAGAAATAAATTTGTTAGGAACGTAAAATCATTGTAGTTTTATTATATTATGAAAAATTATTAACATTTTTTTTATAATTAAACAATCAATTATTTAAAATCACTCAATCAGGTGGATAAAATCTGATTTTGTCAAATATGAGATTAAATTTTCAACAATCTTAGCATAATTTAAAATTATTTTTCATTTTTTTCTCTCTCTTCTCTCTATATATTTTATCAAGATTATTACTAAATATTTTAAGGTCTCTCTTTTTTATCCTCCCTCCTTTTGAAGTGTTTTGCATTTTCTATTTTGAGAAAATAAATGGTAAGACATGTACGATAATATGTGTCATATTTCAATTGTCACAAAGGCCTACACTCTTCAAAATATTATTTTTAAGTTTATTTTATTTTAAAAAAATTTATTTATCTGTTGCTTTCAATTTATCATAAACTTATTTAATTTTCTTAACTATTTTTCTTTCTTATTTTAAACAAAAAGTTCGTCCATCTCTTTCATGTTTCGTTTGATTATTCTTGTGATTTTCTGTTAAGATCTTCTAATTATTTCGACGTATAAGTACGGTGCGATTTTTCATTAGGCTTCAAAATATTTGTTTCTATCAAATTTTAAATTTTTATAATATTATTACATTTAATTAGCAATTTACAAAATATTTTTGTCCTTAATTTGACTATACAATTGACAAATTTTACGAGATCTATACAAATCTTTATTTTCTTTAATCTGCTGATATGACTATTTTTTTTAATTTAATTTGATTCAACTTACTATAAATCGTGGATATCATGCTTATCAATTTGTGAACGAGCCTAATTCTAATAGAAGAAAAAACGAAACATAAAATTACAACAAATTTCTACTCATTATACAAAAAAATAATCACTGAATTACAAATCTACACCTTCTATAATATACTATTTAACTTGAATATATGATTATATTATAAAATATAAAAAAAAAATCTTTTGTGTGCATCGTATAGTCTCACAATAATATTTAAATAAAAATAAATAAAGTTCAATTTGTTTAAATGTTAAATGGGCTTAACTTCAATTCTAACTCAATCAAACATTAATATTTAGGATTCAACTCAATTTGTCTTCCAAAATCTTGAATTTACGAATAGCTCAAAGTTGACTTATCAACAATTCGACACAACATATTAAATAAACATAATTCAAATTCAAGTTCGTTAATACATATAAGATACTTTAGATATTTTACAAAAAATCAGAGTGGTATAGTCATATCAGTTTTATGTTTTGACCTGGACAGCCTCGTATTTAAGTTACACTTATTATATATGAAGGTATAATTTTTTTAATTACCACAAAAATTCAAGCATGTTCGCTAAAAAAATACGATACTGCTGCACTCAAGTTTGACTCAATTAGATCATCGAACTCAAGATTCTCAAGTTTCGTTTAAATTAACAAGTAATTTCGAACTAATATTTTACAAACTGAAATCCAAACAAATATATATATATATATATATATAGAGAGAGAGAGAGAGAGAGAGAGGGAGAGAGATTTTCCTGACACAATGAAATAATACACACCTCCAATTCTGGCAGACATGTTCTAAATCTCAAACAAACAAATTTCCTAGAACTACATACCACAACTAGCAGTGGAAACTGGAAACAACTATTCACATAAGGTTCGTTCTAACACAAATCAAAACGTTAATTATACGAAGCAAATTACAAACCTGGATGCAAACATAATTAATTCATTCACAAACTTGTACAACCCAGGTCAAACCATAGAACCTGATCTCGAAACTGTAGATAAAGCATCTTCAAACTGATCCTCATCGGCCTTCTCCGAGCTCAAGCTCGGCGGAACATACGACCTGAACACACCTTCCATAATCGGTGTTTCTTTCAGCTCCCGGCAAGCAACGTCAAGCGCTGTCGACTGGAAAAATCGGTAGTGTTTGTTCGAACAAACGAACGCAAAGATGAGGGACAAAATCGGAAGTGGAATCAAAATAGGCGTGTAGACAAATTCCTTCACCGAAAAGTATCCGATCATTGTGACTTGAAACAGGACCAGTGATGCCACGATGCGAACGTACATGTGGGGCCACATTCGCCCATAGCTCTCGTATTTAGGAACATACACTTTCAGTGCCTGTTAACGAAGGAAACGTGAATGCTGTTAAATAATTTTTCTAAAAATATGCATTTCTTGCAAACCGCACGCAGAGGTGACTTTCTGATGGGATTTTGCCACAATGGATGCTGCTAAAACATGAATCAAGTTTTTTTACACACAGAAAATACTCATATCTATGTTGTATTGGATTAATATGTTTAGCTCTTATTACAATTATAGATTTGGGTCGAGCTCTCTCTTGGTTTAGTGACACGGGGTGTTGAGCTCTGAGAGAGGTGAGGAAAGGGAAAAAAAGGTTACTGGAAACATTACCTGATTCCGAAGAACGAGCCATCCCAAACCAAAGTAGATGACACCAAATGGCAGAATTATAGGGGCGATGACAGAGTAGCAGATAACGACAGTGAGAATGAGCATGTCATTAGGAAATCTAGTAGCGTATCCAAGATCTCCAGGAGTCCAAGCTTCCTTCACCTCAGCTTCTGTCTTACAGAGATACTTCTTCTTTACGTGAAAGATTATCAAAGGAACTACACGGGATAGCTCAAGCCCATAGCCGACAAAGAACCTGAAAAGGCACCACATTTCAGTCATGTCTTCTGAAATGAAGTATGCAACACGACCAAACCAACAGAACTCTTCTAATGACAATATATTGGGGACAAAAAAACATATATCATACAGACAGTGTGCATGTTTATTTGCAAGGAAAATGATAAGCAACTGCAATCTTACTTCAAAGCCACAAAAGTCAAGAAGAATGTAGCACTTCCAGGAAGGCTCGTTGCTAGTAGTTTAGGAATAGAGTTTGGTGTTTTCTCAATTTCCTTGAATCTGGTGAAAAGTGCAGAACCCAGCGTAACACCAATAAACACGTTCAGCACCGAAAAATAGAAGTACTTTCCAGAAGCAGCCCTTTGTGCATGACTCTCAGAAGGGATGCCCTCAGCCTTGGATAGGAACAGTAGAAAACTTGGCAACAATGCCAAGAATACTATAAGTGCAAGCTGAGGCAAGTATGCCTCAAGAACCGTCTTGATCGCAGGTTCACCCACCACTGGTTTTAAAAACGGGAGAAGCTTCTGCAAGTTCTCTAGAGTAGTCAATGCAGAAATGAGCCCAATTGGAATCATGTAAAAGAAAATTGTCAAGAACACAACGACATAGATGATGTATTGCCTAATCTGCCTCTCGTAGAAACTTTTGTTAAGATTGGTCCAGATTAATTGGCGGGGTTCCGGGGCTTCAAGAACCGTCCATGTATCCACCATTTTATCATGTAGGCTTTGTGAAGCAGCAGCTGCAGTTACCCTGTTATTAAAAAAGATGACAGCTGCTGATTGCTGTTTATCTTTCAGAGTGGCCTTTTGTTCAGATTCTAATTTCGGGGTTAATTCTTTTATCTTCTCATCATAGTACTCTATTGCATCGACCCTTTTGCCTACAAGACCGAAGAAGCCAGTTTTAGTAGTCGGCCTTGTCCCTTCAGGATTAGCGGTTCCTTTAGACTCGGCATATATGGCTTCTGCGCGTGCAAGCTTCTTTTTATACCCTTCCAACTCTTCATAAATTTTGGTCACCTGAAACCCAGACGATATGAGTTGTGAAGTTTTACTCGTATTTTGATATAAGGCCAACATAAAACAACACACTTCGGGGGAAAAAGAAGGGAACGCCGATATTTCTACCCCTTCTGTATAAGGACTAATTGCTTTTTGCCCACAACCCAAACCCAATGACAAATGATCTTTTAGTTGTTCAGAATAACCTGAAAGACAGAACTACCCCGCCCACATTCATATCTTCAGTATCTGACACCAAAGTTCGGGGAGCTTCGAGACCAACTTGGTCAATTTGTGCGGGCGATCATGCAAAATGGGTAAAAACATTCTTTTTCAAGGGATGCACACATAACATATTTTATTATGATAAAAAGGATTTTTCTTGGGAAAAAGAATGATGCTGAATAGAACAAACAGATACCTGCTTATTGTCTGTAACCACCATTGATCTGTAAAAGGTATCTGGATAGATTGCTCTGAAATATGAGTCCACCAGTTCCTTTCTGGTCCGGTCCCCCGAGACCTGGGGTATGTCTCGAACCAACACAGCAAACTGCTCGTTCTTGACATCAGCTGCCATAAGTGCTTCAGCTCTCAGATTGGAAACATGTTTATAAGCTTTCCATAAGAGGCAGTATGCAACGAAAGAAAACCAATATATTGCTATCAGAAATGCCCATAACCGAGGACTTTTCTCCTGTTATCCACAAGAAAAACAGATATTGTGAAAAAATTGTGTAAAATACATCATTTTTGCACAAGACAATCATCAACCAAATGGAGACAACATTTAAATCGATTGAGGCAAGTTAAACATTGAGAAGTTGTAAGAGTACTGACTTCAACATGCCCCATAGCTAGCTTGTCGAGGTCATTGAAGGTTCCTTCACTAGTATCGCTAGCGGTGTCGTTGGCTTTCACGATAGCATGAGAAGTAGCAGCAACCGGAAGTAGAACGGGCAGAATGACAACACCGGCCAAAACCAATATTCCTAAAGCTGGATTGGAAACATAGGTTTAAACTTGATACAATTAGCTCATTTGAGTGGAAAAGACGACTTCAGAACCAAGATAACACGTATCAATTTAGTTCAAGAATCCAGTTTTGTCAGTGACACAAAAGAAATAAAAAAAACAAAATCTTTTTCTGGTTTTTCCATTGTCTTGGCTTGCAAAATAAGGTAAATTAACAAATTCCCAACTACCTAACAATAACATATTCAAGAGAGCAGTTTGGTCATGAGATAGAGGTACAGCAGTAACAATGGGACATTTTTTTAAAGCCTAGAAAAAGTACTTTTTTGACCGTACTTAAAATTCATTCATTTTAAGCCAAGATTCTGTCGGCACCAGTCAATATCAACAAAATTTAGGCCATCATATCCCAAAAATAATCAAAATTAATCCAAAAATAAGTCCGGGAGTCATTAAAACAACAGATTTCTTCCCACTTGCTTGAATTTACATATCCCAGAGTCAAAAGCCTGAAAATTTCATTAACAATTCGAACAATTTGCAGCTACAGAGTCATTAAACTGTCCCAATAAGAACTGTCAACAAATCAAAACGTTGAAACATTAAGAAATCTAAGAAAAGAAAAAAAGACACACAAGAAGAAAGAAAATACCTGTGGCGAGGAAAACAAAATAGACAGCAGTATCAACGCCGGACATTCTGATAACATCAGCCTCAGTGGAGACCATAGCTTCCCGTATCCAAGCAAACGGGTTGCGGGACACCCGGAGTCCCTCATACGGGTCCAAGCCCCTGAGGATCCGGTTCGGGTAGTAGACAACGTGGTTACCGGGTCTCCGGGAGAGCCACGTGAAGAGAAACATCAACACCAAGAATATCACAAACGACGTCCCTAGGGACGTCAAGAACGACTTGAAATCCATGGCCTCTTTCTCTCTCTCCTCCTCCTCTTGTATCTCTGTCTAAGAACTTCTTGAATTGTGATAATACCAACTAAATGGGAGCGTTGGAAACAGGAAGCAGTAGCCGTTAAGGGGCATTAATGAGGGAAAGTAACCGTTGGGAGAGGCAGTTGAAGATGTGCATAGTGATTATTTTATAGCAGAAGAAGAAAAAAAAAAAAAACTCTTTGTGGTTCGTTTGATTTTGAGAGTTGGTATTTATGGAAAGTGGGGTAACTGAAAATGATTTGGTGCGCAATAAATTTTGTTTCTTGATTTTGGATTTAGGGTTTGAAGAAAAATTTTCCGTGCATGGATAAGATTAATGGGCATCCGTCTTCCTGCCTTCGCTTATTTTCTTTCTTTCTTTCTTTCTCTGCTTTCTATGCAGGAAGAGAGACAGTTTGTGTCTGTGTGTGTGAGAGAGAGGGATTAGTGCAGCAAACCGGATTAGAAGGGGAAGCAGAATGTATTCCAAGGTGGTAAGAATTTTAAGTACCTCCAATTACCAAAATAACCTTATTATAGAAATTTCCCAAAAAAAAAAAGAGTTTCACACGTGTAATAAGTCCAAACCACTCAGATAATTATAGTATTAGGAATTACTATGAAATGATGATGACTTTGTTACTCTGCTAATCATTATCAAGAGAAATTAGGTGTGTGTAATTGATTCTGATTCCTACCAATAAATCTTTTATTTTATTTATTTATTTAATAAATTGTGTTAATTTAATGTGTAAGACACTGTCATTGACCATGATATCATATAATAACACAAGGGTTTTTATTTTTTATTACAAAAGTAAACATATATTCAAGTTTTAATTATCCATATGGGAAAATTATAAGTTTTGTCTATCCTAGTATCGCCTTATTCATTTTGTGTCTATTAATTAATCTTAAATTATAAGAAACTAATAAAATTGAATTTTTTTGTCTTTGATGGGCTGTTACTCCGACGAAAAGTTGGTAATAAAAAACAAATAAAATACTTTTGGGTGAAGCTATATATCTATCATCACTCCTCAAACTATTCATTAAAATAATTATAATAATAATTAAAAAAATAAAGTATTCATTAATACTTTTTCTCCACTTTTCAGAGTTTTTGCTTCTTTTTGAAGTAACTCAGCTTCTATTTCATGTCGGTAGGAATCACTTACACAAAGTCTAATCTCATTTTCCCTTTTTTTTTTGAAGTAAATCTCTCGAAAACATAATTAACTCTTGCCATTTCAAATATTATGACGTATTACTTTCTCCATTATAAAAAATATATATAGTATATTTTATAAAAACATTATTTTTATTTTTTATCTATTAGATAATTGCACAATTTTTTTACATAATAAATTTCAATTTTAATATTTATTTATTTATTTTATTCAAATATTGAAAACCTGAAAAAAAAAAAAAGTGCATGGTGGATACGCAGTGCGTGGAAACTACGTGTCCACACATAATATCTGTGACAGTTGCCAATATTTTTTCCTCTTTAAGTATAAGAAGCCGTTGAGAAATTTCTTTTAGTTCATGTGAACCCACTTTATACTTACTTGCCACTAATTAAATAATTAAAATTTCAACTTGAGATTTGATTCTATAATGCACGTACTATTCAATCTCTACATATTAATATCTTTCATTTATTATGTGTTAAATATATAATAGGTAATAATTATTGTATTACTTGAATTGTTGTATATTGGTATGTAATTGATTGATAGTTGTTTCATTTGTAGTGGTTGCACGAGTATTGAAAAAAGATCGTAAAACTTAAAATTTGATCACGAACTACTTAAATGAACTATTAAGGAAGCAACGACTTGGGCTATAACAACCGTTGTCACTTTTACCAATTTAATATATTAACCTTATAATTTGTTGTATGAAATTATTAATTTTGTTTGGCCCTGCATGTTTGAGTTTCAAGCCAGTTATTTTTATTCGATTGTTTAATTAATTATACATTTATAGTAAATTATTTTTTGTTTCATATTTTGAAATCCAGGTCAATTCATTTAAATATTTTTTTGATATAATTGGATAATAGTTCTTCTTGTAAATAAAAAAATATATCAACAATATCAAAATAAATAATAAATAAAATACTAGTTTTTTAAAAGTTTGAATTCTAATATTAAAAAATACTTAATCTAGTTAAATTATCTAACGTATCCCAAGAATCATGTATTTGGTGGACATGAAAATCTATATTATAATAGCTAACCATTTTCCATTATATTTTCAAAGAATGGATTGATTTAATTGTTCAACCATCAAAATTAGAATTGTAAAACAAAGTCAATAATCTTGTTAGAGCAGCCGCTAGCTTCAGTATAAACCATATTTATACCCATTTAAAACTTCATTATTTGTATTTGTATGTAACATAATGTTTATTAATCAAACCCAACAATAAGAGAATTCATAATCAATAATTACCCTATCAGTAAAAAATTGTTATCTTTTAATAATATTATATATATATATATTTTTTTTTTTTCAAAAGGAAAAATATTATATATTTGGGGGGGGTGTGGGCTAGGGGTTTTCTAAACTTCCGAGGATAAAAGGGTCATCATTCTATCCCACATGACTAATTAATAAAGCAAAAAAAAAAAAAAACTAAAACTAAATAGAAAATTGTCATAATTCAAAAAATAATAATAAAAAAAAAAAAGTAGCGCACGGCACTGAAAACAGGCGACGTGGATGTAAGAAAATATCTCCAGCTATATTATCCTTTGCCGACACAGAATATGGGTTTCAATTTCAATCTTAACCAGACTTCCAGCTGTCAATAGTATCTGTATGTCGGCCCCCCGTAAACCCCAGTACCTGAAGACTGCAACTGATCCGAATTTAATTAGAGTAGCAATAATATGATTCTCCGTCTTAATTTTCAATTTAATATTTTCGACGTGAATATTGTATGATTAGATAGAGAAAATTATATTTTAATTAAGATAGAACATCAATTTTGAAAATTATTACGATAACATTCAAGTAGTGAGCTCCATAAAAGAACAGATTTGAAATTTAATTTTATATTATATTAGATGAATTTATAATAATAAAATTTACACTTCAATTTCGTTTAGCAATAATATTTAATTTTAGTATATTATATTAAATAAATTGATGATGGCAAATAATTTAGATATACAGTAAAATATGAAGAGAAACATATCCAAAACGGATTTGATGTGACAATTTTGTCCGGATCTGGACCCGTCAAAACGGGTCACGAGAGCTTGGACACCTATTAAGTTTTGGACCATCATCCTTTGATACCGACAACCTGTAATAATTCCAGTGAGTGGTGAGACAGCGGGCCCATTATTTTGGCCCAAATAGTTCCCAATTTTCTGTTGGTTCCGAGTGTACAGAACTGCCCTCTAAGCAACCGAACAAGAATGAAAATGAAAAGAGACCAGGGATGTTGAAGGATATTCTTCAAGCAATCCCATGTGCCTAATTTCAAGAAACAAAATTTTGGAGGAGCAAAGACAGTGGTGCTCTTTCATGAACACAGTAAGCTACAAACTATGAGGATAACCATCCTATACACACATCTTGTACAAATCCTTACAAACAACTTTACACATTACCTATTACCTCATCAATGTTCACACATTACAGCAACGAGGCCGGCCCTTGATCAAATTGTCCCACAAGCATATCATCTGTCTTGGGGATTGGTAGTGTGCGGTGTGATAGTCCTCCATGCAACCGTATTGACAGTATTTCCAGTTGTGCGTATACTGAACGTGTTTGGTGCTGTTGAACTGCTCTACCCACATTCCCATGCTCACATCCTCCATTTTAAATAGCTGCACAGTTGGGGGAAAAGGGTGTGACGGGGGAGGGGGTCTCAGTAAAGATGGTAAGCAAAGATTTCAATTTACTGGACAATATAAGATTTGCATTTGAATCGAGTGATTGGACGGTTCAAAGATTTGAAATGAATGTATTTCGAATCCACTCAAATCTATCAAAAAATAGTTCAAAATGTGTGTGTGTGTGTGAGAGAGAGAGAGAGAGAGAGACCCGTAGGCTGTGATTTGCATGTTCAGAGACGATATAATTAGCAATATCACTAGATATTATATATCCAGGCCCATTGGCATAAGGGGGATAAATTTCCTCAGGCCACTCCTGCAGGGAAGATAACCATATTTTAGTAGTCAACAAACATGACAAGAAATGCTTGAGTAGTCGGATAAACTTAAATTGATGTGTTCTCAAACACAAGAAAGCGTCTGTACCTCGTAAGTGACAGCCCATTTCCCACTCCTAAGAGGCCTGTGCAGCAGGTTTAGATTTCCTAAATACAACGGCCTTCCAGAGTTCATGCCTTCAATGTCTTTTAAAATTGTCTCGACTCTAATAAAAGTGTCATCATCACATTTCATAATGTAAGCTGCAGTTACATTTCGAACCTAAAATGAAAATGTAAGTGTCAGTTAGAGGAGGAAACAATCTGCCTGCAACAAAATCACTTTCATTCATGATGAGAAAGTGAATGAAGCCTTTAGAAGAGAGAAATAACACAGAACATACCCCGTACTCACAAATGGCAACAGTTTTAAGAACTACTAGCTCATAACGATCCATAAATGGCACAATCTCTATGTCACCAAAGTAAGCAGCCTCCTTCTTCAAAACTGCATTCACCTCGCTTCGTGTATTCTACAAATAAAACCTCTTCACATGAATTAGACTTCGGAAACAAATCACACATTTACTAGAAGAAATCCCTAACAAAAAATGGCCATCCATCATGTTGGAGATCATAAAGACAACAAAGTACAAAATGCTATACAATTTGCATATCACAATATATTTACTAGCTCCATTCTTTTCATCTCAATTAGATATAAATGTAAGGCCAATGCACATTAATTCTTTTGTTTAGTCAAAACACCTCTCTAAGCTCAGTTCAAATCTAATGACTAGTGGCAGAAGCACGTTGGCAGCCATGCAATGAAATAAGTGTCCTCATACTTCATTTGGCATCCACACAGGACCACCTGAAATCAACACAAGTTCCAGGATGATTGGTGATCAATTGCACCCCTCCAAACTACCACACACCCCCCCCCCCCCGGGAAACAGCAAAGAAACGTTAAATTTCCATAAGTTGACATTTTGCATTCAGCAAACCATGCATTGCAAGCCACACGGGAAGGTGGAGAGAAGCAGAAGATTGAAACTAGCATGCTTCAAATTGAGGAAACACATGGAGCATATCTCATACTAGCTGAATGAGCTTCCATGGCATGCAAGCTTTCCCATGATAATCCCTTGTTCCCACTTAAATATATTCTGACATTTGAGTCAAGAATGGCTATCAATGTAAACTGCTAATATAGTAGCTAAGGATAATTTAAACAAACAGGATTCAATACTTTGACAGACAAATGATCTAATAAAATTTACCATGGGAAGATAACACAAATAAAAGAAAAAGCTGGCTTACCAGTGCAACAAAGAACCGAACAGCTACTTTAGAGGTCTTGACTGATAAAGATTGCATCCATGTCTTTCTCACTGCCATACGCTCTGCAAAATGATTGGTGGCAGAAAGAACCCCAATAAACAGTTGGACACCACCATGGGGTATAGAATGCGATTTCCACTTCTCAGAGAAATCTAAAACCCTATGGGGTGAAAAACTTGGATGAGAGGTTGGCAGAGAGGTAGCATATGCTGAATGAACATCCACATCACCCTTGATTGCTAATCCAGTTGCATCTTCCAGTGTAAAACCCTGGATGAGAAATAACAATACAATCAAGATATAATATGCTCTTCCAGAAATTTTCTGAAACTATGGAATCTTTCAATAGAATAGAGAGGGTCAAGCAAAAATTAGCAACAGTTAAGCATTACAGTAATTATGTGTATTTCCCAAACATACACAGAGCATATAATTATAGAGAAGCATAATATAAAAGGTGTAGAGATTGAGAAAAAGACAGATCCTTTATTTATCAAGGATCAACCAAATCCTTTATGGGGGAATTTGCAATTCAGTCGCATGAAACAGGTTCCAAGGCTGTAACTTCTTGAATAGCTTCCACCCCTCTAACCACTTGGACGTGACCAATACTTTAGGGAAATACATAAATTTAACTAAGTTTTCCATTTCTCTAATTGTTTCAGATTTTACTGAAATAAAGTTACATTTATTGAAAATTTTAAATTGAACCTTCAAATTGCTTACTTACATTTGCCTTTATTAAATTTTAAACATCAATATCTAAACTTACATCATTTTTAAACTTTATATTATAAGCTTTGATCATTTCCAGTTTCGCCTATATTCAGTTACATTTGCTTTAAATTTCAAATTAATTATATATTCTTAAATATATTAAATTCAAAGTCTTCAGAATATTTATACTTTATCAAAGTTTGAATATTTTTCCTAAAAAATCACAAGAAAAAAAGAAAAATAAGGGTTGGAGCTGGACCTGAACCGAAACCGCCGGTTCAAGAACGGCCCTGACCCTTCAACCTAAGGTCACAGTTAAGGTTCACCATTTTGGGGAGCTGTGAACCAGCGATTTGAACCATGGTCAGGTCTAGGGGAACTTTTGCATGTCATGACAATAATACAGGATGATGGAATGCAGTCAACAGGGCAAGTAATGTACCATTCGGTATGGAAATGATGTCACGTGGCGACCCCCAGCATTTATATGAAATCCATCAACTCCAGCACGTATGGTCAACACAAACATTCGTCCTTCCCGAAAGGGAAATGGCCACGTTACTTCTGGCTTTTTGGCACGTCCTATAAAGCGCTCAAACCATGAAAATATCTTGGACTCTTTTGTATCTATGACATCATTACGCATCCATTTTTCACACCGCATATATCCATCAACTGCAAGGATAACAATATCAGACTTATCACAAGATCAACAAACTGCATGCGAATTAACCATGTTCAAAGAAAAATAAAATATTAAAGAAGTCAATACATGAGCAGCACAACACTATACAAAGGAAAAAAATCACTTATTAAAAGGAGACAACTGATCTGGGAGCAGATACTTCAGCATCATATCATGACCATTACCTGTGTAATTAATGTACTAAATTACTACATCTTTTAAGATCTTCTTTCCATGTAAGAATACCAATTTATAAAGCTTTACAATTTTTCGGAGTGAAAAGCAGAGTTACATCTTTGGAATGTTCGGCTTCCCTAAAACTATAATACTGTTGAAATCGCAACTAGTGTGTTTATATTTTCCTGTCCATGCTTTCCTGCTGCAGTCACCATCATGCCACCAGTATAAGTTCAAATTAGGCCATTTATGCTTCAGTTGCCCTAAAACTAAAATACCATCAAAACCCTGACACTACCAACTAAGATGCCTGTATTAGCCTGTTCATGTGACTGTCAAC
Source organism: Caryopteris x clandonensis (assembly GCA_028749325.2). Classification (NCBI taxonomy): domain Eukaryota; kingdom Viridiplantae; phylum Streptophyta; class Magnoliopsida; order Lamiales; family Lamiaceae; genus Caryopteris; species Caryopteris x clandonensis. The sequence goes on from JAPYKT020000011.1 coordinate 4,923,826, forward strand.
TCCAGTCCACCATGATGACAGTATATATATCATATCCTTTCATAAGTAAAAAATGGGATATAGTATTTTAACATAGATAAAATAAAGCAAAGAACATGAATAGAATCTTACCCATGATATCATCGTCACTCTTGGACGGTAAGCCATCGCACCTCTGAGCTGTTCCCCACTGCATTCTATAACACGTATTATGTTCAATTACTTGTTGATGGCTCCAGTCACCTCTTAATCGAGGATTTAAGTGCAGAATCTTTGGTGGATCCTCCCCATGCACAGCCTTTAATCCTTGCAGCTCAACCATGAACTGTGATACTAGAACCAATCCATCATCAGCCCTCAATTTAGCAAGTTGTGGTACATACTCGTGGTGAGCAGGGTGTGGAGTTCCAATCACTGTGATGGAAGAACCTGCGGCAAGACCACATGGAAGGAACATAAGAAAGTCCCTCTTGGCCAAATCTTCTCCACTTATTGAAACCCATGAAGGGCATGACTCAGGCTTCCCTTCAAGTATGGTACTCATATCAATTTCATGTTCATTGTATTTGCTTGCCTCTTCCCAAGCCTTCAATCCTAAAGCCCAAGCCTCATCTGCCATTCTTTCCAGCACAGACAAGTTATTGGTACGATTCATTCGCCTCAATATTTCAGCAGTTATCCGACCATATTGCTGCTGCGAAGATTTCGTCGCTGAATGATGATTTCCCGTCTCTTTTAAAGACACTTCCTGTGGCTTTATTGGATCATCTTGATTTTCATTATTTTGCAATATTCTGTGGAGACCATCAGAACTGATGTGAGATTTAGTAATCCCGGCATCATTTTCATCATTCAGTGAGAATCCATCAAAACTGCCATGGCTATCATCACCACTTAAAATAGCTGCACTCTCCAAAAAATCGGGGAACTTGAAGAATATAAGAATCAAATATAATGCTGCTGCCCCCAACAAAATGTATGATAATTTGAACCTCCTTGCACTCGGAGACTCACCTTTCAACTTCTTCATCCTCAAAAGCCCAACAAATAAACACAACTCCTCATCCAAAAAACCAAACGTCACTCCAACCGACTCCTCGCTGAAATAACAAATGCCCAACTAAAGAATGCACACATCTGATACGGATACCAACTCCGTGACTGGAACTGCACTAGCAGGATACAATCCCATTCACAAACAATATCTCCCGCAGAAATCTAATATCCACAACTTCGTAACGGCCTAAATTGCACGATCTTAGCAAATATATTATTATATCGTATACACCATCAGCCACATCTGATGCATTAACTTCATTTTGATTAAGAAGGCGTTAATGCATAGACGGGGAACCCTTTTTCTCCGCCATTTAACTGATCTCTACCTCGTTTGTGTAAATGGATCAATGCCAGTCAAACAATAATGTATAATTATTAACGTACCGACGATAAAATATGGCGGTAACGGCAAGGCAAATTCCAGCAGATCGACGTTTACGGTGGTTCGGAAAGGAGCCCCGATAAACAAACCCTAATTTTCTTCTCCGTGCAGTTAGGGGAAAGAATACAGTATAAAACAAAATTATTATTGAGTAATCCTTCTTTGCTGCATTGGCCTGATAGTCGATAGAAGTGGGCAATCTAGAGATGAAAGTGGTGGCTGGGCTTCATTTGTTAATCGGTGAAAATGTAGCGCCAAAAGGTGAAGAAAATTAAAAAAAACAAAAACAAAAAAAGAGGAGTTCGATAAAATCTCTGTAAAATGGTTAGGTCCGTTCGCTTCAAGGTTCGTTAGATTAAATATTGAATAAAATGTGGGATGGGGATTAAATGAAGAATATCCTTTATTTATTTTTTATTTTTTATTAAAATAAAATTTTGTAGGTAGAGTTGTCAAGTAGATTTGATCCGCCTCCCACAATATATGAGTTTGGCTGGGGAGATTACACTTTAAACCATGTGTACTGTATGTGATAGGGTTACATAAGAATATTCACTTATTTATTTTTATTGATAAAAATATTGTTTTATTTTAAGAGGATGTTTGAATTAAGTTGGAGGTCTCCCTAACACAATAAGTTGTGAAGTTATGTCACGATCAAATATATAGTAAACAATGGTGTTTATTTTGAAGTGTGATAAGGTAGGTTATTACTAAACATGTCATATTTATATTCTTAATATATTTCTAATATACAAAAAAATGATAGAAAATATATAAATAATACATAAAAACAAAAATAATATATATGTGTATATATGAATGTGTTGTATATAATTCAAATTCAAGTGTGCACCATCAAATATTTAATTGTGTAATTAGTATTAATAATTTATATTTAATAATAAATTATTGTTATTGATAATTTCTGAAAAGTACAAAATCTACAATATAATAATTTATGAAAATATTGAAAATGATAATAATTTAAAATTAAAAAATTAAAATAATTTCTGAAAATATATATAAATTATAATATCATAAACATAAAAAATAAATATTATCGCTAAAATTTATATAATTTAAAATAATATATAAATTGAAATTTTGAAATTATATATTATAATATTTAAATAATCCTTTTTTCCAAAATTATTTTTATCAAATAATGTCGTATTTTTTATATAAATATATTATAAGTACAAAATTATGTCACCATTATCTTAACAAAAATATTTTATATTTAAAAATTAATATTTTATTTTTATATATAATAAATGGATGTCAAACTAAAGATCCTAAAAAATTATTTTTTTCTAATAATCTCATATTTTTATTTTATATAAAATATTTTAAAAAATATTATCATTAACTTAAAAAAATGTATATATGCTAAATGGATGTTAAAATAAAGATCTTATGAAGATAATTAATATGATATATTTTTTTTTAAAAAAATGAATTTGAAATAAAAATAAAAAGTTATAAGTAATTAAAAAATTTGGTGAAAAAATATATATTGAGTAGTTTTATTGGCAATGATGAGGGAGGGGGAAAGAAAAAGAGATATAGAGTGTGTTAGGGTTGTGGATGAAACAACCACAAAATATAAAATCGCGTAAACAAGTACGGACTGGATTGTGGCATAACTCATAACCATTCGTGCCCAACCCAATCCAAATATGCCCTAAATATTTGAAATAAACAGTTTTGAAAAAAAATGGCTCATTAGGGCGGTGATAAACATAGAATTTACGTGTAATTTGAGGTTATTATGTATAGTTTATTAAGCAATTGCATATACCTAAGGAACGAGTTCGTCATGATTTTGTTATATTTTGTTGCGTCACGTGTTTGTTGAAGTTTTGACAGAAAAACAGATAATTAAGGATGTATAGACCACATTTCAAGTCACATGGACTGTGTTTATCCTCGTGATTTGGTGATTCGGGCATATCTTCTTGATTTGGTATGATTCTGGCATATCTTCTCAATTTTGTGTGATTCGGGCATATCTTCTCATTCCAAACAGAGATCCGGCAGCTAACAAAACCCTAGTAATTGTTTGTAAAAGAAAGAGTTACATCAGATTATAGGAATATCATACAACACAATATACGACAAATTTTAGGGTTATAAACAAGGATACAAAGGAAGATCAATCAACCAAATCATCAGAGATAGAGAGAAACAAAGATGTTTGGCTTCAATAGTCTTTTTTTCTTTTGTTATTTTTATGTTAACCATGATTATCAATATGTTTTTCATGGATTATGTATTGAATATGTGTGGCTAAACATCTAGTGATTATAGGAAGTGCATGCTTATGAATTCATATATTTTTCTTTAATGATATTATTTCTCTTCCTATATTTGTTTATACTTCATTGATTTGAGTGTTGTATGAAATTATGTGGAGACTAATTGCGTATGTGTAGTTAATACATTACTGTCCAGGAGGGAGTAATTGGTTAACAGTATGAATGCATAACATAACATTTGCTAGATCGGGAGATTGATAAGTATTATGATGATAATAGATGCTAGGCACGATTAGGAGTTAGATAATTTCTTCATAATGATCAATGTTATCTAATCTACATTTAGGCCTAATTCGGAAGAGAGGATCTAGTTACATTAGTGATTCTCTTACAAATATATGAATTAAATATGCTTTGATATATTAAAGGAACTCATGTAAACCATATGAATGCATGTTTAGTTGTTTGAATCTGATTTGATATTTATTTCTACTTTTTTATTTGTTATATTTTGTTTTACCAAACAAATCCCAAATAATTCTTAAGATAAATGATAGTATCATAAACGAATACTTAGTTGAATTTACTATATACAGTCCATGTGGATACGATACATGCTCTTTATCATATTTTACTATAATTTATCTCGTAAACTTACAAGTCGTATTTTAAGTAAAATAAAATGGCGAAGAGGCGGACCGTTTATCCCTCCATTTTAAGTAGGATAACTTAATATACTTGGTAAAATGTCTTAAATTAACAAAAATACCCCACTCAAGCCCTATACCCTTTCTTCACCTTATTATTATTTTTTTGTTATTATTATTATTATTATTATTATTATTATTATTATTATAACTATTATTATTAATATTTTTATTATTACCATTATTATTATCGTTGTTGTTATTATTATTATTACTATTTTATTATTAATGTTACTATTCTTATTGTTATTATTTATTATTATTATTATTCTTATTATTATAATGATAGTAATAATTATCATAATAATAATAAGAATAATTATTATTATTATTATCATTATTATACTATTATTATTATTATTAGTATTATCATTATTGTTGTTGTTATTATTTTTTTATTATATATTTAACAACTTTAAAAAGTAATTAAATAAAAATTGATGAAGAAATAAGATATTGATGAGTTTATTTTTTATAAGAAGAGTATTAAAATAATTTTTGTTATCCAATCAAATAAATATCAATAAAGTAAATAAGGGATAGGAATAATGTCCCGCACACCAAAGTAAATACAATTTTGATAAAAATATTTCCTATTTGAACCACAAAATTTTCTTTCACACTATATTTACTTAATACACCAAATATAATAATTTCATTTTCTCATAATTTCATTAGACACCACACAAAATTTCTATCTTACCCTTTAAAAAAATAAAAAAAAAAATGGAGAAAGAGAGGCATTTGTTTGGCAAAAATGCCAAAATATGGCAAAAAAAAAAAAAAATTAATTACAAAATTATAGTAAAAAAAAAATTAAAAATTTAAGCAAAGTCGCCCCTCGCAGGGGCGACATTCAATTTTTTATTTTTTTTAAAAAAAAAAATTTTTTAGTGTCGCCCCTGCCAGGGGCGACTTTCCTCTTTTTTTTTTTTTTTTTTTTTTTTTAATGTGGAAGGCTCACTCGGTCGGGTCACCACTCAGCCGACCGAGTGGTACTTGTTACTCGGCCGAGACACTCGGCCCCCGTATTACTCGGCCGACCGAGTTCTGGGAATCCACTTGGTCACGGCACTCGGTCGCACACTTCACTCGGCTGGCCGAGTGCGATGGCGGATTTGAATTTTTGACATCCACTTCAATATTTCTCTCTCTATCATATCTATTACCACCGACCCACACCACACATTTCTCTCTTCCTCATCACTTTCTTCACTTCTTCTTCACTTCTTCTTCACTTCTCCTTTCAATTATCCTTCAATTTCCTTTCAATTTCCTTTCAATATTCACGTTTCGTTGTTCTCCATTTCTGAAAAGTTCGTTGAGGTAATTTTTATCTTAATTTTTATGTGTTTGGGTGGTGTGTGTGTGTAGTGTTGTGTGTGTCTGTGTATGTGGTTTTTGTGTGGTAATTTTTGTGTGGGTATGGTGTGTGTGTGTTGCTTTGTGTTGTGTGGTTGTATTGTATGTTGTTGGTGTGGTGTATGTATGAAATGTATATATGGAATGTATGTATGAAATGTGGGTATGAAATGTGTGTTGTGATGTGTGTTGTGGTGTGTGTGATGTATGTTGTGGTGTATGCTTGTGTGTGTGTTGTTGTGTGTGTTTGTGTGTTGTGTGTGGCTTGCATTTTTGTGTGTGATGGGTGCGTGTGTATGGTTGTGTGACGTGTGCGTGTGTGCCGTGTTTTGGATATGTGTATGTCGGTCGGTGTATGGTTGTTGCTATATATATTGCTATAAATTTGTCGTTAATATTTTTCTGTTATACATTATTTGATGTAGGAACTGTAGAAATTGTTGTCGTTGTTGTGCATTTATCGCAACCCTCAAATTGTTGCCGTCACGTTGACATATTGATTCATTTCAATTTCAGGTTTGAATTTTTCTAATGTATTAGTTTAAATTAGTTTTATTAAACTTTGTAATTATATAGCTTAATAATACCTCTTGCATGCAAAAAAATAGTTAATTCCATATTTTAAGATCATTAATACATCTTTATTATTTAAGATATAGAGTCTTCAAACAACGTCGGTATTGTTGTTTATATTGGGGATCGTAGCGATGTTCCACCTGTTTGTGCAACAAGGGTACCTCGCGACATTGGATATTCTGGCTTGGTATCAAAATTCTTTCAATTGACAAGGATTGATAGCAATGAATATAAATTGAACATATCCGCTTCACTACATGCAAACAACAGATATCATCGTATACCAATCAACAACGATGATAATCTATGGTTTTTCTTTGCACCGGACGCGGATAATCAATATGTAGAATTTCATATTGATCCAGAGAAACTGCAAGATAATGCTCTTCCAGATATTCTGCCAAGCAATGAGTATTTTCAATATGCTTTTACTTAAGAGGGGATGACATTAATAATCCGGCACTCGTCAGGCAAGAGCATATTGTTGGAACCTCAAGGTCCAATAATGAGGGTATTCCAAGTGAAAGAGAAAATGCTCAGACCGAGGATCAAACAGATGATCCATTGATTGACACTTTTGGTGTGAAATGAACTAGAAGACTCCGAACCTGACGAAGACGAGTTGTCTAGTGAATCAGATGAAGATGGGGTGGATATTGGTGATATTCAAACTATGTATTCCCCAAATCAAGAGAGATCACCATCCAATCAACAACCATCATTTCCATCAAGTGCTCAGAGATACTCCATGCATCCGAATATCCCGTTCTTCAATGTATCATCACATGAAATGCTTGCGGACTCCTTTGATCTTCCAAAAAATTTTAGATATTATGATCCTACTGAAGGAGTGCTTACAAAAGGCATGGTATTCAAAGATAAGAAGAATTTGCAGTCTGCAGTAAAAGATTTTGCAATACGTATAGCGAGGCGTGAATATCGAGTAGAGGAAAGCACACCTCGTATATGAAAAATCAAATGCAAAAATAATAGTGAGACTACACATTGCAACTGGTGGTTGCGCGCAGGTTACAAAAAAAGGATTGATATGTGGGAAATCACTAAGTATGGAGGCCCTCATACGTGCCTAATGAACGCGGTGTCTGTTGACCATCAAAACTTGTGCAAAAACATGATCGCTGCGTTGCTAACTGGGATGGTTCAGACAGATCCCGGGTATGAGATTAAGTGTGTTCAACAACAAGTGTATGATAAATTTCAATATACAATCTCATACCATAAGGCATGGCATGGTTTGAAACGGGCAAGAGAAAATGTGTATGGTACATGGGAGAGCTCAGTTTCAAGACTACCCAAATTTTTGGGAGCTTTACAAAAATGGAATCCAGGCACAGTTGTCGAGTGGCGCCACATGCCCGAAGAGACAAATGGTATAAAAATGTTGAAATATGTGTTTTGGGCGTTCAGACCATGTATAGATGGGTTCCAGCATTGCCGTAAAATAATTAGTGTTGATGGAACTCATCTTTACACTAGATACAAGCACAAGATGTTAATTGCTGTTTCCATGGATGCAAATCAACATCTTTTACCTATGGCGTATGCACTTGTGGACGAAGAAAGTTTTGGTTCTTGGTCATGGTTTCTTCGTATGATATCGAAACATATTGTTCGCGGTAGAGAAGGAATGTGTCTGATTTCAGATAGACACGCCGGTCTTTTGAAAGCTGTGGAAAGAATTCCAGATTTTCAGCCACCTCTTGGAGTCCATCGTTTCTGTTTGAGACATGTGTGTTCGAATTTCAATAGCAAGGTCAAGAATGTGAAGTTAAAGGACATGTGTTGCAACATGAAGATGTGCCAATTACATCCCAGCACCAGAAAATTGTATCTGATTTTATCAGATAAGAAGAGGTTTGCACTGCCCAACTCTCGCCTGACTAATATTGCTGGAGGGAAGGGCCATAATCTTTTACTGAATGGCCCGGTTCATACGGAAGCAATTGAAGAGAGTGAGAATGAATTAAGGAGTGAGGAGGAACGAAGGAAGAGGAGGAGAAGAACTACGGATGCCTGATCAGAGCCAATGGACCTTGATGTGGATCAAGTACAGGCTGATGAAATGATGGGTGAAGCACAAATGCCCTCGTACGATCAGGCAGGACCTTCACAACATCCACAGAATCCACCTCAGTATCAAGGGGGTGGAATGATTGGTCGGATTGGAGAAACGCCTTGGATGCACGTTTTGCCAACATAGAAGGGGATGTTACCGACATAAAAGAGTATGTCCGTCGTGAAGCTTACAATTCTCAAATTTTACTTGACATGCAAAGGCAACAATATGAGTGGCATGTGCAACAAGGCCATTTTCAAGAAAGGGAATATCCACCTTATCAACCATTCGGCCCATCCAACACACCGTACCGACCCCCTCAGTGAGCACACTCCATTCCAATGAAACGGCGCCGACTAATTTTTAAGAATGTATTGCTTTGATTTCAAACTCTTGACTTTGTTGTTTTTTGTTGTTTATTCATGATTTTGAGTACTATTAAATTTTATTTGGAATTTTTCCTTATAAAACATAATTATTGTTATTTGTTGGAAATTCAATTAATCAATACATTTCAAGATATTATAACAATCTCATTTAACAATTTCATCGAATTTTTACCAAACTAAATAAATTAATAAATTTAACTATAACACGAGAAAATAAAAATAAGAGAATGTACAAAAATAGGAGAACGAACGAGAAAACGAGAAGAATAAAAAATCAGAACCGAGTGGAGAGATTACATATTTTAGAAAATTTGTCTTCGCACTCGGCCAGCCGAGTGAAGTGTGCGACCGAGTGGATTCCCAGAACTCGGTCGGCCGAGTAATACGGGGGCCGAGTGTCTCGGCCGAGTAACAAGTACCACTCGGCCGGCCGAGTGGTTACCCGACCGAGTGAGCCTTCCAGCATTAAAAAAAATAAAAAATAAAAGAGGAAAGCCGCCCCTGGCAGGGGCGACACTAAAAAAAAAATTTTTTAAAAAAATCAAAAATTGAATGTCGCCCCTGCGAGGGGCGACTTTGCTTAAATTTTTAATTTTTTTTTTTTTACTATAATTTTATAATTAAATTTTTTTTTTTGCCATATTTTGGCATTTTTGCCCATTTGTTTTATATTTTGTATCCGGTAAGCAACACCAATGAAAAGTTGAGATCTCTGTGACAAAAGAATGCAAAGACATTGCCACTGTCCAGCCCTGGGGGAGCGTAGCCATTGGCGCTCTGGTGTTCCCAGAGCCCTAATTTCCAACACCCATTTTTTCACTTTCAACCACGAATACTTTGTATTTCGCTACAGCCTTTACAGCTGCATCACTGTTCTTGTAAGAACTTACATCTGATGATCTACTTGTTCATTTTTTCACAAAATTAATTTTCTTAAAGCTAAATAGAAGAAGAAGTTGATAGTTAACATCGTCAAAAATCCCTCCACTGCTAGCGACACTGGAAAACAACCACCACACATTTTGAAAAGTTCTCCCTCTCACTAACTAGAATTTACAGTAGTATAAAATTGGAGAAGAAGGCGCTTGGGTGCAGAAGGAGAAAAATTGGATTTAAGGGTATTTTTGCTACTTTTTAATGTTTATTTTTGTCCATAATTTTTTATGATAAAGAAAAAATAGTGGTGTTAATAGAATTATTGGGGCCACGCAGGTCGAGAGTTCTAGCAAATTTAGTGGGTCAACTTGCAAAATTTTTAAATAATTTTGCATTATATTAATTAAAATATAATACTAAAATTATACAGCCTACCTTCCCAATACAAGAAAATCGAAAGAAACGTACAATAGTAATAGGTGTACTGTTGGTATATTTTATTATTGTATTTTCTATGATCCTTTTTATTTGTTGTGCTTAATTGAGTATTATATTATATATTTTTGTATGTGTGGAATATTATGGACTCATTCTCAAATGATCTTAAATCTGGATAATCTGAACTTAATTGTGGAACACATTAATTTTAATTTGAAAGAAAAAAATATACGAACATATTCGAGAGAACATCAAATTTAAAGATCAAAGGACTTTCAGTAAAATAGAAAAAATTTGTTGAATATGAGTAGAATATTCTTGGGTTATTTACTTAAATAATATAAAATAAATAAATGTTTTACAAAGTGGTGTGGATTTTAAAAAAAATTCTCGAAATTGGGTAAAATGTCAGTGGGCCTGACGATGTTTGGTAAAAATGTTATCAAGTCTGACGTTTTTAATTTAAAAATTAAAAACATCAGTAGAAATAACATTTTTGTTTTCAATATATATATATATATATTACATGCAATTGCTAGTCATCATCATCTAGTGCACATCATCATTATCCTATATATATATATATATGCATGTATGGATATGTATACATATATATGCACGTGTATATATATATATATTATTTATTTTATAATATATATTTATGTATATATAAAAGATATATATTATTTATATAAAATATATTATGTATATATTTACGTACATATATATTTATATTTTTTTACTTTCAATTTATTTATATTATTCAATAAATTATATTTATATTATTCAAAATCAAGAAAAATGTTGTATTTTTAATTAAATTAATTAAAATATATTTATATATTTTTTCTTATATAAATATATATTTATTTTCAATAATATATAGATTAATAATATAATTATAAACCAATAAAAAAATATTTTTTTATTCAACCTAAAAAATCATATTATAAATTAATTTCAAAAAATTTATGAATATCTATTAATAATTATAAAATTTATATTACTTATTATTGGAATAATTTAAATATATATATATATAAATATATAAATTATATTTAAAAAAAGAAAAATAGAAATAACGTCAAACCCACTAACATTTTAAAAAAACGTCAGTGGGCTTGGCGTTTCTTTAGTTATTTTGTATTTTATTTTTGTATATATATACACATTTTATATTTATATATTTTAATATATATGTATATATATATTAAAACATATGTAATATCTTAATTTGAAAATTCATTTATATTTTATTTAATTTATTTGTTTTAAAAATATATATTTGTGTATATGTTTATATTTTATCTTATATAAACATATAATTAGAAATATATATATATATATTATCCTAAATAAATATATATGTTATATAAAAAAGAACCAACAAAAAATATACAATTATATTTAAAATAATTTAATCATATTATAAATTAATTTTAAAAAATTAATGAATATTTATGAATAATTATTATATTTTATTATACGTATAATTTGAATATGATAAATAAATAAATATATATATATATGTGTGTGTGTGTGTATAAATTATATTAAAAAAGGAAAAATTAAACTGACGTCAGTCCCGGTGACGTTTTAAAAGTGGGCCTGACGTTTCTCTAATTTATTTTGTTTTTTATATTTATATATGTATAATTAAATATATATAATAATTTAATTTGAAGATTAATTTAATATTTTATTTATTTTATCTGTTTAAAAATATAAATATTTATGTATATATTTATATTATTTCTTATATAAATATATAATTAGAAATATATATATATATATTTGTTGTTATATAAATATATGTTATCTAATTAAACCAATAAAAATTATATAATTTTATTTAAATTAATTAAATTATATTATAAATAAATTTCAAAAAATTAATGCATATTTATTAATATTATATATTTTATTATATATATTTATTGAATGTAATTTAATATAAATTATTTACAAAAATTTATAAATGAATTAATTAATAATATAATTAAAAATAAAAATGTTATAAATATATTGTTTTATGTTTTGAAATTATGTTTTATATAAATATAATTATATCATAAAAAGATCAAATATATAATTTGCTCCGGTGGTTAAACACTTGGTGGAGCTTTAAGAGGTTGTGGGAAAAATTGAGCGATTTTTTTTTTTGAAAAAACGTCAGGCCCGTTTTTATTGGACAATGTGTATGTAAGTCGACATATATATATATATATATTAACTAAATTATATATATATATTCCAAATATTTTTGTAATTTTAAATTATTTTTTATTGAAATTATTTATTTAAAATTTAAAAGAAAATAGAATTATTCCTATATATAAATATCAATTATATATAAAAATGTATAAGATATATAGATAATATATATATATATTCCAAGTATTTCTGTAATTTTTAATCATTTTTTGAAATTATTTATTTAAAATTAAAAGAAAATAGAATTATTTATATATATAAATATTAATTATATATAAAAATGTATAAGGTATATAGATATTTAGAGAATTTACTTTTAAGATATATTGATTATTTTTTATTTTTAAAAAAATTATTTGTTGTATTTTTTATTTATTTAATATTTATGATATATATATATATTTAAACACTCTATATAAAATTCTTTTTTTAAATTATATTATGTATTTATTCATTTATAATATCTTAATAAATTTTATTTTAATATAACACAACCCTTTTATATAAAAATATTAAATAATTTATATATCTTTATATATATATATATATATATTTATTTAAATTATTGAAATAATAAGTAATGTAAAATTTATAATTATTAATTAATATTTATATAATTTAATTAGGTCGAATATAAATATTTAATTTTTATTGGTTTATAATTATATTATTAATTTATATAATAGATATAAATATATATTTATGTAAGAATAAATATGGAAATATATTTTATATTATATTTTAATTAATCTAAATAAAAAATATTTTTATTGATTTGTATTAATATAAATAAAATTTATTGAATAATAAAAATATATAATTAGTAAAAAATGTAAATATATATATATATTATTAAAGTAATGACATATTATATAATTAATTATATATCTTTTAAATATACATAAATGTAGAATATTAAATGATATATATATATACACGTGCATATACATGAGTGCATATATGTATGTATATATATGTGCATGCATACATATATATATAATATATGCATGCATACCCAACATTACATGTAACACGTATATATATTTAGGAAATAGAAATGGCAGTGACCAGATAAAACATCACGCCTGTTGATGTTTTTTTCTAAACAACGTGAGGTCCGCTGACATTTTACCCTATTTTTGAAACACTTTTTTAAATTACACCAATTTATAAAATTTTTAACTTTTTAGATTATTTTGATAATTAACCTGAGTATTCTTTTTATTTTTATTATATATAAGTAGCTATAGGGTTAGCACTAATCTACTTTTTGTTCTTCTTAATTTTTATTATTTTATAACTCAAACTAGAAATACATAAAAATGGGATAATCCATACAACTTGTGGTCCGCATATGAGCTGGAGTGAGTAAATATATTTGAAGCTTTTTTGTTTTCTGGCCCATCACGTGACTCATGTCCCGTTCCAATTTATCTCACTCCTCTATTTTAATAGTTATATTTGTAGGACATTAGTTGACGATGAATTAAGATATATAATACTCTCTTTTAATATTGTAATCTAAACAAATATTATAATACAACATGAAAAGTATCGTGCATAAGCTAGTATCTTGTTACATAATGATTTCTCAATGCCAAACAGCCACACATTCATTTTCTATATCATTTTGTGATTAAATTATTACTGGTGTAAAATCTGTGGATAGTAAAAAAATTATTTTATAATTATATTTTATAATATGCGTATATAATTAAATTATATGATATAGTGTAAAATTTAATGTGAATGAACAATAACAATAAATATCATGTTGGAGAATGACGGCGTGGTGGTGGTGGTCTAGTGGGTGATGATTTAAAAAAAAAAAAAAAAAGAAAGAGGAGTTCACTGTCAAATGATAATTTAATTTTTTGCCTAAAATCAAACAAATTATAATTTTATTGGATAAAATTAAATCTTCAATATTTATAGAATTATTCAGTTATTTTTAATTTTAAAAATTAATTTAAATATTATACTTAATTACTTATTATATAATTACAAAGTACATTTGAGTTGGAAAATATTATAGAAAATATTTATTTTATTTTAATATATACATATAGATAAAAGTTTTTTTAATTATTTGTTGACAATATATAATTGTAGTAAAATAAAAGATAAATGCTACTTTTTGTTTTTTTAGGTGAGATAAATGCCTATTATCATATTTGGAATAGTGGGAGCCCCAGTCCATATATTTATTTCCAGAGCCCTTATCTGATATTACTATTATATATATATGGGACCTAAATAAATTGAGTAGTACGTTGAGGTACACACGCCCTGCGTGCGCCGTTTCCTCCTTCTGGAACATTCTCGGACGTAGAGAAACGAAACTGAGAAGAGGCAAATCAGTGCATTAATGGGTGCGAGCAGCGACCCGAATCAAGACGGTTCCGACGAGCAACAGCGCCGCTCTGAGATCTACACCTATGAAGCCCCATGGCACATCTACGCCATGAACTGGAGCGTGCGTAAGGACAAAAAGTACCGTCTAGCCATCGCCAGCCTCCTCGAGCAATACCCTAATCGGGTTGAAATTGTTCAGCTCGATGATTCAACCGGAGAAATCAGATCGGACCCGCCACTATCATTCGACCATCCATACCCGCCAACCAAACTTATCTTCATCCCCGATAAAGAATGCCAGCGCCCAGATTTGCTTGCTTCGTCCTCCGATTTCCTCCGCCTTTGGCAAATTTCCGATTCAGACGGCGGGCGGCGCGTGGAGCTCAAAAGCTTGTTGAATAATAACCGTAATAGCGAGTTTTCCGGTCCATTGACTTCGTTTGACTGGAATGAAGCGGAGCCAAGGAGGATAGGGACTTCGAGTATTGATACAACTTGTACGATTTGGGATATTGAAAAGGAGGTGGTGGATACACAGCTAATTGCTCACGATAAGGAGGTTTACGATATCGCCTGGGGCGGGGTTGGGGTTTTCGCTTCGGTTTCTGCGGATGGTTCGGTTAGGGTTTTCGATCTACGAGATAAGGAGCACTCGACGATTATTTACGAGAGCTCGGAGCCGGATACTCCATTAGTAAGGCTAGGGTGGAATAAGCAGGACCCGAGATACATGGCTACTATCATAATGGACAGTAGCAAGGTGGTGGTGCTGGATATACGCTTTCCGACGTTGCCGGTGGTGGAGTTGCAGCGACATCAGGCGAGTGTGAACGCAATTGCTTGGGCCCCACATAGCTCCTGCCACATTTGTACGGCTGGGGATGATTCGCAAGCTTTAATATGGGATCTTTCTTCGATGGGACAGCCGGTGGAGGGGGGGTTGGACCCAATTCTGGCCTACACTGCTGGGGCGGAGATTGAGCAGCTGCAATGGTCTTCTTCCCAACCTGATTGGGTCGCGATTGCTTTCTCAAACAAACTACAGATTCTGAGGGTATGAGTAGATGATTTGTTTGTGAATTAGTGGTAGTTTGACCTTAGTACTTGAACGAGATTTATTTTACACAAACTCGGCATTGTTCAGTTTGTTTGATGTTTGAACTCCAGTTGCAGTTTCTTGCTGGATTAATTTGTTAAAGAAGGAAGCTGCATAATTCTGTTGTTACTCACTCAATCCTGATATTCATGATCATTTCATACTGGCTTGTTTCTTTGCCAAAACAATTTGTATAGTCTCAAGTGTCTGGTTGGCTTTTGATTATTGACTTGCCCAATTGCCAATGGCAGTGGAAGTTTCCTCTTTGATATAAAAATGCAAGCAAGAAGCTGAGCGCTGAAACTATAATCTGAAGCCAGAGTTCTAAATGCAATGTGTTATACTGGATGGTTAATTTTGCCAGATAAACCACAAAAATAACTGAATCATTGCTAAACTTTGCTAGCTTGCTTTTTTACTATCGTGTTTTAAAATAAATAAATTGCTCCGTAGTGCTCAAAAGCAGATATTATCACAGCCTTGCATATCATTGAACCTATACTAGATATCAAATGCATTCTAATAAGTTTGAAGTAGCAAACATTGTGGTGGGTTGCAAGTTCTAACACCAGCCAAGCCCTCAAAGCACCTCCAACTAGCACCTAGGAAGTGCGAGTTGTATAGGTGCTGTATGCTATTTTGTTTATGCTGGTTATGAGATAAAGCCATATTTGCATACTTTTTCTTTTAAGAAAAATTCTTACTTCTGAACAAAGGCTCCAAACATAGAAAGCCACCGCATCAATGAATATAGAAACTTCCTCAAAGACTCAAATGCAAACATTTAAGATGGATCTATTAGCTTGTGGTTTTTACATCAGTTATGCCCACCAGTCAAGCCCCTGTTGTGGGCCTGACAAAATAGATAACAGACAATTTTTGTCAGGATTAATGATGCTTTACCTCCATGACTCAATCCATTTGGTGGCTCAGCATTTTGAAGAAGGTGTTTTGTAGATTAAGCAGTGCAAGAATGGCCAGTGATTGCAGTTGATGGTGAACATGGTTGTAAGTTACTTGCTGCCTTCACTCTTTATTTTTTGAATTGAAGCATACTTGTGCCTTTAGGCAGTAGGTATGTTTCATGTTTGTTGCAATGGCCATCCTGTTATATCACACTTCGTGCTGCAATTATAGCCAGTGACATCAGCACTGCATTCTAACATAGTTGCACATTGAAGAGTATGTTAAGTTTTCTGCAAGTTGTTATTTAAATAATCATCTTGATCATGCAAAATAGGACTCTGTATACTTGGAAGTTAAAGAATTCTTTGCCTTAAGGATTACTCTCTCCTCTGATGTCTTTTTTAATATTAAAAACTCTACTAATCTTGTGCTGATTGAGATGTAGGGCTTCGAACCAGAATGTTTTAGAGAGAACAAAATTGAATAAACGAGCATACTTATGTTTTACTAATACTGTTACTGTATACAGACAAGTATATATGGGGATGCAGTTGATATATTGCCTCGAAAGCATTTCGTCTATTGCATTCTTGGGTTGTTGGCCCTCTGCTATTTTGTGTATCACTGTCCAAAACACACGCACACTGTTTGAAAATCAAGTAGAGGCCTCTTTGATATCTTGGATAAACATGTTATCTAGCTAAATACCCAATTACATATATTGTGCCATGAGATATGATGGTTTCAGATTTCACCAACTTCTTCACTGGGTTGAAAGGCAATAATTCTATTACTAAACAGGTATTGGAAAGCCTTATGCCAAACATGGTATCTAAATAGACTGGTGACCGTTACTATATGCTGAGAAGGCCATGGTAGTATGTCTCTGCCAAGTATGAGAATTTTGACTTTATTTTTAAAATTTCCCTTCCCATGAGATCACCTCATTCGGTTCACCTAACCTTATATCCTAATAATATTCAATGAAATCAAATTAGGTCAGTTGTTTATTTATGACTTCCCATGAGTACTCCACTGCTCCACATTTGTGCTGTTAATGGTTTATGCGGTTATATTTATGATCTGAATGTATGCTTCCATCTCGTGAGGATAACCAACCCAATAACTGTGTAGAAATATAGCGTTCAATGTAATATTTGTAGTTTTTATTGCTTTGATTAGCTCTTGAAGACTATCCAAAGCTTTGGTATATTCTGTGTAAATATATTTCCATTAATTTGGGCGTGTTTCTGGATTTGGATCGACTGAGGAACCCTCATAATGGAGATGAAGCGTCTGAGGCGGTTTCATGGGTAAGTTTGGTTCGCTGATCACCAATTGTATGGTATGGCTATGGCATGGTTGGAATTGCTTTTGTGGCATTGCCAGCAATGTACCAGCTCGATTCCAATTTATCATCTGAGAGAAAACTAAGGAGCATGAATGTTATATTACAGCAGAAGATGAGGATTAGGCCAGGCTCTTAAAAAGGTTAACTTTATGTGGTATTTTTGAGCTTGTATCTTGCCTTCTCTATCTAAATAAGAGTTCCGACCGGTTAGGGCTCGTTTGGCTTTACTGACAGGATTGATAAGATTGATTGTATGAGGCTTGAATTATACGGGTTTTTTTCAAAATAATGCGAAAAAAAGAAAAAATTTAAGAAATAGGAATTTTTTGGAACAGTTTTTAAAAATAGGTAAAACGTCACTGCTGGTGACGTTATTTCGAAAAAACGTCACCGGAGGTGACGATTTTAAATTTAAATTTTATATGTTATATATATATACACACACAATATATATAATACATACATCCATACATGCATATATATATATATTATATATATATATACACACACACTCACACACACACATATATATATAAAACCTGTAAATATATGTATATATATATATATATTTTTTAAATATATATTCTCATTAATATATATATGTATATATTTATAAAATATATATTTATATATCAAAATAAATATTAAAATATAATTAATAAAATTAAAATATTATAATTTTATTTAAGATAAAAAATATTTAAATTTATTTTTATAATATATATATATATATTATATATATATGTATTTATAAAATATATATTTATAAATAATAATATATATTTTGAATATGTATATATATATTTTTTTATTTATTAAGTAAATATATAAAAATATATATTAAATTATAATTTTAAAAAGTAAAATATTATAATTTTATTTAAGATAATAAAAAAATTATTAAATTAAATAATAATTTTTAATTATTAATTCATATTTTGAAAATAAATAATATATATAATAATAATATATAAATATATATATTTTTTCGGACATTATATATATCATTATTTATAAATATATATTTTATAAATATATATATATATATAATATATATTATATATATAAATGTAAAAACGTCACCTTAGGTGACGTTTATTGTATTTTTTTAATTTCATATATATATATATATTTATATATTATTATTATTATATATATATTTATTTATTTTGAATATGTATATATATATTTTTATTTATTTATTAAGTAAATATATAAAAATATATATTAAATTATAATTTTAAAAAGTAAAATATTATAATTTTATTTAAGATAATAAAAATTATTAAATTAAATAAAAAAATTTAATTATTAATTCATATTTTGAAAATAAATAATATATATATAATAATAATATATAAATATATAATTTTGGATATTATATATATTATTAGTTATAAATATATATTTTATAAATATATATATAATAGATAATATAATTTTATTTAAGATAATAAAATAATAATTAAATTAAATAATAATTTTTAATTTTTAATTTATATTTATATTTTATTTTCTTTTATATAATATATATATATATTATAATTAAAAATAAAAAAAATATTATAAATACATTGTTTTATATTTTAAATTTATATTATATATAAAATTATATCATAAATTTTCTAATATTGAATGTGCCTTGGTGGTTAAAAGCTGCCGGATAGTGGAAGAGGTCGCGAGGTTGATTCCTGTCAACCTCAATATATTTTTGGACAAAAAAAAAAAATTGAAAAAAGGCCCACTGACGTTTTATTGAAAACGTCAGTGGGCCTGACGTTTTCAAGCCCATGTATGTATTATGTATGTATGTATGTTATATATATATATTATATATATTTCAAATATTTCTGTAATTAATATAAAATTATTTTATTTATTATTTATTTTTTTAAATAACATTTTTAAAATTTATAATTTAATATATATTTTTATAAAATATATATACATATATTCCTAAATATATATATATATATATTGAAAAGGTAATATATTTAAATATATATATATTCATGTATTATTATTACAAAAAATATATATAAATTAATATTTGTTGAAGAAAATTAAATTACAAATAATAATAATATATATTTCTATCAACAAATTAAATTACAAATAATAATAATTAAATATTAATCTTTATTTTAAATAATGTTTATAAAATTTATATATTATTAATATATATATATTATTTTATTTTTAGAATATGAATTAATAATTAAAATTTATTCTTTAATTTAAATAATTCTTTCTATTATCTTAAATAAAATTATAATATTTTACTTTTTAAAATTATAATTTAATATATATTTTGATATATTTACTTAATAAATAAAAAATATATATATATACAAAATATAGATTTATAATATAAATATATATTTTATAAATATATATATATATATATACATATTCAAAGAATATATATATATGTGTGAGTATATATATATATATATGTTGTGGTATGTGCGTGTAGATATATATATATATATACATGGATGCATGATGTATGTGTTGTGTATATATATATGTATATATAATATATATATGCTAAAAAACGTCACCTTAGGTGACGTATATTGTATTTATTTTAATTTCATATATATATATATATATATATATATATATATATTTATGTATTATTATTATATATATTATTTATTTTGAATATGTATATATATTTTTATTTATTAAATAAATATATAAAAATATATATTAAATTATAATTTTAAAAAGTAAAATGTTATAATTTTATTTAAGATAATAAAAAAATTGTTAAATTAAATAATAATTTTTTATTATTAATTCATATTTTTAAAATAAATAATATATATATATATATAATAATATATAAATTTATATATATATTCGGATATTATATATATTATTATTTATAAATATATATTTTATAAATAAAATATATATATATGTATATATAATATATAATATATATATATATGCTAAAAAACGTCACCTTAGGTGACGTTTATTGTATTTTTTTTTAATTTCTTATATATATATTTATGTATTATTATTATATATATATTATTTATTTTGAATATGTATATATATTTTTATTTATTAAGTAAATATATAAAAATATATATTAAATTATAATTTTAAAAAGTAAAATGTTATAATTTTATTTAAGATAATAAAAAATTTGTTAAATTAAATAATAATTTTTTATTATTAATTCTTATTTTAAAAATAAATAATATATATATAATAACATATAAATTATATATATATAATTGGATATTATATATATTTTATTAATAAATATATATATATATGTATATATAATATATAATATATATATAACTAAAAACGTCACCTTAGGTGACGTTTATTGTAATTTTTTTTTAATTTCATATATATATATATATATATATATATATATTTATGTATTATTATTATATATATATATTATTTATTTTGAATATGTATATATATTTTTATATATTAAGTAAATATATAAAAATATATATTAAATTATAATTTTAAAAAGTAAAATGTTATAATTTTATTTAAGATAATAAAAAAATTGTTAAATTAAATAATAATTTTTTATTAATAATTCATATTTTTAAAATAAATAATATATATATAATAATAATATATAAATTTATATATATATATTCAGATATTATATATATTATTATTTATAAATATATATAAATTTATATATTATTTATTTTCAAAATATGAATTAATAATTAAAAAATATTATTTAATTTAACAATATTTTTATTATCTTAAATAAAATTATAACATTTTACTTTTAAAAATTATAATTTAATATAAATTTTTATATATTTACTTAATAAATAAATATATATATATACACATATTCAAAATATACATTATTATTTATAAATGTATATTTTATAAATACATATATATAATATATATTATAAAAATAAATTTAAATATTTTTTATTATCTTAAATAAAATTATAATATTTTAATTTTATTAATTTTATTTTAATATTTATTTTGATATATTTACTGAATAAATAAAATATAAAATATATATATATATATATTCAAAATGTTAATTTAGAGTATAAATATATATTTGATAAATATATACATATATTTATATATATATTAATAAAAATATATATTTAAAAAATATATATAATATAGGTTATATATATGTCAGTGTGTATATATATATATAATATATATATATACATGTATGATGTATGTGTGTATATATATATATAATAAAACAGAAAGAACGTCACTTAAGGTGACGTTCTTTCATTTAAATTTAAAATCGTCACCTCCGGTGACGTTTTTTCGAAATAACGTCATCGGTGGTGACGTTTTACCTATTTTTAAAAACTGTTCCAAATCATGCCTGTTTCGTAAATTTTTTCTTTTTTTCGCATTATTTTGAAAAAAAACCCTGAATTATACCGTTCATGAATTTGTGTTATTACATTAAACAATATTTCAAGTTGGGCCAAGCTTTGATAAGATATCACCATTTAAAGGATCAAAATCTGGGCTGGTAATGCGTCTTAGGCCGCTATTAAATGATCCAGGCTTATGATGACCAGTGAAAAGAAAATGCAATCCAGCCCAATCAATCAGTCAAATGGGCCTTAATACTGTTACCACATCCTATTTTACCCAAATCCGTTGGGCACAATGCTAACCTCAAAATTGGTCATTATTACAATATGGTCAAAAATAAAATAAAGTATATTTATTATACAATTTGAATTGTTCAATATTTAAAAATAAAATAGGTAAGAATATTTAAAATATTTTATGATTTAATCAATAAAAAATGTAAGAAAATATATTTTTGTGAATAAATGAAGTTCACACTGTAATTTGACTAACGTAACCAATTCAATACATGCTCGGATTGGGAAAAAATATTGTACTCACATGACACTAGTAAAACAGAATTCCAGCACCTCAGCAAGAATCAAGGTTTGCATTTTACGAATACTAAATGATTATTTTTACAGTTTGCCCAAAACAAATGGAAGTAAATCCATAATCGTCTGTCCATTTTCTCAGCTATTTAGGACAAAAAGCAAGCACCTAAGTTTCATCACGTCCGGATTACAGAAATTCCAAGGGCTAGACAAGAGACACCGTATAAATGAAATAATTTTAATGGAATTCATTTCTTAAGATTGAAATGAAAATTATGTAGTTTTATTTAACTGAGATAAATGAAAACGATCGATTAAATTAACTTTTTAAACTGTGGAGAGAAGTGTCAATTGTAAAAGTTTCGGACAGTTAAGGTTAAAGTCAAAGTCGTGGTATCAGAAGCTGCGCGTTTACTCTACTGGGTAAGTTCAACGTTGTACTTGGGCAGCCTATGTGACTTCTTCACTCTATCCTCTAAAATCTTGGTTCTGCTTAAACCCAAGAGTTCTTTGTTGAAGGAAAATGGCATCTGTTTCTCCTTCTTGGTATTACCAAGGTCACTGTACGTTCGAATTTATGGGTCTTCTTTTGCATCTAAGTTCAAAAATTCATTCCTTTCGTGTCTTTTCTTTTTTTTTTTTTTTTTTTTTTTTTTGTTTTCAGATGGAGGATTAAGAAGGATGGTTTCGGTAGATGGAGTTATCAACAAGAATTTGAAGGTTGGATTTTTCTGGGAAACTTTTCTCAAGGTTTTTTTTGATTATTTTTGGAATCAAAGTTGGTCCTATCTTTTTCTTGGTAAGTCAGTAAAAATGGTTTCTTGAATTCAAGAACACACTGTTCCGTTTGCTTGATTATTTGATGGAAATACTATGTGGAATTCAAGAACCATATTCTCTTTCTTGGTTTGAAGAGTTATTGTCCCTTTTCTTGATTGGTGAGTAAAATCTTTATAATAATGAAGTAAAGGCTTGGTTTGATATAGAAAAAATATATTAGGTTTTCATGATTTTAGCCAAGTACATTGTGATGTTACTCTATTTTCACACTATCCTGGTGAGATGCTTTTGAGATCTCTTCGGTTGGACACTCAATGATTCGATAATTGACATGGTTTTGAAATTATGCTGGCCATGTATACTCACAATTATGGTCAAGGATGTCAGGAATAAAAGTTAGAATCTCCTTGATTACTATTTTTTCTGTTATGAAATGCTTATGTAGACCATGATTTTGCACAAGAATCCTATCTGATCATTTTTCGTTGATATTTGAATTTACCTAACTGGTGCTTATCATTTTTCTCTTGTCATACAATTCATTTATAAAATTCTTTTCTGAGGTGGCAAT
Organism: Caryopteris x clandonensis; assembly: GCA_028749325.2. Classification (NCBI taxonomy): domain Eukaryota; kingdom Viridiplantae; phylum Streptophyta; class Magnoliopsida; order Lamiales; family Lamiaceae; genus Caryopteris; species Caryopteris x clandonensis. The sequence continues at coordinate 4,948,106 of JAPYKT020000011.1, forward strand.
GAAAGAGTTTGACGCAGCGTGCCTCTTGTTTTTTTTCTGATGCTTGAAATGCAAGTATATGGTGACATACACATACATGCAGCTGATTCATTTCTTACCATTTCTTTATGCCCTGTATAGAACCTTTTTGCCTGAACATTTTATCTGTCGGTCTGCCAGCTATCACTTGCAGGTCCATTCCCTTCATCAATATCAAAGTTCAGAGTTATCACCAACACTCCACTTAAAAAGACTCCTTTGCTTCCTCATATAAAGTGTGAGAAAAATGATAAGGAGATCCCTATTGAGCATGTAACAGTCGAGCGTTACCCATATCACAGCTATATGGACTCGACATCTGGCCAGATAGAGCCTGCCTCTGGTGCACGTGCCAGCATTCCAGGCGAAGAGTATTGGCCAGAAGGCACATCCAGTCGAGTGAGGGCTGCAAGGGCTCCTGAACCAACTGGTGTGTCAACTGGAAAACCGTCCTACGGAAAAAATCCCGGAAGTAGGAGGAAGAAGAACAAGTCTAAGGTTTCTGCTACTGAGTCTTCAGAGACAAATGTCGCTGAAACTGATCGACTGGAAGATGAATCTCAGGAGGACTTATCTGATGAAAGTAAAGATCTCTCATCTGAGTTTGTAGTCTATGAGTCAGAACCTGAAGAGCAGTTGAGTGACTATGAACTGGACAAGAAGCTTGGAAATCCTCACCCCTTTATTGATCCAAAGGCAAAGAGACCAATTGAGGAGCCACTTACTAGTGAAGAACTTTGGTGGAACTGGAGAAAGCCTGAGAAGGAACAATGGTCTAGATGGCAAAGGAGACGACCAGATGTTGAGACGGTATGTGTCTTCTTTTCTTTTTTTTTATAGGAAATGGTATGTGTCTTCTAACCTTCTCTTTGACCAAACCTAACTTTGCAGTTACTCTACGATACATTTGGGTTGGTTCAGTAGGAAACACCACACAGTAATATTTGTTTCCTAAAACTGTTGTAACATAATATGTATGGTGAGATCAAAATGGAATTGATGGTAGAAGAGATAAACTAATGATTTGAAATAATGAACCTTTGAGTCCAATCCTGGGACTGTTCTTATTTTTTCTCATTTAATTAATCGCATACCAAATTACCAATATTCTGGCGGGTTAGTACCGTCTTAGGACTTGTATTATAGTTGCAAAACAATCAGCATATGTGTTGCTTAATTATGGTCTAGACAGGTAAAATGTGTGGTTCTTCATGACCTGATGTTCTTGAATCAGAAAATATGAAATACATCTGTTGTATTTGACTAAAAACATAAAGAAACTTTGAACTATTGTGTTCTTCGATGAAATTTTAAGACCCAGTGGTCTTTGTGGTTATGCTTCAAAGTCATGGAAACAGTAATAGGGCCATACCTTTCTGACCTTCCTGTCAATGAGATCAACATTTTTCACTTGATTAGAACTAGAAATTCTCAATATATTTGCAAGAATGCTGATCTTTTGGTTGTGTGTTCAAACTTGTTAACACAACTTTCCTATTTTGTTTTTAGTTGATTGGCTAATTTATATGAGTTGGAGTTCTGTTTCTTATGATCATTGTGCCATCACATTTGAAGCAATTTGTTCCAGGTGTTTCTCAAAGCTATGGCAGAGACTGGGCAGGTAAAGCTTTACGGTGACGAACCAACACTTACCGAGTGTGCTCTTTATAGAGCCAGACGTCATATTTATAAGGAAGAGAGGTATGGTGTATCATAATTTCTACAGCTAAATTTATATATGTAACAACCACTTCATCCTAAACTATTGGCCTCAAAATTGTAGTCTTCATGTTATATTATTTGTTTGTTTTATACAAATCCTCATTTCTACTTATAGAGGTGTGTATTTGAGTTAAGGTAGCTTACCAAGATTAGTTATTCTGGAATCACAATTGAATGATTTTTTTAGTTTTTTTTTTCAATATTCCTGCCAATTCTGTATTACATTTCGGTTAAGCTGCTTTAACATTGTTTCGCATGGAGTTTTGAATTAAGACATCGCTTGTAGGCTTCAATCAGAACAAGAAAAACTGGAAATAATAGGCCCTTTAGCATATTATTCAGAATGGGTTAAAGCTTGGAAAAGAGACACCTCACGGGAAGCAGTGCAGAAGCATTATGAAGAGACCGGTGAAGATGAGAACACGCAACTACTTGACATGTTCATGCTTCAAACTGATAGAGAATACCACATCATGATGGGTACCGATGTCCGTATTCGTCGAGATCCGCTGGCAATGCGAATGCGGGAGGATCAAATAAAGCAAAGTATATGCATCTGTTATCTTCTTCACTTTTTATTTGTTTTCCTTCCTGTTTGAGCTCATTATTTAAACACCCTCAATTGGTGTGCTTTGTAAGGAGGCATACTTCCCTGTGTAGTTTCTGTAATTATGTTATAATTCAAGGGTACTTTTCTTAATCATCCCTTATTCATACGTTGGCTAGAAAGCCCTCCGATTTATAAAACTTATAGAGAAATACTTACTTCGAAGAAAATAATTAGAATAACTGATTGTGAATATCTCCTAGTATCCCTTTTGCTGACTTAAGATATTTGTTTGTGCAGTATGGGGTGGAGACCCTGTTTACCCTACTATTAACTATATTCAAGATCCAAACGAGGTGATTGATTACAGGGGTCCGGAATTTCACGAACCAACTCCAGACATGCTCGATTATCTTAAAGAGGTTCGGCCCAGTCGATTACTTGTATATCCCTCCTCATTTGTTGTATATCTCATTCGATTTCTCTTGTTTAGATATAACACCGCCTGTCATCGTAAAGGTACTCTATTTCTTTTGTTTATATTGCAACGAAAGAAGTGTGTGCTAATAAACTAGGAGAAAAAAATATTATCCAGTGGTTTTAGATGCTATTCCACTGCAACAACATATATGTTTATATTGCGTTTTTTCAGGCAAGTTTTATTATCAGTGGAGTGGTAGAAGAATGCATCACAGCTACTTACATATAGATTACTTTGCATGATGATGATGATGATGATTATGATGTAATAATTTCAGCTTTCGACTTTCTGTAACGATGTTCAAATTTTTTAATCAGACTGGACAAATAATAACAAGGGAGGACCTGGAGAAAATCCTGGCAGAAGAGAAGACAGAAGTAGTCGAGGTAATGGTGACCGTTGATCAGCTGTGTTACGATTATGGTTGTTCATCATTACCGAATAACCAATGCATCTGATTTCTATTTTTATTTTATTAAATTCAAATTTATGTCTGTGAGTGCCCATGCACACTTTCAGTGCCTCATTTATCTGCTGTTCTTTTAAGTGTTTTCTCTTCTGCAACAGCTGGCGGACGTAGATGATGCGATGGCACGAGCTGTTGACATAGGCGAGAATGATGTGAGATTCCATTGTCCCTCTTTTTTCGACCCATCTATTTCAATCTATTTTAAACGTGATACTTCGTTAATATTTTCTAAACATAATTTATTTACGACAGGATGAAGGAGATGACAGTGAGGATGAGGGTGTTGTTGATGAGGAAGACGAGAAAATTACTCGCAACTGGAGTGTCTTAAAAAGCACCCCGGAACTGAGAAAGTCCAAGGTGAGTCAGGACTTCTATCAACGCGCATAGTAATGATAAAGGACTCGATTTTGGGTTCTTATGGAGCTAACCTCAGTACCGGTCATTTACGTTGAATTTGGCTCCATAAGAATCCCTAAGTTGGATCCCATATCAACTTTTTGTATACATATATAAAAGAATGTAATCGGATTTTGATTTTTTTTCGTAATTCAGACGCAGGCGAAACCCAAAAAAAGCAGCATGTCTCTGGATGAAGCCGTAGATGATTCAGAAAATTTGACAGACTTTCTTTTAGATTTTGAAGAAGAGGAGTAATTTCGACATATCTCCGATGATTGTACATATAAATGTACTAAATTTATGTATTTTTGCAATAGATGTGAAGACAAAATGTTTTGAGGTGAAATGTTTGTTTTCTATTTTAACGGGCCGACAAGAACGTAGCCCATACATTTATTTAATTGGGCCTCTTACAGCCCGGCCCATCCCGCCCATACTTATAGTTGGGCCCCCGCTTCTATCAATTTTAAAACTATTTCTGACCTCAAAACAAGGGCTCTCTCTCTCTCTCTCTCTCTCTCTGGATATGTATTTATCTATTTTGAATTTTGAATGTTCTAGTGTGTGTGTCTAGAGAGAGAGTGAGAGAGTGAGATTATTAATATATTTTGAATGGTCTGGTGTTGTAGATGTTAACTAAGATATTATTATTATTAGTAATATTAAATTTTAATTATTTATATATATTGTATGATGATAAATAAATACGTGCTTGCCCCACCCAACCCCACTACCATCTTATAATCTCCTATTCCCCCTGTTCTATGTATTTAGTGTGGTTATTTTATTTTTTGGGATGTTTTCTTTTTTCTTAATTCTATTAAATAAGAATAAAATAAGGAATTTATTTACATATATTTTTAATTATAATATCATTCCTTTTTTTTAATCCAATTCTAATATCTCGTAATAAAATAAAGAATTTATACATTGTCTTCATTTTACATCATTCCTTTAAAAAAATATCCAATTTTAATATCTCAAGACTGTTGCCTCTGGCCTACACTATCTCTGTGATGCTTTTCATATCTTAAAAGCGCTTTGTCAAATAATTCCTCTCTCTCTCTCTGTATATATATACATGTGTGTGTGTGTGTGTGTGTGTGTGTGTGTGTGAGAGTGAATACAAGTCAAGATAAATGGTTAAAATTATGAAGTGCTCATTTATGCATGTGTAGCCCTACCATATGCGTCACATAAGATGTGTTTGGGATTTATGGTCCCCATCATGTGTACACATTCTTACTTTCAATTCTCAATAATTCTCATGCATATCATTATTTATTTATTTATTTTACATTTATATTTTTGTTAAATCTATGTACTAATTTCTATAGTTCTACCAAGAAAGTCGTAGTTACATCGACAACATGATTAGAAATACTTAAATTTTAAATTCATCAAAATTAAATAAAAAAATTATACATCTATTGAGTCGCAAAAACATTTAAATAAATTTGTCAGACAAATATATAAGTTAGGAAGAGTCCGTTTAAGTTTAGAAAAAGAAAAGAAAAGTGAAAGTGTGAAAGCGAAAGGGGAAAGGATTAATACAAGAATTAATGGCCCCTTAATTGTGGGAGAGATGATATAAAAATGATTAGAGAGGTCTGTTTTAAACAAACATAATTAAAACAAATGTCGTACGTCCCAATATTTGAAAGACTTTTTTAAGACATATGTTGGATCCTTTGTGTCACCAAAAACATGATCAAACCAACTAATGAATATTGTTTCTTTGTTTCCCTCTTTTTTTTTTTTTTTTGGTATTATTAATTATTACTGTTAATTGGAAAAAAAAATTGTCTCTTTTGCACCTTTTTCGTATTCCCTTTTAAAATATATTTTTTAATTTGTTAAAATATAAAAAAAATCATTTTTACTATATTTTACATACAATATATCAAATTAATAATTCTGTCAACAGTCATGTATATTAAGATGAGATATTAGATTACAAAAAGGTTACAAATTTTGAAAAAATATCAACCAAGCAAAAAACAAAAAATTTATGAACAAAAGAAGTTGAGTGTTGTTCATCGAACAAGTTTCAAAATATTTAACACATGCTGATCAAACATAATTTAAATATTCAGCCAGTCTAATAAAGTTGGGTGTTTTCAATCAATATTGATCAAACGTAATTGTATGTTTGGTTATTTACAAATGAATGGGGCAAGCATGTTCGATCTTTTGTTGTCAAACGGGCACAAGCCCGAAAAAACTTGATGTTTGTGATGGATTAATTTTGTGTTTACGATCATTTACATTCTTTAAAAAAGACGGAGAAATAAGGGGAAATATTTAAACTAAAATGAAGAGGAATAAAACCTAAGGTCCTAAAACATTCGGTCAACCCCTATGTTGTTTTTCAAACAAGTAGTGAGGGGAAGAATTAAAGATCATGATTATATTCCTAATCATAATTATTCTCCCTTTAATACCTTTATTTGTCAAAAGATTATGATTTTCTTGATACACACCAACATTATTACCACCTGGGGCTCCACTAATCATAATTATATATGCTTCCCTTTATCCTAATCATAGCTAATTAAAACCTTTGTCAACATCCTAATCCGCGATTAAATAATTAACTAAATATTTAATTGGGTTTCCACGTCGTTTTCTAAAGATTATTGGATCGGCTCTGCAGGACCCCCCACCCCAATTTTTTGATTATAGAGTATTAAGTCTCTTTTAATCAAGAAAGGTTTAATCCCATTCCTTAATTAATTAAGGAGGGGGAGGCACAAGAGCAAAAGGTTCCAAATATTCTGGTATTTCCCACTTTCTAGACCAAACCACTAAAATGGGCCGGGGTGTAGTAGTCCCGCGTGTCTACAGCCCACTTTGGTGGGCCCATATTAAGAAAAGCAAAAGGAGTTTGGCAGAGAATATATATATATATATACATATATCATATCCTCCAATTCTTAAATAAGTATTTTGCTTCATAACCTCGTAAAAAATGTCACCTAGTATAAACCGAAAAGGAAGATGTAAAGAACTCTTTATCACAATCCGTGTTAAATCTAGATGTGTAGTTGTTATTGATTTGTTTATTTATGAAAAGTTCAAATTTGTTAATATTAGTCGAGATGAATAATTAAAGTTTCAAGTCGATAAATATAGAAAGAATCTTGAATTTACAAGTGCAAAATATTCCATTAGTATAAGGTCTTTTGAGATGAATTTCAAGGCAAAATCATGCGGACTCGAAATACTCAAATAAATAATATTGGTTGGTTGATTGGATTGTAAATGAAAAATTGAAGAAGTGTATCGCATAAATGGTATCTAAATTTAAAATAAAATGCCAGAACTTAAAATTTTTTATATAACACATGGATTAAAGGTGAACACATCGTTGAAAAACCCTTTATCTTTTAATATGTATACTTTGGTTGAAATAAACAAGTAAAGTATTATATCCGTAGATATTAGACAGATCGTGAAATTATAAATGCGAACATATTTCTCAGTATTATATTTTTTAAGATGAGATTATAGATGAAATTGTAGGGCTCGAAAGATCCAAAATAAAATTGGTCGAAATGAACAATTATAATTAGAATTTGGTAGATATTAAGTAGATCGTAAATTTTACAAATATAAATATATTTCATTCATATAAGATCTTTGAAATAAATTTAAAAGCAAAATTACAGAAACTTGAAAAATCTGAAACAAATAATATCATAGCTAATTAATTGAGTTGTCCACGTTAGTTAGAGAAATCAATCATCTAGACAGCATCTAAATTTAAAACTAAAAAGCTAAAATTAGATATTTTCCATAGAACAAATGGATTAAAGATGAACACATCATCGAAGAATTTTAGAATAAATTATATTCATTATTATTATTCTCAATTAATAGATGTAATAAATGAATGGGGAGAAGGAAAAAGATGGATAAAAATGGAAATAAGAGAAAATGGAGGGGTCCAAAAGTAATAATAAGGGCGGCTGAGAGAGAAAGTGTGAAAGGTTTGACGCCACAAGGGTCGTCGTCAAAAAGCGCGACGTAACTCGTGGGGCCCGCAGGCGAGGAAATCTAGATTTAGCAGAAATTTGGTGGGACCCCCAAATCTATGAGGTGAGATGTTCCTTTCTTCAGTGTCCCTCACTTTTTTCCACCCACCCCCTCCATTCTTTTCTTATTTTCATTATTATTAAATAGTATAAATTTAATTTTTTATTCATATTTAAATTATATATTTTATATTGTATTTAGAGAATTACTCCCTTGTTCTAAAAGAAATTCACATTTGTATAACTAAAAATTATTATATAAATAAAATTTTAAGATGGAAATATTATATTTCTAATTTCTTGTACATCTTTCAAACTAAGAAATAATATTCTTTTAAATAAATTTAAATGCAATTGTAATTTATACTTGAAGTTAGTAATTTTAATATTCCATATATGATTGAACTTATTCTTGATAACAATAGCTTAATTCATTTGAGAAACGAACTTATGATTAATATTTACTATGTTACTTGTGGATATAAGTTGAGTGAACTTAAAGTTGTTACATTTGATGTGTCAACCAAGTTAATCAGACAAGTTTTAATTTTACTTTAGTTTTTATTCTTTTAATTTATAACTAAATAAAAAGAGATTCAAGTTTAGGTGTTATATAACATATATTTAAAATGGTTTATTGGGATAACAATATTAATCTTTAATGCATATAATTAGTGGTATTGAATCAGCTGTTTTAATTGAATTTGATTGAAATTCAAATCAAAATATGAAATTAAAGATTGATTAAACTCTAACGGGTTTAATTAAATTTGTGCCAGCTTATTTTTGTTGGTACTACTTGATTTGTTATAAATAAAATTTAATTATTAATGTAAAGCAACAATATGAAAATAAAGATAGATTACCGTTCAAATATTAGATAAAAACATGATCCCTCCCTCCACACAACTCTTCAGACAAATTGCATCTATTGTAAAAATTCAGGTACAGTTGACCTCTGTCGAAACATCTACAAAAAGAGGAAAATAATCCGCAAAAAAATGATGAAAAATAAATATTAGAAAAAGAATGATGATTGGTTGGTGAGGATTAACTAAATTTGTGTCGGATTAATTAGAGGCTATAACAAGTTTTGACAATTCCAGAGGAGACATATCCAATTATTTTTATTAATTTCTGTTCTGAAATGGACATCATAATAATGTCCAACCCCAAATCATTACCACATTACGTTTCTTGTCTTATCCTTCTTAACACCTTAATTACCGCTTCCTCAATGATATTCAGTTTAGTTTCCGACAAGCTGCTGTGATTAATTATACCTTCAAATATAAAATGTACTGTGATTTCTCTCATTGGGGCTCACCCAAGTGTCCTACCCTTACTCGCTGCACCCCTCCTGCACTCGTTAAACATAAGTTAATTATATAATCCAACATTAAGCTGTAAGACTCCTAATGGATAAGGTCGGATATGAATATATATTGTCCAATTTTATCTCTTGTTTATTTTAATTAATAAAAAATTATTTTATTCCTAATATTTGAAATAAATACAAATTTTAAGAATCAGCTTATAAGGATAGTGTCTCTCTCTTTTGCCATATATTTCAAAATACAAAAATACCTCCATTGAAAACTACTTTTCTTTCTACACCCTATTATTATTATTATATTATTATTATTATTATTATTATTATCGTTATTATTATTTTTTACTATTAATACTATAATTCTTATTATTATAATTATTTTTATTATTATTGTTATTATTATTATTATTATTTAACAACTTTTAAAAGTAAATAAAAAAAGTCGATGAAAAAAATGTAAATTTTTTTATATAAAAATATTAAAATAATTTACATTCAATATAATAAATAAAGAATATGATATTTTATCCTCTCCCCAAAATAAAAAGAACCTTCATAATTTATTACATGTTCATTTGAATACATCCTAATTCTATTACCCCTAATCCTTTTCCACCGTAGCAAACTCAGCCTGAACATAAAAATCGAGTCATACTCCTTTATAATTCCACTCACTCACACACACACACACACACACAACTAAAGAAATATATATATATATATATATATAATATGTGGTGTTTACATTTGTGAATAAAAAGGTCATCATTAGCTGCCAAAAAAAACCAGTAAAACTGGGATAGTTTTTTCTTATCAAAGAGTAGGTGGCAGAGAGAGAGAAAATATGTTAATCTTTTCAGTATCTCTAGGGAGATTAGAAAGTCGAAAATTGCGCCACTCTCTCGTTTTGCGGAAAGTCTTCTTACTTTCATTGCGCCAAAGATTAATGGCACATGTTCTATGCATCCCCTAATTACTTCAAACTTTTGTGTTTATATCTAAATTTAGTTAAAATTATCAATTAAATTATAATTATTATAATTAGATGTAATTTTAGTAAAATATAGAATTTTGTAAAACTAATAATGTATAAATTGATTGATATGAAATATTTAAGTGATATTTGATTGGTTTAATTTTTTTACTTTGGTTCGATATTTGAAATTATCAACTTTATGTATCATTTTGTGAGCTTACATATTTCAAATTTGTACGAAGAATTTTATTTTGGTTGCAATTATATCTCACTGTATAAATTGTGGTTAAATTAACAATTTTAAGCTTTGACTAAAACTACAATTTTAGGTAAAGATTTACTTTTTATTTTTACAACTGCTATTCTATGTAATGCATATTTTATAATATATTTTAAATATTAAATATTTTATAATACATTTTAAGCTAATTAATATTTAAGAGTATATATTTAAGAATATCCAAAATATTTTATTATATTTCTTTCGCTCCAAAATAAGAGTTTTATTTTTATAATAAATTATTATACAAAAATTAAATTATTTAATAAATGTTACAAAAATATTAATTAATATTTATTTGTAGTCCAAATTCAATAAATGTAATCAAATACACAATAAATATTACATATAACCTAAATCATCAATAAAAAATAATATTGTTTTTCACATCTAATATCCATTTTAATATATAATATGTGAGTGTAAAATTAAATATCATGAATTAAAAAATTAATGTATTATACGTTTCATAGTAAAAAAAAGAAGTTGTATTTTAATAAATTGGAAAGTATTCTAAAAAGTTTTAGAAATATAAAATTTAATTAATCATAAATTGATACATCATTTTCTATTATTATTTTAATACATAACAGATTAGACTTTTATATGATTTTGTAATGCACATATAAGATAGATCCCAATATGGATAAATACAATATATATATATATATATTTTGTTATGATGTGTGTGATGTTACTGTAACAAGATGGTAAACAATCGATTTTGACATTTAAAATGATTTTAAACCAATTAAGTATACTACTGTCCCACCAATTTAGTCAAAAAATTAATATTTTAAATTAGAAAAATTGTAATACAATCAACTGATTATAATTTATTAAATCTTAAAAAGAAAAAGATTATACGTACAATTTATTGAAATAGTTGTGATAAAAATTCAAATTAAACAAACATTTAAAAAATGGTCAAATCAATTTTTAATTTTGAGTCAAACAAATCCAGCCGACACCAATTCCATCGAATATTCAGTGAGCAAAATAAAATAAAATTATGGAACTTCAAATTCCCCTCTGCATGTCAGATGATCGGATACAGGAAATATTATTTATTTATTTAAAAAATATTTTGAAAATAATAAATAAGTAATAATATTTTTAAGTAAATAAATAATATTTTATAATTAAACAAATTATATTGTAAATTAAGTTATATGGTGAATTTAATGTATAATATAATATATATATATATATATATGAATGTAACAATGTTTATAAAAATATAGTGTGGATCACATAAATATAGGATGATTGATGTGAATTATTGTGGTATGAATTGCGACATTGGAGCAACCTAAATTATGAGTGAATATGAATGGACACATACCTATATGGGAGCTTCGCCTTTTGAACAAATTAATAAAAACAAGTGCTACCCTTCACTGCATGGATCATTGGATTGGAATTCTGTACGTTTACTCTCTTCGCCCCACCAATTACACCCCACTACCTATTTTACTAGACAACACACCCTATTGCAGATGTCAATGGGTGGAGCCGGGTGGTGTTGGAAAATTCAGACCTATTCCGCGACTTTAAATTCTATTTTATTTTGGTTCGGGCTTTGTTATGGATCAACAAATATTAACCTATGCTCGTTCCATCTGTTTTTTTAATAAAATATTATTATATTATACACTATAATATTTATTGTGTTTCATATTATATATATACACACCTACATAATAAAAAGAGCTAACTAAAAAAGAAGCAGTTTGTATTTAATTAAACTAAATAAACTGTATATATATCTAATTTTTTTAATAAATAATTCAAGCTAGGTGGGACAACATCATACAAACATGGGACCCAAACCCGATCTAACCCGTACACGAATTGTAACTAACCCATTCATCTCCAATCAGTTAGATGTTATAACCAATTTCTTCAATAAGTCCTTTTATCTCATGAATGGATCCTTTTAGGTCTCAAATCATGATAGAATGGTATGATATCAAGTAATAAATAAATAAAACGATAAAATAGTATGATATCAAGCAATAAATAAATAAAAAATGAGTGAATTCAAACTAGCTTATCCATAGAATACATCCAAGATATAATCTGAAATTTTTATCTTATTATAATTTTCGCGCACCATTTGATTATGTTAGGAACTTAACTGAATTTCGAAAAGAATAATATAATTCTCATGAAGGTGATTAAATTTGAAGTTTTGAAGTTTAAATTTGTAGCTAGCTATCTCAAAATATTTGTTGAGAATGACAGTGGGACAGTCTAGTTTCAATAATCTGCAATTTTTTTTGTCTTAAGAAATAATAATATTCGTAATTTTTATTTTTGGAATGAGGAGATATATATTTCAATTTCTATATGTCATTTGATCTGTTATCTCTCTATTTTATTTATTAAATTAAATTTTAATTATATAATTTTAATGATACATGTATTAAATAATTTTTTATTTTTATTAATTTAAATTACTAAACATCCATGCCAGCCCCACATATTGTCCATATATGTGAGACATAGGTCGATTTGATCAATATGACATCTAATTACTCTGAAAAGATTTTGTTTTTTGAAGATTTTCAATTTTTAATAATTGAGGATTAAAAAAAGAAAAATCTTAAGTTTAACGCAATTTAAGTACAAGTTATATTTTATTAATACTAAAATACGAAAAACTGAAATTAATTTAGCATTTTTCTAAGATTAATATTATTACAAACGGCGTTACAGTCTGCAACAAAATGATATCCATATCGAAGGAGGACTAGGAGTGGTCCATATAACCCTAGTAAGTACGACAACCGTACTAGGAATCCGTATCCCGTTCTAATTTTTGTTTTCTAGTCAGAATCATTGGAAACCACCGAGTACGGTTTACTGAAAGAGCCTACCCTACCCCTAACCCTCCACCCCAACCCACCCCAGACTACCCGCCGTTAGGTATCTCTCTCTCTCTCTCTCTCTCTCTCTATATATATAGACACACACAGATATTTATGAACATGAGATGAGCCTATAATTGCTGGACCATCGTGCACATGGGAATTCTTGATATCTTCAGAACCTTAGTTCTTTCTATATGTCTAGTTTGGTGACAAGTTGCATTTCACTAGCCAAACCGGCCCATGCAATTAAAGACCTTAAAATGGAGCCTCCAACATACATACACCATTCATTCAAAAGAAATTAAGATAATTCTGATTATTTATTTTTACTTTTTATATTATGTTAGGCATCCTCAACACCATAAATCTTAATATTTAAATTAAATAAATTGCTAGCTAGTACCCTATCAATTTATCCTTAATGAATATTCTATAGATTATGTATTACCGTATAAGACCACTGTGGATGATTGAATGCCAACTGTAAATTTCTACTATCGATTAAAATTAGGGTGGCCGTTGATTGAGTTATTGTGTTGCGTTTGTTTCATACTTTTGTAATATGCTATTATGACACATTTAAGTTTCTTATAGACTGTCTTCTTCAACGAATCAATTTTTGTTCTTTTTCACATATGGAGATAGATCTAGAATTTCTATCATACCCTACTTTATTTTATTATAAATATAATTTTTTATTATTTATTTAAATATATAATTTTTAAATGTATTTATTCGAATATAACGCAAACACCTATGTCATAGCACAAACAATTCCTAAATTATTGAAAGTTTGAAATAGTTTGGATAATTAAGCCATTTGAAAATATGGTTTTTCAAATTGAGAGAAAAGAAAGAAGTAGGATGTAAGGAAAGTTTCTCATGTAGCTGTCTAGTGATATAGATTAGATATGAGCTATTAAAAAAAAAAAAACAATTTGATGACTCAGAGGCAACTTGCACGTGTTGTGTGAAAGTTGTATAAAAAAAGTGACAATGGAAGGATTTTACTTTGTGTTTCCTAGCTTCCTTCTTTCACTCATACAATACTATATACACCAATTATTGCTTTTATATGTAACACAATGTATATTAATTAAATATTGATTTCAAACCAATAAACAATACCAACAGTCCTATTCCATACAGAAAAAAATCAAAATTAATTATGTAACATATTGTTTGACGAAAACGAAATTTATTCTTACATCCAATAATCTTTTATACATACATTTTAAACCTAAAAAATTACGTAGTTACATAACTGATTTCGAACAGACCCTCAATCCCTCACCAACATGATTAATTTTGAATTTTTTCTTCATACCATACCCCAAAAGATATATATGTATATGTATTTTTTCGTGATAATAATATAAATCTTATTTTGCGATAGAAATGGTAAGCTAAAAGGAATATATAATAGGAGATTCATAAATGTTGATTGAATAATTTTTAATGTCAATTTATTAGGGTTTTAAATGTTAGTTTGAAAGATGATATAGGGTGAAATGCAGAAGAAATAAATGCAAGTAGAATTTTACAATTAATTTCAAATTCTGATGGAATTTCTATATGAAAATAGTGAATTTAATAATTAATATGAAATAGGTGGGGTTGGATATTTGATTGGCATTATGATATACCCTATATACCCTACATACATTCATTGCGAGGGCTCCTCATTAATCAGTCGGTCAATCACAAAAATATAATAAAATAATAATAATTTAAAATTAAAAAAAATCTAGAAACAGTGCATGTGTGTCATTTATAGTGAGATGACCAGGACCTGATCAGCCCAGAAAAATTCCATTCCATCGTTTGCCTGAATTTAACCAGCTGGATTATGCCTTAGTATTATTTAATACTCACCCCTCCATTCCAACAGAACTATTATTTTTATTTATAAATATCTCTCTCTCTCTTTTTTTATTTTATTATTATTATTATTATTATTAATATTATCTTCTATATGGAGTATTTATACTAATAGTAATATAGATTTAAAATTGGAATGCTTCGCCCATTTTATATTTTGTATAAATATTTTATGGAAAATGATTGACAAGATTATTATTTTTATTTGTTATTGTATAAATCATGTCTTCATTTCTAATCAATATTTACATATACTATATTAAATTAATTATCTTATCATAATCTTTAAATTTACACCCTATGACATTTATTAAAAGAAATATTATATTTATGTAAAATATAATTTTATTATCGATTATTTACATTAGATTAAATATATATTGTGGATTGAATTATTTGTATTTGATTCGGACAACAAATAAATATTAACTAATATCTTTTAACAATATATATATTAAATAATTTAAATTTAGTATAGAAATAAAACATTTAACTTTTTAATATAAAATTATATGTTTTTATATTTATTTATCAATAAAATAATAAAATACTCATGATATTCTTATATATATATATGTTAATCTGATCAAAATTATACAAATCATGCATGCTGGGCAATAGTAATATGATCAAAACAAATTTATTTTATTTTTTCTAAGAATTTGATTACTTCACCGTGATTATTAGTCGTGTTATTAACACACACACACACACACACATATATATATATATATATATATATATATATAACCGAACTATATACATCTGGATTTAATATGGTAGATGGACAATCACGATTTAATTTTGATACTTCTAAATAAATCATTATAATTAGGTATTGACTTTTTATTCAATAGGTATTGACATACTTTGATGTATGTTATTATTGATCATTAAAAAACCTTTTTCACTTCATACATATGATATAAAAATATATATATATATATATATATAAATATTCTGTGCGGTCCTTATAAGATTCCCATTCTTTTCTAAAATTAAAATTAATGATATTGATTCTGATTTCATAACAGAATCATAATTTGTATCTAGAAATACTAGATGGGAATTTATGATTTAATTTTTCTAATTAAAAGATCTTGTGATTTTCATTATAGTGGTTCATTCCATTTTATATACTCAATCAAGAAACACCAAAATTTTTATACATTGCATGCGTCGTGTAATTTAATACAAAATATTATTTATTTTATATTTAAAAATAATATTTATTTACTTAAAAATATTATTATTAATTAATTATTTTAAAATACTTTTTAGTAAATAATTAATATTATGAATCCAATAGACAAGACTAGTTGATTAATTCTGACATTAAAAAATATTATAATGAAGCCAAAATGCTTTGGTTTTCATATAATAAATAGCCGAATTATTTGACAACTTTGGACAGAAAATCTATCATGAATTGGATTTCCAGTTTTATGGGTGTCTTGAAATTTGCGGCGCATGCAATTATTTGAAGTAGTTGGATTCGGTTAATTTCTTGATTTAAGTATTAATTAGTGACAAATATACATAAATTTTATTACAATATATAAATTATAATATCACGATATTATTTTTGTACATTAAGTGTAGAAAACCACAAAATTATAAAATTAAATTCTTGAAAGTAAAATTTTTGTGTGTGAATTTTATTTCATAGTGCGATGTTGTCGTTTATGTTCTTAATTTATTAGTCGTGGAAAGAAAATTCATGCATAATGAGATCATAGAAATGCTAAATAGATTGAGCTTACTAGTGTACATAAGGCGGGAGCATTTCCTATAAAGTAGTATAAGTCAGATTAGACTGCATCTTTTGTTATTTTATTTATTTTTATCTTAGTATTTATTTTTTAATTTTTTAGTCTTGGGTTGATGGAAAATGTTCTATATTTATTTACACTATTTTTTATTTAACTTTTTTTTAAAGATAATTAAATATTTAATCATTGAATAGTATTGTTTCTTGTGTACATGTAAGTTTGACTTGTGTAATGCATTATCCAAATAATTTATTGCCTTAATTAAATTAAATTGGAAGTAAGGAAAATGACATTAATATAGTGGAAAAATCCTAGTTGGGCTGGCAGTGGCCCATTAATGACAGCAGATCATTCATCGAGAGAAGGCCCAAGTGATAGTCCTAATCTGAGGCCCACTTACACTTGCTATTTATTTAGTTACAGCCCCACTAGGAGAAAATTAATATTTAAGAAAATAAAAAAGGAAAAGGCTACAACAGTGATTTAAATCTTCCGAAGGACTAATAATTGCATGGTCCACCGCTCCCACCACATTCTCTCTCTAAAAAAGAGGTTCTGACACACTTTCTCTCTCTACTACCATGGCCTAAATAAAATATGACATCTGAGGAAATGGAAAAAGTTCGTATTGAATATTGACTGATTGGAGCAGTGGAGAGAGAGACCGAAAATATACTACTACCTCTAGCTCTAGACCTCCTAGATAGTGGAAGCCGTAGATGTATATAGTTGCACGCAGAGAAGGGAAAGAGAGAGAGAGTAGTAAGTAACTAATGAAGTGAGAAGCTGGGCAACTATCATCTCAGTTTCACCATTTCCCACTGTTATCAAAGCCTTTTGTTGTTTGTTTTGGGTATAGAAATATATGCATATGCTCAGTGGTAGGAGCACGCGCATGCATCGGTGGAGTTGATTTATAGTCTTATTTGGAAAACTGTGCTTGGGACAGAAGACCATTTACGCTGGTTGAGGCAGAAATGGGCTCAACACTTGCTTCATTCTGAGCCAAAAGCAGTTGAATTCCATTAAGAAAAACCTGGGTGTTTGGTTTCTGGGGTTGCTTTAGGATGTATTTTGGTGCTGTAAGCTTTGAGTTGTAACTTAATGAGATACTAAGATCTGAAGAGGGTTGGGAATTCTGTGTTTTCTTAGTTCTTCTCCTCGTTTTTCTTTCAGTTGCGAATTTCTTGAACCGAATTCTTCCTTTTATTTGTTTTGGGTTAAGTTGGATTTAGTGGTGCAAATCCTGTGGGCACATGATGTTTGTTTAGTTGAAAGGTTGGGCTGTTAGTTTCTTCATTGCATTTTGCAGTGTTGGGGGCAATTTGTGAAGAAGATCAATCAAGAACTGATGGTGCTGAGTTTTTATGTAGTTTGTAATGGAATGGGTTTGGGCTGAACATTGTTTGGAGGAGCATAATTTCGCCTCACTATATTCATGTGAAGGCTTTATCTTCTGTGATTTTTCAAGTTATATATAAATTGGTGGAGGAAGGGTGTAGCGAGAGACGTCACTTCATGCATTGGATTTTGGGTGGGTGATTCAGAGGATAAAGTGCAGGTATGATGCTATTTTGGGGGTGAAAGGAGGTACTGAAAGTTGATTTTTTTTTAATAATTATATGTTTTCGTTTTCTGGAATCATTTATTGGGTATTTTTTTATATTTTATTTTTGGATATTTTGCAGTTATTGCTGAGGTCTTGAATCTGTATAATGAAACTCTCTGCTGGCTTGAATCAGCAGTCTCCTGAAGGTAAAATAGCTTTCTTCCCTTTGTTCCTCTATAGAGAGAGTTGATTTTGGAATCTTCATTTGTTTTTGCTTTTCAAGTTAATTACTTTAGTTAATTTCTTTCTGCAAAAACCTGCAAAAGAAGAATTGACAATCCTCTTTCCCTTTACATTCAAAAGGGATTGATTGACTATTGTGCCTTTTACTTTGATTTTTGTTCAAGCAAACTACAAAGAGTCATTTTCTTGAAAAAGAGTTATCTTTCTGTACAGCCGTCTTGTATATGTAATTTCCCAATTCTTCAGCCCTTACAGAGTTTTTACCACTCATAACTCGACTTGAATTTGATCTGTAGGAGATAAGAACTGCCTAAATTCTGAACTTTGGCATGCCTGTGCTGGTCCTCTTGTTTCTCTACCTTCAATTGGAAGTCATGTGGTGTATTTTCCTCAGGGTCACAGCGAGCAGGTTTATTTCTTGCTTTTCCGTATGTATGTAATGTTAGCAATTAGTATGAAATTCAAGACCGTTCTTTCCTTTTTTGGCTGTCCTTAACATTTCCAATTAGTACATACAAATTTGTTAAGCTTGTAGTTTCTCAATGAATGCTGCTAGGTTGCTGTATCTACAAACAAGGAAGTCGATGCCCACATACCTAATTACCCGAGCTTACCTCCTCAACTCATTTGCCAGCTTCATAACATGACCATGCATGTAAGTTGTCTAGAAGTTTTATCTCGTTTCTGTTACTCTTGTGGGATTCTTCTTGAAGTTCTATCTTGTTTCTGTTACTCTCGTGGGATTCTTCTTGAAATTTTATCTTGTTTCTGTTACTCTCGTGGGATTCTTCTTGAAGCTTATACGTTTTGTTTTATCCAGGCTGATATAGAGACAGATGAGGTTTATGCTCAAATGACCTTGCAACCATTAAACCCAGTATGTATCTCACCCTTATCGTATTTAGACATTCCTTGATTTTCGTGTCTGTTTCTTATGCTCAATTTGATCCTTGTTGCATTGTCTTTCAGCAAGAGCAGAAAGAGGTTTCTTTCCTTCCTTCAGACTTAGGTGCCCCCAGCAAACAGCCAACGAATTACTTTTGCAAGACTTTGACGGCCAGTGACACCAGTACTCATGGTGGATTTTCAGTTCCTCGTCGTGCAGCTGAAAAAGTGTTTCCACCTTTGGTAAATACTGTTGGCTGTTAAAATTCAATACTTCCAGATTTATCTTCTTTTTGTTTGTTTTGATGTGTGATTATTCGGTACCCGTATCCAGGACTTTTCCCAGCAACCTCCAGCACAAGAGCTTCTTGCTAGGGATCTTCATAACAATGAGTGGAAATTCAGACATATATTTCGAGGTGAGTTATTGATTGTAGGGAAGAGGGGACAATGGGAAGGAATAGTAAATATATGTAAAAGTGTTTTTCATAAAGTCTTCATTGTGTTCCCTGTAAGTCAAAATCCATTGCCTTTCATTTGGTATGGGATTGGGTAGCAAAATATTATTTTTCTGCTGCGTGAAAAAGTTAAATAATCTTCTTTTACTGGATATCCACAGTTTTTGAGAATCAACTTTTAAAGGTGCAAAGCGCTTTACTGTGGATCGCTTTTCGATATGATTAAACCAAATTATTTACCAAGGTGCCTGATTGTTAATGCTAACTAAATTTTTGTGATTAGAATTTTGATATAAGGGGTAATTCTGTTAGGCTTTAGCTTGCTATAATATATGTTATACCAAGGAACTTCCTTTTCTCGAATTTTTATATGGTTATCATTACTTCTAATTTTATCGTAATCTCAGGTCAGCCAAAGAGGCATCTTCTTACAACAGGGTGGAGTGTTTTTGTGAGTGCAAAAAGACTTGTTGCTGGTGATTCAGTCCTTTTCATATGGTAAGCAATAATTTCTCTATAATGTGGTGACTTCTCTTCCAAAGTTGTAAGCAACTCTTTCTGTTATGGAGCATGTGCAATAGTTCTTCACCTTAACTTTTCTTTTTTGTTTTTTGTTTTCTATTTCCTTCACTTATTTTTTTTTTTGGTTTTTCTCCAAATATTAGGAATGAAAAGAATCAGTTGCTTCTTGGTATTCGACGTGCCAACAGGCCACAAACGGTCATGCCTTCATCAGTTTTATCGAGTGATAGTATGCATCTGGGCCTGCTTGCTGCTGCAGCTCATGCAGCTGCAACAAACAGCCGTTTTACCATATTCTATAATCCCAGGTATGGTGCTTGTCAATAGTAAGTGTCTGTTCAAGATTTAAATATCTCCTGATTTCACTAACATAATTTAATTTAGGGCCTGTCCTTCTGAATTTGTCATACCTCTGGCAAAATATGTTAAAGCTGTTTACCACACCCGTGTCTCTGTCGGCATGCGCTTCCGGATGCTTTTTGAAACAGAAGAATCTAGTGTTCGCCGGTAAGTTTCTAACAATCTAGAGAGTTTCTGCAATCCATTTGACTTCCATACTCCATTATTGTGTTCTTTGATGTGAAACCCTCCAAATTTAGCCACTTGTGGAGGGGGGAAAAGGCTTGCTTTTAGCCACAATTCAAGTCATATTCAATTTTGGCCATTTTTTTTTAAAATTATACCCTAGTTTTGCTGGTATGGAATAGGGTGGTAAGGCCTAGGTTTTGCTGGCATGGATTGGTTTAGGTGGTGGAAGCAGAAGGGTAGAAGTGCCCAAATTAGCTATGTTACAAAAAAAAAAAATGCCCCTTAATAGAAATTTTTTATCATGTGCTTATTTGATATATGAATCAAGTGAAGTTCCATGCACTTGTCATCACACACTTTTTGAGGATAAACATAATACTAGCTCTTGGTTCCATGCACATATGTCCTCATTTTTGTCATGTATCATGATTTCTTTTTTTATGCTGAGAGATGTAATTACCTATATTTCTGTATGGCTCCTGAAATTTTCTTGTTTCCAGCTACATGGGCACAATAACTGGTGTAAGCGACTTGGATCCAGTTAAGTGGCCAAATTCACATTGGCGTTCCGTTAAGGTATTCCACACATCTTAAGTTACCTACTCACACTTTGAGTTTTGTAGGTAGATTTTCAAAAGCTATTGGGGATTTTTTTGGTCGATCTGTGAATTTAGTCATCACCACTAGGAATTGCGTGCATATTTTTCCCTTGCCTTCCTTTTTGTTTATGTTGTGTGGGTCTGTTTTAGTGACAGTGGAATATGATTTGCCTCTATTTGCTTGTCATGTGCGTGAACTCAAATTTCACTATTTGATGCAGGTTGGCTGGGATGAATCAACAGCTGGGGAGAGACAGCCAAGAGTGTCTCTTTGGGAAATCGAGCCTTTAACAACATTCCCCATGTATCCCTCTCCTTTTCCATTAAGACTAAAGCGACCATGGCCTGCTGGTCTCCCTTCCTTCCCTGGTTTGAGCTCTCTCTCTCTCTCTCTCTCAACACACACATGCTCATGCAGCTAAAAAAAGTGTGGCTGGTTCTCTTCTTTTAACTCTCCCCTAATACAACCTATTCATTACTTGCTATTAAGCAGCAAGGTCAGAACTGACATCCAACTTATCCTTCATTGTACCTAGGGATGAAGACAGATGACATGGGATTAAATCCATCCCTCATGTGGCTTCGTGGAGACATTGGGGACAGAGGATTCCAATCTCTCAACCAAGGAATGGGGCCAACAACATGGATGCAGCCGAGGATGGACACATCAATGCTCGGAATGCAAAACGATATTTACCAAGCTATGGCCGCTGCTGCTGCCTTTCAGGATACGAGGGTCATAGACCCATCCAAGCAGATCCTTTCTTCAATCATGCAATTCCAGCAACCCCAAACTGTTAGCAGCAGGGCTGCAGGTTTGATCCAGCCTCAGATTATACAGCAGTCCCAGAGTTCAGCTCCCTTTCTCCAGAACTTTCCAGTAAGTCAGCCTCATGCGGTCCCACAACAATCGCCCTCCAACCTCCTTCACCAGCAACTTCTCCAACAAAACTCGTTCAATAATGTACAATATCATCAGCATCATTACCAGCAACTGCAGTCTAATCCGGAGCAACATGTTATCAGTCCTCAGCAGGTTTCGTCTGTCAATCCTGTCTTGTCCCAGTTGTCTTCAAACTCTGAAATGCAGTCTCAAACAATCTCTTCCATGCATCAGAACTTTCCGGAATCAAACAAATCAACAATTGGCAATACAAATTCCTCTTTACAAAGCTTATTGACTTCAGTCACCCAGGATGAGGCATCCAATGTTCTTAATGTGCATAGATCCAACAACTTATTATCATCTTCTAGTGGCTGGCCCACAAAGAGGGTTGCTCTCGATCCTCTTTCCAATGGTCTATCACAGCCTATGTCACCTAGGATTGATCAGCTTGGATCATCAAACACAAATACAGCTCAAAACAACGTTTCTTTGCCCCCATTTCCTGGTAGAGAGTGTTTGATAGAGCAAGAAGGAAATAATGATCCCCCAAACCACTTTCTGTTTGGGGTTAATATTGATTCCTCCTTTCTCATGCAGAACGGTATGTCGAACCTTAAAACAGTTAGTGACAGTGATAATGCAAATATAGCCTTTGCATCCTCGAGTTACATGAGTAGCTCTGGTGCTGATTACTCACTAAACCCTACTGTGACTTCAACTAGTTGTATTGATGAGTCCAATTTTCTGATGTCTTCCGACAATGTGGGACATGCAAATCCACCCAATGGAACCTTTGTTAAGGTAGGTTGCATCGCATCCTTCATTTTAGTGAAGATTCAGTCTTATGTACATACACTGCTACACATAGGAAAATGTTGCTTTGCACTTGCTAATGTGGGACATGAGCAAATGCTCATGAAGATGCTCACAAAATGTGTGCAGGGTAACAGTTCTCACTATATATATGTATATGTATGTATTATGCATGATCATACCATCTAAATATGAAGTCATCTTAGTAGCAATAAAAATTCTGGCAGGTTTACAAGTCAGGGTGCTTTGGAAGGTCGCTTGATATCACCAAGTTCAGCAGCTACCATGAGCTGCGCAGTGAGCTTGCGCAGATGTTTGGCCTCCAAGGCCAATTGGAAGACCCCTTGAGATCAGGCTGGCAGCTTGTATTTGTGGACCGAGAAAATGATGTTCTTCTCCTTGGGGACGATCCCTGGCAGTAAGTTTATTTACTTTTTTTTTTCTTCTTCAAGAAACTCGTTATCAGTAAGACCCACAAAAGGAATTTGCTTGTTACAAACATGGAGCATGCTTTGGATCTTAAAGCTGCCCCTAAAGTTTCCCATGGCCCTGAAGTACAAAAAAAATTTCATAACAGTAAATGCGTCTTATTAACCATTAAGAGTTCCACTATTGTATAGTGAATAAACCTGTTGAAGAATTTTCTTTTTACTTTGAAATTCATCCCCAAATGTTTCAAAACCCTATATCAAGTTCTATACTTTCAAAATATCAGTTTTAATAGCCCAAAGAAAACTCCTAGTCTTGAATTTCTAATATTAAAGATTAAGGTGCATTAATTTCCTGGTTGGTTAAAAGAAATAACATGTTACGCGAAGGTTAAGAACAATAGAAAATTTGCATGTGCATATCATGTCAATTATTTTTGAGGTGAGGGTTCTTACTTGTCTCCATTAATTATGACTTTTGAAATTGGGAACAACCACCCACTCCCAAAAAGAAAATAATAATAAATAAATAAACGCCATTTTACCCCAAAAGACTAAAGCTTTTCATAGACAAGTTCTGTTTCTCCACATGTTCTGAGACATGCAATTAGTTGAGTTAGTGGATTTGATCTTTCTAGAGGTTCACATGCTTGAAAAATCCACTTGTCTCAAGCTTTTGTGTAGGTCTTGGGATGCATGAAAGGAGACAACTTTGTTCATCACAAAAGAGAAATCTTGGATCATTTTGCATGACAGAGTGGCTGTGTTCCAATTTTAATGAACAAGTGGCTATTCCTCTTTTTGTCATATTTCCATTGGCTAAATTTTTCATGTTCTCTGTTTCTCCTAATCATCCAGGGAGTTCGTAAACAGTGTGTGGTGTATCAAGATCCTATCTCCTCAAGAGGTTCAGGAGATGGGAAAACAGGGTTTGGAGCTTCTGAACTCCGTTTCTCTTCAGCGATTGCCCGTTCAAAATGGGAGTTGTGAAGGTTATGCGAGCCGGCAGGAAGCTAGGAACATCAGTGCTGGCATACCATCTGTTGGTAGTCTCGATTTCTGAACCAATTTTAGTGGTTTATTACTCTCTGCTTGTAATATTATCATCTTGTTAGACTCTGTAGGCAAGAAGATATCTGTTTCTAACTTAAGCTTTTTATATAGATGCTAATGTTACTGTAATTATAGTAGTACATCCTCCTTTGTTCTCTGCGTTGATGCAAGAACATAGTCTGCCCATATGCTATGTGGGGAATAGCTGTAGTTCTTATTATGAATCCACTTAAAACTATTGAAGTTTTGCATATTTTGTATATCTAACATGTTTTTTGTTCTTTAACTGTGAATATATTGAAGTAACATACTAGAATCTCTTTTGATCTATTCATATTCCTTTTCATTTGATGTTTCTTTAGCATTCCTTACCAGGCATTAACAATGCATTTTGTTCTTGCATGTGGTACTGGTAGTGGTAGATAAGGTCCTGTCTTAAAATAAAAATCTTGTTTCAAAAACATTTTTGATTTAAAATAAAAGTTACGTTTAAAAAGTTTTCATTTTACTGATAAAAAAAAACTTTCACATATAAATTATATATTATTGAAGAGTTAAATTATTAAATGAAAGTTGTATAAGCAAGATTTTATTCTTTCATAGCGTGTTAACTTTATTTAGTTGATTAAAAAAAATAATACTATTGAAAAATAGAATCTTAATTTGGTAGGATAGTCATTGTTTTTAGTAGTTTCTTGGGTTGCCTAAAAGCTAGACATAGTATAGTTTCGATTCTAAAATTTTTGATTTCTGAAATTGGGTTATCCGAAACTAAAATCAAAATTTGGTCAACTGTTAAACTCAAAAGACGGACGGTTCAAACTGCCGATTCAAGTTCTGTGCCATGTCTACCTAAAGCTTCACTAATTATTTCATTTAATATAATTTTTTTTTAATAAAAATAAGGGAACTCCGCTTGAGTTTAAAGTTTTTACAGACAAAAATAGCACTGAGATTTATGCAACCCAAGAATTACTATATTTTGTTAGTCTTTTACCATGAATTGTTTTAAGCAAGAAACATCAAATCAACAGTCTTGAACCTAAATATAGAGCAAAAAAATGGCAGTCACTACACCAAACTATACAAGGTGTAAATGAAGGCATGTATAGTATCAAGATTGCTGTTTCCATCACAAGGCTTTGAAATTCTCGAATGTCAATAGATGCATAGATTGACATAAAGAAATCACATGCAGAGAGCACTATTCCAATGGGGACTGAACAGAGAGAACTATTCTAGATGGAGCCTGTTATGCTGAGAACTATATACTCGGCCTAATTTTGGGCTAATTTCCGGGCTCAATTATGACCAACCACAGCATATGAAAGGAGACGATGGGATTCGGCCCGTTTGGCGAATGTATTCTGCTTGCGCTGCAGTTTTTTCAGCCTGCCGATTTTTTCTAGTTTCAGCTGCGGCCCGTTTCTCCTCTGATCTTTGCCTTGCCATTGCTACCTTCTTCACCATCTTTGCTTGAGATCGTGCTTTCATTTGCTCAATCTGGGCCTGAAAGTTATTTTCCACTCCAGTTATAACAATACACACTTCTGTGTCTGTTTGTGTGTGTGTGTTGATGTTTACTCAATTAGCCATATAACAGAAAAAACATCTAAAAATGCATTTGAGAGAATTGCATTGCTTTGATGCAATACTACATACTGAAAATTCATGGATAAGAGATGAAAAATGTAACCTCTATTTTCTTCATTTCAGCTTCAAGCCTTGCCTTTTGCCGACTCTCCCAAGCTTGAATTCTTATTTCTTCACGTTTGAACCTGAAATCGGATTTCATTTAATTCAGCTAAAAGTTTATATTTGATCACAAGAACAACTAGCTCAAACAATTCCTACAATGAAAACAATTATGCATCAGCATCTAGCATGAACCTGGCAGCATGTTTAGACTTCTCGGCTTCTTCCCATGCAGAAGCACGTTTTGCATTCTCAATCTGTTCAAGCTCCTCGTCGTGCAGATTTTCATTTCCCGAATTACCCTTCTCCCTCTCATCCTTGCTTGCCCAAGCCGCAATATTCATCTTACCAAGTTGAACACCCAAGGCTACAATCTCTCTTCTGGTTTTGAGCTTCAGTTCTTGCTCTGACAATTCCCTTTTCCCATTCTCACCCAAATTTTGGTTCGAATTGCCTACGGCATGTTCAGTTGGTGTTGGTGCAGGCTCTCCTCTTCGAGGAGTCGAAGGGATGGAAGAAGTTGGACTGCGGAGTGGGGTTGTCGAACTTACAGGAGTAGCGCTCCTTGAAGGCTCTTGGCTTGGAATAGGAGTCATTTCAGTTCCCATGTCTCTCATCGACACCGATCTTATTGCAGGAACTGCTTAGGATGGTAAATAAGTCAATAGAAGAAGTAAGTTGCACAGTCACAAAACAATGATATTCCATGATAAGCAGTATAAGATGTATAACTCAAGAACTGTACTGTAAGAACCGTA
The DNA here is from genome assembly GCA_028749325.2 of Caryopteris x clandonensis. Classification (NCBI taxonomy): domain Eukaryota; kingdom Viridiplantae; phylum Streptophyta; class Magnoliopsida; order Lamiales; family Lamiaceae; genus Caryopteris; species Caryopteris x clandonensis. The sequence goes on from JAPYKT020000011.1 coordinate 4,975,317, forward strand.
TATCCATGTACTCCTAAGTGAGTAAGACAAACTTATTACCAAAAATGATTACATTGAATGATTTACCCATAATTATTTGCAAAAACCATTATTTCGCCTCTCGTCTTTGAATGCTAATTTCAATTAAAGTAAGGGCAAAACTGGAAGTATATTGATTTTCTGTATTGAAAATTGAGAAGGAGACACTGAGTAAAAAAAAAATGTAGAATATTTTTAAGGGATTAATTCATTCTAGACCTTGAGATTTGGAGAGCTAAATAACGGTGTCATAATATAACCAAATATTGCAGGGCAAGAAAAGCTACAACATCTTCATTATTTTCTAAGTTATGTCAATCTTTTTCGCAAAGCCAGGGCAGTTGAATGTAACCATGGTAAAATGCTTGAAATTGAAACAAATTCATGATAAGAGTTAAAGGAGCAACCACCTGTTGTTTCTTCTGTGACACTCTTGGTGCAAGGCAAACCCGCATCATCTACCTCTGTCAAATCTTTACTTTCAGGGCACAAATCAATCAATGCATTCGTTCCATGTACTTGGTCTGAATTCAGACCAGCTCCATTTGAAGAAAAAGCAAACTTTGAGGCAGGTTGGCAAAAATCAACCCTCTTCACCGACGGTTTATTTTCAGAGCTCGTCGATTCTGGCACAACCCTCACCATATTTGTTGCTAAGGGCCGGTTAAGTTGATTTTGCAAATTGGTCTTCTTTGAAATATTTGGCTGCACATTTTGCTTGTTCATAATCCACTTCTCTGCATCGTTCCATTTAGATGACATCGGCCTTGAGAAGGACCTCGTCAGAGAATGGTGCAGTGATCTCTCCCCCTTATGAAACTCAAAGCTCGATGTGCTATCGTAATCAAGATTGTCATCTTCGCATGTTCTAACAGGGTGGACGGAACTTGAATTACCGTTATCGCCCTTGGAAACTATCTGCAGTCTGAAACGGGCAGCATCCCCGTTATCCCTTGGAACGAGCTCTTTCGACTGTAAATAATTTCCATCACCTTGGCTCGCATCCGATGCAACACTGTCAGATTTAACCGGCAGAACTTCTAAATTCGAAACTGCCAAAAAGAAGCGGGGTTCAGGCCTAAAATCAGCACATTTGCACAATCTACAGGACTTAAAATCAATTCAACTCAACAACTTCAGAATCGCAATTATTTCATACACTATCAACAATTACTTCTGAAGAGACAATTAAAAGATCAGTTCAAAATAGGTTTTAAAGACTCTAGGCCAACTTACTCTAGCTATACAGTATCTAAAATTGCTAATAAATACCCCAATTTTACCATTAATTGAGTGGTTTAAGAAAAATAGAAGGGGCAAAAATCATCAAACCTTCCTCACTAGAATCCCCATTTTGGGCTGCCAACAAGCTGTTCATGACAAACTCTGAATCCTCCAGTCTAGCAGGAGATGTTCTAGAAGAATTACTGTTTGATCCTTCTTTTTTCTTCTGATGGTGTGGCCCTATAAGCTTCATCCTCAACTTACTTGGTGATATAATACCAGTCTGCATCAACCAGAAAATGCAAAACAAGAAAATCATTAAAAATCATTTTCCCGAATTGAGCAAGTCTAGCACACCCCATCAGAGAAAAGTTTAAATAGATTCAAACTTTGTTTTACCCAATAATCAGTAGAATGGACCTTATTCAAGTGATTTTATTCAAATCCCACATTCAATATCATTCCAGGCTCTCAGAAAAGAAAATTAAAAAATAATAACATCAGAGACATTTGATTCCAGGAAAGAAGAAAATTTTAACAAACATATAGTATTAGAAAACCCCATTGGATGTAAAAAAACAGCTTTCTCTCTCTCTCTCTCTCTCCCACAAATGGAAAAGACAAATGTATCTACGCATATGAAAAAATAAAGGTGTTGGTAATCATAAAATGAAAGCACCACCTACCTGAACTTTGTGTATCCTCTCGTACTCCATAAGATCCTCTCTACGTTTCCCTTCTGTTTTTCTCTCTCTCTCACCCACTCACACAATCAAACACAGTCACACAATCAAATCTTGGACAGAAATCTAGAGTGAGGGCGTAGAGAGAGATAGAGGAGAGCTCAGTAAGAAGAAGCCAAAGCTCATTAAGAAACACAGCTCTGCTAATCTGATTCCTGAGAATGTGTGTGTGAGAGAGAGAGAGAGAGAGAGAGGGGGTATTGAGTTGGTGGCAAAGGTTGGCGATCTTTTACCGATTTGTTGACTATCTACTCGGCGATTAATTTCGAATTCAATTTTCGCAACATGTTTCCACTTTTAACCTAAACAAATTTTGCCTTGGTCAATCAAGTCCCTACCAATACCAAGCATGTGTAAAAGTCCTTTCCTTCCCTCTTTTTCAATAAATCTCTTTTTGTTGTTTTTATAAATAATATATTTAGAATATAGGGGGAACAAAAACTTCCAAAATAGTGGAGCTAGCAAAATTAATTTATGTGAACACTCAATGAATCAAAAAAAGGAAAATATTGAGAAAATTATTCCAAAAAACAATTAATGAGATTAATTGTCCATTCTTTGATTTTGTCTTTAACAATTATTGTCACATCTCAGTTGTAATGAGCAATTATGACTTCAAACTTTGACCATTCTGCCTTTAATGTCGTTTCACTCTAATCAAATCAAATCACTATTACAAATTTTTTATGTTAAATCTTTATAATAATAATATATATTATATTTCCAATAGAAATTATGAGAACAATTCAGCTACTTTCAATATATATGGTCTGTATTAATTTATGTGTTGAAATTGGGATTCAATGTTTAACACACTTTTGATAAATGGGTCCCACTCGTTTCTTTTTTTATCTCCTTCTATTATTATTGCCTTCAAAACCTTGGTTCCATAATTAAATGTTATCAAGAAATTAAATAATAACAAAAGTATGGTGAAAATTTGATAATAATACAAGGAAAGAAAAAGAGAATCCATCATCCTATATAATCAAAAATGAGAATTATTCAACTTTATTTCAAATTCAAATTTTATGTTGTAAAAAAAAGTGTGTTTCCATTTCAAAATCATAACTATTGAGAAATTTTTTGGGTCCGTCAATCTGGATATAAAACCGTGTGTGTTTGTGTTTTGAGATAGGTGTTTATGATATGATAAAAAATATGTATGTTTACAAATAATATTTATAATTGAGTGTGTAATACCAAACTGTAATAAATTAAAAATAATAGTATCAATTAGATTCCAGTAAAAATTATTAGAGCTTATTTATAATTAACCCAACAAGTATTCTTGAAAATAAAATGTCCACTGAATTAATTTTTTAATAATAATAATAATAATAATAATAATAATAAATATTTGAGTTGATGGGGTCCAGTGGGGTTAATGATTGTGGGGAATTAAGTGAGATGGATACGGGGAGTCGGTGGTATCTCTGAAACTGTTTTACTTATTTCAGAAGTTATGTTGTACACCCTATCTACATCAAAACTCTGCAGTCTGCACCTATTTCCCTAAATTAATTAATTAATTAATTCTCATTTTATTGTTTTTTCCACCAACTCTGTCACCTTCACTAAAATGATGATATCATCACACTGCGTTTTCTAAAAATTCAAATTCTTGCCCTACTACGCCTGGCCTTTCTTTCAAAATACAAATTGGAAATGATTTCTTATGATAATGATAACTTCCTTTGTAAGTCTATAATTACATTTTCATAAAGGATCCTTCTGCGTTTAATCATACAACACGCGTATATGATTTTCTTATTTTAAAATTATTAATTTTTAAAATTTTGAATCATAAAATTATAATTGAATTGATATATAAATAGTTTTTGTTTTGATTTTAACATTATTTGTTTCTCAATTTTAATTTTGGTTCTTGGTTTTTTTTTAATATGTTCAAACTGGTACCATTCAAAAAGAAAAACCCTTTGATTTATGGGTTCTCAAAATCCAAAATCAAATTGGCTAATTTTTTATTAAAATTTCAGTTTAAAATTGAATTTGTGGTTAAATCAAATCGTTCATTTTTAATTTCAATTTTGAGTTAAATTATGTTTATTCTGTCAAGATATTACAAAAATAATATTGAGAAAATAAAAAAATATATTTAAGATTTAACGATAAATATTCTTGGTAAATATAATTATGTTAAAAATGAATTGGAAGGTAAAATAGAAAGTAATAAATTTATTTCCCGCACAACCTTCTTCCTACAGTACCAACAATCTCGGCATGATTGTTGGTGGATTCTGAAACAATTTTAATGAAGCTGCTAAATTTTAGACATACCTCAAATTCATCGCAGAGTTTTTCACGATTATTTACCGAAGAAGTAGCAGACATTTGTATTTTTCAAGAATTTGGAAATAAAATTATTTTATTTAGTAATAAACAAAATAAATAAAAATCAAACCACATGAATCAATGAAGTGTACCATTAAAATCAGGAAATAGGCTACTGAATTCTATAGTGCCATCCTTCTCATTGGTCACTACACAGCCCCCAACCCCCCCCCCCCCCCCAAAGAAATAAAAATAGTAATATGTATGTGTGTGTGTGTGTATAGACACACACACAACCTAATTGTGTATATTGTATGAATTAAAGTTTAAAAGTTAAAAATAAAAGTAATATTATTATTATGATTTTGAGGTGAAGGGCACAGTGTCCGAAGAGTCTAATAAGGTAGGGAGTGGTCAAAATACCTGGTCCACTATTCATACAGACCCTTAAATCTATTTTCTCTCTCCATATGTTGCTTCGATTTTTAATTTTTATTATTTTATTTTATTTTGTACTATCATATGTAGTTTAATTTTAAAAGTTGGACTATATAATTATTGCAAAAATGTATATGTATCGACTGTATTGTATAATATGATATAAATTAATTTTTATTTAATTAAAAACTATTATTTATTTATTATAAGTTAATTATTAATTTATTATTTTATATAAATTAATAATATCTTTTACGTAAATATTTTTTTTTTTAGTTAAACAATTAATATTATAAATTATGTGAACGGTGCATGAGATTTACTCTACAATTATATATTAGCTGCGGTCATTAGCTTGGAGTCTATTAAATACATATATCTTTTTAAAAACTTATTACATCAATTTATTTAAAAGCCCATATAGTATAATATGTATGTATATTTATAATAATTGTTATATATAATAATGATTTATTTATATAATCAATAATATATATTATTTTAAATAAATGCACATAAAATATAATCCATCTATTTAGTATTTATTTTACTACATTACGTTTATGAAAGCTAAAGAAATAGGTTATATATTTTTTTAATTTTTTTGGGTAATGTTTATTTTGAAATTAAAGTATAATAGCATATATGTTTTCAAATAAATTTCGGGCAAGACTTATTTTAGATACCGATTAAATTTAGACTAAAAAAATCATATCATAGTATCATGCATAATATATCAGACTTAGGCCTAATATTTGAGAATCCGACCCAAACCGTTAATCTAAAAGATAGACTTAACTTAGTCTATTTTCATTCTTGATCATAATACTGTATAAATTATTTGTGTTTGTATACGATTAATATTTTTTATAATAATTTATTATATTATTATAATTATTACAAAAAAAAAAAAAAAAAGAAGTTTACGATTTGGCTAACCCACCATAATGTAAAAAAATAAAATATTGAAAAATAGAAAGAATAATAAAGTTGTAATGAAGGGTATCCAAAGTCGAGGAATTGGGTAGTGCTTATGATTATGTAATAGGGTTACAGGTGGTATATAATTAATGTTTAATTTGAGCAGTAATTAGCTGCCATTTATCCTTTTTATGCCATCATTGGGTATTAACACAACAAAGTGAAGTCCATGTGATCACATCGCCCGAGACCAGAATTTGCCTGGTGAGATAAGACACATTAGACCTCCATCACACGTGCACCGTCACGTGATATATATATTTTTTTTTAATTTTTCAATTTTTGCATTTTTAAGGTGATTATTATTATAATTATCATAGATTAGTATGCAGAGGTTGATGCACGTACAACTGCGCTAAGCATCACTCATTTCTGGGTTAAGAGAATTAAAATTAATGACCATATTTTCTGTTTCTGGGTACAAATTAATAATTATTAATAATATCCATTAAACTAGGCTCAATGCTCTAGACTAGACTATATAATTAATCAAGCACCTCAATTCCCATCATGGATGATGCGCCCCACCCCGGGCCCACCGGACTACAATCATACCTCTTCAGCTTACAAAATAGGTCCGCCCCGGAATTTAACTGGAATATAGTTTTGGGTAGACACGTTCTTACGATTTCGATTTTAATTTTGAAATTATTTATGTGAGGGACAGAATTAAAATTAAATTGATATTTAGTTGGTTGATTTGATTTTAAAATTATTAGTTTTATAATTAAAATTTTTATTTTTTAAATTTTATACTTAAAATTATCGATACCCTAAAATTAGAATTGAATCGATCAAGTTTTGATTTTACTTTCAAATCATAATTAGGTCAAAATCGAACCATTAACCCACGATTCGAACCATTAGTAAGAAATATTTAAAATATCCATTATTAAAAAAGAACTATTTAGATACATTTATTAGGAGAGAAATGTTTAAAATATTCATTTATTATGAAAGATATAATTATAATATCTATATATTAGAAAAATATATTTATAATATTTATTTATTCTTTTGTGAATATCTTATATTTAATTCTTTGAGTCTTGTTCTTCATGATTTTGTTATTATATATATATATATATTTGTCTTTGATTCATAAAAAGACTTATTTCAATTCTCATAACCTTTAAATGATATCAAAGCCTTGAGAGATTTACTCTTTCCTTATAACGATCTCAAAGCTAACCTCATCTTCTGTCCCACCCAAAGTTGTTCTCTATTACTGTGTCAAACACTATATTCTGGGCTAATATTTTCGGCCGACCTTTCCGTGGCTTGGCCTTTGTGCCTACTAATTTTCGTTCACAACACCGTGCTAACCCGCCCATTGTTTCAATTATGTCGTGAAATAGGTCATACCGCCAACCATTACCCGTTGTTTCAATCAATTCTATGGCAGCCCCTGTAGGGCGTCCAACATATGTTTCTCCAGTTGCGCATATGGCCAACTACGCTCCCTCTTTGGACAAATGGATATTGGATTCGGGGGCATCCCATCATGTGACCCATGATTTTGCCAACTTGTTGTTTCATTCTCCTTATGATGGAGTCGATGGTGTGGTCATTAGTAATGGTAACAGTTTACATATTTCTCACGTGGGCCATCTTCAATTGTCTTATGTTAATTCATTACCTCTCATCAATGCTTTATGTGTGCCTACTATGAAGAAGAACTTGATTACTGCCTTCCAATTTTGTCTGCATAATGATGTTGATGTTATCTTTTCAAAATCATTATCTCTCATCAATGCTTTAAATTAAAATCAAATTGATCAGGTTCTAATTTCAAATTGGAACCGAATCAATAATTAAATATACAATTTAAACCGTTAGTTCTAATTCAAAATCAAAATCGAGCTATTTTTAATTTTGGATATGATAATTTAACTCATCCAAAAGTTTTTCGAGATTGCTCCATTTTGTTTGCGTCAATGCAGTATGTGGTGGGGTGGAGTGGACATGACTACTTATTTTGTTTTGTTTTAATCTATTTATATTATTATATTTTTAATATACATGTCATACATATATAAATATAATATCTCATTATATATTTTACTTATTATATATAGCATAAATACAATAACTTAAGTTTATAAGTATTTTCAAATTAATATTTATATATATATATATATTGATAAAACATAATATGAGATACAATATTATATAATAATTAAAAATTCTATTGATATTAGTATATTAAAAATATATTTATAAATGTACTTATAATATGATTTATTTAGTTTTTAGTTAAAATCTTAGGCTCAAAATGCTGTCAGATTAAACCAAGGAATGGATCCGATTTAGATTATAATAATTAGTAGTGAGAAGGAAGGACGATTGTGTCCATAGGTAAGAGTAATAAGTTGTTGAAGCATGAGTCCAAAACATTCTTTCCAAGGGTAGGGGCATGTCCATAATGAGTGGGGGTGGGGATATTGGAAGTACATTCACATGGATTGTTCCCCTCCTCAACTCTGTGGCCCATTGGGTTTCCAAAATATAGCTTCAAACTTGCCTCATTGCCCAATCTTTGACCATACATCAATTTTTCTTTCTCAATTCAATCTAAATCTTTGACCAATTCCTTCATCTATATATATATAATTTGCATTTTTTAATTAAATATGTCGCACCTTGTGAACGAGACGTATAGTTTTATGATATAATTGAAATAATAAAAAATAAATGTGAATAACCAACCACCAAAATAAGTCAAAACAATTGAATAATAAAGAAGTAGGTATAAAAAAAATGGATTTGTTATGATAGAGGTGGGACGGCATGGGTGGGCCCCTTAAGAGATTTGTCACATTTTTCTACCCAACTTTTGAAAGTATTGGCAAAACCCGTCCTTTTTCCTCTTCCCATTATTATAACAGAGACATCATAATAACAATAATAATAAATTCTGGGAATTCAATTCAAAAATGGTTTACTCAATATCTCGGTGGGCCTTTGCATTTAATATATATATATATATATGTGTGTGTGTGTTTGTGCAGTTAGAATTCTTTATTTTTTGAATTATATTTTAAAATTAATGTTCTTTTATGTATGTCGTAATTCAATTTTATCATTATTATATTTTAATGAATAGAGGATACATAATTGTGAAGTGAAAATACAAAATTAAAATAATTAAATTTGAGTAAATGGATGCATAATTGTGAAGTGATAAAGCTGAAGGTGCAGCATCTTGAATGCAATCAAACATCAAATCAGTTACAATTAAGTGTAACCACACGAGCATACTTTCCCTCTCTATTTTTTTATTTCTGCTTTTTTCTTTTATTTTTAAGAATTTAATTTGGATGAAACAACTATGGGTTATTATAAAAATCTGACTACTATATAGAGTAGAAAGCCCATTTGGGCCCAAACATAGAAACCCAAATATAACTCAAGTGTCCAGAGCTCGAATCAAAACTTTGGGCTGCACTGGCCCATAAATATCTTATGTGATGTCAAGTTTTTTTTTTTTTTTTTTAAAGATCAAAATTATAATTTTGAAAAAAATATAAAAATTCTTCAAAAAATGCAAGATTGAAAAAGAAACACTAAGATTTTGAAAAAAAAATCCCTGAAGAATTGGAAAAAAGAAAAAGAAAAAGGAGAACTATAAAAAAAACAAAAAAAGTAAGTAAATAATTTTGGGCACCATCTCACAATAATATATTTCGTGGAACGATCTAATACAAAAAAAAAATTATTGCTTCACCAATATATATCGAATCATTTGTATTTGTGAGTTGTGATTTCAATTTATATATCAAAATGTATTATATATGATATCTACAGGAAGCATGGATCGGTTCTTGTGGATGATAGCAGATTTAATAATGTTAAACGTACTTCTTATAAAATTCAGATCCTAGTGATGAGAAGACATTATGAAATATGGGATGCCTTTCTGTTATCGGTTAGACTTTGAAAAGGATATATGCGTGTGGTTCAAATGTGGGGGTTCTACATTTTTTTATTGTAGGTTACCTAATCCTATTTTGGTTAGGCAACAATCCAAAATGATGATATGTTTCAATTGAATATTGATGGGATTGTCAAAGGAAATTATAGACCATCAAGTGCGGTTGATGTACAACATGATAAAAGTTAGATTCTTACATGGATTTTATTAATTTTTGGGTAATTAGAATAATATGTATACTGAGTTAAGTGTTGTTATCAAGAGGTTGGATTTTTTCTCATGTTTGGCTTCAAATGTATGATTGAAAATGAATGCTTTGTATGTAATTAATATGATAGATTTTAGAAATGTTGGCAGTTGGAAGCTTTAGTAATTGCTAGCAACATTCAATCGATTTAAGAATAAGATGGATATACATGTTTCAAATATGACAGATAATCATCTTGCAAATACAACTATTTAGACAAGATCAAACTTATAATTTGATGACATAAAATGTTTATAAGGAAATTATAAATTTATTATCTTTGGATGTTGAGAGATTACCTAACTTTAGATTTCCCTAAGGTTAGTTTATACATTATTTTTTATGATTACTAAAATTTGTTGGGCTCGTTAGAATTTAAAAAAGAAAAAAAAAAAGAAAAAAGAGAGAAAAAAGAAGAAGAAGGAGGAGGAGGAGGAGGCTTGGATTAATCTAGACATGGGCACGGTTCGGCGGTTCCGGTTTCGGTTCCGGAACCGCCGGTTTTCGGAACCGGGAAGAGTGGAACCGGAACCGAACCGCCATATACACGGTTCCGGTTCCAACGGTTCCAGTTCCGGTTCCCGGTTCCGCCGGTTCCGGTTCCCGGTTCCCGGAACCGCCGGTTCGGCCGGTTCCTTTTTTTTTTTTTTTTTTAATATCCAACAACTTTGAAAATTATTTTTTGTCTTTCGAATTTGATTATTACAAGAGATTGAATTGAATATATAGTTAATTTAACTAAAACAATTACATTTTACAAAAAAAAAAATTACAACAATCAAAATTTAACATTTACAACTTATAATAAAATAAAAAACAAAATAGAAAAGTTACAACAAAAATTTAACTTACACAAAAACATTTACTTCTTTTAACATATTAAAAAAAAAATAGAAGAGAGAAAAAAAAAAAGACTTGAACTTAACTATAAATTAGAAATTAAAATTTAATTTCTTGTTTACAATTAAGTTGCCTACGTATCCTCATAGTTGAGGAATCAAAGTCGACGTAGTTCTCTTACGGTCTTACCTTGATGCTTGGCGAGACTCAATCACTCCCGGTAGACGTCGAATACTCAGTTCCATCTTCATCCTCATCGTCTTCATCAAAATTTACTTCTTGTTTTCTTACCTCGGCGTTCGACCAATCATGAAGTAAAGCTTGATTTTCTAGATTTTCCACCCTTAAATTGGATCTTCGAAGATCCAAAATGTAACCGCCGGTGCTAAATGCTTGTTCAACCGAGACGGTGGATGCCGGGCACGCAAATATTTCCTTTGCCATTAGAGATAAAATAGGAAAGTTTTTTGCTCTTCGAGACCACCATCTCAAGAGCTCGTTAGGTGTATCAAATCCAAGTTCTTCAAAAGTAGTAGATATATAATTATCTACTTCTTGATAAAGACTATTACTCCTAGGTTTTTTTAATTTTCTAATATCATAAAACCTATAATATTGATTGAGGTGTTGAAAGTTCGGATCGTGATGATGTTCGGGTTGATCCGAAACCGAACTACCTCCACCAATATTATCATTTCCGTGACCGCTTTCACTATTTAAATTATCACCATACAAAATTTTATATTCTTTAAAACAATCATAAAATAATTGTTTTGTGTTACCTACAATTATATGCGAATTAGGAGTGTCATCATCCTTAACCAAAAATAATGCATCATAATACATTGTTAGTAATTCTTCTAAACCATCTTCTCTAATTCTAGGATCTAAAAGTTTTGCAATTAAAAATAAATCGGAAATTTCTTGATAATACTTTAACCATTTAATTCTCATGCTTGCAATGCAATTTTGTAAAGAGTCATGCAATTAATATGATTGTAAAATAAGTGCAATTTTAACACAATGATCTACAACTAAAGGAGAAGTGGGATAGTAACATCCGGATAATTCTTCCGTTGCATCTTTAAAAACTTTCAAAAGAGACATTAATTCAACACATGTATCCCATAAACTCAGAAATAAAGGAATGCCTAATTGTTCTTGTGAAAAAAATGTACATAATTCATTTCTAACCTCATAAGATGAATTCAACATTTTATAGGTCGAATTCCAACGATTAGGCACATCTTTAGTGATTTTTTTGGGTTCCGGCATACCATATGTTTTACAAAATCTTCTCCATTTTTTGCATAAAGTTGCATGTCTTTTTAAATGTCCAATTGCTAATCTAATAGGACCTATATGTGATTTAAAATGTTCCATGCCATCTTGTACACACAAATTTAAAACATGACACATGCATCTAATGTGGAAAAATCTACCCTTAAATAATGGTTGACACATTTGAATTAATAAAGGCAAACTAGCAGTATTAGCACTAGCATTGTCAAATGAAATTGAAAATTTTTTTGTAACTAAATTATATTCTTGCAAAATCGTATGAATTTTATGAGCAATATTTGTGGCCGTGTGTTCTTGATCAAATTCTCTATATGCAAGTAATCGTTTTTGCATTGTCCATGAATTATCTATCCAATGACAAGTAAGTCCTAAGAAGCTATGTTCTCTCCAATGATCCACCCATATATCCGCACAAATTGAAACTTTTTGTTGTAAAGAACCAAACATTTCAGTTAAAGAAAACTTATATTCACCTACAATTTTTTCAATATCACGAACTAATGTTCTACGTGAAACACCGGACACTTGAGGGTTCATTGATAGTGACACAAGATTTTTATACAAATCAGTTTCAGCAAAATTAAAAGATAAAGACATGCCACAAACCATTTTTGACAAATATTTTCTCATTAAAGGTTCGGAATATTTAAATAAAGAAGGCGTACCTTGTAATTCATCGGTGGATCCGGTGAATCCTCCAGGACCTCCACGAGGTAGATGTGTTTGCCGCCGATCGATTCCAACTTTGTCCGGATGGATACGTTGCAAATGTTTTTTGAGCGTGCCATAACCTCCTCCTTTTTTAAACACATATTCCACCCCGCAATAGTTGCAAACTGCTTTATTATTTTGGATATCTCTTTTGAAGTGGACGGCAAAGATATCCGATCTTAATGCCTCATCTCGTCCACTTTGAGTTTGTCGCGTACTATGACTTTCACTCTCTTGAGTTGGATGCACTTCTTCTTCGTTAGATTCGTTTTGTGCACCTAAATTGATAATAAAAATAAATTAATAGATAGTTGAGAGAGATATTTAAAAAAAAAGTATAAAATAATATTTAAGAGGGATATTTTATAAAATAAATACAAACCTAATTGAGCTTCAAAATCTTCTTGCCATTCGACCGGAATTTCAATATCTTCACCGTCAAGATTGAGATATCTTGGAACCAAAGGAGATGGTGGTGGCATTCCGGTTCCGGCACTTGAACTCGGCATAACCGATTTCCCTTTTGCTTGTTGAGATAAAGAAGATGATCCTCTACCGTGGATGTGAGAGATATGTGAGAGAGCTTGAGCGATGTGAGAGAGATCGAGAGAGATTGAGAGAGAATTGAGAGAAATGTGAGAGAGCTTGAGAGAGATGTGAGAGAGATCGAGATAGATTGAGAGAAATGTAAGAGAGATTGAGAGAGATTGAGAGAGATGTAAGAGAGATTGAGAGAGATTAAGAGAGATTGTGAAATGTGAATTGAAATGAGATGGAAGGGTATTTATAGGAAAAGAAAAAAAAATCGAAATAGCCGTTGGGAACCGCCGGTTCCCAACGGACATTTGATCTTGGCCGTTGAAGATCAACGGCTATTTAATCTCAGCCGTTGATCTTCAACGGCTATATTTTTTAAAATGTAGAACCGTGAACCGGGAACCGCCGGTTCCGGTTCCAAAATTTACAAAACCGAAACCGAACCGGCCCTATCACGGTTTCGGTTCCAAACCGGAACTAGAACCGGTCAACGGTTCGAACCAAACCGTTGATCGCCGGTTCGAACCGCCGGTTCCGGTTCCGAACCGGAACCGTGCCCATGTCTAGATTAATCAAATAAATACAAGACTACATGTAATATGTTCCATAGAGATGGTATTATTCTAAGCTTCACATCGATTAAGAAATGCATTTATATATTTGAAAATTTCCACATACCTTTATTTAATATTATTATTTAAAATATGGTATATATAAATAAATGCTAATCCTGAAAACACATTAATGGATAAAAGAAATTTAATGTTCCTTTAATAAGAAAAATAGAGTATAATTTTGAAACAAGTGAAGTATTTTTGCAGAGGAAGGAAAGTACAATGTAGTAGAGAATCGATTAAACCGTCTCCAATCAGCACGGCAAAAATAAAGGCTAAAAGATTCCAACTTTAAAAATTGAATCTTTAATATCTCCACAAATTTCACAAACATGTACTCAAATAATATTGCTATTTCTCTACATCTCTTCATGTTTCTTGCATATTCGGACCATCTTCTCCACTAACGTACACCACCCGAAAAACATCGTACTTAATATCAACTGCAAGATCATCAAGATAGGGAAGAACTCTTTTCCTATAATCCGAGGTTAATATGTAAGCATAACACAGGTGTAGGGATTTCCAGACGACAAGCCCAACTGTTCTTGGCATGCTTTGAGACTTTAAGCAAACTCCAGCTCTGGAACCTTCCATTTTGAGGAACTGATTTTTGAATATGGCTAAGCATGCGTAAGAAACGTCGTGTTCGTCTGCGTTGTCGGCTGAGTGGGTGGCGGACGTCAGGCAGATGATGTCGCCGGTGAAGAACTTTGCCGCCGGAGAGCTGTCCCTTGATTCTCCGGCGTATGGGTCGAAGAAGCTGTGGTCGATTAATATGGCCATGCTGCCTACATTTGTTAAGACTGAGAGCTGGGGAAACAAAAGAATATTCAAGGATAATTAAGTGTTTTATTTCAGACAATGTAGTCAAATTTTGAATATACATATATATGTGTGTATATATATACTTACAAGAGCAGCAATTAGCAGTTGCTTGTTCTCAGCATTCCTCTTCATCCATGCTCCATACCATATAATCTGCAGACACACGGACCAAATGATTATCACATCAAGAAAACCCACACAAACGCATACTTGAGAGAGAGAGAGAGAGAGAGAGAGAGAGTTCCTTACCATGTTGCCATGAATGCTTCTGAAAATGGAACTGTGAACACAGCCAAGGCTCTCAGTGTAGACACAAAATTGCTTTAAAGCCTCAATAAGATCATCAACGTACACCACTGTTGGCCTGAATACAAAGAGGCTAACATCCAGGTTTCTGTTGTTAAAAGGAACATAACATGCCATTTTTTCTCTCCTGAAATTCTCTCTCTCTCTCTGATTTTCTCTTACAGTTGTTTGTATGATGTGTGAGAGGGGAAGAAGATGGAGAGAGAGAGAGAGAGAAACAAAAGGTGGAATTTTCTTTTCTGGCGTTTGAATTTCAAGAAATGGAATATAGTCAGAGTCAGAATGATTTAATTAGTCGTAGGTTTGCTTCTTTTCTGGACCAAAATAATAAGGGAAATTGATAAATGAGTTGAACAGACATTGGAAGTCTGACACGTTGACTACATTGGATTGTGGAACAAGCCTCAATCTTTGTTTTCCCCTTTCTAGAATTTGCCTTTTGATTCTGTAACAAAATATAAATTAGCATGTTTTAAGAATAATTATTTTCTTATTTAATTTTAAAAACTATAATTTTTTACTTATGACTTTATTTAATAGTAATGTACAAATATTCAAGAAATTAGATAATTTAATTTCACTTTTCATTAATAAAACAAAACACTAACTTCAAACGCCACTCATATATTAAAACTTTTCTAAAAAAATAATATTACTCTTATATATTAATATATTTGATTTAAATAATTTAAAATAAAAATCCTTGGGAAAAATCGGAAGTTTATTAGTAAGAAGACAAAAAAAAAAAAAAGCATTGAGTGGCCCGTAACAAGTTCAGCATCTTTCATAACCGACTCGTCATGATATTGCGTTATTATTATGTATTCCCGCCGTCCAAAATAAGAGAAAGTAGTCACTATATTGATAGTGTAGCAACCTGAATTTAAGAAAGAAAAAAAAATCAGCAGCTCACATTAAACATACATCAAGGAATACAGTCTCATCAGTTGACAACCAGAGTTCAGCACGACTATCTCATGAAGTAATCCTGTGAGCTGCACTTTCTGCTTCTTGAGTTGTACTTTGGAGTCCAGCAACTACAGTAGAATTCTCATCTCATGTATATATATATATATATATATATATATATACCTCAATTTGATATGGTCTCCGTCCCAAAAAAGTTAAGCTTGCAGAGGGAGTAATAGGTGGGGAAGAAACAATAGGTACCATGATTTTTATACATGGCTCATACTTCAACCTGCAGAAACCAATCAAAAACAATATGATTACTTCTCTTAAACTAAGAGGAAAAATGTTGGAAAAGGTAGAAAAAGGGAGGCAAAGGGCATCAGAAACTGGTAATACTGGAAAACGAAAGCAAACTGGTGCAATAATATAATTAACTAACACAATCATATGCATACAAGCATTTATTTTGAGCTTCCTGGAAAACAAAGGAAAGTTATTTTCTAGTGCCATCATAGCGTTCAAACCTACCTATTCGTCTCTATAGGCATGTGAATGCCAACAAATGTAGTTATATAAGGAGCTCTTACCAGATTTCAGAATGTGTTCTAGGTGTCCTTCACATAATAGTATCTCCAACTTTCTTGACATGACAGTAATAGCAATCTTAAGACACTAAGGATTATCATTTACAGTGTGCATCAATACAAAGCCAACTTAGTATTTTCTTTTTACGTAATAAGAAATAAAACTACAGTCCGTCATCTGACTCTCCCAAAGAATCAGAGTCTTAAAAGAGGACGTACTTTGATTTCTTGAAGTACATAAATTTGAAGAGTTTCATAGTCATAATAAATTATTATCTTCATTTGAAGAATTGAATTAGCAGGAAACTAAACATGATAACTCTTAATTCAGCAGGTACATAAAACTCCAAATATGTTCCTGCTAAAAATAGTTTCAATCAGTGAGATCTGTAACACACACACACACACACACACACACACATATATTTGTTTCAGTGGATGTAATCTATAAATTGAAACCTTACCTAATCAGAGGTTCATACAGATTCGCAGCCCATCATGTGCAAGCTGAACTGGTATTCCTTCTCTGAGGAAAAAATGAGTTGTATTATGAAGAGTTGTCAATATGAAATATATTCGTACTTTACGAAAGCACAAGGCAGATTACACGGGACAAAGAAGAAAATCAACACAAAAGAATTGTGAATATTCTATTATTGAGTGGATGTGGTTCTACTCATGGAAAGACTATAAAGAAGAATATGAATGGCTCTAGCGGCATAAAATATAGAGATTGTAATCTTAAGCCAGGGTTAGGATGGGGAGGGGGAATTCGTCTTGTCCTTATTTTTGAAAGAATTGTACATTTTTTTTAATAATAATGGAATTTTATAAATACCCTGAAACAACTGGAGGCATTTGATAGGTAAGTATGATATTGGATTTACAGTGTCAACACACTTGACGCCCATGTTAAAGCAAAGGCTAGCAGCACTACCTTTTGGACCACTCCTCAAGAAACTCATTGTCTTTGTGGTGATCAAACTCATGGGTCATTCCAATAAGCAAAGCTCTCTTTGGGCGTATCCTCTTTAATGCATCAAGAGTCTGGAGATAATGAATTCAACAATGTAAAACAAGCAGCAATTGCCAAAAAAAAAAACAAAACAATCAAGAACAAATTACGTAAACAAAACCTGAGGGAAGCAAAAGTGAGTGTTGTGGGATCCTTTCTGCAAATATGAGTAGACAGATAAGCAACATTGATAAGACTACCACAAATATCGACAATTAGTAATTAGGAAGAGAGAAAGGATCTAAAAAGCCATAAAATGATATTCAGTTTACTTGAAAATTGTAATTCAACGCTGGAGATGACTACTAAGTATGGAAATAATATAATACACCATCCAAGCAAGCAAGAGAAAAGAGTGAAGTATTTCATCAACCAAAGATAGTAAGCTATAACACCAAAAGTTTTCAGATCTTATCAAATTAATAAGAACGAATCTTACATAACAATAGTTTAACACTAATGCTATATTGTGACTACGAAAATATAAACACAGTCTTGATGCATTATGCCACTACTTATATAATATAAAATAAAGCACAATGATGCATTCTTGTCAAACAAGCAAGAACTGTATCACATTAAATCAAACATAATAAAAGGGGGAAAGGCTTCTATACCATGCCAACTGACTTAAGTGGGTGTAAGCTATTAGGATTTTAAGAATGGTAGCTAACCTTATAAAGTGTGTCCAAGATAAGAAGATCCAACTGTTGACCATCATCTTTTGAAATATCTACAAAAATAGAAGTATCTCAGACTCATAGCTGTAAGAAAAGTAGAATGTAAGTTCTATGGTGCTCCTTTCCAGCCTTTAAGGTTCATAAAATGCGGTGTATATATCATCATGCTGCAGCATATAACTCATAGCTACCTATTATAGAGTTTAGACCATTGCATTAATTTTCTTATACGTTGAATGATTGAACTAATTCATTGTGCTTCTGCTTTGATATTTTCCTTTGTAAAATAACATTATGAACAAGTTGCGTCATAAAATAGATGTTTGAATGATTAAACAAATAAGGATAACTGCCCATGGTGTTTGTTTTACAGATAGACACATACATAATGATGCCCGATATGTCATACAACAGCAAATGTGTACAGGACATGAAATGGTCAGGCCAAACAAATATCAATAAATCCAGTGAATGACAGTGCTTACACTTTTCTGTAGGAGGAGGAAAGCGTGAAATGTCTGATATATAAGCTACTTTATATCTTTCACCAAAGAGAAAACCTAAGCATACGTAGTCTTCACCATGCATCACCTGGAAAGAAGAAGGTAATATACAAAAAAAGGTATGAGAAATACCTATGGATAAACAGTATGCAAAGGCATGATAGGATGTTTCTACACTGAATATAAAAAGTAGAAGAGAAAACTGACAGGTAGAGGAACAAACTGCAATCCAGATGTCACAAATGGCTTTGTGCAGTCATTCTCTATTATTTTCCACTCAAGTTGTGCCACACGTCTAATTTCCTGGCCAGGCTTGAGCTTTTTCTGAACCAAGTATGGGAATTTCACTGCAATGCTGTTGAAAGGAATAAACAATTGATAGTAGCATATAACTGCAAACAACTTCTAGTACACAACATCACTGACAGGAAAGATGGTTCATTGGTCTACAGTCATTAGCAAACTTTTTACTCCAATTTCTATCCAGATATGAAATTTAAGTATCCAAGACAAGAAAATGCACACTAAAGCAGTTATGAGTATACAATAGAATCACAAAGAATATATGTGTTTTCATTGTATTAATAACTTATTCCTCACACTCAAGATGTCCATTTAACATACTTTGTCGGCAATCCAGGTTTAATCGTCTATACTCGACGCCCCAAGACAGCTTTGATTATTGATAATTAATTTATTAGTTATTCTGTTATTTCTGTTAGTTTGGTTTGGCTCTGTTTTTGTCAGCCAGTGGACCATGGGCCTTTAAGCGGGTATAAGTGTAGCATCTTGAAGACAATTAGGGTATTGAATATTTTTGTGAATTGTTTTGGCCGTCTGGATTGGGCAAAATCGCGTATTGCAATTTTTGTGTTCTTCTTAATAATTATTCAGTTACCATTGAGTCATACCTTTTTACTCCATCAATTTGGTCCGACCTGCCGCGCTTCGTCCCATCATGACGTATTCTCAATCCGAACTTTTGGATACAATGGAGAAAGGGTTGGATGACTTGCGCAAGGGTCAAGAATCTAAATTTCCCCACATCGAGTCTCCGTTCGTGCAACTCTTCAGCCAAGTTGCCAGCCTCGTGGTGCCACCCACCACGCCACCTGCTGCCCCAACCCCGGACTGTTCATGGTCTGCAGCAACCCCGGGCGCGACTGCCTCAGTTGCGTAGTCTACCCTTGTGCAGCCCGCCTCCGTCCACACTGTCCCACACTGCCGGATGGAGATTCCAAGGTTTTCTTTCAAAAACCTGATTGATTTGACTGTTGCGCGGAACAGTTTTTTATGCATATCCGATTGAAGATTCCGATAAGGTCCACATAGCCACCGTGGCCATGCAAGGTGCAACGTTACACTGGAGTCGATGGGTGCTACGTGTAACCCCACAGTAACATGGTCTCAATTTACAAGGGAGCTTCTGCGATGTTTGATGAGAAACCGCTGCATGACTCCTTTGAATTCTCATGGAAACCACACAACATGGTTTGGTTGACGCTTATATCGACGGGTGCATCGCTCGCATGGAACACTTCTGATTTCCATCTTCGGAGTGTTTTCTTGCACAGGTTATCCCTTGACATTAAGCTCCGAATCACCCCATCAGAGGCTCCGGATCTCTTCTCCGCTATGCATTCGGAGTTATTGAACGCCGCCTCGCTTTGCATCAAATCTAGCCCCGTCCTCCTCCACGTACCTTCCAATCTATCCACACATCCGCTTGCAGTTTTTTTCCGCCGGCCCGATCTAGGCAGCCGGAGGCCACAGGCCGGCAGCTCCCTACTATTTCTGGGGCCGTACATACATGAACCACCTAACCAGCAAGCTCAATAAACTTCAGCATTGGGTCTTCTACGGGCCCTCCAGTCAGACACACGTTCAATACTCGACCAATTCGTGATATCAATCATGCTGACTATCTTGACCGTCACCAAGGGGGCACTTGCTTACGTTTTGATGAATGGTATAGCCCGTTACACATCTGCCGTAGTAAGTGCCTAGGAGTGCTGATTGCAGTGGAGGATGAGGAGGGATCCGAGGGCCAGCTCCTTGCGAGTCTGAACGGAGAATTAGTAGAGCACCCACTTGGGATAAGTATGGACTGCCTCAACCTGAATTTTCCCGTATGACGGCAGGGGGGTTTGACGGTCCTCGAACTATGAAAGTATGGGGGAGTATGAGTGGGCGAGATGTGCGTGTGATGATTGACTCCGAGGCGAGCCACTATTTTTTCTCTAGTGCCTTGGCATCCTGCTTACACATTCCATCGGATACATTTCGGTCGCCGATTATTTATTTGGGAGACGGACATCACCGGGCAGCAGATGGTATCTGCGAGAATGTCACTATACATAGGGGGTACATCATTCAATGTTTCGGGTTACGTTTTCACATTAGGAGGTGTTGACATCATCTTGGGAATTTCATGGTTGGCTACTTTAGGGGATCTCCGCACAAATTGGGCTCATTTGACTATGCAATTCCAGTGGCATAGGGTCAAGGTGGAGTTACGAGGGGACCCTTCCCTCAGACGTAGTGAACTCTCGATTACTAGCCTGCACAAATTGGACAAGGTAATTGAGTGTTGGATTTTATTCTCTGAATTGACCGGCGGTGATTCGAAGACAACGGAGAGGAGTGCACGAGAGGATGCCGACTTTGCTCATTTGGTTTCCTAGTTCAGGGATGTCTTTCAGAAAATCTGTGCCCTACCTCCATTTCGGTCGACTGATCACCACGTTCCTTTAGTTCCACGTTCGACACAAGTTTCGATGCGGCCCTATCGCTATGGGAAAATGCAAAAGGATGAAATAGAGAGGTTAGTTTAGGAGATGTTGGAGGCCGGTATAATTCATCTAAGTAGTGGGCCATATTCAAGTCCGTTTCTACTAGTCTATAAGAAGGATGAGAGTTGGTGTTTTTGTGTGAATTACAGGGAATTGAGAAAGATAACGATGTCTGATAAATATCCAATTCCGGTGATTTAGGAGACGCTCGATGAGTTAGAAGGTGCGTCTTGGTTCAGTAAAATTGATTTGAATGCAGGCTATCATCAGATCCAATTTGCGAACAAGGATATTCCAAAGACGGCATTTCGTACGCATTCAAGGAATTATGAATTTTAGGTGATGCCATTGGGGTTGACCAACGCCCCAACAACATTACAATCCACCATGAATGATATATTCCACCGTTACCTGGATTGTTTTGTATTGGTTTTCTTCAATGATAACTTGGTCTATAGTGCAGGAAAACAATATCATCTATGGCATCTTAAGTTAGTTTTGCAAATCCTTCGCACTAACAGATTTGTCGACAATTTGAAGAAGTTCTCTTTTGAGCATTGTTCGGTCGAACATTTTGTGCCATATGATTGCCACAGACGGTGTGCAGATGGATCGTAAGGTGACGGGAATTTTATGGTGGCCATTGCCTCATACATGCAAAGGGGTTCGAGGATTCTTGGGACTTTCCGGGTCTTATCGCCGTTTTATCCGGGATTATGGCGAAATTGCAAACCACTGACTCACTTACTCAAGGGGGATAAGCTAACTTCCATTATCTGGACGACTAATGCCCAAAAAAGCTTTCCTGGAGTTCCAAAATGCCGTTACTTCACCCCAGTGTTGCCACTTCCGAATTTTACGAAGCCTTTTGTTATTGAGACCGATGCATCGGGAAGAGGGTTAGGGGCTGTCTTCATGCAGGATGAATAGCCAATGGTGTACTTTAGTATGGCCTTATCACCTCAGAATTCATCCAAATTCACTTACGAGAAAGAGTTGATGGCCATGGTACAAGCAGTGCAACATTGGAGGCCTTATTTGGTAGGACAACATTTGTGGTCCGCACGAATCAACGGAGACTTCGTCACATCCTGCAGCAGACTGCGTCGGCCCAACAAAATCGGGTGGCCAAATTGTTGGGGTATGATTTTCAAGTGGTTTACAAACCAGTGGTGACTAATCAGACTGCTTGACACTCTATCACGACGTGATGAAGAGGAGTGTAATTTGGCTGCTATTTCCCTACCTCTCTGGTTGGACTGGTCCCCATTACAAGCTAAGGTGGCAAGTCTTCCCCGCTATGAGGCCGTATGGGAAGAGTTGGGAGTAGGTACGCATGGTGGAAGATATTCACTCGTACAAGGGGTGTTACTTTTTAAGATTTGCTTGGTGGTACCCCTAAACTCAGTTTGGACAGCTAGATTGATTGAGGAATTTCATTCTACTCCATTAGGGGTCATTCTGGGGCTTACAAAACATATCGACATCGGACTGCAAGTATATTCTGGTCTGGTATGATGCATCAAGTGACTAAGTTTGTGGTTGAATGACTAGTTTGTCAATGTAGCAAGTATGATACTCGTCTGCCAGCCGGCTTAATACAGTCACTGCCGATTCCAGCTTGTGTGTGGGAAGATATAAGCATAGACTTTACTACAGGCCTCCCTCAAAATCGGACGACTGATTGTGTTTTAGTGGTGGCGGACCATTTCTCAAAGTATGGCCATTTTATTGAGTTGAAGAATCCATTCTCTGCGAAAACCGTGGTTACGATGTTTGCCTGTGAGGTGGTCTGACTACATGGTATACCACATTCCATTGTATCGGATCGAGACCCATTGTTTGTCAGCACGTTTTGGATTGAGTTGTTTAAAGCATGTGGAAATAAGCTTCGTATGAGTTCAGCCTATCACCTAAAGACGGATGGCCAAACGGAGGTCCTTAACCGTTGCCTAGAAACTTATTTGCGATGTTTCACCAATGAGCATCCCAAGAGTTGGAGTTCCTAGCTGTCGTGGGCGAAGTATGGTTATAATACGAGCAACCACTCCGCGGAGGGTTGTACCTCTTTTGAGATTAGGTTGTGTACGGGCGTCCCCCTCTGACTTTGCACCAATTTCTGCAGGGTGAGATTAAGGTACGGGCTGTGGCAGAGGAATTGGTGGCTCGAGATGAGATCCTTGCGCTGGCATCTCTAGCGGGCTCAACAGAGGATGGCTAAATCCGCCAATAAACATTGGCGGCTGTTGGAATTTGCCGTGGGGGATAAGGTACTGCTAAAACTTAACCCTTGTCATCGTGCTACTTTGCAAGGGAAATTGAATGCTAAGCTCGCCCCTTGCTATTTTGGACCGTTTGAGGTGGTTGGGAAAGTGGGGCGGTGGCCTATCATCTGCTTCTTCCTCAGGGTTGCCAGGACATTCCGTATTTCATATCTCGTAGTTGAAGCCATTGAAGGGACAGTATGAAGTTGAGTCGTCCTTGCCCGACGACTTATTGATTGAGGAGCCCTTATTTCTACCCCAATCTATCTTGGATCGTCGGGTCTTGGGTCATGAAGGAAAGAGAGTTCCCCAAGTACTGGTGAAGTGGATGGATCGAGAGGATGAAAATGTGAGCTGGGTGGATGAGGTGGGTATGCATGGTCAGTTTCCAAGTTTTAGCCTTGAGGACAAGGTTGTTTCGCAGAGGGAAGGAGTTGTTACCAATCCGGGGGTTTAATCGTCTATACTCAATGCCCCAAGATAGCCTAGATTTTTATTTATAATTAATTTATTAGTTATTTCGGTTATTTTGTTTTGGGTCTGTTTTTGTGAGCCGTGGGCCTTTTAGCAGGTATAAGTATAACATCTTGAAGACAATTAGGGTATTGAATATTTTGGTGAATTGTTTCGGCCTTTTGGCTTGGGCAGAATTGCATATTGCAATTTTTGTGTCCTTAATAATTATTCAGGTATCATTGGGTTGTACCTTTTTACTCCATCATACTTATTCTAAATAATGATCAAAATTAAGATTCCATACACGAACAAAGGAAAATACAATCATAACATCCAAATATAATGATTTCGTCATGACAGAGGTCAGTACAACTAGAAAACACTAGCACCAAAGTGAAACTGATACGGAGCGAGTTGAGATGGGGTTGGATGGGCCGGAGGTGGAGCCGAGGCCGTGGCTAGTGTATCGGAGGCGGGGGAGGGCTTAGGCTCACGTTCGTGGGCCAAACTTCAGTTATTTTTATTTATTCTTGTTGCAATTTTTGGTTATGATTATCTTGTTAGGAGTCTATCTTTGGAAAGGATTAGCAGGAGTATTTAATTGAATAATTAGGGTTTATGTAATTTTTTTTTTTTGTATCAACAGAGGAGTAAATTGGGAGCCTAGAGGCTTTGGGTAAGCGGCGTGCCGTTTGATTGTGTGTTCTGTTTTCCTGTTTTTAACAATTGGTCCGACCTGCTGGATCCCGTTCCTGCCGAAATGACGAATACCCATTCCACTAGCGAAAGACTTGACCGGTTGGAGGCCGAACAGGCCGAGATGAAAAAGACGCTCACTAATCACGGTGAGCAGTTGTCGGAGGTGAAGGCTGGGGTGCTTGGGAACAATACCAAATTAGACGCGCACAGCCTGCAACTGAACAAAATTGCCACGACTTTGGCTGCGTTATCCAGGGCTATCCTTAAACCCGCAGGAACGCCGCAGGGTTGGTCTGAGGGGGACCACATGGACGAGGGCGAAGGGTCCCATGCAATTTCGGTGACATCGGCCGGATCGTGCGGGTGGGCCTGATCAGCACCACGCGCCACCTGCGGTACAATTGCGATGTTTGAAGGGGAGGACCCGATAGGGTGGCTTGCTCGTGCAAATCAACAATTTGATTTGCACGGGACTGCGGAGGATAACAAGTTGGCGGCGGCGGTTGTGGCTATGGAGGGCGCCGCCCTCTTTTGGGTCACATGGCTGAAAGGTCGGCGACCTGGATTGACATGGGAGCAATTTCCCCGCGCAATGGTGGCGTGTTTCGACACGCGCTTTAAGGGCAGTCATTACGAACGTTTGGCGGACATACGGCAGACGGAGTCGGTGGATGAATACATATTCGTATTCGTACAGTTCTCCAATGCAGCAATTGATGCACTCTTACGCTGGGAGGAGACGGCGGCGTTGGGAGCCTTAACGGTGCCGGAGTGGTTGGGATAAGCAGCTGCAAGATGAGTATGTTCGGGGAGTTTTGGAGGAAGTGCGAACTCGACCGGACAGCCGATCAGGGTTTGAGTTGCAAGTGGGGAGGCTATTCTTCAAAGGCCGTTTAGTCTTAACGGCAGATTCCAAGTGGATACCGAGACTCTTGCATGAATTCCATGACACACCGTCAGGGGGTCATGCTGGGGCTTTTCGCACATATCGAAGTTTGGTCGAGAATGTGTATTGGAGGGGGATGTTTCGACGGGTGCAAAGTTATGAAGCTCAATGTTTGTTTTGTCAGAAGGCTAAGAATAAGACCATGTCGCCGGCTGGTTTGTTACAACCACTGCCGATTCCCGAACTTGTTTGGGAAGACATCTCGATGGACTTTATTACCTGTCTACCAAAGTCCCGCGGGTACTCTTCCATTCTGGTGGCTTTTGATAGATTGTCTTAGTATGGGCATTTCATTGCTCTCAAACCGTCGATTACTGCACGGTCGGTGGATGAAGTGTTTGTTCGCGAGATAGTACGTTTGCACGGCATTCCGAGGTCTATTGTGAGTGATCGGGATTCCATTTTTATGAGTGCCTTTTGGCGTGAACTGTTTGAGGCGTCCGGGACCCAGCTAAAATTCAGTTCAGCGTATCATCCTGAAACTGATGGGCAGACAGAGGTGTTGAATCGGGTGCTCGAAGCGTATTTGCGGTGCTTCGCCTGTGAGCCGCCGAAACATTGGCTGAGGTGGTTGGCATGGGCTGAATTTTGGTATAACACGGCAGACAGCCGCTCGGATGTCGCCGTTTCAGGTGGTGTACGACCAGGAACCGTCGACTATAAAACGGTTCTTACCGGGCGAGACTCGAGTCGCTGCAATGGCTGGTGTGTTGAGTAGCCGGGACACCATGATACAACGCTTGAAGGGGAATTTGCTGGAGGATTAGCACCGTATGACTACACAGGCCAATAAGCATCGGCGGGTGGTTGAGTTCCAGGTTGGGATAAAGTGTTCTTGAAGGTCCGGCCGTTCGGCTAGGTTTCGGGCAACCGGCAGCTGCATCATAAGCTGTCGGCCAAGTTCTATGGTCCGTTTCTGGTGGAAGGGCGTGTCGGGCCGACAACAGACCAGTTGGTCCTTCCGACGGGGAGTAAGATTCACCCATTTTTCATGTCTCTCAGCTTCGGCGCGTTGTGGGGAGCATCCTGTTGAATCGGAGCTGCAAGATAGTTTGGAGATCCCTGAAGATCTGGTGTTCGAACCGGAAGTGATCTTAGCATCGCAAAAGGTGGATGTTGGAGGAGTGGAACAAGAGCAGTTTTTGGTGAAGTGGGTGGGCTTACCGGAGGATGATGCTATTTGGGTGGCATCGGATGAGTTTCACGGACAGTTCCCGGACTTCAACCTTGAGGACAAGGTTGTTTCGAAGGGGGATGGAATTGATACGGAGCAAGTTGAGGTGGGGTTGGATGGGCCGGAGGCAGAGCTGAGGCCGTGGCTAGTGTATCAGAGGCGGGGGCAGGCTTAGGTTCACGTTCGTGGGCCGGACTTCAGTTATTTTTATTTATTCTTGTTGCTATTTTTGGTTATGATTATCTTGTTAGGAGTCTATCTTTGGAAAGGATTAGCAGGAGTATTTAATTGAGTAATTATGGTTTATGTAATTTTTTTTAATCAACGGAGTAAATTGGGAGCCTGGAGGCTTTGGGCAAGGGTCGTGCCGTTTGAGTGTGTGTTCTGTTTTCCTGTTTTTAACAGAAACTACCAATAAAGGTAAATTTGCATGCTGATGTGGCCAAAACTCACTTTCTGGGATCCATATTCAAATTAGTGAAATCATCACCATCTCACTTTGCAAATAAAAAGATGGGAAATTAAAAGATCTTATAATTTCTAGCACTGTGTGTATAAATAACTTGCAGAAGTGCAAAGTACCTCTCCATTGCATCTTGGGTGAGGTAGATGGGAGTTGGATTGATGTCATTTGTTGGACTAAAAGGTTGCACAGCGCGTATATCATCCAAACCAAGAACAGCATCAGCATGTTCATGAGTCAATATAATCTGCAGAAGTTTAAAAACAGATAACTAGATCATTCAACTTCCAGATTAGGAAGTAGTCAATAACAAGTAAAACGATCTGCAGAACCTTGAGGAAAAAAAAAAAAAAAATCTTCCTGTCCACAGGACTGTTATCCAGACCATGTAGTGTGCTAACCTTGCCTGGGATAACTGCATAAAGCAGAACTTCACTCTCGTTTACAGAACATAAATATAAAATGCATTTATATAAAACTATGACAGCAATTACTTCTTCATACTGATGCAAAAAAAAAAAGCCCAACATAACTTTTATTATAGCATATGTATCAACAACTGAACAACAAGATATCCATCACTAGTATTTATATTCCCAGAAATGAAAATAAAAAATCAGGACGAACCAACATTTCTTATTCCTTTCCTATTTCTTTCTTATAGAAATTTGAAATGAGAAGGGGAAAGAAAAAGGGAGGAAATCAAAATTTAGAAGAAATGTCAAAAAAAAAAAAATGCTAGCTGCAGCTAATTTATGTTCACCTCCTGTGAAATAAACTTTGTTGGAGAGAGTTTATTTTAATCTTCTTCATATTACTCCCCTAAATCTTCACGAAGATAAGGTGAAATTGAAACCCAATACACTGTATGATGACATCCTACATGAATGTAGTAGAGCCATCGAAATGTTATTATTAAGCCTACAAGTAGTGATTTAGTATCATCCATGTCAATGACTGGCAATATGGCAGCAAAAATCAAGGTTTTATGATATACTTGAGACTCAACATTTGTTCTTTAAGTGCTGTGAATTTTGAAAGTTGTAACCTAGACAAGGTAAACAGGAAAACTGAGAGAAGTCTCATGGTGGTCCAAGTGCCTTCCTCCTTGCTCTAGTTCTCTTCTTTGTGCGAACATGATGGAGATTTTACATCCCATATAGCAACTACTCACTGTTAGCTATGGTCAGAGTTGAAAGATGCACTGATTCATGGGCGTCTAACATCAGATCAGATGAAGTAAGATTGTTTCATTGACTTGAGAGAAATGTAAGTTCATATGTTCTCAGAAAATTCTTGACTCCATTATTAACAAGTCAGTGGATACGAGTATGTACTCAAATACATTATATAAACGAACCAAATTGAAATCAGTTTAGAGATAGAAGAGTCGGACACTCACAGAATCTACGTGCGGAATTTTATGAAAAGTGAACCATCGTAGTACTTGCTCCCTAAATGTCTTCCCAACATCTATCAAAATATACTTATGTTTGCCTTCAGAGCCAACATAATCAATCAAGAGAGATGTGTTGCACCTACAATTACCATGAACAACCATTAGCCAAACATATAGCAGCGCATACAATGGAATAAAAATTTGCTGGTAGTCCAAGAGAAGACAAATACGGTCATAAGATTCAATTATTAAACAGCAAGAACAGTTGTACAGGTTGCAAGATAACTTGTGTCTCAGCAAGAATCCGAGACATAATAAGGTCATTGCAAGATTTGTTCATCGCAAAACCACATAAATTATATGCAATGCATATTCTGTCATCGATACAAGAGTGGCATTAAAAGATTGGATCATTGAACAACAAGAAGTTGCGCAGGATGTGAGAGACCTTCCGCCCACCCCAAAGAAACAGGAACGAATAAAGCCATAGCTAGACTCAGTAATCAAACAACCACCTAAGTGGCATGTCATGCATAAGAACTTCAGGTAGGACCCCATACCAAAAGAAAAGATAATCAGAGGTTCGAAACGATCACTAAGGATTATTTACAGTTAACTCCGGCATTTACCAAAGAGTTCTGGATAAATTTCTAAATAGTGTAGAAATAACGCACAATGACTGGCAATTACAAACCTGTAATTAGGGTTTTGGTCCGGTGGTAGGGATAAAGAGCAAGAGCAGACATGACAAGGAGGATCAGAAGGCTGAATCAAGCACAACGCATTCGGAACCGCGCTCGAACAACCGGTCCCCAGAAATATCAGGGCCGATCTTGGTGGCTCCGCATTGCCGTTCGCGGCCACCTCGACGGCGGTGGCTGCCATCACTTGGATGAACTCGGTTCTCTCTGTGCGTGTATGAAGGCGTCGCGTGAGTCGTGAGTCGTGAGTCGTGAGTCGTGATGAAGAATGTCCGGTGAAACCATGGGGAAAACGGGACACATCTCTATATACGAGTCAGGGCTGTGGGGGGTGGGGCCCAATCATGTGGAGCGAGTTGCTCTTTTTCCGCGTAATTTATTATTTTTAATACTTCATATTTAATATTGCCCGCATCAGCAACGTATATTTTCTGACTGATATTAACGTATACTTCATATTTAATATTGCCCGCTTCACCAGGGTTATTTACTCAAATACTGCAAAAAAAAAAAAATATATATATATTTTATAAAATAGGATAAGTTTAAGAAGTGTTTTCAAAATAGGATAAACTTTATGTTTGGTGACTTTTTTGGTAAAAACATTATCGGACCTAATGTTTTAATTTTAAAATAAAAACGTTAAATCCATTGATGTTTTTATTTTCAAAATATATGTATATACAATATGTTAATACCTCATCATCATCCTCATCCATATATATATATATATATATATATATCTCTACTGCATATATATATGTGTATATGTATATGCAAGTATATATATCTATATATAAAGATATATAATTATATATATATATATTTATTTGTATTAATTTTTTATATTATTTATAAAGTGATATTTATATTATTAGAATTCAATTTTTTTATATTTACTGAAACTAAATCAAATATAATATTAAATATATTTATATATTTTGCATTATATAAATATATATTTATTTCAATACTATATAAAATTATAATATAGTTGTAAATCAATAAAAATTCTAAATTAAAACAAATCATATTATAAAAAAAACATATTAAAGAAATTAAGGAATATTTTTAATTAACTTTGATATTTATATTACTAATTATTGGAATAATTTAAATAAATAAATATATATATGTAATAATAATTAAAAAAGAAAATACAATAAACGTCAAGCCCACTGCGTTTTAAAGAAACATCAGTGGGCCTGACGTTTATTTTAAAAAAAATTAATATTTTTAATTTTATATATTATTTATATTTAATATATATATATATATACATTATATGTTATTTATTATATTATGCTTATCTATTTTTTAATATAAATATTTTATTAGAAATATATGTATATATAATTTTTTATATAAATATATATATATATATATATATTATATAATTATAAAAAATAAAAGTTTATATTGTTATTTAAGATAATTAAATAATATAAATAATTTAAAAAAATTAAAGACTAATTAATAATAATTATTATATTTTTATTTAACTATTATTTGAATATTTAGAAATATATATATATACATATTAATACATAAATATATTATAAAATATGTATATATATAAATATATATAAAAAAAGAATATAACGTCAGGCTGACGTTTCTTTGATTTAATATTTATATTATATATATATATATATTATATTGTGAATATATATATATATTATTTTTATTTATTCTGATTAAATAAAAATACAATTATCGTTTATATTTTTTTGTTATATATATATATATAGAAATTTATATATATTTGTAATTTGTCTGTATTAATTTTTTATATTATTTAATAAATGGTACTGATATTATTAGAATTCAATTTTTTTGTATATTTACTGAAACTAAATGAAATATAATATTAAATATATTTATATATTTTTCATTATATAAATATATATTTATTTCAATACTATATAAAATAATAATATAATTGTAAATCAATAAAAATTCAAAATTTTAAAAAATCATATTAAAAAAAAATATTAAAGAAATTAAGGAATATTTTTAATTAACTTTAATATTTATATTACTAATTACTAGAAAATTTTAAAACGTCAGTGGGCCTGACATTTTGTAACACCTCACCCTTATAACCCACAACATATGTTACATTTAACCTGGTTAAACTTGTACGTTTATTTTCATTCACCTGTAACATATTTACGAGGTATAATTTATCTCCCAAACAACGGCTCATTCACACCCAAACAAAATCCACAATAGACGCAAAAGTATTCACCACAACCACACTAATATTTACATGTCCAAAAATTGATTAATATTATACAAGCTCAAACTGAATAACAAAATAGAACCTCAAAAGCATAGTACGCCTATGGTTTAGCCCCAAAGGTCATCATCCATGTACACCGATCCCAAGAGTTTGTTGAAGCACGAACATCATGTCTGGTAAGCTGTAACCTTACACATCATCACCACGCTTACCTACAATGCACAAACTATATGAGCTACAACCCAATAAGCAGAAACTTTAAAAGAGATGTGAAATGCATACTACTAAAACCTTAACCAATGTTTTGGAATATTTTATCTTTATAGGGCCCGTGACCCACCTACTATGCACCGGAAAAAGCTAGCTCAATAAATAATCATAATTATAGAGTCTATCCATGTCTCACATGCCACCGGCCCGACCAATCGAGCCTATGCATGTCTCACATGCCACCGACTCAATATATCATAAAGCCTATCCATGTCTCACATACCACCGGCCTGACGAATCAAGCCTATTCATGTCTCACATGCCACCGGCCTTGGTATACTAGTAGTGGTCAACATTACATTTTTCGTTTCTTTTATCATATAGTGCATGAAGGCAGGCTATGTAGAACTTAAGCATGCACATGCCCATGCCCATGCTCGTGAATATTATATTTATACAATACCAAATCAATCATTCACACCAGGAAATTCACATCTATCGATATCAAGAAGAACAAGTCACAAATATTCCATAAAATAATACAAACAAGTACTATGTTTATACATTGTAGGTGCAAATGAATTTCTACTTACCTTTATTCGATAATAAGTATCCGAGACTCCCTACACGTACTTCAATGTGGTTAAGCTAGTAATTTTTCTGGATCGAAGGCTTGCGTTCACCAATTTCTCTCTCTCTCTCTCTCTCTCTCTCTCTCTCTCTCTCTCTCTCTCTCTCTCTCTCTCTCTCTCTCTCTCTCTCTCTCTCTCTCTCTCTCTCCCTGCAACTTCTCTTCTACTTCCCCTATCTCTTTTTTCCTTTTTTTTTTTTTCTTTTTCTCATGCTGGACTCCTCTCCCGTAACCTTCAGGAATGAAGCCCCCTCCATTTTTTTTCTTCCTTAACTTGTATGGTAACCGCCTTACTTCTTTTTCCTTTTACACACTTATTATAAATATATAAATATACATGCACACGCACCCACACTAATTATATATATAAACACACCCACACTAATTATATATATATATATATAAACACACCCACACTAATTATATATACACAACACACCCACTAATTATATATATAAACCCAATCAGCACCAGCTAATGTTATTATTATTATTATTATTATTATTGTTGTTGTTGTTGTTGTTGTTGTTGTTGTTAAATTGCAACGTGCTTATTTTATTAATACCTGACACCTAATTTATTTCTCGATATTTGGCCCAAGGGTTCCAACCTATACGGTAAACCCTAAAAATTTTAACAGTAACATTTCAAACATAATTAAATACGAGTTGCAATACAAATAAAAATGCATTTTAAATAGCAAGTAAAATTATAAAATGAATGCAATGCATGAACTATATTGACTAGTGAGAGGCTTGGCGTATCACATCCTCCTCTTCTTATAAAAATTTCGTCCTCGGAATTTACTTACTTGAAGAGTTCTGGGTATTTCGATTTCATTTCATCTTCCCTTTCCCAAGTAGCTTCTTTTATCGACTGGTTTCTCCATAGGACTTTGACTAATGAAATTTCCGTATTTCTCAGTCGCTTCACTTCTCGTAGTAAAATTTCCAGTGGCATTTCTTCATAGCTTAAGTCTGTTTTTAACTCTGTGGGTTCATTTTTCAGAATATGAGATGGATTCGCTACATACTTTCTCAACACACACATGAAACAAATTGTGTATCTGAGTCATTGATCCAGGCAGGTCAAGTCTGTAAGCAACATCACCAATTCTCTCAATGATAGGAAATAGACCAATATACCTCAGACTGAGCTTTTATTTCTTACCAAACCGTATTATTTCTTTCATCGGAGAAATTTTCAAAAACACTTGATCTCCTACTGCAAATTCCAATGTTCTCCTTCTTTTATCTGCATAATTTTTCTGTTGACTCTGAGCAGTTTTCATTCTCTCTTGAATCTGTGCTACAACTTCTCACATTTCTATGATCATATCTGAACCCAAAAGCTTTCGTTCACCAACCTCATCCCAATGTACCGGTGATCGACATCTTCTACCGTATAGTGCTTCATATGTAGTCATTCCTATAGTGGACTGAAAACTTATTGTTATAAGAAAACTCTATCAAAGGCAAAAACCCAGATAGCATCATGACCTTTGACTGTTTTTGGTAATCCTACGACAAAATCCATGGTAATTTTCTCCCATTTCCATTTCGGAATCAGTAAGGGCTGCAAAGTTCCTGCTGGCCTTTGATATTCTGCCTTTACCTGTTGACATGTCAAACATTGTTCCACATACTGAGCAACATCTCTCTTCATACCTGGCCACCAATAATGCAATTTCAAGTCTCTATACATTTTAGTAGTTCCTGGATGTACTGAATATAGTGTCGAGTGTGCTTCTGCCATAATATTTTCACATAAATTATCCACATTAGGTACACATAATCGATTTCTGAATCGAAGGACCCCTTCTTTTGATGTTCGAAAATCTGATGCTTTTCCGGACGCAATATATTCCTTTACTTTAGCCAAATATTCATCTGTGAGTTGTCCTGCTCAATTCAATCAAGTAAGGTAGGTCGAAGAGTTAAAGCTGCTAATTTTTCTTCCACTAATCCATGCATCACAACTTCAACGTTCATTCTCTGCAGGTCCAACAACTCCTATCTCTGGATTATAGCCATCGCAGTATTGTTATGAGTTGACTTTCTGCTTAATGCATCTGCTACAACATTTGCTTTACCAGGGTGATAGCTGATAACACAATCATAATATTTCACTAGTTCCAACCGTCTTCGTTGTCTCATGTTCAACTCTTTCTGCATGAAGAAATACTTTAAGCTTTTATGATCAGTATAGATCTCGTATCGTTCTCCGTATAGATAATGTCTCCAAATTTTAAGTGCAAATACCACTACAGTAAGCTCTAAATCATGAGTAGGGTAATTCTTTTCATATTCTTTTAGCTGTCTCGTTGCATACGCTATTACCTTTCCATTCTGCATTAATACACAAACCAAACCGTTCTTCGAAGCATCACTGTAAACCACAAAACCTTCATTACCTGATGGAATCGTAAGGATGGGTGCTGATGTCAACCTCCTCTTTAGTTCTTGAAAACTTTGCTCACAGACTTTTGTCCTTCGGAAGGTTACATTCTTTCTAGTGAACTGTGTCAGTGGAGATGCAATTTTTGAAAATCCTTCTACAAATCTGCGATAATACCCGGCTATACCCCGAAAGCTACGTACGTCGGAAGGAGTAGTAGGTTGTGGCCAATTGTTAATTGCTTCTGATTAAATAAAAATACAATTATCGTTTAGATTTATTTTTTGTTATATAAATATATATATATATATATATTTTATAGAAGTATATATTATATAATTGTAAATATTAAATTTTATATTTTTATTTAAGATAATTAATCATATTATAAAAAAAATTATAAAGTTTAAAGGATATTTTTTAATAATTATTATACTTTTATTTGAAGTATAATTTGAATATTTAAAAAAAAAAAAATATATATATATATATATATGTATCGTTAGGCCCACTGACGTTTCTTTAAAACGTCAGTGGGCTTGACGTTTCTTTTAATTTTTTTATATTCTTTAATATTATATTATATATATTATTTAATATTTAAAATATATATATATATTATTTCTTATTTATTCTTTTAAAAATATATATGGTTATCGCGTATATTTTTTTTTTCTTATATAAATTTTTATTTATAAATATATATATTTTCTATATAAATATAAATTATATAATTGTAAATAATTAAATTTTATAATTTTATTTAAGATAATTAAATCATAATATAAATAAATTTTTATAAAATAAAGAATCTTTATTAATAATTATAATATTTCTTATATTATTATATATAAATATAAATTATATATATAAATTTTATTAAATTAAATATTATACGTGTTATGAATGAATTGTCATTCAATTTTACTTTTCTTTTTACTTTACAGAGAATTGCCAATCAATCTGAAAAACTTATGCACATTTTCTTTTACAAAGAGTCTGCACGTTTTCTTTTATAGAGAGTGTAGTGAAGTGAGGTAAGTTTCTATAGCGTGCACGACTTCTCAAATTCCACTAAAATCTGCATCGCATCGTGCAATTAATTCAGTAATAATTTCTATTCCTGAACTAATATAAATTGGAATGTCTTAGCATAATACATAAATGCGTAAAGAGAATGAGTAAGGGAAATGGTCATGCTTGCACGAGTGATGAAGGATACATCGATGATTCGCCAATTCTGGGTGAAAATAAGTCTTATTTCGATATTACATTGTCTAATCACATATTGCCCCACACTATCTACTGGTAAATTTTCTTTTAGAAGAACTATAGTAAGGTGTGTATATTATTTATTTAAAGTTTTTTTTTATAAATTGTCTTGCAGTCAATGCCTAAGAAGATGATCAAACTCTTGCCTAACATTGAAGTACCAGTTGTTTTATATTGTCTAGGAAAGTCATGGACAATGCGATACCATGGAAACACAAAAAACCAAAATTTGATAATGCAAGTTGGGGGCGCTTTGTGGAGGACACAAAATTGAATTTTGGTGATTTATGCATTTTCTCATTAGTTGAAAATACTTGAACGAAAGTCACTTTTAAAATTGGTTTGGTCAGGCTGAGCGTTTCATTATTGTCTCGAGACGTATCGGGTACAAGTGGAGGTTCATGTGGTTAATTGTGTCCATGTGAAAAATTGCTAGTAAGGGTTTTATTTTGTTTGTTTGTGTTTTTTAGGAAATTTTTATTCGGTGTAATAATTTATTGCTGTTTTACATTTATGTTATTGTGTAATAATAAAATGAATTTATTATCATTTTCCATAATATTAGTATTTAAATACAATTCTTGGTATTCAGTAAGATCAAGAAATAAATAATTTATATAAAGATTAGCTAAGGTGAATTTACGGCGATTACAACAACTAGCACCTTAACCTATACATATACTATAACACTGAATAAATAATACCCTGATACTATTACAATAGTTATGAAAATTTAACATCTAAAACGACAATCGTAGCTACACCAAATTATTTTTTCTTTGCATTGGATCTCTCCATACTTGAGGAAGATGGTCCACTCACGACATCATTATCTTCAAACTTGAAAAGCTTCTCTAGTTGGTCAAAGAATGGCTCGCCATCCAATAAGTATGCAATTGTATTTATTACTTTGGGATCACAATCTTATAAATGTAAGAATAATTGATATAACTGTAAATTGGATATTTACAATCAAGAAAATGAATGGTTGGTTAACTTTTAGAGAAAATTACCCATAAACGCCAATGATCTGGTGTAGCATTTATAAGCTGTCGTTCACTAACCATACAAACTCCAGCCGTGATTATCATTTTTTTTAAACATGTAGTGATGGGATTGTAGCATATCAACGTGGTTTTTCACGTCAACATAACTGAATTTACGCTCCTTGAATTGGTCTTTCAAAATATTTCTTACATTCAGTAAGCAGTTGCTATTATAACAGTCGGTGTCCGAGTAGAACTCAGCTTCTTGCAAGTCATAATATTTTGATTGTGGAGGAAGGAAAAGAATTCCAATGGGTGGTCCATCTATGTATGTCAGTAAAATGAACGTCATCACACATATATTTACAATGGTAACATCTTGCTGGGTCTGTACACATTTGTAATGTGCATTAACTATTTGGTGTGTTGTTGATGGGACGTTTGATTTCATATGTTATTAATATATTAAAACAAATAAATATACAAACCATTTTTTTGGTTAATACAACAAATGATACCGGATAATTATTATAATAAATAAACATAGTCAAGATTTGCTATCATTTTAACAATACTAATGAATATGAGTTTATAGGCAAAACAAGAAGAACACTTGGACCACCTACTTCTAGATAGAATAAATTCATGGTCAATATGGAGTGTTTGATGGGTTGAAAGGTTGATATGCAGGATATTCACACTCCTCAAAATAGCCTTGCTGCACGTGCCACTTGTACTGTTATCTTTGTATGTCAAGTGCAATTTGAGAATTATATGCTTGGCGATGCATATATTCTTCGATGTTGGCAACCCGTGTATTCAAGGCATTTCTCCATTCTGACCAATTGTTCCAACTTGCATGAAGTTAATGTGAAGGGTGGACCTGTTGGGAAGTCCCGGCCTCATACTGTGGGAGATTTTCTCTTCTTCTTCCATGTGCGTAAGCAAGTAGTTCTGCTTCCCCCATCATCTCACCCTCATTTTGTTCTTCGATATCGACATCCATAAGTTGTGTTCTTGTATTTGTACTTCTTCTCCTCCTCTTCCTTCTTTCCTCTTCATTATTCATTTCTCTTTCCCTCTTCTCGATGGCTTCAGTGTGGATTGAGCCTTTAAGCAGAATATTCGATATTTTTCCACCGAAGACATTTATCAGACGAGAGTTGGGCAGAACAAGTCTTTTCTTATCAGATAAAATGAGATACAATTTTCTCGTGTCGGGATGCAACATACACATCTTCATGTTGATTCGAAGTTCGAGGTTGATGGTTGTTTTGTCTGGAGTTTCTTCCAACCCTTCCAAATTAATCACGACATATCTAGCAATTGGAGTAATCAACCCTCCGATATGATTTGCTACTTGCTGTTTTGTTCAAACAAACTGCCTTAAAAGCATGGTACTACATTGACTTTTTTCTCATTCATCAAACACCATAATATGAACAACTCGTCCAATGTAACAACCCCCGGTTCAGGTTTCACCAAAATTTTATTTGAGAGGAAGCGTTGGAAATATCGAATCGCCGGGCTTCTTATACTTGATGCTTTTGATCAGCCAGGGTTGTAAATGAATGGCTTGTCTGGGAAAGCCTTCGTTATTTCTTTCCAAAATATTATTGGATTGAATTCAGGGAAGTGTATTTTCGTATCTTGTAGATTGGATAATTTTTTCTTCGAAAATCCATAAATTTCATTTAAGGTTTTCGGCGAAAGCGTATGAAACTCATTACCCAAATAGAAGGTTATGGCTCCCGGCACGGTATCATTGTATCCCACGTGAACGGTCGAGAAGAATTCAAGGACCAACCGCTCATATATCTTCTCTCGTAAGGCGAAGAACTTAGACCATCCCATATTTTTGCATAATTTTTTTAGATCCTCGTAAATTCCCAACTCTTTCATGCATTCTTCACCTGAAAAATGGGTGGCACGTCTTTTCTTTCTGTACACCTTAAACCATCTCTCACTCAGAATATCCCAACATTGAAATTCTATGCCATATGCATCGGGCATAGTTGCTAGAATTCTCTCGTATTCTTGTTGTTGTTCTTCCACGGAGTGTTGATTCCAATCGAAATCAGTACCTACAACTTTTATTGAATGAATTTAAGTTCTAAGTCTTTGCTCCTCTTCAAATCTACGTCTATCCTCTATATGTCGACCCATATCATCAGCGATGTGACCACGAGCACCAAACGGATATGGATACATTTTCTCAATAGTACCTACAAAACATCAAGTTATATATCCACTCTTATAGTAATTACATTACTTCAAACATGCATATCTTTCATATTATTGTAACAAATTCATACACTTCAATGTTCAACACTAT
This sequence comes from Caryopteris x clandonensis, assembly GCA_028749325.2. NCBI lineage: Eukaryota > Viridiplantae > Streptophyta > Magnoliopsida > Lamiales > Lamiaceae > Caryopteris > Caryopteris x clandonensis. The sequence continues at coordinate 5,014,999 of JAPYKT020000011.1, forward strand.
ATTCATATTTCATACACCTATTACCTATTCATCCCTTAATACATGTATTTAATTCATTAATAACATGAAATAATTGTAACGAGATTCTAATTTATGGGATAATAACAATACATTATCATTATTCAATGCCAATACAGTCAAATCCCCAATTACCATGATGCACACCAAGTGTTTGATGAAATACTCCAATAAATTAAACCAACATAACATAACCCTATTGATGGCACAATACTCCAAATAGAAGGTATGACCAATATATTACTCCAAGAAAATAGATGGTTATTGGAAAAAGATTATAGATAAATGTGTGAAAAGCCCCAACCTTCTAATCTTCACAAATATATCCGTGAATGCGATTTAGCGGATGAATTAAAAGACTAAATATGTTGTATGATCTATGTCTTACTATTTTAGTAGAAATTCGAATGGTTTTGAGAGCCTCTAAGAGAGATGGGTTAGAGTAGGGTTTTGGGGGATAAGAAACATGAGTGAAAAATGGGGAAAAGCCTATATATAAACTGGATTCTCGTTCGACTCAATCTAACTGGTCACTCGGTCAACCAAGTCACCAGTTTACACTCGGGCACATTACTCGAACATCAAGCCAACTCGGTCGGCCGAGTGAAAAAAATCTGGAATTTTAACGCTTAGTCGCATCTCACTCGATCGACGAACTCGGTAAACCGAGCGTTGTACTCCACTCGGTCAACACACTAGATCATTCATTCAACTCGGTCAGCTGAGTGGAAAAAAATTGAAAATTTGATGCTCGGTCGCATCTCACTCGATCGACGGACTCGGTAAACCGAGCGTTGTACTCCACTCGATCAACACACTCGGTTATTCAGTCAACTCGATCGGTCGAGTGGAAATTTTTTTGGAGTTTTGACGCTCAATTGCATCTCACTCGGTTGACGGACTCGATAAATTAAGCGTTGTACTCCACTCGATCAACACACTCGGCCATTCAGTCAACTCGATCGGTCGAGTGGAAAAAAATTTGAAATATTTTACCGAGCGATGGATTCTTCCACTCAGTCATGCCCCTCGGTCAACCACTTAACTCAGTAGGCCGAGTTAAGATTTGATTTCTTGTATTAAATTTTTATTTTTTTGATAAATTCGTTTATTTTATATTTTCTTACCATAATTATATGTTTTCGGTGATATTTGTTTTTCTTTTTTTGGAAAATTGCAAGTGAAGTAAACAAATGAAATATAATAAATACCTAGAAGGTAAATATTTAAACCACATGAATTGTTTTGACGTTACATAATATTGATGCATATTACACCGACATTAGAAATGCCCTCCTGTACCACAAGCTCTACTTTTTGTCATTTGTCGAGCTCTTCCTTGACCTTGCACTTTATTTCCTGAGGTTTCTTGTTGTCTTCTTCTAATTCCACCTCTTACAACTCTTGTGTTAAAGGCATTTACTTGTGGCTCTAAATTTTCTTGTACTTCATCTTCCTTTGAAACTGTCGTCGAAGGAATTGTCATTCTGCTAGAGGATGATGTTGACTGTTCGGCTACATCCCAAAAATTAGTCATATCGGAGTATTGGAATGGAATAGGAGTATGACGAAAATACTTGTAGTTTGTCACATTTGTAGTTTCTCTAGCTCCGAGGTCAAAGTTCATATGGTGATATTGCGAGGGAGTGGACAAAGATGGATAATATGGTGTCAGAGTATAAGTAGGTGTACTCATTGAAGGCCTATATACATCCTCCACATTTCCTTCAGTTGGACATCCTGGTCGTGAAGAGGTTGATTCAAAATTCCCAGGTGGTGGCATCCGATGTTCAGGGCTAAATTTATGATCAGCCCTATGATTTCTTCTAGTTCTCAAAATTGCATCTGCTTGACTTTGGGACTCATGTTGATGTGCAGACTGGGTATACGTCATATATGTAGGCTCTGGAGACAGCCTCTCAATTGTTCGCTCTAAATTTGTTCATCTAACAAATAATTAAGTTGCTAAATGTCCAACCTATTTCTATTCTTTATTGTCCTCTTCATGGGTTCCAAATGTTCAATGTACATATACATAAATCATTTAACATATACATATTAAAACACATTGAATAAATAGAAAAACTTAGATAGATATAGATGTATGTTGCGTACCATGTAGTGCATCAATGAGGCATCTCCAGTTTTGATTCTCATTTCTTCATGCCTATCGACAGAGGATATAAAAGGACGCATAATTGAGTAATATCAACCATAATAATTAGGAGTCATCGTTGGGTTCATAAGAAATTGGGTGCCTCTGATATATTCATTTCTTCGCATCCATTGATGAACATATTTCTGGTGTATGTCCATCCAGTTAACATTTCTATGCCCCTTACGATCGATTTGATGCACATTCGTTCTTCAGTCATCAAAATGATCGAACCGAGTCGGAATGTCTTGCAACATTCGAAATTGACATAAGACCCTCTCTAGATGATGAAACTCCACCATTTAAAAAAAAGAGAGGATATTGAGATCGCTCATTGTCCGAGAAATATCGGGAAGACAATTGTAGTATTTTCGGTTGCGACCAATCATATGGATCCCCAGTAAACTGGTAAAAAATGAAAAAACACATATTTTTTCGAATGATTACATATAAGAATTCATAAAATGAACTGAGAAATCAAACTTATTCATGGGTCAATTTATCCAAGATTTCTTTGAAAACCTTCACCTGGTGTCTACTAGTGTGCACGAAACTGCTATCATTATTCCAACTGTTATATATAGTATACGAGTTGATTAGTAGATGCCTATTGAGATAACCATAAAGCTAAAATCACCAAAAATGTAAATGAATTGTAAACATTACTGTGCACCGAAAGGGGCCACAGAGATTGTACCACCATCCAAATGTTGAGGTCTTTCAATTTCCAACATATTTATTCTTCGTGCCTTAGACATAGGCACAATGGATGAGATTTGCGACCAAGCCCAAATCTGCGTTATATTATAAAGGCGTAAAACATTAGTAATTAATAAGGTTAAATCTGGAAGATTCATTAATAAATTTGTATGCAGTACCTGAACAGTTGAACTGGTCCACCGAGATTTTTCTTTGCATTCAAGCTTCCGTCGCACAAGTGACGGTACAGGAGAGATAGGACGGCACTACCCCAACTGTACTCATTAACTGATTTCACATCTTGCAAGCATTGTGAATATACTAGTGGTATTAAATTTTCACTAGCATCAGGACACATCACACCGCATGACAGGAATAACGTGAATGCCCGCACAAATGGCTTAACATGTTCAACCGTGCTATCATCCGTCACCGGATGCGATCGCATATGAACTGCTAAAGAGGTCGCTCTAATTTTTCCACTTTTGGTGTGGGATACTTCTGGCGTGTAACCCAAGAGCACCTGACAATAACCAACCCACTCATTGGGAGACATCGTAGGATCGACTCCACATACCGACTTTCCTTCAACCGGCGAACCCCAAATTAAGGCGACATCCAACAAAGTGACAGTAGCTTCACCTACAGGCAAGTGAATGTGTGGGTTTCTGAATGCCACCTCTCCACCAAAGTGGTGATTAAGTGGTTATCTGGGTAAAATCTCTCGTACCTATATACACCGTAAAAACTCATTTCTAATAACAAGTCCAGTACGCGTGTGTGGGGATGAGACAGTCCATCTTCAAATAATTTCCAAAATTCATTGTCGCACCGCCTAAAGCAAAAGAAAGAGTTCAAATCCGTGTCTGGATTTAGTAGGCCCTCGAAAATGTGTTGAGATTGAAGTGTAAGAACTGTCGGGTCCCTAGGGCCATAGTGGTTCTGTGAATTGATATCCATCAAGCACTGCAAATGAAAAACAACATTAATTAATGTAGGATTATTAAACTGAAAATTCATACGGTCACAAAAAATTATAAAATTAAATTACAGACAATTATAAATACATATATACACATATAACCCCTTTTCCCTATCACAGAAGTATGTACATTCCACAAATTTAAAAAGGTTTCAAGATGATCTTAGAAATCTTCAGATTGTAAGTTTGCTTGTTCAATTGCATGTGTTTGCAAGGTTTGAGAATTTGTACGACGATCTTGACTGATTCATTCTCCTTGTCCACGAGCCTGTTGTCTTCTAGCATGTTGCCTAGCTCGTGCTTCAGGCCAATCCATCTCATTTGGAATTTGCGATGATCGATTTCTTCCCGGGCAATGCATAGTTCGTAAAGTGGTGTCATGATATAACTGAAAATCAGGTTCATCCCAATATTCCTCCCCTAAATATGGCTGGAATGCAGCAGCATATGTTCGCTTGTAGTTTATCAAGTGATAATATGGTTGCACAAATACAGTAGCATTAATCCGTAGATCAGCACATACACTCATCACATGCGAACATGGAATACCATATAAGGTCCATTTGCCCCAAGAACATTCTCTTGTGGTAAGTCTAACAGCATGTACATGATCACCTTTGCCCGGGCATGGTTTGGTGACCACCATAGCAGATTGCTCATGGTAATCGATTTGGGTAACTACATGACCCACAGAGAGTTGCGATCAATACTGATATTTGGAATGAGCATAGTCATTATATGAATGTGCATTACTCTGCATTCTTCTAACATCTTTTTCCGTTCTCTAAAATATGCAACACATCGCTTAAATGTGATCTCCACTATAGTTGTTAAAGGAAGACGTCGAGCACCCTTTAAGATACCGTTAAACAATTCTGACACATTTGGTGGTTATAATACCATGTCGCCACCCACCATCATGCACAAATGCCCATTGTTCTTTATTTATTTGATTGAGATACAAGTATGCTGCCGGATTCAGACTTCTGATTTCATTCATAACACTGTTATGCTTAATGATTTGGTATTCAGATCCAGCACGCCAACACAGATCCTTCAATTGCACATCTTTAAAATGTGAATTGAAGTTTGAACAAACATGTCTCAAACAAAAATGACTTACTCCATGTAGGTTATTAAAGGCTGGTATAATCTGTATTGCACTTAGAAGACCTGCATTTATATCCGAAATTATGCACATCTGATCCCTCCCACATATGATGTACTTGCAAATCAATTCCAAAAACCACTTCCAAGATTCAAAATTCTCTTCGTCCATAATAGCAAATGCTAGGGAAAATATTTGTTTGTTTCCGTCCACTGCAATGGCTATCAACATTTTATGTTTGTATTTTGTGTATAGATGTGTCCCATTAACACTGATAATGGGTCGACAATACTTGAACCCAGTGTAACTAGGCTCGAACGACCACAAAACATATTTGATTATCTTTTTATGTGGGACGTTGGTGTCATGGTGTTTACATTCAACAATGGTGCCCGTATTCCACTTTTGTAGTGCCCAGAAACTTAGGTAGCTTTCTTACGGAACTCTCTCATGTCCCATAAGTGTCCTTAATTGCCCGTCTAATGCCATGTCATGCCTTTTACATGAAATTGAGTATCCAGTCGCATTTTTAGCGTTCTGCTTGTGCCTCAGAGACGCTGATTGCATGATTGACCCAAACAGTTTCCTTAATCAAGAAAGCTACGAAATTTTTATCCAGATTTCGATGATTAGAAAATATGTCATTCATATAAAATCTATGATCTCCACCATATTTTGTTATTTTGAACATCCTCAATCTTCGCTTAAATGTTGCTCTAACATATCAAGGGCACTTTTGAAAAGGTGTACTATATCATATTTGACAACCCAAATGAATGGTTTACTTTCTGTAACTCGAAACTGACGTCTTGCATGTCGTATCGAGAAATTCTTAATTGCTGAAATCAAAGCCTTCTTATCTCTGAATACCATGTTCTTTTCAATTATACCTCAGCTAGGATCGTAAAACTTTCCCCATGAAGACAAAGGATTATGCATCGAGTCAGCAACAACTTCGGGGACAATTATTGTGTAAAACAGGATGTTTGAGTCCGAATCGATATAGATTGTTGTTTCCACACCGTCGGGGTCTACATTGGTTGCATCAACATCTTCTTCGTCTACTATTGCTTCTATGTCATTCAAATTTTCATTTTCCGTTTCACATTGGGAAATTGAACCTAATGAATCTACACAAGGGTCAGTGTCTTATGTATTCCTAATATTACTAGGACCAATTATATCTTCAGGTTCATTCCTAGTATTATTGGGATCAATTATTTTTTGGACACTATATGACCTAGAACCACTGAAAATAGTGTTTCTTAAAGCAATGTTCTCCAAGCCCTGAGTGATTTCGGGCACATAATCACAAGGGTTACTAAAATCTTGGACTGATGTGATGGACACATCTTGTTGGGACAGCAACGACATATAATATCCCCAGTCTTGACTCATAAACTTAACTTCATGCTCGCTAAGATTTTGACATAGTTCTTTCTCAACGAAAATGTCCATAGAGTTTAATCCATCATTAGGATCTAGGAAGAACCTAAGATTATCGTCATCCTCAATCTGGACTACAGACTCTATAACATTATTATGTCCATAAACTTCCCCCCATTTTGTGAAAAGTTTAAGATGAAACTGGTCTTTAGGCACACCAAGAAATTAGTAAATTTGACCTTTCAATGCAGATAAGTCTGTATTTCGATCAATTCCTGTGTAACCATTGGGTGCACAACTATACAATACTTTTCCATTTTTGTGTATAATTTCGCCTCCGCTATATACTCTAATTGTGACTCGTCTGTGACTTGTCATTGCTTCAAAGTGATATTTATAATTTGTTTCACTGTGAAATATAAAAATTTCATAAAAACATGAAGAACAATAAATTACAATGAGTAAGTGTGGACAGCATAGTACGTATGAAAAACATGATAAATAATGCATTACATTTCACAACAAAGATACAATTACATGGAATATATATCACTCTGTGAATGATCATTAGCGGATAAATTTTTTACAACATTATTATCATCCACGACTTCTATATCAACATTTTTGTTCTCAACTGGATCTTGCCAAATATTTAAGCCAGGGGTGACATCTATAAGATCTAGTATGCATGATCGCATCATATTCACGTGATAAAAGTTAGTCGTACTCTCTTGTTGGATAATTTTATTTTGGTGTCTCTCATTATCCAATTGAGCACGTAACTTATGAACCTCGTTTTCAAGGGCGTTTATATATCCGTCTCTAACCCTAAACTGCTCTATCATATTATTTTTTTCGTTGTCATGGTACTTAAAGTACCACGTAGGAAATTTATTTTCTATCCTAAAACGTCTTCTTGTTGTCGAACACAACCTTCTAAAACAGAGACACGGTTAGATGACCACTCCAATTCAACTTGGCACATCTTTACACGCCGCCGTAATTTTTTATTTCTTGTTCATGCATGTTGGATATGACATTTGCTGCAATATTCTTTCTCCTCAATCCCTTTATTTCTTTTTTTAGTTGTTGATTACGTATTCTTAATTGCACCAAACTTGTACACTTTTTTACGATAGACCGATAACCTTGGTATGTGAAATTTTTATTGGGTCGAGTGGAAGTTGATGCTAATGATTTTGATGTTGAAGCCATACCTGTCAAATATAATTTATAAGGGTCATTACTGTTATTGAATTTCAATAATTTATTTAAGTATCATATAATAATATATTAATTATACAAAACAAGTTTTAATTAATCAACATAACAAATCGTAAAGCAAAATAAGTTAAACATATAATACATACAACACTAAAAAAATATTCATCATAACAAATAAATAAAATTGTAATAACATTACTTTAATAAATACAACAAAATAATTAAAGAACACATAAAATAATACACTCATATAATAAAAATTTAAGAACATGTTCATGTAAATATATATATGAAATCAGCAAACATCCACAAAATTAAATGATAGTAAAATAAATGATGTATATATACTACTTACCTTAGCTTAGGTTACGGAGATGTCTTAAGATGTCTCTGCAAAATGATGATTTTCTTGTTGAAGACAATCTAGATGATATAGCATCAAAAAATAAAAAATTTGATGATTAGTGTTTGAGAAAAAATGATGTCATATCATGTAAAAAGTTAGAAGATATAAGCTTATTTTGATTGGTGATAAATAAAGAAAAAATGGTCAAAATTATATATAAAAAAACAATACATGTGAAAGGAAAAATAAAAGAAATAATGATATATATATTATCAAATAAATTAAAATTTAAATGAATAACACATACCTTGGAACATATAGTAGAAATAGTTGCAAGAGAATGCAGGAATAATTGGGGAAGATAATCTGATAAGAAGAGAAGGAGTGAAATGGGGCACAACAGCATCAACAAAAAATAAAAATAAAAATAAAAAAATTAAAAAAATAAAAAAAATAAAAACTCAAGAAGAAGAAGAAGGAAAAGTGGAGGAGTTAACAAGATTTTGAAATGGAATGGAAAGAAAGAGATGTGAAGAATATAAGTGAAGAGAGTGAAGAGAGACAGAGAATGGGTTTGCTGTGAAACATGTGAAATTTTGCAGGATAACATGTGAAATGGCAGTGTCATGCATGAAATGTCATTTACTGTTGAATGCATGCAATAAATTTCGCAGGATGGTATGTGAAATGGCAGTGCCAAAAATTAGAGTGCATCAAATGTCATTTCTGCGGTAATGGTTGCAGGTCATTTCCTGCTTTTATTTCAGTATTTTTGCAGTTTAAATGTCATTTCTTACTTTTATTTCTATACTGTGTGATATTATTTTGTTGTAAAATATTTAACATGTGATATATTTTTTTTATAAAAATATATAATATAATATTATTGTGTTATAAAAATATATGGTGTGATATTATTTTTTGTAAAAACATATATATGATAATGTGATATTTTTAATTAGTTTATTTGTATACAAAATGGAATTATTTTAATTTAATAAATTGTTTGTGTATAATGTATATATTTTTTTTTAATTTATGTTCATTTTTTATGTTTCTTCATAAATAATTTAATAATTAAAATATTACATATATTATTAAAAATATAAACGTATACTTTTTTTTTAAATTATTCAAATAATAATCAAAATAAATTATTAAAATAAAAATGTAATAATTATTAAAACATATTCTTATAATTTTTAAAAAGAATAAATAAGAAAAAATATATATTATAAATATAAATAATATATATAGAATATAATATTAAAAAAATTTAAAAATCTAAAAAAAACGTAAGGCTCAATAATGTTTCTTTAAAACGTCAGTGGGCCTGACATTATCTTTTATTATTTTTTTATATTTTATGTAAATATGTATATATATATATATTAATATTTTTCAAATATTCAAATTATACTTAAAATATAAGTATAATAATTATTAAAAAATATCCTTTAAATTATATAAATTTGTTTATAATATGATTTAATTATCTTAAATAATAATATAAAATTTTATTATTTACAATTATATAATATATATTTCTATAAATATATATATATATATATATATCTATGTATATATTTATATAACAAAAACAATTAAATATAAATGATAATTATATTTATTTTAATCAGAATGAATAAGAAATAATATATATATATTTATAATATATAATATATATATAATATAAATATTAAAAAAAATTAAATCAAAGAAACATCGGGCCCACTGACGTTTCTTTAGAACGTCGGTGGGCCTGACGTTATATCTTTTTTTTTATTTTATATTTATGATATATATACATATTTTATAATATATTTATGTATTAATATCTATATTTTTTTTAATATTCACATAATACTTAAATAAAAATATAACAATTACTATTAATTAGTCTTTAATTTTTATAAATTATTTATAATATGATTTAATTATCTTAAATAAAAATATAAACTTTTTTTTATAATTATAATATATATATATTTATATAGAAAAAATATACATATATTTCTAATAAAATATTTATATTAAAAACAAGATAAGCATAATATAATAAATAACATAAAATTTATATATATTAAATATAAATAATATATAAAATTAAAAAAATTAAAAAACAATTAAAAAAATTTAAAAGGAACGTCAGGCCCATTGATGTTTCTTTAAAACGTCAGTGGGCTTCACGTTTATTGTAATTTTTTTAATTATTATTATATTTATATTTATTTATTTAAATTTTACCAGTAATTAGTAATATAAATATCAAAGTTAATTAAAAAGATTCCTTAATTTCTTTAATATGTTTTTTTAGTATGATTTTTTAATTTTAAAATTTTTATTGATTTATAATTATATTATTATTATATATAGTATTGAAATAAATAAATATATTTATATAATAAAATTATATAGATATATTTAATATTATATTTCATTTAATTTCAGTAAATATACAAAAAAAATGAATTCTAATAATATAAATATCATTTATTAAATAATATAAAAAATTAATACAGAAAATTACAAAAAAATATATAAATTTCTATATATATATATTTATATAACAAACAAAACAAAATATAAAAGATAATTGTATTTTTATTTAATCGGAGTAAATAAAAAATACCTGACATTATATCCTTTTTTTATATATATTTATATATATATATATACATATTTCTAAATATTTAAATAATAGTTAAATAAAAATATAATAATTATTATTAATTAGTCTTTAATTTTTTAAAATTATTTATATTATTTAATTATCTTAAATAACAATATAAACTTTTATTTTTTATAATTATATAATATACATTTATATAGAAACATTATATATACATATGTTTCTAATATAATATTTATATTAAAAAATAGATAAGCATAATATAATAAATAACATATAATTTATATATATATTAAATATAAATAATATATATAATTAAATTTGTTTTAAAGAAACGTCAGACTTACTGACGTTTCTTTAAATTTTATTGTATTTTCTTTTTTAATTATTATTAAATATATATATATATATATATATCTATTTAAATTATTTCAATAATTAGTAATATAAATATCAAAGTTAATTAAATATATTCCTTAATTTCTTTAATATGTTTTTTATAATATATTTTTTTAATTTAGAATATTGATTGACAACTATATTATTATTTTATATAGTATTGAAATAAATATATATATTTATATATTAAAAAATATATAAATATATTTAATATTATATTTCATTTAGTTTCAGTAAATATACAAAAAAATGAATTTTAATAATATAAAAATTAATACAAACAAATTACAAATAAATATATATATATGTATATATATATAGATGAGGATGATGATGAGGCATTATATAAATATATTTAGAAAATAAAAATATAAGTGGGCCTGACGTTTTTATTTTTAAAATTAAATTGTCAGGGCCGATGACGTTTTTATCAAAAAAATCATCGAGCGTAACGTTTTATCCTATTTTGGAAACACTTTTTAATCCTACCCTATTTTATAAAATATATTCTTTTTGTATTATTTAGATAAGTAACCCCGCTTCACCATATTGTAATATTTATTCCATAGTAATTATATTCAACAAAAATAATCTCTCCGTAATACTTTGAGCTTAAAAAGGCCCTTCGCTGGTCACCTAAGAATCTCTGTTTAGGGGCCCACCCAAGTATATAGAATTTTGGTATTTTTTATTTATTTTGATTTATGATATTGTAATTTTGTGTCATGAGTTTGGGCTTTAAACAAAAGGTGTCAAATTATTAACATTATCCTTCTTATTGATTTATTACTATTAAATGTAATTTTTTATCTGCTTTAATTTGAATAACAAAGAATATTTAGACGTTCATGCTTTTGAAAACATAAAAGGTAAAGCATGGACTTTAGAATGAATTTTTTTAAAAGTGATTTATTTATTTTTTTAATTAAAAAATAATACTTGTTTGAAGGCAAAGGTTGTGGAAGCTCTGTGAAGATGCATCGATCCAAATCACCTAATCATAAGTGCTACATTGAACTTATTCATAAGATTAAAATCGTGTGATTATAGCTCAAGTCAAACCCAATAATTTATGTAATGTCAGTTATAACTTGTCTCAAAAACTATTATTGCTTAAAACGTGCGTTAACACCCCTCTCTCACCCCCACACATATTATTATCACTTCCACCATATGGATTACATTATTTCATGGAGAACAAGTTATCATATACGATGAGGTACATATTTGTTAAAGTTGACATGATTGAAGGGTTGCCCAAATTTGAATAATCATTTGTGCGATCCATGATTTATAATATGATATTATAATAAATTATTATAAAAATAGTAATATAATTTTTAAAATAAAATGCATAAATATATAAAATATATTTTAATAGAAATTATTTAAAATAAAAATGTCTAACAATATAAAAATATATTATATATTAAATATTAAAATATACCACAATTAATGTATGAAAATACTATTTTATATTTAAAAATTAATATTTTATTATTATCTATGCAGTATATATATCAAATTTTAGATCATGAAAAAATAATTAATTTGATATATTTTTCATAAAAAACGGAGTTGAGATGAAAATGTTATAAGCTTTTAAAAATTAGAGTAAAAAACAAATAAAAATAAAAAATCTGATTGGTTATTACATTTAAAAAAAAGGAAAATAACATTCCTGTAAACTAATCCAATTGTCCTACTTTTATATAGTTACTAGTATTTCTCCGTGCGATGCACGATTTATAATATAATAAATTATTATAAAAATATTAACATAATTTTTAAAATAAAATACATAATCATATAAATTATATTTTATAAAAATTGTTTAAAATAAAAATATCCAACAATATAAAAATATATATAATGAAAATATATCACAATTAATGTATGAAAATAGTATTTTATATTTAAAAATTAATATTTTATTATTATATATGCAATATTGATATCAAATTTTAGATCATGAAAAAATAATTAATTTGATATATTTTTTATAAAAAATGGAGTTGAGATTAAAAAGTTGTAAGCTTTCAAAAGTTAGAGTAAACAAAAAATTTGATTAGTTGTCGTAATTTTTAAAAGAGTGGATCTCCTGTGAAACCGTTGCACGTATGACACTATTTAAGATATTACTTGTTTAACTATAAATTATCACTATTTTTTAAAATAACTAATCAGCAGTAATACACTTAAAAAAATAGTGATGTTTTATAGTTAAACAAGTAATACTTTATAGTTAAACAAGTAATACCTTACATCGTATCACACGTGCAACCGTTTCAATTTTTGTGTTTTTAAAAATAGTTGTAGTTTTTTCTTTAAGAGAAAAAATAATTATAATTTTAAAATGCACTAAACTATTATCCTCAAACATATCATACCTCAAAGGTAATTTTCGTAATTTATCTAACTTCAATTTCACCCTCATTTGATAATTTCTAATAGGGAAAATGTGCATATAAGTATTTTTTTTGGTACAATTAACCTCCTTTTCTTACAGTAAATTACAATTAAATCCCTTACGTGTAAATAAAAGAACAAATGCACCCTTCCGTTACATTCAACGGAAACGTCTGTTGTTGCTACGAAAATCTCTTTCATCACTCCACCAGCATAAACCCTGTTTACCTTGCCCAACTTTCTCTGACATCCATTTCATTCTGTAAAACTTCAACAGTTGAATTTAAAATTGGAGAATTCCCTTGCTATTTGAATCCTGTTAGGGCGGAACCCATGTTGCTAAGAACAGGCCGCCATCTCCTTAATATTTTAACAGGAGCTAATAATGGCGGGCTCTCTTCGAGGTTTTTCGTGGAAGGGGTTTAGATACGGTAAAACCTCTGGCTTTGAAAACAGAGGCGTTTCAAATGTGATTTCCCCAAACTCTCTCTCTCTCTCTCTAATTCGTTGCCAATTTTTTAGACTCTAATTTGCTTTTCGTGATTCCCTGAAAATGTTATTGAATTTCAAGAAATTTGAGAAGATCCGAGAAAGTTTAGCTAGAACTCACCGATTGAGTGAAACCGGGTTACAGACCTGTTCCTGCTCTGATTATATTGGGTTTAACTATTCTCAGAAACGTCCGTCTGCTCCGACTGTACCAAATCCATACTTTTTTTCATCACGAACAGCTAGAACTCAGACTTCCGCTTCCGAACACGAAGCTACATTTCAGGGTTGTAAAGAATCGAGAAAGCTGAGTTCAGAGAATAGCTTTAATAGTTGGGGTGGAGATAAATGTAATCTGGATCGTTTCAATGAGCTTGATGGGTCGGAAGAAGATGTAGGAGAGAGTGAAGAAGATAGTGACGATGAATTTAGGGTTTTGAATTCATTCGACAAAAACAAAGAAAGAAGTAATGTTCATAGAAGAACCGAGGTGGATGAAGATGAAGATGAAACCAGTCACCCTTTAGTGAAAGAGATTTGTAGATTGATTGATCGTAGAGCAGTATGGACTCCAAAGCTTGAATCGGAGTTCAAACGCTTATTGTGCAGTTTGAAGCCTAGTCAAGTATGTGCTGTACTTCGAGCTCAGTCTGATGAAAGAGTTGCTTTGAATTTCTTTTATTGGGCTGACAGGCAATGGCGGTACAGACACGACCCAATTGTTTATCATGCAATGCTTAAGGTTCTCAGTAAGACTAAATTATGCCAGGGTGCTAAGCGTATTCTTCGTCTCATGGTGCGGAGAAAGATTGAGCTTTGGCCTGAACATTTTGGCTGTGTAATGGTGTCTTTCAGTAGGGCTGGTCATCAGAGAAAAGCATTGCAGGTATTGACTCAAATGCAGAGTGCAGGAGTTGAGCTTGATATCTCGATATGCAATACAACAATTAATGTTTTGGTGGAATGGAAAAGGTTGGAGAAGGCATTGAGGTTTTTGGAGAGAATGAAAATTGTTGGGATTGAACCTAATGTCATCACATATAATTGTTTGATTAAGGGATATTGTGAAAGTAAACAGATTGAAGATGCATTGAAGCTGATCGAAGAAATGCCCCTTAGAGGTTGTTCTCCAGATAAAGCTAGCTACTATACTGTCATGGGAGTTTTCTGCAAGGAGAGAAGGATTGATGAATTGAAAGGGCTTTTGGAGAAAATGTTGAATGAAAGTAACCTGTTGCACGACCAAGTCACTTATAATACTCTCATCCACATGCTATCAAAGCATGGTCATGCAGAAGAGGCACTAGGATTTTTACGTGAAGCAGAAGAAAAAGGTTTTCGAATTGACAAAGTAGGGCACACTGCAATAATAAATTGCTTTTGTCAGGAAGGAAAAATAGACAGGGCTAAAGAAATTGTTGATGGAATGGTGTCAAAGGGATGCAGCCCTGATGTTGTGACGTACACTGCTGTTTTGAATGGATTTTGTCGAGTAGGAGAGGTTGATCGAGCTAAAAAGTTGCTGCAACAGATGTACAAGCATGGTTGTAAGCCAAACTGTATTTCATATACAGCCTTGTTAAATGGGATTTGCCTAAATGGGAAGTCTTCAGAGGCAAGAGAGATGATGGACACGAGTGAGGGATGGTGGACACCAAATTCTGTGACTTATACTGTGATCATGCATGGGTTTCGTAGGGAAGGGAAGTTGTCTGACGCTTGTGATATCATGAGGGAAATGATTGTAAAAGGTTTTTACCCAAATCCTGTTGAAATTAACCTCTTGATTCAGTCTCTTTGTCAAGTGGGGAAAGCAGAACAAGCAAGAAAGTTAATGGAGGAGTGCCTGAAAAGAGGGTGTGCTATCAATGTTGTGAATTATACAACTGTAATTCATGGGTTCTGCAAGAAGGATGACTTAGATTCTGCTCTATCTGTTCTTGATGACATGTATTTGAACGACAAACACCCTGATGAAGTGACATATACAACAGTCATTAATGCATTAGGAAGGAAAGGTAGAATAGATGATGCTATCGAAATGACCAAGAAAATGCTTCATCGTGGTTTTCTTCCTACTCCAGTGACTTATCGATCAATTATCCATCATTTCTGTCAGCATAAAAGGGTGGATGATTTGGTGAAATTAATGGAGAAGCTGCTAACAAGGCAAAATTTTAGAACAGCTTATAACCAAGTCATTGAAAAGCTATGCTCTTTTGGGCAAATTGATGAAGCTTACAAGCTCTTGGGGAAGATTTTGAGAAATGCTTCCAAAATTGACGCAAATACCTGCCACATTCTCATGAGAAGTTTCTTGAAGAATGATGATCCTCTTGGATCATATAAAGTGGCTTGTAGAATGTTTACTCGGAATTTGGTTCCTGACCTGAAGCTTTGTGAAGAAGTGAGTATTAAGTTGGTGTTACAGCAGAATTTGGATGAGGCAGATAAGCTTATGCTGCGGTTTGTTGAGCGTGGACTTGCTGCACCCAAGAGCAAAAAGGCTGCACCTGAGTAATGGTTCTTGATAACAATGTTAAAGGAAACTGCTGTTAAGACTGATTCTTGAGGATGTTTAATGAGTTTTTATCAATTCAATCTCTACCAATGGCTTTTAGGGGTATGGATGATCATTTCTTACTCTTATTCCTTCCGTTTTTGAGGTTTGAGCTCCCTGAAACCGATTAATGTGGCTCTTTTTACCTACTTAGCATTTCTCATATGCTTAATTTGCTCTATTTGATCTATCATTTTGATCTACATGCGAACATATGTTGGAACGCACTTTTGCTGCTTTACACACTGGCTGAAATCTGCTCTTATTTGCAACGTGTCATGTTGAAGCCTCCCACCGCTCTGGCTTGTTAAACTAAACAGAGTTCTTTTAGGAATTAACTATATCTCCTAACTACAGAATACTTGAACTTGTTCAACCATCCTGGTGAAATCCTATTCCTTCAATCAACTGTAATTTGATTCCAGAACTCATTGAAAACAATCTGGTCTGAGTTTGGACTAAAAAGAAAAGGAAAAGATGGAACTTAAGTTACATTTGGATTGAAAGATTTGAAATTGGCGATTTTAAATTTACCTAATTAGATTGCATTTCAATCCAAATCACTCAAAAAAATAGTTCAAAATGAGAAATGATGGATTTCAATTCCATTCTACAAATCCTTCTCTCATAACATATGAGGATTTTCTGTTATGGATTTAAAATCCATGTCAACTCCTTCTATCCATACGCAACCTTATAGAATTCATCTAAAACTTGATCTACCAGCTGTCAAGCTTTTGTGGTAACTGTTAACTTAATATTTTGATGTTGCAAAATTGAGTACTTCTATTAATCAGTGTGTTGAAAGTACACACACTTGGGGTTTGGACATCCTTACGGCTAATCAGGATAACATAGCTGCTTTAGTAATTTGTTTAATCGTCTCTCTTTCGATCTTCTATGCCACTCTTCTATATCGCTCTCAGAGTATTGGACAGGTACACCTTTCAGCAAATTGCTTTTATCAAGTTTCTCCTATAACATGCAAAACATGGTTTAGCTGACTGTGTGCTCACTTGGCTTGAATCTCCACCATTTTCGTTTAGTTTTAGTTTGTGGCTGCAGGACTCAAGTGTATCATACCAGAAGTTGAGTATTATATCTAATTGTGTGATAGTTACAGTTCCTGATGGCTGGTTGAGAGAGAGACGCTTGAAGGACAGAATTTTTTATCAAAGATGCATAGGACATGACTCCATTTGTCGATAGGATGTCCAAACTGACTAGGTACTAGATTCTTAGTCTTTTTTTTTTTCCTTACAAAAGTATTCATATGAATGTCTTTTCTTCTAACTAGTCTATTATTCTTTTGAGCTCCTATCATGTATGCAAATCTATCTGTTCGATAAGAATAATAGGGCTTTTACATGCAACATGTTTCTGGGAACTGGAGATGTGATTTTTGTTCTCAATTTTTTGGATTCATTAGGACATACTAGCTTGAGTCAAGTGTCTGCGGATAAGAGTGGTGGGGGTAATTTTGTCCCGTATCTCCTGTTTTATCTCGTATTTTATTTCATTAGCTCTCTGTATTCTTGGTGGTGATGACTGAGCACGATCCAAATTTGCCGGTGGTAGCTGCCGGCCGGCCCCATTGTAATGTTGACATAGTCACATTGTAAGGATGGATCATATCTGGATACTGTTAAGAGTCAGAAATGTACTATGTTGGAAACTTCGGCATGTTTTCTTCCCAGTATTCTCTCATTCTGCAATAGGCATGAAATGATAGGATCATATAAACAAATATTATAACTAGGTGCATTAATCAAAGTACATTTTTATCTTTCTAACTTTTTCTTAATTACAAATTATCCCCACTCTATGAGTTAAAGACAATACCCAATGGGATAGCATAGAAGTTCTCGAGATACATATGATATTCTTCTATGTGCACCAGATATTTAATTAAACATTAGCCTTCGACCCCCCACCACCAATGTATGGAAAATAATTCATTTGTGGCCAAGTGGAGAAAAGGCAAACATCACACCACTTTAATTATAAAGTATTGGCTTTTGGGAATTTAATGATTACCATTGTTTTTCAAGCAAAGGTGGTTTCTTTAATTAAAAAGCTAAATCTGAATGAAACAGTACAGCATGCATTGTCTCCTTACAAGGTGTCAATGATCCCTTCCCTCACCTGCCTTCATTTTCCATTTTTCCTTCCCAATATATATATACACACACACACACACATATATTATTAATTTAATTTGTATCTTTCATTTTTGAATTAGACCCCATTAGCACATTTTATTAGGTCTTGTTGCTTTGTTTGGAGTGGCTCGCGTTTCATCTATGTTTGTTAGTATTGGAATTTGCTGCACTCAACTATTATGTTCGTCCCCATGTAATTAGGGGGAAAAAACTATTCATCTTTATGAATCATGAATAGGTTACTTAATTGGACATTTAATTAATCATAATTTGATCACGACTTTATTCCATCAATGTAAATAATGAGGTAATTAACCGACCAAGAAGTCTTGATTAAGCACTCTTTAAGTTCCAAATATTTTATTTTATTCGCTTTATTATCTTACTTTATATTATATGTAAATATATATATATTGTGTGTTTTGTTGTATCATCGACAAGACATTTCATGTGCCATAAAAGAAAGATTAACGGGCATTTTTCTCTTTTTTTCTTTTTTGCTTAAGTAATTTTCTCAGCAGTGAAATGACATAACTTGTGATGAGATTATACATTTTCTCAGCACGTGAATTATGTTGCATTTATTTTGTTCCCATCCTTTTAATCCAAAATGATTAAATTTTCATATTATCATTCATTTGGAGCTTTGGGACACACAATAACAACAAAAATGTCCTCGAAGCAATGTAACACATTTTCATTTGTTGATTATACTTTTTTTTTTCACTTTAATTTTTTTTTCCAGCGGACGTGTGATATATGTAACACTTCGAAAAAATTAGAAAATAGTAAATATAATTTTTAACTTAGGTTTCATGTCACACGTTGAAGTTCATGCATCACCACATGAATAACATCAACTTTCTATGAGAAGGTCTCGATATGATGTGAACAAAAATTCTCAATTTAGTCATGAGCCCCTTATTCACCCTATTTTCGTTGGAACATCTAATTAATAAGTTACATGTAATTGATAGAAAATAAGAATTTATATTCTTACAATATTCAAATGCAATTTAAAAAGAAAAAATAGTTTTGTCAAAAATTGAAAATTAGAAGATTTTAGTTTGGTGTGGTGGGTGAAAAGGAGCAACCAAGAAAAGATATGGCTGAAGAATTGAAGATCATTACATGCAACAAATAATAGTTAAGTTTAGGCCCCTAAGCTATACTTTTTGACCCCTAAAGAAGTATGAAAATATATTTCCGGCATCAAAGTCCGAAGAGGATGTAAACATTGGGGGCAGAATTGAGAATAAGCATATTTGAAGGGTCGAAAGTGAAAATTCTCAGCTGAGGTTCCTAATGTGTTAGGGTAAATCAAGAGAAAAAGCAGCTTTCCAGGTAAGCAATGATGGTTAAGTGATGCATACTTGCGTGTGTGTAGTGAGTGAATGTTGTTTTCTGTTTATCATTATTATAGGATACCTTATATATTTCAAAATTAGATATTTTCATTTTCAAGACTTTTTTATTTTCTATTTTCTACTCCCTCAATTCCAAGATTCTATTTTCTACTCCCTCAATTCCCAGAAAATAAAGTACAATTTTATAAAAATTATAATTTTTTAAATATATAACTTTTTTATTCACTAATCTAATTTATTCAATAATACATTAAAGAGAACAAATTAATTTTTTTACTTTAACTAATAAAATAAGACATTAACTTTTGAAACCTAATTTGTTTTTTGGGACAAATTTTTTAAAACATAATTAATCTTTTACGAATAAAGAGAATATTATTTTTAAATGTAAGTTTTCATTTTGTGTATATCAAGTATATAATATATTAGTATAATAAAATATCAAATTCATAATATACAATAAAAATTTTGTGAAAAATGACCAGCTATTCGTGGTATATGATGTATTGAAAATTAATGAAGTCAATTTTCTTAGCTAATATATATATATATATATATATAATAACATTAACTTATTATCGATAAATATATTAACATATGTTGGAGCTGATGAATATTACCTCTAAATTCTAATTTAATCTCTAAATATATTGACATATGTTGGAGCTCATGAATATTACTTTAATCTCATTCTCTTGTGATTCAACATTTTTAAATAAAATAACGCTATGTCATAAAAAAATTTCAATATTATTGTATTACGTCTTATATTTTTATAATTAGTATATATTATATGTACAAATAATATCATTAATTAATATATATTATTTCAAAAATAATAAAATACAAGATATAACATAAAAATATAAAATAACGGCAAAAAATTGAGGGGAAAATGGAAGTTAATTTTATTCAATTTAAAAAAGAAATTAATTAAATAGAAAGGGCAAGTAATTTGTGGAGTGGCACAGTATAAACACATGCAACTGGCGCATGTTATCATAATTAGTAATCACTGCTCACAAACACGCTCTCTTCTCTCCGCCAACTCGCCGGGAAATAAAGTAGATGGACGAGTCCTGGAGGATGAGGATGGGAATGCCCACTGTGCCGCCGCCACCAACAACACGGCCTCTACCAAGCTACCCTCCCCGGCGATCCACAGAGGACTCCACCTCCCACCGGCTAGACCCCATTTACGACGATCCTTTGAACCCCGAAGACTTTAGCGACGTTTTTGGTGGGCCCCCTCGAACTATTCTCTCCCGCCAGTTTTCAGCCGGCTGTCCTAGATCATCTTCCTCCACGGGTTTCTTTTACGAGGAGATTTTCCGCCATCCGGAGAAGGCGGGCCCTCCGCATGTGAGGAGAAGCGGACGAAGCTTGCCGGAGTTTAAGATCCCGGGCCAACTTAGAAGGGGTAATCATAATCAGCAAAAACGGGAAAAAGATGGCTTTTATAATGATATCTTTGGGTGGGAGGACGAAAGGGTGGTGAGGTCAAGATCAAGGTCAAAGACAAGTTCTTCATCTGTGCTGAGCTCGGAGGAGCTCAGCCCTCTCCGGCCGGCGATCTCCGTCGACGGCGATGATGATGTTTCTTTTTTTGCTTCTAAACTCAGGTGAGTGCCTCTTTGATTTATAAAGTTTCTAGGTTTAAACGTACAGAGAGCAAGTGTTTGTGTTTTTGCTTGAGAATAGTTTTCTCAATCGTCTGATATACCTCTTGACTTGGTATGATCCCTTGAAGCTATTTACACGAAATTGCATTTTGAATTCGAACAAACTCTTACCCCCCTTAATTTGATTATTTAATGAGAAATTTGACGTTGAAAAGTGATCATCAAGATTATAGATTAGTAAAGTAAATAGTGAAATTTGGATTTATTTTCAGGCCAATAAATGTGAGGTCTAGATGGACTTCAACAAGAATGGGAAATGAAGATTACCAAGGACAACAAAACATGACCCCACCATTTTCAGGCATCCAATCCTTTCACAACACTGAAAACAACGGCCCTGATACATTGAGGAGCTACCATTTTGGATTTGGATTAAGTAGAAGAAATGCATCTCCAGAGACTATTAGCTTAGAACCGATATCGAACAGCAGTTTCAGAGTGTCTGCAGATGACTTAGAACCCAACTCACCATCATCAGCAGTTTCATCAGTTTGCCACTCGATGGACCGAGAGCGAAAGAGATCTGAAATCTTTGATGATATTCCAAAACAGGATGATTCTATGGAAGAAGATGAAGATGAAGCTATGAGCTCATATGTAATTGAGATCAATTCTGATTACAGAGATGGAACTTGTGAATCAAACGGTGTTGATGAAGCAATTGCGTGGGCGAAGGAGAAGTTTCAGACACCAAGTTCGGAGAGTAAATGGAGCATGCAAGAATGCGAGGCAGAGAAACCTACAGAAGGTTTGAGTGAGTTTTCTTCTTGCAATATGATGAGTGATATTTTCACGTTGTAAACTACTTTGAAAATGTAAAATACCAATATTGATCTAATAATGTTGGTTGAATCTTTGCAGAGATGTTGAACGGTCATCAAGTTTCTGAGGGGCACGCCGAAATAATTGGATCATTGGTTCGTCATGTTTTGGATCCAATGCAAATTGGCTTCATCACAAGTTATTGTATATTGAGCTAATTGTTTTTTCTGTTTTGTTTTGCAGGAAGAAAGACCGGATAAGTGGACAATAGTAGAAGAAAAACAACAATTTGACTGCACGGTACTATGTTTTGGTTCAAGATTGATGACTTATTATTATTATTTTTAATATGAAGATATGAGCTCGATTTTAAAATGTTCTTGTTCATATGATTGATACAAAGTTCAAGAATTGTTTTTCCGTTCATAATTCTATCCTTTTCATTGAATCTTCAAAGCAATTAATACTGAATCATGACAGATGCAAACAGAAATGCAAACACTGGATGAGAAAATAAGAATATGGTCAATAGGCAAGGAAGCTGATATCCAATTGCTGCTGTCTTCTCTGCACCACGTGAGACAAGTTTTTGTGTATTATTATTGTCAATGCTTATTACTTTTATGGTTAAAGAACTCTGGGATTATGCTAGCATTATAACAGCCCTGTTTCTGAATCAGATTCTATGGCCTAATAGTGGCTGGTCACCAGTAACTCTGGCGAATATAATCGAAATCTCACAAGTTAAGAAAGCATATCAGAAAGCGCAGTTGTGCCTCCACCCCGACAAGCTCCAACAAAGAGGCGCTACGCACCCACAAAAATATATTGCCGAGAAAGCCTTTTCCGTTCTGCAGGTTAGCATAGACTTTTGCCCATCAACATAACTTCAGGAACTTAAAATGATACTTAATTACGATTGCCTGTTCAACAAATGTAGGAAGCCTGGGCTGCATTTACCTCCCATGATGTAATCTAACGGCTGTATCGAGTACAGATTCATCCAAGTAGAGCAAAAATATCTTGAGTGTGTTGTGATTTAGTGTGATGTTTTTGGTAATAATGCAAATTTTAAGAAACCTGTGTATAATGATAGCAGTTCAGTTTTGTTCGTGGGATGGTTTCTGGTTTTGAAGGTAATGATTCTTGTAATTTACTGTTTCAGTTTTAAATGCACGACGTGTTTTGTCAGTAAGGATGTTTGACATGAATCGTAAACGTAAGAACACTCCCGTCTGAACATTATCTCAATGATACATCTGAACATTATAGCCCAGTGCATCGCAACGAAGATATAATTTCACTATTCATCATGATTTTCAAATTCTAAGATTTCAAAGTCTGAATGGCTCCATCTGATGAGAAGAAAGATAATTGAAGAAAATGACACACACAGAGACGATCATATTATACTATTACTATGCGCCAGGCAGAGAAATGCTAATGCGTGATGGATGAAGAGTAAGAAAGCGAAGTGAGTAAAGTAAAGAAGAGGGGGTTAAAAAAATGTAAACGAAAAACAAACATGCCACCAACTCAGAGAGCAAGAAAGTGACAAAATCTACCGCAGTAAAATATAGGATAACTGCAAAAGCATGACTATTTTAACAGTTTGCAGTTAAATTAGAAAAAATGGCAACAAACACCAATTGCCAGAGACATATCCAATAAGTTACATAACTATATATTTTAATTACTTTAGTCCCCAAATCTTGAAAATCATCCTAATTAAAATAAATCAAATTAAAAAAAAAAAAAAAAGCAATTAAAACAAGGTGGAAACTATTTTGCTGTGATTAAAATAAAATTAATAAACTCCAGAAAATTAAAATAATTAACTACAGATGTCAACGCTGAAACCCTTAAAAATCAAGTGATAATAAATCATTTGAATATAAACTCCAAATGCAGACGTGTACTCGGCAAATTAATCAAAGGGTCTCTCTCTCTCTCTCTCTCTCTCTCTCTCTCTCTCTATATATATATATATATATATATATATAGAAATGCAGGAGGTGAAAAGCATGTACTCGGAAAAAACTCATGCATACGTTCATTTCGCAAATCATGCAGATAGTGAGCTATTCTGATAAGCTCAGTGCTTCTCCATTCTGATTTTCTATATTCACAGGCACCATGCGTGTGAACTATATACATCAATATATATACACTCACACGATTACAAACCTAAGATCCTTTCAGTCTTAGTTAGTCCTCTCCTCTCACTTGAGTTTGCTTGTCTCTGTTGTGTGTGTTTGTGTGCGTGTGTGTGCGTGTGTGTGTGTGTGTGTGTGAGAGAGAGAGAGAGAGAGAGAATGTCACAGTTGAATCTGAGCGGTTACGGGAAGAGGAAGAGAGGTGAAAGGGTGTTTAAGTTCAAGGTGTTTGGAGAGAGAGGGTACCCCGCTGACTTCAACGGTTCGTTTCAAGAAAACTTGGGAGCCCTTTTGGAGTTTGGGCATGTCGAGGATGGTGCCTGTGGAGCCATGGCTAGCTGGTCCTTTCAGCTCGAAGTTCGTCGAAATCCATTGCTGCATGTCTTTCTCTTTGTTATCGAAGAGCCTATTGAGCTTTCCCTTGAGTTTTGTTGCAAGCACTGTCAGTACATAGGTAGGCTCAAGTACTGTACTTACATTTCTGTGTATATATGTGTATGTAACTATTTCCTTTTCTTTTAACCGTTCAGGTTGGGGGCGTAACATGATCTGCAACAAGAAGTACCATTTCTTGTTGCCAACAAAGGCAAATGTGATTGAGTTGCAGGGAGAGAGTCACAGCCTGCATGGTGTGTTTCACTCTAATGGACTTGGCCACTTGCTTTGCATTAACGGGTCTGAAACCGGGTCGGATCTTGCAGGTTTTTGTGTGTGTGTGTAGAAAATGGGCCTTTCTTGTCCAAAAACGAACATTTTTCACGTTGCTTGCTTCAATGGTTAGATCCACACTTAGTAGTTTAACCTATTTTGGGATTTATCTTACAACAGGTTACCAAATCATGGAATTCTGGGATCGTTTGTGCTCTGGATTAGGAGCAAGGTAATTTGTATATATGTTCTAATCCGATCAAAACAAATAGGAACCCACACACACGCACATACAATTGTATATCTTGTAAGAATAAAGTTGGAACTTTTTGTTTTAGAAATGTGAGTTTGAAAGATGTGGCAATGAAGAAAGGCATGGATCTAAGGCTACTCCACACCGTGTCATATGGCAAATCGTGGTTCGGACATTGGGACTACACATTCGCACGTGGGAGCTACAGCGTTAACCAAGATACCTACCAAAGTGCCATAAAAGCTATTCAAGGCATTCCCCTAACCCTAATTGCTCATCAGCTTGGTTTTGGAACTTGTAGTCCTCAAAATGAAATCCAAGTTATATTGCCAAGGTACCAAGTTTTGTCAGGCAATTCTTTGGTCACATTAGGCGATTTATTCCGTTTCATGTTGGAGTTAAAATTCCGGATCCCCAAAGACAACAGCATTGATTCTCACGACCCAGGAATCATGTCGGATGCATCCTGCAGATGGTCCCCCAAGCGCGTTGAAATGGCCATTCATGTGGTGGTTGAAGCCCTGAGACGGGCTGAGTTTCAGTGGGTTTCTAGACAGCACGTGCGAGATGTTGCACGTGCGTATGTAGGTGACACTGGTTTGCTAGATTTTGTGCTCAAGTCTCTAGGAAACCACATAGTGGGGAAGTACTTTGTGCGTAGATGCTTGAATCCCGTTACTAAAGTGTTGGAGTATTGTTTGGAAGATGTATCGAGGGTGTTTCCTAAACAGGAAGTTTTGCCTCTGATTGAGGCAAAATCGAAGCCCCAGAAAAGGGTTTCGAGGGCCCAAGTTATGAAGGACTTGTTTTATATGTACAAGAATGTGATGACTAAGAATGGAGTTTTGCCTGCGATTCCTGTGGCTTCTAGAATTATTCTTGATTCCAAGTATTTTGTTAAGGAATATTGCAGTGAGGCTACAACTAATGATGAGACAAACAAGAGGAAGATATATTGCAGGGTTGTTTTATTACAAAACACCAGTAAAATAGGACAAGAACAAGAACAAGCAGAAGTGTCAGTAACACCATACCATTGTTTATTACTGAGAAACAACGCAACATTTGATGAGCTAAGGTGTGAAGTCGAGAAGACATTCAGACAAACATATTTCGTACTAGGGAACTTCGTAGCAGATTTGATCAAGCATATGAAGCCTAAAGGATCAGATTTGGTGTTTAAGAATGTTAAACCAGGTGGCAAAATTGAGTTCTTGTGCAGACAAGGAGGCATCAACAGTGGGATCAGTGAAGGGGCAATGGTTGTCGATTGCCTGTGTGGGACTAAAGATGATGATGGTGAGAGAATGGTATCGTGTGATGTGTGCCAAGTATGGCAACACACTCGGTGCGTGCAGATACCAGATGACTGTGAAATGCCTTACGTGTTCCTGTGCAGCACATGCGAACAAAATATCTTCCGCCTGCGTTGCTACGCCACCACTGCATCTATCTGAAGAAACATAGGACAAAATGTAGCATGTTTATATGATTCTCGAGTTAATGTTAGTTCAACAGCTGTCAAGAGGAGGAAACTATTACCTACCTGCTTGTGTCATTTCATGTTTTCAGCTCATTATGTTGGTATTCTTATTCTTGGTATTATGAGAAGAAAAAGGAAAAGAAAAATAGGTCTAATGAGCTTTTTATATTCAGTAGATACATAGCCAAGAATGTCTTTCTTAGTCAAAAAACCTCGAAACAAATTTAATTATCCTACAGTCCCAATTTGGAACACTCATACCAAAATAAATTAAAAAACGAGAAAAACAGGCTCAAATTGTCTCCCGGATCAATTTAATATAATTTAGATATATCCTAAATCTTTCAAGGCAAAAAGTATTCAGCAAACTTTACAATAAAACAGCCTCTAACGGAAGATTTTGATTTGGAAGACATTTATTGAAAGCATAATAATGAAATGGGGATGGAATAATGATAGATCAAACTAACACAGGTGGTGTCCGCTGCAATGAGAATGAGATGGGAAAACTGTCCTAAACCTGTCTTGTGACTGTGGCAGAAATTTACTAGTGTTGTGTATTGTATGTGTTGTGTTACTTAGTTCTGGTGATGACTCTGTGTGTTAATTCTACAAGTGCCCTCCTTGACCTTTGGACGTGTTCATCATCATTCTCTGGAAAGGAGTCAATTGCTGCTGATGCAAGGTTAGCATGCTTCGTTGCCAGCTCTTTTGTTCTCTGAATTCCCCGACTCTTTGCAAGATACTCAAGTGCCTGCATTTTTTAAGTATAATTCAGATTGCAGTCCCTAGGGTGGTTGGGGGGGGGGGGGGGGATGGTACTTATGCAATTGAAGTGAACATGGGGGTACATGAGTTGTGTGATATGTGAAGTCCAAGCTACACTAGATGAAACTGAAGCGAACAGAGAGAGTCCAAATGATAATGTGACATCAAGTTCAAAGAATACTAACACGCTCCACGTTTGAGGAATTCTCAAATCCTTGATCGACAACAGCCCGCAGCTCAGGGAACTCCTCCATAGCAAACAATATAGGAGCAGTAATTATCCCCTGCAAAGAATTTCAAACATTTTTGCAAATTATTACTCGGGAAATCCAAATGGTGTAAAAAGTGGTAAATTAAAATGGAACGGTGGGCAGAAAGAATTACATGGTGAATATCAGATAAGGAGCCCTTGCCAAGGGAAGTTGATGTGCCGGTAAAATCAAGTACATCATCGATTAACTGAAATGCCAACCCCTGCAAAGATGCACACAAGCAAGTTCTTAAGCTACGGCTATGACTTCTAACAGGACTTAGGGGTGGGGGTAGTATGACTGAGCTTTACATAATGGTAATCAAAATTATGACAGAAACAGAAAAGAGGATCCCACGGCTCCTGTTAACATGCTAAATCATCATAAACAAGGTAGCTAGCCTATCAGGCAAAGAGCTATTTACAATAATATATTTTTATATAAAGAAGTTGTTCCATGTGCAATATTGCCATATTGGAATAAAGATGTCAGTTACAAAATCACAACAGCCTCGAAGAAAGTCAAAATGACAAATAATATATTCAAATGAAGCCAAAACCGGCCGGTCATTAGGCAATAATAAAAGCCAGAGAATCCACCTCAGCTCACCCTCTTCTGCTCCTAGCATGTCCGCTGAAATGCAGATTTGTATGACAAATTTGGAAAAATGGATTTTGTAATCAGCATCAACAAGGATATTTTGACAGATATTATGCAAATATATCGCAAAGGGTAGAGATTTACTGATAGGATTCATGATTAAATCATACTGTAGAACAATCTTTACAAAAATATAAATGTCTCAATTAAATGGGTATACTGATTAATCAAGTCAGTTCCATGAACCAAAAAACCACCCACTGCCCATCATACTTTACGTCCAGAGGATAATAGCCCGTAGTCCAAACGCAAAATGCAGACTTCAATGTAATTGGAATGTAAGATAAGGATAGGTACAACCCAAAAAAGAAATACAAACCAAATTTTTGCCGTACTCATAAGCCAAAGTAGAAACTTCTGCAGTTTGTCCAGCAAGAAGGGCAATAGACTTGCAACTATTGGAAATCAATGAGGCAGTTTTGTAGTATGTCTTCTGCATATAGTATTCCATGCTGCCAAAAGCAAACATGCCATTGCTTTAAGCAAGGGAGCAAAAGTAAATCATTGAAAAACATGCTCAAGAAGGACATAATTAACAATGTGGATGAGGAAGTGTGATGGACATTGTGTGTGTATCTAGTTTTTGGTTCTTTTTTTTTTTCCTCTTTTGTGTGTGTGTGTGTGTGTGTTTCCCTGTAAGTTTCTAAATGGAAATTCAGAATTCAACTCAATTCATGCAAATATATCTTATCATAGCAAGTCAAAGAACAGTTATGAGCCCACCCTGCATTGAGCAGCATACCTGCAGCGCTGATCGGATGTAGTTGTCATTTGCATGGTCTCACCAGTAACTAGATGCTCTACAACTTTAGCCAAGAGCGATACAACCTGTAGTACAAAACGGAAAGAGAAAAGTGGAATCATGAAAACAAATTACAGCACAATCGAAAAGGTTGAACTGCAAACCTCAAACTATGGCACATCTATTGCTTCGTTTTATAGCATTATTATGGAACAAAATGAGCAGGTAAAGAAATACTAATGCCAAATGGATGAAGTGTACCTCTGTGTTTTTTAAAGAAGCAAGTGCCACACAAGCTCTAGATAGCAAGAAATCTCCAGCCAATACAGCTAACTGTAGTTGACAAAGAAAACAAAACTCAGCAGACAAGTGACTAGACCCACTACAACTCAATACAACCAAACAAAAAAAGGGGGTTCGGGCCCTTGGGGGAGCTAAACAAAGTGAAAAGCATGCAGTCAAGAAAGTTACTAGATATACGAGTAGAAAGAAAAAGGTTGACAGAGTAGAAAGATGGAAAGAATAAGGAAAGAGAAAACCATATTAACAATATAAAAATAAAAGAAATTAATTCTCTTTTTTTATTCCTTATTCTTTCATTTCTTCTCAGACACTTGGGCTTTTAATCCTATTTAACTAACTCCAGTGCTCAATGATTGAAGGAAATTATATGTAAGTTCAACTTGCATTTTATTAATTAGTTTAAAAGACAAAAAGACGAAATGTCTCATAATTATCAGCAAATGTGAAAGATATCTCGAGTAAAATGAAGATCTTTATTCTTCACCACCTTTTTCATTATTTATTAAGCTCAAAACAATAGGTGTTGTGTGGGGTCAGCAAGGATAACCATGGCGTACCTTATTTCCCATCACATAATTCAGTGAACCAATTCCCCGCCTTGTATCGGCATCATCCAACACATCATCATGGAGGAGGCTGGCAACCTATTATAATGCATGGGGTTAACAAACACGGTTGGTAAAACATTTAGAACCATTGATTAATGGACATGACCAGCTACATATAAAATGGCGTCACACATATAGAACAACAACTGTGCACAAATGGTTCTTTTTCATCAAGAGATCCAGATATCATACACCAATTCAATGATGAGCCCCCAACATGCACGTCTTTTACAACAAAGCGTTCAAAAGCTTTTTAAGTGCAACCTTGATATACATGGATTTTGTTAGCTTATTTATTTTGTAAAATGGCTCCTATCTACATCATACCAAAAAATCAGTCTCTCCTTAAATAAATAAATAAATAAATATTATGGACAAGTAAAACAAGAATCACAAAACAAATAAAAGATACCATGAAACTATAGAATAAGATTTCCAAAATGGATAACCAATGAGAAAATACATAAGAATACAAATCACAGATTTTCGTAACATCAGGACACCACACTGCACTTCCTATCATAAACCCAAATCCCTGATGTGCGACCTCATAAACTTAAGAATAAAAAGGAAGGCAGAAGAAGACAAAAGTTAAAAGGAAATCCAGTCCTTAAATACTAATATTGACCCACAAGTGCAGCACGACATTTCACATAAAGGCAGGCTCTATCCAGAAGGTTGTTGACAAATCAATTCTCACAAATCAATTTGGCAGAAATAAGCAAAAGGTAAAAAAAGAAACATGCGTATTACGCAAATATGTTTGTATGTTATAGAATGTGACATGGAAGATCAAAAGTCACTAACATGAATCATCTCTGTTATCTCAGCAATAGACTGTTGTCTAGTTCGCAACTCTGCAGATAAGGTATCTACTGCAGCCTCACGTGGTTGCATTGGCATTGGTACATTTAGAGCTGTTGCCATCAACAATAGAACCTACATATATTAGTCAGAACAGTAAATCAATCAGGAAGATGCATAACTTATGGCAACATAAATAAACAGGAGTTTGTTTATGTACAACAACTTTTGGTGAAACTGATTTTTGTTACATATTTCTGTGTAAGAACTTGTGCTAATAATAACTGGAAAAGGTAAGGTCCTATATTTGCAACATAGAAGACAGAAAACCAATGGAAATGGAGGGAAGAATTCACACTTAATTACATGATACAAGGAAAACAGTGTGAACCTTAATCACATGTATCAATTTAATCATTCAGGCTTTTAGATATCAAACACTGTTGTGCATTGATGCAATCAATACTATATACAGCACATAAAACACTTGATGCTCTCTCTAGGACAAAACCTTCCTCATCATTAAATTTTATATGTGGTGTAACAATTTAGGCTAGGTGACACATGGAACTCAGATGCAAAATGAAAATCTTACAGTGGGACGGAATCTTTTTCCTTCAACTCCCAATTTGAAAAAGTACTCCGCTGCAGAGGCTAGCTTGGGAACCTAAACGAGATGAAAGAAGTGCAACTTCACCAACACTTCATATCTACCTGTTGGAAAACAAAATTAAAGTGCAAGTCTTACCTCTGCAACTACCATAGACCTTAAGCGATTCGCAAGAAGCGACAATTCATCAGCAACAAGAGAAAATGGATCTAGTTGCTCCTGTCAAAAAAATAACAAGGTTCAGAAAATTGTAGGTTTCTTTGTAAGTGGCTAAGTTAGAACATACCTAAGCCAGCTAGCAAGAATATACAAAGATATGAAACTATGAAACGCCAGTGCAGTTTAATCAGGCTATCCTCACGAATCACTACTTTAAGGTAATCAGGAAAATTGCAAAAAGAAATCAAGTAGAGACAGAATTGCACTAACCTCAATTGCAGAGCTGCTCTGAAACTGAGCCTGTTGCGCGGCAGTACTTATGGCATTCGACACCCAAGAATAAATAACTCTGCAACCCAAAACCTACTAATCACCAGTAACAAAGCAAAGAGAATACATTAGAAAGGATCAGAAAAATGTAAATGAAAACAAACATGCCATGGACTCACACAACAAGACAATTATCGTGTTTATATCCAAAAACTACAGCAGTACAATATATGACACCTGAAAAGCATGACTCTAAATGTTAATCAAGAAAAAAATGGAACCAAACAACAGCAGTCACATGCCCATGGATCGTGAGTGGACAGCAAAACATATCATTTTCAATCATCAGCATAATTTCACAAGTTCTCCACATAGATCTCACTGAAAGAAGGAACCTAAATGTTTACATCTCTTAACAGTGATCACCCACTTGACATTTGACAGCAGAGTTTGTTTCGCTATTGGTGCCATTAGCATTTAGCAAGATCCACTTAGCAACCACCAACTGTTCAACTAAGTAACCGAAATACAAATGTCAAGTAAGAGGCGGCATTAACAAGACCTAAATGTTCGAAGCTGAACCTCCAGAATCTCGTCCCCTCAACAGCCAGAGCAACTACTTCCGCTCATTGAAAAAATAATAGCGTAAACTCATAACTCCCTCTTAAAAGAACACAAACAAAATAGAAAATAAAAATGATGAGCAAGGCGCGTCAATTCACCTCTTGAGAAGATTGAACGGGGGAGCGGAAGTGAGTGGAGTGTTCCAGCAATGGCATACTGCTATTACTGTTCAACGAAGAGTAGACCCATCGACAATGGGCATAACCCGTCCTTGAAATCCGGACAAGCCCTCTTACAGACATCATCTCAGGAATTTACACAATGAAGAATCGTGTAGGCAAACACCTGTTCTGAATTCTTGAATTGGAGGTCAAAGAGAAATAGGAAACGGAACACTGGGTTCCAACAAATGGGAGAGAGCAGAAAGATTAGTTAGCGGTGATGAAGGAATCATAGACCGACATTAATTATTTCGCAAGAAATTACATTGAATGACGATGGCTGCTACCTCCGAACCCATGACCTACCAACTCCGACATGTGGTTCGGGTTTCGCCATGTAGTAACTAGTAAACTATTTTTGGAAACGGAACCGGATGACAATAGTCTCTTATTGTCGCTCAACAAAGATTACCGGCTAGCCCAACCCCAATGTACAAAGTCCATATAGGTACGGCTCATTGGATCGGTTTATGCATGCTTGGCCCAATTTCAAAATTATTTGGGCCGTTAGTCGGAGTATTATATATTAATATACAGAAAAAATATTTCTTAGCCCAAGTCCGGAGATTATTTGTGCCGCACTTTTACGCATCACAATAAATAACAAATACCGTAATTTCAATGTTTGTTTTGTATAATTAAATAGATCTCGAGATGGATATGTCAGGAATGGATGTGCAGATTTTTATTTTAAAATTTTAAAAATTTGTGTATATCATATATATCATAGTATATCATACACAAGGAACTCATCTTTTAAATAATTAATAATTGTTAATTATTAAAATTTTGTAAGTAATTAAAAGAGAAAGGGAGAGATAGAAATAGCTAATAAGTCAATAAACAAATATACTCTAATTGACTTTTTGAAATAAAAAATTGATTTTCAATTGAATTGGAGTAGAGTGGAACAATATGGTTAAATAATGCAAGAATATTATCATATTGTATGCCAATTATATTTATGGCTAGTATCATTATAAACACTTAAAGAGAGATTTTTCTTACAAAAATAAGAGAGATATTTCAAAAAATAATACTTTAGGGATTTTTTTGTTTTGAAATGTGGTTGTAAGTGGTCCATCCAATTGGGTACGTCCAAAAAATTTACATTGTATTAAAATTAAATAAAATAGCATAATAACTGGACGAGGAAGATAATCTATTCCCCTCTATAACTTAAAACAAACATACTTTTGGGTTGTTTCCGTCTTCAAACTCAATAAAAACTGCACCTTAGTTCTTAAATTATAATATCAAAAATAATAATTCGCTTAAAATAAAGTCTAAAGCTAAATTAATTGAAACAAGGCAATGATGATAATTGTTCTTTATTCATAAACAATGGATTTACAGTGTGTGGATGGCATTTACCGGTAGTTACATAAACAGAAGAACATCCAAGAAAATGGCCTATTCCCTGCCTGCTTTATCACCTGACTCTCCTCTTCAACAATTCCCTGAATTCTTCGTCGGTGCTCTTGAGCATCAGTGGCAATGGAACCTCCACCCCACTCTGTACAACCTCCATATGCCGAGGTTTTATCCGATTCTCCAAACTAAACGCAAAATACTGTGGGAATTCCTTCAATTCCTTCAATTTCCCCTTCATTTCCTCCGTAAAGTACTCGAATTTTGGCTTGAAATTGTTCTCAATACTGAACGTGAACAATGCCGGACATCTCAAAACCATTCCGATTGCATCAGGTTTCGATAAGCCCAAGCTCACAAAATAATCCAATTTCGGAATTAGGGTTTTTTCCACATTGGAAACGAGCAAAATGGGATCCTGATAAGCTAAAGCGTGCAGATCTTTAAACCCCAACCTCTGAAGATAGAATAATGCTGGCTTCAACTGGTCTCTGACGCTAGAGATTAAGAGCCTTGGACATTTGTTGATAACTTTTCTGAAATTTTGATCGGGCACTTTCAGATCATATGAGAGGAAATTGAAAACTGGGTTGAGATCAGTTTTGATGTCGGAAGTCAGAATTGTAGGGCACATGCCGAAAATCCTGCCTAAATCTTTAGCGTGGATGCCTTGGGACTGGAGGAAGGTGACAATGTCGTGGATTGAATGGAGGGAAGCGGTGTGGAGGGCTGGGTTTTGGGCCAGTGCTCGGCCCGAATCGACGCCCATGATCTCGAGGCAGAGGATTTTTTCTTTGAATTGGAAGGAGATGTTTGTACGAGTTGTTTGGTACAGTGGGTGTTTATGAAGGAGAGTTTTTGGTTTTGCTGTTAATGTGATGCTTTGTTGTTCTAAGTTCGGAGCTGGTTTTGGAGAAGTGAAGCACACGGAGGAGCGGCATGCTGTCGCTGTCGCCGCCGCCGCCGCCGCCGCCAGCATGGTGGCGGTGATGGTGGCTCCGCAGCGAAGTGGAGTCGCACGAGGACAAGACAGGTGGGATCGAAATTATGGTTTCCTCCTTGCTCAATGGCCACACAATTTGGCCTTTTATCTGATCATCGAACTGCCACCTGGCAATTTTATCCAAATTTATTGGCTGAAATGGATTTCAATAGATTGGATTTAGTATTTTCTGTCTCCTTCAAAGGCCAATAACATTTTCATTTCCCGGCAGCAACGGAGAAAAAGAATTTAGAAATAAGGAGCTTCTGATGTACTCAATTATTAAAACAATTAAAATAAATTTTCAAATTTATCAAAAATAAACTATTTTACACATTCACGCAGGGTATATATAATTATGCACAAATGTGTAGTATACACATGATGTAGGATATAAAAGTCGCCCTAAAAACAACATCAATCACATTTCAAAAGTCTCAAACATTATCATCAGGGCAGCTTGTTCCACAATAGCAGGCAATCCAAAGACTTAATAAACAAGGGGAGAATCATAGGGTATTTATGTATATTTATACAGTTCTAGCAACCGATAACATGATTAAACACCAACATCAACGTGTACATAATTCCACCAGACAAACATCGTAACAACAATACAATCAACTCGTATTGATGTCTGGACCTGCAAAAAAAGATTTCAGACAATGATAAATACAACTCATTAGTTCCAATTCTGCAACTAGAAAGAACCACTAGAATGCACTCTACTTCTGTATCTGTGTAGGAATCAAACAAACATACTTACCATTATTAACTTCGTCTTTCACTTCATCGCCTGTTTTCCACACGATGTCTTTCAACCCAGTTGACAGGTTTTTGTAAAACTGTCCACAAGGATTCAAGGATTAGACCAAAGGGATCACTTTAATGAAAATAATTGTCTGTAATTACCAACAAGGTTACTAGCTGTAATATACATGTGCCTGATATTCAGTCACTCAGTATATCTTTCAAAAACATCGTCACTTGTTCATAAAATCTGATGAAATTTCAAGACGTTCAGAAAATCTTCCCTGAAATAGAGTTTAATATAATACCTTGTGAAATTCTAATGTGTCTCCTCCAGCCTTGCGTAGCTCAACCATGTGAAGTGAAGGAGCCACTTCAAAAATCTGCAAGAGCATTTAGTAAAAGACCAATTAATAAATCTCACAGATCAATGTAAATGCACACATTTATTGTTGCCCCTATATGTATATACACTAATATATACACAAATATACATATTTTTCCTCTTCTCTGAGCAAGCAGACATCAACCATTTACATTTTGCACCAACAGGAAAGTAAGATTTCACTCGACCATCAGATGAGGAGAGAATTTGAGATGCTCTTTGAATAACATACCTCGGTTGCAATAGATAGATGACCCTTTCGCCCAGATTTC
This sequence comes from Caryopteris x clandonensis, assembly GCA_028749325.2. Classification (NCBI taxonomy): domain Eukaryota; kingdom Viridiplantae; phylum Streptophyta; class Magnoliopsida; order Lamiales; family Lamiaceae; genus Caryopteris; species Caryopteris x clandonensis. Next base: position 5,051,639 of record JAPYKT020000011.1, read on the forward strand.
TCCCCATGAAGTTTCATCTAAATGAAATGGCCACCAGAAACAGGTAAAAGGGTTAAACAAACCTTGGGTGTGTGGGGAGAAGATGCTTTTAAAGTACTTTCCAGGAATCCAATTGACAATGTGGAAAGAATCACATATAGAGCATAACCATGAGAAAGGGAAACAAATGCAAAGAAATACGTAACAAATAATACTGTAAAATAAGATATACACACAATATGAGTCAAAACTGAGAAATGTTTGTAGGTGTGTGAATCACCTTGTAGTTGTTTTTCTTCACATCAAAACCCATGGGCACAGCAGCTTGCTCAATTTTGGATATGATCTCATTGGCAGGAAATTTAGAAGTAAATCTTGTTTCTCGCTTCACAAGGCCCTAGAATCGAACAAAATTCGACAAATGTTATTGAGATTGAGAATATTGTGATTTTATCACTCCTTGAAAATCGGTGTAACTTTAAAGTTAGCGTACCATTTGTTTTTCAAAGAGGGAACTGAGATTGAGGCCTTGTGAGGTAGAGATAAGCTCAAAAGCATTCATAGTCACTGGTGCAGCTGGAGGCCTTTCCTCCCGCCTCTCCACAACAAGGTTTGGGGAGTCCTGAATAAACATCTAAAAAATAAGAACAAAAAAGAAAATGTATACCAATATATCACAAACTATCATGCAATTTGAACTCTATAACAAGTGGCAAAATAACATAAGCATTTCAAAATATAAACTAGGAGTGAAGCCAGAATCCATACCGCTGATTCATTAAAAATAGAATTAACATCATCAAGAGTTACTTCCTCATGTTCAAAAACAGGTGGCTTGTATCCTTTCTTGAACCATTCATTCTCAAGGACCTCAGTAATTGGGATGCGCTGTTTCATGTGACAAAGCCATCACTGAGTTTTGATTCAATAATAGGGGATGGAAATTTTTAGTAATAGCTCTGCAAGAAACCAGATGTCTTTGACCGAAAAAGCTAGAAATTTAAGTGGGGTAGGACGGAGAGGAGTGGACATACTGTTGAGGGATTGGGATCCAAAATTCTTTTGATTAGTTTCTTTGCGCTGGTGGAAAACCATGGAGGGCATGTGAAATCCGCCTTAAATATCTGCAATTAAGTTAAATCAAGATAAGTGTGTGTTTGCATTTAAGAGAACAAGCAGCATATAGCATATACCAAAAAAAAATTAATATATAATAACAGTAAATTATTAATATTATTATTGTTGTTGTTGTTGTTGTTGTTGTTGTTGTTGTAAACAGAATTGTTAGGAATATCACCAATTGTTTGTGTCTGAACATCTACTATTTGATGTTTCAACCTTCACTACAGTCAATTATCTATCTCCCTAAAATTGTTTCATAGCTTTCACCATCTTGTCACAATTGTGAAGAAGACGAAGAATTCAAAAGTAAACGTTGATAAAAATACCGAAACTTCACCTTTTTGTACAATGCCATAAGATTTGATTCTTCAAAGGGCAAATAACCAGCCATAAGTACAAAAAGAATAACACCACAAGACCAAAGATCTGCCTTGGCTCCATCATAGCCCTTATTGTTTATCACCTGGAATATGTGAGAGCCAAATCAATTATTCAGAAATCAGTGTGTGTGTGGGTGTTTGTGTGTGTGTGAGAGAGAGAGAGAGAGAGACAGACTAAACGGAAATTGTGCAAAGAGCTGATCACATACCTCTGGAGCAACATAATTTGGAGTACCACATGTTGTGTGAAGTAATCCATCTTCCTGGAAACAAGATTAAAAATGAACTTCTATCATCTTATTCATATTCTGTTATGAAAATAAAAGGTGAAATTATCATACTGCTCTCAAAAGAGAATGAAAATCGTAATACCCGAACTTGCTGGGGTAGGGCACTCAACCCAAAGTCTGAAACTTTGAGAAATCCATTGGAGTCGAGCAGCAAATTCTCTGGCTGCAAATCAAGAAATAACACAATCAGTAGCTGCATTTGTAATGTCATCAAGATTTTGATTGAAGAACTTCAGAGAAGTTGAAGAGGAATTCATTTCTAAAAAAAATGGAAGAAGAAAAAGAATAATACGAGATGGGAAAGAAAGATAATAATAAGAAATGGAAGGCTCACCTTAAGGTCCCTATGGTAAACACCCCTGCTGTGGCAATAATCAACAGCATTGATGAGCTGCTGAAAATATTTCCTGGCTTCATCTTCTTTCAGCCTTCCTCGACTAGCCTGGCCATACGAAAGCAATAGGATTATTGAACTTCTCTTTACTGCATCTAAATCAAATTCTCATAATTTTGTATTTAAGGGTGAAGACAACATACAATTTTGTCAAAGAGTTCACCACCAGTGACAAATTCCATGACAATATATATCTTTGTCTTGCTGGCCATAACCTACAGGAAAAGACCTCCAAACACTTAACGTATAATTCAACATTCCAGTTAATGCACAGATCAAAATCTTTCCAGTGTACACTAACAATATGGCTCTTGTTGCAAAAGTCAAATCCTAACCTCATACATTCGAATGACGTTGGGATGCCTTATTAGTTTCATGGTTGCAATTTCACGCTTAATCTGCATACAAAAGAGTTAGAACGTGAAAGAAATACACTAACAAACTCACCAGATCACAAAACTGATGCGAATGGTGAATATTAAAACCAGATTCTGGAAATATAGAACCAAAATTCAATTAAATACTACAGATTCCAACTCTTCATAAATTGTACTTGGTTTGCCATCAACATATGAGTAATTAATTCATCAGAAAGTCAAATATTTTTATGATAACAAATAGGATCGCCTCAAGCATCAATTAGCAAGACCTTTTCTCTCTTTCCAATTCACCCAACAACCCCTCAATGTAGAAAGCTAAACTGATTGAGCAAGAATAAAAAAACAATGGTCCACAAGCATTGAAAAACTCAGAAATCATCCAGATTTCAATCCCCACAAAAAAAGATGGAGAATCCGATTGAAAAGTCAACCCAAAATCTAGTGCACGAAAAAAGAAATACACACACACACACAACAGATATAAGCATGTACATCAGATCAAGAACTCAAAAAGAAGATAAAAAAAAAGGTAGACTGAATGGCAAAAGAAAAGATTGAACAGAAAACAGCAGTCAATTCCTACAGCACCTGGCCAATCATCTTGTGTTTGAGAACCTTCTCTTTATCAAGAATCTTGATTGCCACATTCTCCCCTGTCTCCAAATTCCTGGCAAACTTCACTTTCGCAAAAGTCCCTTCTCCTAACGTCCTTCCCAATTCATACCTCCCCACGCGCGTCCTTCCGCTGCTGCTATTCCCACTCCCGCTCCCCCCACCAGCACTTGATCGTGATGCCATCACCATCTCCGCAACCCCTTATCTGTGTATATATGTATATGTATTCTAGCAATCAAAACTTTCCCTTTTGGATCAATCCTCCAATTTTCTTTCACCTACCATATACAAATCCCATCCATTTTCCCTTTTCTTTACTCTCTCTTTTTCCTTGTCTACACAAAAATGCCCTGTTTTCAATTATCTTGAATTACTAGACCCTATAACCTCTTCTTCTTGCAAGGTTGCCAAACCTGAGACTTCGCCACATTCATCTTTCCTTTCTTGAAACTTTTTCCTAGAAAAAACAGAAGGCTAAGATTGACACGAGATATGACAAAATCAGACCAAGATTTTCACAATTTTAGAAGAGAGCCCATAAATCCTTCTCCAGAAGAAAGAAAATAATGCAAACGACATTACTAATCGTTGAATGAGAGGCAAAGAAGAAATTGGCTAAAAATGGAAAGTGGATTGAAATTAATTGAATGAATCGACCAAAGGAAGGTTTTATAATTGCCTTAACATAGCTATGATGTGTCGGACTAGTGTCGGGATAATCAGGAATTAGGGTAAAATGAAATTAGATTTGCGATTATGCGCAGGGAGAAGCTTGAGCGCCGGCTAAACAATGGATTAATTAAGAAATCTCGATTATTAAATGCAGGGGTACGGGTACGATGTAATACGAGGAAGTGGACAACTGAGGAAGGCGATGTCCAGTAGGGGGGGGGCCACTGGATGGGGCAGGGTGCATGGTAACTTATAGTGAGCCCCCTTCACGGGTCAAAATCTAGAAACTCGGTTCGTACACGGTTTTGCTAACTTTGAACATCGCCACCTCGCACATGGGGTGTCATTTTCCAAACGTAGGGCAACCTGCCAATGCTATATATCTAAACAATATATAATTAAATGTTTTTTTTTTTAATATTGCAAAATAGTCAAATAAGTCATGATAAATTGTTAATATTGGCAGGTAGCAGAGACATTATTTGATGCACATGATAGCTTTGCAAATTATGATGGGTAATAAGATATAAGAAGATGCTAATTTGTGGTAATGTTTACAAAATGTTATTATTAGTATTTTGTCAATTGAGGCATCAATACAAAGAAAATAGATATTGACAACTTGTCATCATTTTAAAATATTTCCTATATTCTAAAAATAATTATATTTTTAATAGAATAATTTTCATTTTTTATGAATTAGATAAAAGTACAACCTTTTAAAAATTATAAATTTGAATTTATATGACTACTTATTTTAGTGATATAACTTATTTATTATATAATTTATTTTTAAACTAAAATAAAATAAAATAAAATTTTAACTAATAAAATAAAACATTAACTTGATTATTTTTTTAGAACTAAAAATATTTAAAAAATAAATTTAAAACATGGGAAGTAGTAAATAATAAAATATGTTTTGTTGTTTAGCGAGGAGAATAATTCAACCAGCCTCCAGAAAAATCGTCAAGTCCGCCAATATAAAGTATTAATTCGTTTTTCTTCTTAAATTTAGTTGGATTAAGTTTATTTAAACAAACTTAGATTTAATGACCAGTTAATAATTGTCCTAGGATGGGCCCACAATCGGTAATGTGAATCAATTAATACAAATTACAAATTACAAGTTAATTTTCATTTTAATAGGAACTAGTATATTGTCGTACAATTTATAAAAATATTATTATAGTATAATATTATTAAATTTTATAAATATATAAAATTTATATTTTAAAAATATATATAATTATATTCAATAATTTATATACATAGCATGATTATAATAATGATATAAATATTATATATAAAAATATATGTGAATATTAACTAACTTTGTTTATAAAATACAATCATAAAATTATAAAATAAATAATATTTTTTTAAATCAATAAAATTGAATAAAATATGATATAATAATGTGAATATTTTTATTATTACATATAGTATTGAATATGTCATAAATTAATAATTAATTTGTTAAAATCAAGTAATTATGAAGATATATGATATTTTTTATTAGTTTTAATAAAATTAATAACATTATCAATATTAATAAATAAAAATTTAAAATAAATACTTATTAGTTAACAATATAATAATATTTTCAAAAAATTTGCATTTTTATTTGTAAAAAAATATAAGCGAAAAATTTGATAATAATAAATATAAAAACAGTTATTTTATATATATATAGATGTAATAATTAGGTTGGTCATCCACAGTGGTCCACTTTTATGGCGTACATGTCAAATTTTGCAGAGTGACATCCCTAAATAAAATAAAATAAATTGAATGAGACAAGTTCAGGATTAGTTATTTTATTCCCACAATTATTGATGTTATTAATAAAATTATATTATATAATTTGTGAAGTGCCACAACTCTTAGACAACCCTCTTCTAATTTTCCATTGTCAACGGTTTATTTTTCTTTGGGTTTACTTTTAAAACTGGGGGTTAGTTTTTTTCATTTTTTATTAATATGTTCGTACAAAATATAATAGTTTTATATAAGTTTATTATATATATATATATATATTAATTATCAAGAGTATATTATAACCCTTTAAACACAAGGTATTTGTAATGTTAGGAATAAATGTGAAATACATCAACTCAAGCTCTCTTTTCCATAAAAATAGCCACATTTCATTTTTCACCAAGAATAATAAAATATTTTTAATAAATTGGAAAAATAAATTTAACATGTAAAATTCTTTTTATATTCTTATTTATTTACTACAAAATATATTACTACCTGTACGAAAAGTATTACTTCAAAAACCACACCTCCATTTTTTTTTGTAATAAGAAAATTAATTATAATTTGGGATAGACAAAAATTAAATAGTAAACTATTTTTATACAACGTGAAGCATTACTGTTCATTAAATATTTGAATAATATACAATCACTCCAAGACTTTAAAAAAAAAAAAAAAAAAAGAACAATAATGTACAAATCTAATTATATGTGTCTCGAGATACTATATATTTTTTCTATATATAAAATAAAAGTTTTATAATCAAATTCAATTTATACGTGCAAGGTCACAAGTTGCCATATTTGCTTGTTGGCTTACAAATTGTACCTCCAATCTAAGTTCTTTCATTAAGAGTCCGGGATCAGCATAAATTAATGATCGATACTCTGTTAAAAAAAATTTCGTTGAATTTTCAAAATAATGACATGGATATGAAGTGAATTTATTCACACTAGGATACTAAATTAAAATCACCATTTGAAAATTTCAATTGTTGTGTGATTTTTTTCACGACTGTATTGTTTGGTTTTAGAGATAGAGAAAATTTATTTTTATAAAAGTAGCGGATTTGATGAATTATTCAAATAAATTTAAATTAAAATTTATTATAATTACATTATTTTGTTAATATCTCATTTCAGTTTGCTTATTATTTTTAAACCTATAGTTAATAAAATACAGGCCGCCATAAATGGGCCTTTAATTAAAACCCGAATATTAAAAAAAAAAGCCCATATTCCATATGGATCTAAAGTCCAGCCCAATAGAATTGAAAAATCTCTACAGTCAATTTTCCGCTCCAATTGACAGAGACGAGCAACACTACGAGCAGAGAAATTGTTCTTGACAAGCACAGGAAAAATGGCGGAGTCGGCGGCGGAGCAAAGGGAGAAGAAGAGTTTGCCGGTGATACCATGGATGCGAGACCCAGTAGATGTTAATCTCTCTGACCCATTCCCCCTCGACTCCACCCCTTTCCTTGACCCCAGGTTTTCCATTTGTTATTATTATTATTTTGCTATATGTTTTCTTCGTGTAATTTTTATTTTTCGGAATCCTATGATGTTGCCACTTTGTTACCTGTCCCTTTTAATCCCTTATTGAGTGTTTGTTTATTTTCCATTTTACTTGGCTTCCGAACTTTTCATGACTGATAACTTGGTTATTTTTCAGTGTATATAATACTATTTTTTCGGACATCATGTTTCTTCAATATTTATCTGGTAGATGAGGTGAAATGGTTTTGTAAAGTAATCAAGAAAGAATGATTGGAAACAACGAGTACCAGAAATATCTCAGACCTTTTCTTTTGCTAGGTTAGTGGTGGCTCTACAAAACATGGGCATCACCTCACTGTTTCCTGTGCAAGTAGCAGTTTGGCAAGAAACAGTTGGTCCTGGTTGTTTTGAGCGAGATATTTGCATAAATTCACCAACAGGGAGCGGCAAGACTCTTGCTTATGCTTTACCGATTGTGCAAATGCTGTCAACTCGAACGATTAAATGTCTTCGAGCTCTTGTGGTGTTGCCCACCCGTGATTTGGCTGTTCAGGTCACATATCACTGTCTCTTCTACAGATTCATAATGTGTTGATTCCTTCTCTTGTTCATGGTGCTCGATGTATTCTAATTTCTCTTTAAATGTTGTATACAATCGAGACTTTATGTATATGCTGTTTTTAGTTTCTTAGTCATTGTATTTATTTCAATTGAAGAAAATGTTTGTCACTGACATGCACTCAATTAAGCTCAATCTATGACATTCTGGTGTCACATGGTGTGTTGTTAAAATGAGAAAATTGATTCCATGTTGATAAAAATGAAGCCACTTTAATAAAACAGAATGGGATTTTCTAACAATCTGGATAGAACCCCCTCCCCTACCCCCTAGTGTTTTATGAGCCTCATAAGTGATTCATTTTGTGCTTTCAACGCTTGAGACTCCTTTGCTTATGTGTCCTTTCAGGTTAAGGAAGTATTTGCTGCTTTGGCTCCTGCAGTGGGCTTATCTGTTGGTTTGGCAGTTGGTCAATCTTCCATCGCTGATGAGATCTCAGAGCTCATCAAGAAACCTACATTGGATAATAGCATCTGTTATGACTCTGAAGATTTCTTCCAGGAGCTAAGAAGTTCGGTGGACATACTTGTTGCAACACCAGGAAGGTTGATGGACCACATTAACAATACCAGGGGTTTCACACTTGAGCATCTTTGTTATCTTGTAAGGAATGTGTTTTCTTGCTAGGACATGGGCAATTTTTTAGCATCATTTGTAAAGCTTAAACGTGGTGTTCTATCTCAGGTGGTTGATGAAACTGATCGGTTACTTAGGGAAGCCTATCAATCCTGGCTACCTACTGTCCTTAAGTTGGCGTTCTCTTCGGATCAAAGTTGGTTTCCCTTTGAGGATGGCAATATTTTTCCTGCATTTGGTTCATTAAAGACCATCAGGAGCCTGTAAGTTCCTCTTCCCCCCCCCCCCCCTCAAAAAAATATATATATATATACACACCATTTAGCTTTTGTCGTAATATAAGAGATGTTTAGAAATATCTAGAGGGTATCTTGTATTGTTTTTTTTTTTTTTTTTTTTTTTTTATGAAACAGAAATTACGCATAATTATGTTTGTATAAATTTTTGCTTCGCTTCAAGAGTCATTTGGACTGGCTAGATAGATTTTCCAACTGAAACTAAATAGTTCAATTTTTTCTTTGACATTACTTGGGATTGTCAGTGGTGTTGAGAGGGGTTTTAAGGGCAAGCATTATCCAAGGCTTGTGAAGATGGTTCTATCGGCCACATTAACCCAGGACCCAAGTAAGCTTGCACAGCTTGATCTTCACCATCCCTTGTTCTTAACGACTGGGAAAAGACGCTACCAGCTTCCTGAACAGCTGAAATCCTTTAAAGTGGTATGAACATGGTCATCCTAGCATATATTTGTCATTAAAGAAACTTTAGCATTCATGTTTTTCTTTTGTTTCCATTTATTACAAATAATGATTTATTTCCCATTAAAAAGTTGCCTTATGTCAGAGTTTCAGAACTTCTATGTGCCTGGGTATTTGGCAGTACACTGTCATCATCAGCTAAAAACTTTTCATGCTACTCTCCAATTTTTATGGGTTTCCCCAATATTTTGCTGATGAATTTTCATTAATCTATGTACAGGTGTGTACATCAAAGCTTAAACCACTTTATCTACTTGCACTTTTGGAAACTTTGCAAGGGGACAAATGCATCGTTTTCACATCTTCCGTGGAGTCTACTCATAGGCTATGCACTTTGTTGAATTTCTTTGATGGCCTTCAAATTAAGATTAAAGAGTACTCACGCCTTCAACGTCAGTCCATAAGAAGGTGATGTATACATATTATTTTGCTGTAATTTTTCTTGGAATGTCTGTGAATTAAGTCATGCATGTGAAACACATAATGACTTGGGAATGCAGACTGACTGAGCTGCTTGCATTTGGTTTCATGGCTTAACTCCTGAGTTGTACACACACAAAGTTGAATTGAAAAAAGTTGTATGGGCGAAGCTAAAATCATAACTCATGATTCTAATATCAAATTATAGTGCAATAAATAAAAATAGAAATATCAAATTAAAGTGTTTCAAGGTAGAAAGCGAGCAATAGTTCCTGGGAGGGAACTGAAATTAGGCTTGTATGATGTATATTACTGGTTTCTAATATTTTCATTATCAGTTACTAAAGCTTGATTTTATTATTATTATTATTATTATTATTATTATTATTATTGTTATTGTTGTTGTTATTATTATTATTATTATTATTATTATTATTATTATTATTATTATTTTGGAGATTTGCATTAACTTCATCTTTAAAACAAGTTATTATTATTATTAATTTTTTTTAATGAAATTACACTGTTAATGTAGCTTTGTGCGGGTTGCTTTCTGATATCGAATGACAACTGTCTTGCAGCAAGACATTGCGGGCATTTCGGGAAGGAGATGTACAAGTTCTTATTTCCTCAGATGCAATGACTCGTGGAATGGACGTTGAAGGGGTTAAAACTGTAATTAACTATGATATGCCTACATTCATCAAGACCTATATTCACCGTGCTGGTCGAACTGCGAGGGCAGGCCAAACTGGGCGTTGCATTACACTTCTGCACAAAGACGAGGTACTTGATTAACAGTAGATTGCATTTAATTGGGTATACTTGTGAAAGCTAAATAAGTGAATTTACTATTCATCGTCTCCACTTGATTAGCAACTTGAATTTTCTGGATGATTTGATTTTCAGGTCAAGCGCTTCAAGAGGCTGTTACAGAAGGCTGGTAACGAATCTTGTCCCGTTTATTCTGTTCCATCCGAGTCAGTAGAGTCGCTCCGCACCATGTACACTACAGGTAATTTTGAATCCTTCCGGCTTTGCAGGGTTATTTGCAACCACAACATTACTATTATTATTATTTTGATTTGACACATTACTATCATGTTTCAGCTTTGGAAAGATTAAAAGAGAGTGTTCATTCTGAAAAATATAGAAAAGGCAAGGTTAATAACAACAAGGGTCCTGGCGTTACTAGGAAAAAGGAGAAAGTTGCTGCTTAAAGGAGCAGAAGATAAATGTAATCGAATGAGACAGGTCAGTATTTGGATTTTTTGTCAAAGTACAAAAAATTATTCCCAAGAGAAGAGTGAAGTTTTTTTTTTTTTTTTTCCTTTTATTTTTTTGGCATTGCCTTCTGTGACAGTTTGAGTTTATGTAATTATAGGGTTCTTATCCTTCATTATTAGTCAGTTCATGTTTATAAATGGCTTATAAAATCTGAAAACGGTACGTGAAATGATACCAGGCCTCCTCTATTATAGGAGAGGTTGGGGTTCAAATCATTCCCAAAATAATTATATAAACATTCTCAGCACTCATAACATTCCTTTTCCACGTCCTCTTCCCTCTCTCTCTCTCTACTACACACGCACTTACTCTCCCAAAAAATTCTCATTCACGATAATCATGAGAAACTAGATTGCCTACCTTCATAGCTGGATTGAGGTTGCACCCTCACCTGTAATTAATCCATACAAGGTTTCAAATGCGCTGAGGCTCGAGATGATTCTTGAAGAAGGATCAGAAAAGATGATGGAGGCTGCTGCGAGAAAGAAGGCCATCTATCTTCTGCCCATCATCTTCTCATGTTGATAAACAGATTTACTGGCATTCGATATTCAACTCCTCTTCATTTGCACTAAGATAATAAACTTATTGTCGACCAATTCAATTCTTTCAACGCCCCCATCTTCTCAACAAGGGAAATGAAATAACGAGCAACCAACTGGGGATTTCAAGCATGTTGAAGGAATGGATGAGAAAGATATGATGTGGTAAAATGAGCACAAAAGAGTTCTACAACAGTTAGTCGAGCAGCTTTTCATGTAGTAATAGAATTCAGGTATTTTATATAGTGATATTCATACACATACTTTATTTAAGCTCAAGAGTTTTATTGCAGCTGGTAATGAATTGCATTGCTGTTGCTAAGAAAATGTTCCTTTTTTGTTCTTTTTTTTGAAAATCAATTCACATTGAACAACACTTTAATAGAATAAATCCCACAAGGCAGAGCAAAAGAGTCGATTCCAAAAATGACAACCTGACATTAAAAATCTTAAAAACTACTCGGGCGGGGGGAGGGGGGTGCAACAGTTATCACACTCAGAAGAACGTAAGCCAACATACAGACATTGCATAATATACCATATCTAGGTGTCAGGTGTACCATATACGTACGAGTATCCAGAACAGACATTTCATATACATATATCCTACTTAATAACGGCAAAACCGATGTCCTTTTGTTCCTTTAATTTGTCCAAACTGATGCTACAATTTAGCAGAGGTACAAATAGTAGAAAATACATGTGTATCTGTTTTCCCCCCAAAGATAAGTGAGAAGAGGGATGAAGGGTGAAAAATTGCCAGATTTAACATAAGTGAACATCTTGAGCCAAGTACAACCCCATCATGATTCCACAGCTGCCCCCTCTGAAATTTCATCTGCTTTCAGCATTTCTAACCGTGGACGTTTCAAGGCTAAATATGACAGCAAAAGAGTCACCGTTAGTATCCAACGTATATGCAAACCTCACTCTCTGAGGGGCCATCTTAAGCCCCCAAAATTCAGCTCTCTATTTTAGCTTAAAATTCAAACTTTAAAAAGCACTGGCGGTAGAATGAGATAGGCATGGCTTGTAGTAACTAAAATAAAAAATCATACTTTCTACTGCATCCTACAGAGCTAAATAAAATTACACAAAGGCATGACAAATAAATGTTAACATTTAATTAAAGATCAAAGGAAAAGATATCCTCTCCACATCAAAGATAACCTGGGATGTTAAAAGAGAAAGATCTTCTTAGAGTCCAAACCTCAATAGGAATGGTTTTATTGTAGTCCGAGCAAGTGTATGTCTGCTAATGCTCGGACATACAACTCAACATAAGGCAAGCAAGAAACATTAACACCTGTACTAACAACAGGATGAGTTGGGAAATAGCAGTCTTCCTATCTCTCTTTTCCACCAATTATTCATTATTTGGATTACATTATTAAGTGCTATATATTTCTGAGTTTCTCAAAATTATGACTAAGTCGCATCGTTCCATTGCGTGGTTCAGTGGTTAGGATATTGATATTTTCAAAAGGTTATATATCGCAAAGCAATAATAACTATGCTTTGATCACACAAATTCACACACTCAACCTTATAATTAGGAAAAGCAATACAAAAAGAAGGCTCACATCTGATAGATGATCCAGCAAGGCAAGTAAGCCTCGATTTGGTATTGACCTCAGTTAATGGATTTGGCTTATCTTTATTAGCCATCCGCATATCCCAAACGCGTATTACCCCATCAGATGAAGCAGAGGCCACTAAATAAGGATCCTCCTCCCCTGAATCGGCGCTGCTCTTTGATAACACAACAATGCCTTTGATACGAGCTGAATGAGCATCTTCAATGCTATATGCCATTTTCCCACTAGCTGTGTCCCAGGCAGTGACATTACGATCCTCTCCACCTGTAAATAATATCCCATTCTGCCCGGAGAGAGAGAGAGAGAGAGAGAGAGTCAAAGACATCATCATGAAGCCTAGTCATTTATACAGATTTTGATTTTGATTTTTTCTTATTATAAACTAATTTAGGCAATTTTGGTCAAACAGTAATTTTTTTTCGTAAAAGCATTGTTTTTTGGCTCGTTAAAAACCAGTTTTTGAGCGTTTAATTTATCAATTCCAGACAAGGAAATACATTTTCATCTTTCACCTACAAAACTACTATAAAAAACTCCATGGAATCATCCTATTTGATCAGAAATAGGTATATGCTTATCTCTAGATGCAAACAAATAATGAGAGAGATAAGGAACGTACAGAGCCCGATGCAGCACAGAGGACTTTCTTCTTATTATCCAGCTCGAGTATTAATTTTGCGTCCTCGGACTCGTGAAAACTGATTTTATCATCGATTACCATATGGAAATTTTCGCCAGTTTCGTCAAATTGCACAATTGACGCTTCCTTGCTCAACTTGCAGTAAAAACTCCGTCTTCCTCTCACCAAATTGACCAGCGCCAAGCACTCATCGTGGCCGACCGTTAACGCTAACCTACCCGATGGATGCACTGAGATTGAATTCACTGCCTTCTTGTGGACTTTGACTGTCTTAAGGTGGACGAAAGGGTCAGCGTCATAGATGGAGAGTGAACCCTCAGCGTCAGCGGCGAGGAGGTTGCGCGGGAAGGAGGAGAGAGAGGGAGGAGAGAAGAAGGCGAGAGAGGTGATTGAGGAGGAGTGGTGGAAGGATCCGATCTCAGAAGAGGATGAGAGGTCATAAATTTTGATGCAGTCGTCGTTGCCGCCGGATACGGCAGCTGTACCGGAGACGGCGACGGTTTTGATGGTGGAGAGGTGGGAGGGGAAAGAGAACAATGGGGTTAGGGCGATAGAATTGGGGTGTTTTCGGGATTTCAATCTGTAACCCCAGAGGAAACGCTCGTATGATCCTGCTACTAGACTCATTTTCGGGGAAAACCAGGCGGAAGAAAGAATGGGGAAGAAGGGTTTAAGAGAGTACTTTGAGCAGGGTTTTTGGAAAAGTGAATGGGCCTTCTGGGGCCCAATAATGAATAAGTTCCTTCCCCGGCTTCAGCCCAATTTGCTCCACTGATATTACCTCACTAGCCCAGTTAATTTGGGCTGACCCAGTAACCCAAAATTTCCCTCCTTTATTATTATTATTTTCCAAATATACACACACGTGTGGGGAGAAGGAAGGTGAATTAAATTAAGAGTGCGGCAATTTTCAACTCCTAAATCCTATAAATATTTCCCAATCTTTTTTTATAAAATTAAAAATTACTAAAACAATTAAAATATTATATATATAATTAAAACTTACATAATTTATGTTTGATAATATAATTCAAACAACTCAATAATTATTCGAATGTATATGCCAAATGAAAAATAATTTTCTGATATGCCTAAAACTCATTTGGAATATCTAGCCGATCATGTAAAATAGTGTATAATAGATCTTGTTCTTCCATTTTTATTTAATTTTTGTATTTTAATTTTATTTATATATCTAATATATTTATTCATGATGTTATTTTTATGATAGATATTAATATTATTACAATAAGATTTAAAACAAAAAATAGAAAAAAAAATCGGATTTTTAAGGTTAGAAGGAGAGGATTTAAGAAAATATTATTGCCAAAGAATGTTGCAGCCTGCAGGGAAATGGTAAAATTATTTCCATAATTAAAAATTAATAAATATTATAAAAACTAGACAATTTTCATATTCAAAACTAAAATTTAAAAATAAAAAATCTTGAATTGAAGATTAAGTTCAAAACCGGAGTACTTAGTTGCAGGCAATTTATGAGTTCAGGATTTTCGCCTATTTTTATTTTTAGAAATTATTTCTCAATTCCGGTCGCCGTCCCCGGATGGGTGAACTTCAAATTCAACACCCTTTCTCTCTCCCACCTCCGCCGCTCCCCCCTCTTCCCCTGCCGTCATCATCGCGCGACGACCACGAACCTCCGGCACCGCGGGATGATCCTCTTCCTCCTCCTCGGCCACCTCCTCCTTTCGATCCCAGTCGAAGTAACCCTTATTTTTCCTTCTACCTCCGTTTGAAATTCTTGAATTCTTTTATTGTTTGTGAGATTACACTGCAATGTGCAGATTGTTCATCTTGTTGTGAGATGACAGATTCTTTTATGTGCTCGATTTTTGTGATTTTGGTCCTGTATGAGTAATTCTATTAAGTAGATGAATGATTTGATATTCGTCCGTCTTGTTTGGTTTGATGGCGGGTAATAATTATTTTCTTAGACTTCACGGGCTACTGTTTCCAGGCATCCTTTCTTGTTTTTTTTTGAAGAAATGTTTATTGATTCATTTCATAAGTACTTTTATATATTTTGCTGCTTGAAGAGTGATAGTGAAAATTCAAAGGAGATTTCTGCACTATGATATAGTTACACGCTGCTTCTGCAATAAGAGTATCTCCAACTTTTGCGTGCGAAGATAGAGAGGTGCACTATAATTGAAATTGTTAGCCCATTTTCTTTTATGCTAACCATCTTCTGTTATCTCTTGAAGTGATTGGTATCATCAGAAGGAAAGCATTGATCAAAGAATTGGCAGCAGCATATCATGCAGAGTGCCTCACATACTGCCAAGAACTTCTGGAACTTCAGAAAAAAATTGACGAGGCAAGTTGTTTAACCTCACCCATCTCATGCCATTTCTTTTTTTTTTTTTTTTTGAGTCCATGCTATTTTCATATTTTTTTCTGACGAAGTCGCTATTACCATGTCAATGGAACCTTGTTATGTAAATTACTAGCAAGACATGGCATCAGATGTTTTTCTTTTTAAACTGTCCTCATCAGATGGTCACATCTGCTAGCAAGGCGGTCATGGAAAAATGATATTTATATTTCATTTGGGTTCTAGAGAGTTCAATTAGTCCAACACTTAACTGTAGTATTTGGGTATGGCTACAATTATCCTCCTGAATTACATACTGCAAATTAGTTAACCATAGACATGTTTAAGTGAATGCGCATACAGTTGCAATGCAAGCTGAGATATTATTTTGGATGAGTATAAACAAGAATCCTGAACTCTTATTTAAAATTCTATCAACATTTTTGTTCAAGTACTTATCAAATGATTTCTTATCATATGGATTGCTTTTTTTTGCTGTCTACCGATTGTTGCTCCATATAGAATTATTGACTGGTCAGGTTTCGGCCAGGTTCATCTTGTTGGTAGTCTAGAATATAATGGAGATAGCATAGGCTTTGGGTGCCTTAGGCAGCTATTCGGCAATGGTCCATATTGTTTTTCATATTTTCCTTTAAAGAAAAATCTAATGGATATAAGCCAAAATCCTGATTTAGTGCATACATAAAAAATTTGTGTTAGTGATCCCGTTTAGTTGCACACTTTCTCCCTCCCTGTTTGTCTGAGTCAATTAGCATTTAGCATTTAGCATAGAGAAGCCTATGACTTGTTTTGAGTTTGAAATATGAAAGATGAGAACGTAAATTTGTCTTTTCTGCTTCGGTTCAACTTTTGGGGTTCCGGAATAAGTAACTCCAACCTTTTGTAACCTTCCTTTATTATAAAAACTTACATACATGAATCTATCAACACTCTTCTCTATTTTTTTCAATGCACACAGACAAAGTCAGGGACAAATTATTCATGCATTAGAATGTGTTAAGACTGTAGCGCAAGCATGTAGGGACTAGAAAATTGGTAGAATGAATTATCAAATTTATAATCCGAAGAAGTTATATGAAACCAGTTACACTGCATTCTAGTCATTCTGGGGAGATTAGCTTTGAGAGAATTGTTATTGGTAGTCGGATTGAAAAACCTGTTAAGATTGTAAATGTAAGTGAAACCAAACAGAGCTCAAGTCAAGATAGTCTTTTACGAAAGAAGGTTCATTGAGATTGTCAATGTACCATATATCATGTATGACATACAGATTTAATATTTTTTATTTCTTTATTTTTTATTTGGAAAACATGTAAGACACATACAGATTTTTCATGTGTTGAAATTTGGGGGTTTTAGTCAAACACCTTAGTCAGCATCAAGCCATGGATAATAACGCATGAAAGTTATGAATGAACAACTTAATGGAGCAAATTGTCATATATGAAGAGGATAGCTGCAAGCAAAACAATGATGACTGTACTATGGTTTTCTACTTACACAAGCACCCTCTTCCCCACAAATCTAAAATCACAATTGGTGGCATGTAATACATTTGCTCTGTACTTTTTTATCTGATCTGTCAATGTCAATAACACTGTAGTTGGATGATTAACCTTTTTCTTTGAAATACATGCAGCCATTTATGGACATAAAAGTTCCAGACGAGCCGAGGAAAGAAACACAAAGGCCCCCTAAACGACAAAAGAAGTTCCGCTAGCCGCTAGGTGTCTAAATATGATCTGCATCTTGATCATATTCACTAATATGTGCACAAACATTTGAATTTTAAGTTAAATATGTATCTAGCCGTCTTTCATATGTTTCCTAATTTTGCCAAGTACTTCCCGGGGTGGATGATGTTTCCTGGGAACGCTTGCTTCGCCACTTCTCTCGCACCCAATATATCCGCTTTTTTTATTTCAGATGATTAATCAAGAGGAAGTGATGTAAAGATAAACTTTCGAAATAGTTATTCAGTACAGTTGTTTGATTTGCACCAGGATCTTGTATCATCATATTTGTATTGTATATCATCACTATGATTATGAAGCATTGAATTTCAGGGGCTTACTTGGTATTTTGAATATATATATATATATATATATATATGTTGATGTTAAAATCTCATGTTGCTGTCCTAAAAAAGCTGTGTTTCCAAAACTAGAGCCTAGGCAGTAGAGCATGTTAACAAATTGTAGCAGTGTTGTATCTTTTTTTGTATGTAAGCAGCGATTAAAGCTCTATGATTGTGCAAATGGGGAAAAGATCATGGTCAAATGTGCATATGTCATCCTGATCTGGGCATCAGAACAGGAAATATAAAAAGAAATTAATAAATGTTTCTATGGCTTATGACGAGGGTCGATGATTCAGTCATTTTTTCTGGGAATTCTGTGATACTCACTGCTGACTCCCACTTTCTGTCCACCATTCATCTTTCCCTATTTACCAGGGCCATAATAAATTGAGTTCTCAACAATGGCTTGTCTTTGAGGGGCTTTTGGTAATTTCCAATTCACAGCAATTGCTTTTAATGTAAAAGTATTATGTTTTTAGGAATTTTGGTGGAAAATTGTAGTTGGTTATGTTTTGAATAAAGAAATGATAAAGAATTCTTTTGGGAGAATAATAACAAATCTGGTTGAAACCAAAGACTAGATACATGTACGTTCAATTATTTCTTTCCTAGATTGTAATAATAATATTAAAATAAAATATTTTGATGACACATCACTAATATAATATGTTTTTTTGGAAGGATACAAATTTCCAATTTGGAGATATTAAAATAAAGTGTTCCATGAGAATTAAAATAAACCAAAAACAAGATTGGCATTCATCAAAATAAGCAAATCATAATAATAAAGTTATTAAAATGCAATTCATATAAGAAAATCTCATTACTCTACTGGTAAACTGACATAATCGTTCCCTGCATAACATAAGGTTATATACATGAAATATGTTATGTATGTATAACCATACTAAGTTGACAACATACCACCATGCATACGAGCTAGTTAAAGTTAGTTAATAATATTATTCATTCAAAGCCACAGAGCACCAGCGTCCTTTAGGAGCGGAACGAGAGTGCCGTTAATATGACAGGCCATCACCGTCTCGATCCCGCCCAGGAACTTTCCGCCGACAAACACCGCCGGAACCACCTGCTGCCGCCTGCCTGCAAGTCGGCACAGCAGCGAATGAATGGCGCTGCCGGAAGCATCGCGATCGAGCTCCACGATGGTGGGGCCGACGCCTAGACCGAAGAGCAACTGCTTCACCACGTGGCACATGCAGCAGCCGCTGATGGTGAAGACCACCACTGCGTTGCCGGAGACAAGGACGCTCACTTTCTCGCACACGGCTTCCATGTCCATCGCCACCTTGTCTCCCCCGCCGTTCAGCCTGACTGCCGCTGGTAAGTCCTTCTCAACCTCCATTTTAAGTGATTATGTATGTGGGTTGATCTCAACTCCTAATTGATTTCTATTGGTAAGAAGAAGACTGATGGAAAACCAGAAAATTTTGAAGGAAAGCAGAATATTGGGGGAAAATTAGTGAGAATAACAGACTTATATCAGAGATGAAAAATGAAAAGGACTAGGGCTTGCGTTGCATATATAAGCATCACTTTGAGAGAGGGGGGGGGGGTAGAGAGAGAGGGAGAGAGGTACAAGCGTAGCTGCACAGTACCAGGCAAATTGTCTGGCGGCCTTGATTTCTCATACTTTTTGCATTCGATCGGCTTTATCGACTTTTTCTGAAATACTTAAAACGGGGAATCATGTCTCATTGGAACCATTAATAACTGTCTTAAACTGTGTTTTATTGTCGCATGCACAATTCTTCTTCACAGGACACTATAACACACTGTTACACCTACCAGATTTATTCATTACATGAACTACTACCTGCACCAACACCATTTTTTTTAATTGATAGGAATAACTACAAAAGAGGCACTCTCTGGTTCTATTCTGAGACAAGATTTTATATATTCTAAAATTTTGCTATAAAATATTAATTACAGAATGCATTTCCATTAAAAATTTTAAGAAAAATCATAAATGAATGATTGCTTTTTGATGTTTCACTCGGAAATGGATAAGGATTTTAGCATGAACCAACAATAAGGGTGCCATATTTTTGGTCCAGGTGTCTCCTGTTATTATTCTACTCACATTTATTCATTGGGACCATTAGTCCAACGTACTACAAATATCACAACAGAAAAAATTTGCAGTTAGAGTCACCGGAATTACGTGAGAATGAGCAATACATACAAAATATATATATACATGTATATATATTTAGAGAGAGGGTGGGGTGGGGAGGAGAGAGAATGTACAGGCGTCAGCTCACACTAAGAGCTTTTACAGGAGGCGTGATTCAGCATCAGAGCATGAGCATCATCGTTAGTACGATCAGCGATTAATAGCATTAATTAATAGAGGCAGAGAATCATGGGGGCAGAAAAGGGGGTTATTACCGCCGTAAATGAGGAGGAAAGCACCGACAAGCCGACAAACAACGGCTTACACGCCGTCGCTTGACGGTCAGAAGTTTTGAATGCGTTTCTCTCATTTGCAACACCACGACGACATTGCTGACAGTAACGCCGTCTGATAATATCCCCCTTTTCACTCCCTGCCTCTGTTGAAATCTTCTCTTTTTTGCAGATGATCTTCCTTCTTTTGTGTTACTTTTTTCCTTAAATAATTGGAAATTTGTTTTTGGATTAATTTGATTCCTGGGATGGGAAGTGAAAACTCGACCCGATATCAAACGGGGGCAGGATTAACCCAAGTGTGTATGGGGCGGGTCCTTTGGAGTTGAAATTGGTTTCTAGATTGGGCTAAAACTTACACTAATCATTATCGGCATCATGCGGTAACAATAACCAAGAAACTACGAACTATTGAATGATTTGCTAATGGCCAGCAAGAGCAGATAAGGTTATCATTTCATTAGTATGATTCGTTAAATGATTAATTGGATCAATACTCACATAACTTTGAGTTTAGATCTATTTTAATAAAACTTAAGTTAAAATAATTTTAAAAATTGTCAAACTAAAAAAAAATGTAATAAAATAACACCAAAAAATGAATAAATTCAATCGACTATTTTAGATAGCTAAATGTACGCCTGTGCAATAATTTTTTCAATTATATCAGTACATATATTTTTTAATTATAATTAAATATACTATTTAGTCAAATTATACACAAAAATGATATAAGTGTGTGGATTAGGAGACTAGTTAATATAATTTCTTTATAATAATAATAACTCAAATAAATATAGAATGATTTAAAAATAAAAATATATATTTAAATATAAATGATATACCCTATTTTTTTCTGAATATGAAATTTTGTTTTTCACAACAAATTTAGTTATTAATTACTTATTAATTAAGTACTAATTGTCAATCATGTAAATAATAAAATAATATATATTGAAATAAAATCTTATTTAACATAAATAAAATAATCTCTATTAATATAAATTAATGTTTTCATATGTAATATCAAATTGATTAATTTTAATATAAATAATGACATAAAAATTAAGGATAATATATAACTTTTGTACTGTATGATTGAACAATAAAACTAATGTACTCCAATTATTTGCCATTTAAGAAGGATTTTGTGGTTTTATTAGTAATATAGGTAGATGCACTTTAAGTTTCTTAAATAAATTTAATTAAAAATAAAAAATCATACTTTCTCCATTCCAAAAAATAGTCATGTTCTGAATTTTTTTTCGAAAACATGAGTCATGTCTCGATGTTAAAGTCTTTGATTTATTAGTCAAAGTAAAAATTAAAAAAAAAATTCAATTACAAATTTTTAGATTTTAAAAAAATGTATCTTCGTCAAATTAATAAAAAAATAATTACACTCTTAAAAGATATGACACAACTTTAAAACAAATGAAATATTTGTTAATTTATACTCCATGTAACTCAAAATCAGGAAAATTTTAATGGGATAGGAATTATACCCTATGGAGATACTTTTGTTGCATATTTGAGGTTTCATTTTTTATTCCATCATAATTAACACATGCTAGGTATACCTTTTCAATTTTATGATAAATATTTATTTTAGTAAAATAAATTTTATTCCATTATTAACTATGTTTTACAATTTCAAGATATATTCAACGTTAATCTACTAAGATCACTCATGTTTACTCTTTTTAAATTATGGTTCAATATTTTCAAAAATGACATAAAAATTATACGAACAATAAATAATAAAGCTTATTAAAAAAAGCACAACATATTTGACCTTTGTACTTTGTTTACCCGACTTTATTTATCTTAAACTATTATTATTGTTGTTGTTGTTATTATTATTATTATTATTGTAATAAAAATTATTCACCCACCTATAGTTGATATGGCAACTGCTGATTGGTAAGAATTTTAGTCTAGGGTAATAATTATAATTTTACGTTACCTATCTTATTTGATTGATGAAACATCATAGCAAGCACATTTAAATGTGTCCATGATAAGCATATAAGCCGGTCCTCTATTATTATTAGTGTATTTATATTTTTATTATTATTATTTATTATTTTTAAATCTGGGCCAGGATAGGAACAAACCCAGCCCATCTTGTATATTATTATTTATCGAACATATTGTTGGGCCTGATCGAGGGAAAAGGCATGTCCAACTGGCTAGAAAGGATGGAAAGAATAAAATATGAAAATAAATAAATAAAAATAAAAGGTTGCAAAAGAAAGGGTAGCGATGCAAAATATGTGACGGTCACGGGTCATGCCGTCATGGTTGACTACAACGGTTGTCTAACGAGAGTAATCTGGACTCTACCATAGTTTTCTACATAATGTCCAACCTATCATAACAAATAGAACAAGGGATTGAATAGACATTTCCTCTATTAAAATAATATTTTATCAAAAATATTTTTATATAATTATCTAAAATAATATTCCTAATTCTTCAGAATTATATTGTTAATATTATCTGTAAGTTCCATTAAAATTATTTTAGTTGTAAATTTACTTCTGTAATATAATAGACTTTGATAAGTTTACATGCCTCCAATTATTTAGTTTTACCGGAACTAGAATTGCTCTGTAGAATGAAGTGCTTGTAGTATATATAAAAAAATTAAATAAAATATATTTACAATATACTTTTGAATTAATTAATAAGTATCCAAACTAATAAAACATATAGAAAATTATAGTTTTTATAAAAATGTATATCCCGTCTCAAAATGAAAATCATGTTTCTATAATGAATTGATTAATGGTATAAAAAGTTATTTAATATTTTTTTATAATCTAATTCAATACAACTAATTCAATACACAATAAATTTTAAAATTTAATTTTAAATAATCAACAAAAATAAATTATAATTTTTTATATCTAATCTCTTTTTAGTACACATCGTATATTTGTAAAATTGAAGATCATAAATATATATATATATATATTATATGTAAAAAGCAAAGTAAAAGCAAAAAAAATATTTGTATGTTAACAAATTCAATATATATATATATATATTTCCAGAAGAAAAAAAGAAATGTAAAATTCAAAGAAATACAAAATATATCTAAATTATTTTATTATTATAGTATTATTATATATATACTTTGTTACTCTTTGGTGGGCCTCAATGGGCCTTCGAGCGGTAATTTGTGTTCTTACATTACAGAGTTAGAATAATGATAAATTTGATAGAAATTTAACTTTCCAAGTGGACCAAAATAACTTATATGGAATAAAACTTTTGATGGAATCTTGAAATGTGGGTACAATAAGAAGCCAATTTTGAGATGATGAAGTTAGAAGGAGACACAAAACTGAATAAAGCAGCACTAAACCTTCTAAATACACAATTTTATTTTTATTATATATATATATATAGAAACAACATCATTACGCATACAGAATTGAGACGAACCTCCTATCTTTATATTAAACAGAAATTAAAATGAAAAAATGTCTGTGTAAATTTAAAGTGGTGCTGTTCTATTATAACGAGATTAGTAAAATACAAAAAAAAAATATCTAATTTTAAATTTTATCTTAATCTTCGTCTGTTGCTCCCAACCTTACACCTGTCATATGGCGGTTCAGACCTAGATGCCTTGTCTTAATAAAGTTGATACCTAAAATTCGTCAAACTTTTCTATGTTATGACTAATTATGCGTTAAAAACTAATAATAATAATAATAATATTTAGGTAAATATATATTCTTCTTCCAATAATACATGAGTAAAGTGGGAGCTCTCTAGAGTATAATATATTTTTTTATAAATAATATGTAAATAATAGTTGTATAAAAATTAAGTTCTAATAAAATCAAAGATAAAATCTCATACGATACAAGAAAATTCTAACAAAATGGATAATGTCATGTTCCAATTCCATAAATCCAGGTAGCACCAAATGTTGACTAAAACTAAGAAATGTAGCTCAATAAATCATATTGGTCAACTCTTTTTTATTAATTTAATTTTTACCAAATGACCGTGTAGTGTTCATTCAAAATAATCAAAATATAATAATTTGTGAAAATCAACATTAAATTATAAATATGATAATAAACAATTAGACCAAACCCAGTCTGATACAACATTATAATTCAGAAATCAGTTCATTTGATGGATTATCTGTAGCATGAATTCACTTGCCGCACAAATGTTCCAATAATTAAGATAATAATCCCCCTCCCAACAATAAAATTATCTATGTTTTAGAAATCAACATCTCAATTTATTAATTTTTTTATTCAAAAACTAAATTTTTACTAGAACATAAGTGAATTTACTACACTTATTTCTTAAAATAGAGCAACAGCCGTAAAATAATTTTGTATATTATGTAAAATCGTACAAATACATTATTTTTTATCAATAACTATATAAAAAAATAGTTGGCAGAATTTATATAAATATTATTTTTTGTTCAATAATCTTTCTAAATATTCAATTAGATTTTTTTATTCTAATTTTCAAATATTATAATTTTTTATTTTAATAATTAATATATTTTTATATATTGAGGTTTTTTATTTTAATTATTATTATTTAAAATAAATTTTATATAAAATTATATTACTATTTTTATTATAATTTATTAAATTATAATATTATAAATAAGAAATAAATACTAGTTAAGCATAATAAGAGAGAAAGATTAGGTATTTTTTGAGTAGAAGCATAGAGTTTGAGACTTACCATTTCCATCAATAGAAATAATAATAAATAAATTTAATTCTCTGTCCGCATATTAAAATCTTATCCTTTCCTTTCCACAGTTTATAGACATTACTACGTGTCTTTTGTCTATAAATTGTCCCTCTCAATCCTCATTTCTCACTCTCTCTCTCTCTCTAAACATATACGTGTACAGCAGATTCTGTCATCACTCTCTATTCTGTCTGTGCAACCTCATACTTTCTGTTTATTTCTCTCTGTGAATTATAATATCTAAGGCGCTTTTTGGACTATTCCTCACCACAACGAGAAGAGCTTCAGTTTATTTTTTATATAATATTTGTTATCTTGAATTATAGACACACATGCATATACAGAAATGGAAGGAGGAGTACACAGTGTAGGAGCAGATACAACAGCCTTCAGAGACTGTTTATCACTGGCAACGAAGAACCCTTATGTTCTTCGCCTTGCTTTCTCCGCTGGCATTGGAGGCCTCCTCTTTGGCTACGATACAGGTTTTCTCACACACTTACACACTCAAATATATGTACGTATACACACACACACATATACATGTGTGTGTGAATACGTATATGAATTTGGTCATACTGACTCATTTAAGTTGTGAGCAGGGGTGATATCAGGTGCTCTTCTGTATATTAGAGATGACTTCAAGTCTGTGGACAGGCAAACTGTGTTGCAGGTAATTACTGACATTACTCCAATTTAATTTCAATACAAAGTGAAGTATTAAAGAATCTGAACCTCAATTTGCACTAATTTCAATTTTGAATTGAAACTGATTACCTGGTGTAATTAGCAGATTAGATAATGGAAGAAAACCTTTAAGTACAATGAGCCCTTTTATACAATAATAAAATTAAATATATATATATATATATATGTATATGCTCGAACCACAGATTTTGAGTCAAATATGTGCAGTGCATGCTTGATATTGCAATGCCCGACTGGTAATTCAATTATGTAATCTTAAACTGAAATTTAGCAGCCAAAGATTGATCAATTCAGAGCAAACAAAATTTTGAATTAAAAAATAAAATAAAAATCTGCAATTCTTTGATATGTAATGATAGTGTTGATGGATAAAAATACAGGAAAGCATCGTAAGCATGGCGGTAGCAGGGGCCATCATAGGGGCCGCGATCGGCGGCTGGTTGAACGACAAATACGGGAGGCGAAGCACTCTCCTAGTTGCCGATTTCCTGTTTTTCGTCGGAGCCATTTTAATGGCGGCAGCCCCAAATCCCGCCGTCCTGATTGTTGGCAGAGTATTTGTCGGCCTCGGCGTCGGAATCGCTTCCATGACTTCCCCACTTTATATCTCAGAAGCTTCTCCGGCGAAGATCAGAGGTGCTCTCGTTAGCACCAACGGATTTCTCATCACCGGCGGCCAGTTCCTCTCCTACCTCGTCAACCTCGCTTTTACCAAGGTAAAAAGAACATTAACTAAAGACAAAATAATGTTTTTCGTTCTAGCTATATTTTAAGGTTTTTGACTGAGAATAACAAATTCAGGCGCCGGGGACATGGCGGTGGATGCTTGGAGTTGCCGGGCTTCCTGCTCTGCTACAGTTCATACTGATGCTGTTTCTTCCAGAATCTCCCCGCTGGCTCTACAGAAAGGTTCTGGCAATTATAACCTAAATTTTACTACATCTGTTCTAATTAATAAATTTTACTATAAGTCAAGTGAACATGTGACAATTACGATATAAATTGCAAATATCAAGCTAAAATGTCATTAATAATGTATTGGTGTTCTGTGTTTAAGCAGGGTAAAAAAGATGAAGCCGAAGCAATACTGAGAAGAATATACTCAACGGAAGAAGCCGATGTTGAAATACAAGCCCTAAAAGAATCGATCGAAAAAGAAGCTGTCGAAAACGGGTCATCTGAGAAAATCAACATTCTAAAACTATTACAGACGAAGACAGTTCGAAGGGGACTTGTTGCAGGTGTCGGGCTTCAGGTTTTCCAGCAGTTTGTCGGTATAAACACGGTGATGTATTACAGTCCGACCATAGTTCAGTTTGCCGGAATTGCATCAAACCAAACAGCACTTCTCCTCTCACTTGTAACTGCTGGTCTGAACGCCTTTGGTTCCATTGTGAGCATATACTTCATCGATCGGACGGGGCGGAAGAAGCTGCTAGTAGCAAGTTTATGTGGTGTTGTGATCTCGCTTGGGCTTTTATCAGCTGTGTTTCATGAAACGACGACGCATGCTCCGGCCGTGAGCACAATGGAGACATCTCATTTTGGTCCGTACACGTGCCCTGACTATCGTTCGGCTGGACCCTCCCCTGTTTGGGACTGCATGAAGTGCCTGAAAGCTTCTTCTCCGAGCTGTGGGTTCTGTTCATCGTCCAAGGACAAGGTACAATTCATTTAAACCTTGCATGTCATGAAGAGAATGTAGAACTGTTTTTGCAGAAAGGATGCCTTGGTCTTTTTATATGCAAAAATGAGTGTGCATATATCATTGTTCTATCAAAAAATCATATTTACTGTTGAATTCTCTACAGCTGCTTCCTGGAGCATGTTTGATATCGAACAACACGGTTAAGGATGTTTGTCATGGAGAAGATCGGGAATGGTACACGAGGGGGTGTCCTAGCCGCCTTGGATGGTTAGCCCTAATTGGGTTAGCTCTCTATATCCTCTTCTTCTCACCAGGAATGGGGACGGTTCCATGGATTGTCAACTCTGAAATATACCCTCTCCGTTTCCGTGGAGTCTGTGGAGGCATAGCCGCAACAGCCAACTGGATATCGAACCTGATTGTGGCGCAGTCGTTTCTATCCTTAACAGAAGCTATTGGGACATCATGGACATTCGTTTTGTTTGGAGTCATTTCAATCGTGGCTCTGTTTTTTGTACTGGTTTGTGTGCCCGAAACCAAGGGACTTCACATTGAAGAAGTGGAGAAAATGCTTGACAGTAGAGCTTTGCAGTTTAAGTTTTGGGAGAAAAGATCTCATGTGGTGAAGAAAAGCCAGGAAGTGTGAAGATGTTAAGTTTGTCAAAGACCTGGAAATTCCTAAATATTATGAGCGATTTTCCAGAAATTCTACTGCTAATTTATTCAACTTGCAATAAAACTTAAATTGATACATGAAAACTTAGATTGCTTGCCTGAAGACCAAAGCAATATGTAAACTTTTTCCGTGTCTTTAAACTGACATTGTCTCAATAAAGACAATAAAATCACATGTAAGATCTAGGCAATTTGCTCAGCAAGACTGAGAATCTTGAGATGCTTCTTTTTCCTCAGTTCGTGAGGGACTGGGCCAAAAACACGGGTCCCGATTGGCTCACCTTGCTTATTGATAAGTACAACCGCGTTGTCGTCAAACTTGACTTCACTCCCATCGCAGCGGCCACGTGGCATCGCAGCACGAACTACAACTGCACGACAAACATCTCCTTTCTTCACTTTCCCACCAACGTGTGCTTCCTTGACGGATGCAACTATTGTGTCCCCCAATCGAGCTCCCTTTCGCCCCTTCAGTGCTTGTATGCACATCACTCTTTTAGCCCCTGAATTATCCACCACTTTGAGGTTGGTCCTCATTTGTATGAATGTCCTTGTTTGCTGGACAAACACATACCCAAAGTCGCATCAGTTGACATTGAAGACACACACGTAGTAAAAACAATAAATTTGGCCCATGTTTCAAAATTTCCAAAAGGAGGTGTTATTCATGCAGTAAACAGGATAATCACAGAGGTTTGGGCATACACTCGCTTATATCTTTAAAAACTAAACAACATTCGCGCCAATACAACAGAACACATTGAGAAAAATTCAGATATTAAAATGCAATCAAAAGAAAATAAATCGTAGGTGCTGATTAAAGGTTGCACTCTTGTACAGAACCAAGAAAAATAAAGATACTAACTTGAGATAAGAAATCCACATCTGTGAGCTGGGATGATGACTTGCTTGCCCCAAGAGCATTGTTGTTGAGACCACCGAGAATTGAACGACCAACTGATGTTTCAGCCCATGTTGACACGAGAATGTTAAGTTACTCAGACGTGCAAGATTGTCACTACATTAAACTACTTATCAGATGTCATGCAAATAAAAATGATCATCCAGAGCCCCATACTGAAGAAAAAGGAAAATGAAATGATAAGTTTCACAGGTCGATGTCGATAACAATGCATTGCTTGAGTTGGCTTCAAAACTTCTGACATTGTTTCAATGGCCTCAACCTAAACATTGGATGCTTAAGTGGTTTACAGTGAATCTTGAACTGGTCAATATATGTCGCATACTTTGAAGCCGGTAGGCTCTACTCAGGGCTTTCAAAGAAATACGAAATCTATTTGGGCAAAGAAAGTCCAGTCTGAATAGTTATTCCTCATAAAGACAAGAACACAACCAATCGATAACAGATTGCATAAAGAGTAGGTGGAATTCATTTTTTTTCTTACAATGATGTTCCCCTGCTAATTGCCGCGATCTATGAACTAAACAGAGATGCGAATTTCTTTCCTAACAGACTTAATTCATACTACGATAAGTGATAGCTGAGGGATTCTCACTACCTGAAGCACTAACATTAACATGAAGATCAATAACCTCCAGCAATCTAACTTTCTTCCTAATAAACCAGACAATTTTCTCATACTAACAAAAATGTGAAGAAAACCCTACATCATTTCCAATCCAATAATATGATGAACAGCGTAAAGAATATCGAAAACTCTGAAATTCATGTCCTCCATTACAAACAAGGAATGAATGCCATAAAAATAAAAAGAACCCCAGAAGTCGAACTATCCCTACTCTTTTAAGATATGAAAATACTGAACAAATATAGTGACAGAGAATGAATCAAAGTTGCAGAGCAACGAAAAGATACATACCACGAAATATCTTAGAAGAATTAGAAGCGGCCATCTAACAAAGCCCGATTCGAATTCGGAGAACAAATAAAGTGCTCGATTATTTTCCTTCTGATGTCCAGAAAATACAGAAAACATTAGTCTGAAATTACGAATACTCAAAACACATAAATTTTAGAACCTATCGATACTATGAATAAAATACGTAGAACGAACTCCGTGTCACTCTGTGGGAGCGCGGTGGTTAGATGAAGGCGGCAGAGGCGGCGATGCGGCGGTGGTACGGGTGTGGAGTGAGAGTTGAAAAACCTGCAAAACAAAAATACTGGACAAAAAATGTAGCTGAAAAATCTCAATTGGGCTGGGCTTAAAAAATTAAATAATGCAGAAATCAAACAGTCCAAAAGTACTTTGGGCTTCTCTATGTACTAAACTGTAGTGTGACCCTGGATTTTAGAATCTTGTTGATGCGGCCCATTTAGATTTATAGTACATTGCCCTAACTTCCAATAAATTTGTGTCACATATTAGAAAAATATATATATATATATAAATTAATTGACCATTATTATTTTTTACTAAATACAAAGTGAAGGAAAAAAAAAACAAAGTTAATGGGATATTTTGGTATTTATTTATTTAATTCTACGTATTTACTTATCTAGCCGGAGAATACAAATATCAAATCAACCACTTTATTAAATTGGACAAACCATTGTTTTCATAAACGGGTGCCTGGATTGGTCTTAAACATTACAAAACAAAAAAGTTGTGGTTGAAACGGTTAAAATCGGTCCGTTTGTCCAATTGATTTTTCTATTTTTCAATTAAAATTAAAACTTAAGAAAATAGAAAAAAATATTTTATGGAGTATTAATATCATGTTTTAAGTTATGTATTTACAAAAATTATTTTTTTGTGAATGTTAATACAATGTATGTGGTAACACAAAAATAAATAAATAAACAGTAGGTTATTTTTAATTTTCCAGTTAGATAGTGGTCCGATCAATCCAATTGATTTAACCAATACTCGATAGCTCAACCGATTCGATCTCCAGTCCAATTATAAAAAGATCGGGACAAACCAACAAATAATTAAGACTTGATACATACTACATGTAATAACATGTCTCATTGTAGAAGTTTCTAAATTTAACCCCCATCAAGCTTACCAATGAAATGAAGAACCTCATACAATACATAAATGAATGAATCTCATGTGAAATGGTTGCACGTGTGACATGATTTAAGGTATTACTTGAGTAACTATAAAGTATTACTTGTTTAACTATAAAGTATTACTATTTTTTAAGATAACTAATCAGCAGTAATACACTTAAAAATTAATAATAATAATTTTAGTTAAACAAGTATACTTTATACTTAAACAAGTAATACCTTAAATCGTGTCGCACGTGCAACCGTTTCACAAGAGTTTTTGCGTACATAAATTACGTTATTATTACATTTTGATGTAACAAATAAATAAATAAAAAGATGAAGAAAAGGAAAAAGGAAGTAACATGACAAATTTGAATGAAGCAAAGTAAGAAAGCTTTAGAAATGATGCATTATGGGCTTCTTAAATTAGATAGCAGCCACATTCCTTCATAAAAGCTCACCTCATAATTGCAAGACAACCAGCACTTAATTGTCATACAGCCGACAGCACAATCATTTCCATGTGCAAATCCCTTTGCTTCAACATGTCTGATTTTGAATTCTTTCTTCTTCTTTTTAATAGAGTTCAACAACATATACATAAACTTTAATATTCGTCGAACGAGCATGATGCAACGATAAAGTATAGAATATATATATATATATATATATATATATATATATATTTTAGTAGAAATTTGTAATGACATATTTAGCATGCATGAGTATATATAAGTTCTATTTTTATGAAAATATTGGTGGTATTTGTGATAATTCAAATGAATAAGAAATATTTTACTAAATTTTAAGTTGAAAAATCAAGGAATATTGTACCAAACTTCAATGCACTTATTTTTACTTGATTAAACATAGTGATACATGGTTGCAAGAAATATATAGATGATTTAGATGACAAAATATAGAATTACTTGATTTAAAACTATCACAAGAAATTAACATGTTGAATACATGACATAACTAAAATTATAAATTCAAAATTTAAATCGATCCTTCATGATTTTAATCTTATTTCTAATTATAATTTATGAATGTTATATCGATATTCACCCTAGATAAATATTTGGAATGATAAATAATTTAATAAAATTAGTCCAACTAAAATACAAGGGGTCGCTAATTCTGGAAGGAAACTATTCCTTAGTCAACTTATCAAAAAGGTTGCAATCCAAATTCAGTGTACTGTAGTAATTTTTTTGAAAATTTTCGAGGGAACCCGATGTACAATATTTCGACTATTTTTCATCACATATATATATATATATATAATATGATAAAAAGAATTGGGTGCATTGTATATGGAATGCAGGAGAGAGAGGGTAAAAAAGGGAAGGAAAATGTATATTGAGTGAAGCAGAGATGAAGCTGAAAATAGCATACCCAACAACAATTTTAAGCATAGACTTTAATTATAGTGTCTCATTATTGTCTCGTGACTTCTGTCAACTCTTTTTACTTTTTTTTTTTTCTGTTTGTACGTCTAACTAATAATAATTCATGCATACTAACAAAATGGTACCTTCCTTCCACTCCTTTCTTTTCTTTTTCTTTTTTCATTTTATTATTAATTTTTTTGGAAAAACTTAAAGAAACTGCTTAGATATTATCCTCGTCAATAACTAAATGTTCATCCGTGTCATGTACGTGATATGATATATTTTATTATATTAATAGTTTATAGTAAAAATTATGTTTATTATTATTAAAAAATATACATAATTTATCATTTATATCAATTATATTTAAATAAGTATTATTCAATTTAAATATAGCTTGTTATATTAATTTTTTTTATTTTTGTAAATAAGCTTTATTAAATAATAAAGTGTACAATATTTTAAAGTGAATTTTGAATTGGCCTTGTACTTAATATAAATATTTAATTTACTAAAAGTTATTGAAATTAAATAATTAATTATAATGTTATATAAATTGATAATATAATATTTTTGTATTTTTATAAAAAAATTATTTATATTTTTAGTTCATATAAAAATTTGGTGTACTATTTATTCACATCCCTCACATATATTAAAATTTTAAAATTAATAATTCAATACATAAAAAAATTATATTCCATAATTTAAATATAACTATTTATTTCATATATATATTTAAAACGAAAAAGTTATTTGAAGTTTTAAATTTTAATTAAAAAAAAGAAGAGAAAGTGTGACATATCTCAATTAATTATATATATATATATATGTAAAGAGAAGAGAAAAACAATTTATCTTACAGTTCTTTTTTTATATTATAGAAGGATAGAAGATTTGAATATCACGTAGATAAATATTATATTTAATTCTCAGGCATATTCGAAAAGTATATGATACATTTTAAAATTGTCAAATTTAATTTAATAATTGTTTTAAAAAATTAATTTTTTTAATAAATTAAAAATTTATCCCAAAATTATTAACCTTGTTTGATCTAATTATTTTTTGTCGCGTGCTCCTGAAACTTTATTTGTGGGGTTCTACCCTTTGGGAGGTCTTTAATCTATTTAAATAGATATTAATATAATTTTTCAAATTATTGAATTATTAGATAATTTTAAAAAATTTATCAGATAATTACAAAATTTTATTTTGTTAAATATTTATATATTAATGTTGTATTATGATTTTAATAATTGTTCTTTTAAATTTCTGAAATACCTTTTTGATTTTATTATGTTTTCTAGATATTTAAAATAATGTTTCGAATTCAGATCATGGCTTTCATTTCAAAAAATTTAACTTATGTGTGTATAGTTTTTATTTTTTTAACAATTTTCTAAAACAATTTTCTTTTTATAAATTTTGAGAATTTTTCATCATTTTTTCTTTCGGGAAAAATAAATAAAATTATCAAAATTTATAAAAACAATTTGAAATTGTAAATTCTCGATTTATTGGAATGTGTTTTCATAATTTTTTTATCAATTTTTCGATAATAAAATAGTTTTCATTTTTAAATCACAATTATTTATTAGTTTGTAGTCAAATTCTTAGTTGATTGGCTAAATTTTTTGGAAAAAAATTAATTTATTTTAACGAAATATAAGGTGGGGATAGAATTATTATACATTTGTATATTTTGGCTATGAAAAGGAGGAGTAATATTTTAATTTATATAAATAAAAAATAGTAAATAATAAAAAGAGTGGAGTAATATTGTAGAAAAATGAAAAAGTAAGGGGTAGTTATGTAATAATAGAAGAGTAATAGAGTGATGATGCTTCACGAAGACCGCGACACGTGCAGTGTATGGTCATCAAGAAGTCAGCTCCCAATGCCTTGAATCTATCCCCACTCAGACATAGACACGTGCCCATGCCTTCTTTTTCTATTTCCCTCACTTTTTTTATTAACAAAAATATCTCTCCAGTCCTTTGCTCCAAATGCTCCCGCTTTGTTTGGATGGACCACATTATCAAACTTTCATTTATTCTATTATGCCCCCTCTTATTTATCGGAATTTTTAATTTTTCCCCACAATAATTTTCAAATATATTTTTAATAAGATTTTTATTTTTACTTTTTATATAATGTTCTTCACAAATTGGAACTAAATCCGGAAAAAAGGTACCTTTATTGATTGTTAGATTATTGACTAGAATAAAATGAAATAATTTATGCCATTTG
The DNA here is from genome assembly GCA_028749325.2 of Caryopteris x clandonensis. Lineage (NCBI taxonomy): Eukaryota > Viridiplantae > Streptophyta > Magnoliopsida > Lamiales > Lamiaceae > Caryopteris > Caryopteris x clandonensis. Next base: position 5,086,450 of record JAPYKT020000011.1, read on the forward strand.
ATAATTAATATCATGGATTGGCTGTACATTTAAAGTTGGTACATAATTTTAAATTTACAAATATAAGTAATATCTCTATTGGAAAGAGACCTCATGCAAATTTCCACCACAAAAGCCATGCTTTATGTAAGCTCTACAACTTTGATATCCTTATACTTCATGTTTTGGATCATGTAACAACGTATGTTATTAAAATAAGTTTTTTTTTTCTATTGTCTATTATCTTTACTCGCACACATTATATATGATGTCATTCATTCTTAATTGCTTGAGAGCTCTCCATAAACGAGAATAGAAGAAAAATCGTCTTTCATCTTAGGTGGCACACACCAAAAATTTCAATTCGTTCCATGCCAACACAATCTCAAAAGGTCTCTCAAAGCTTAACTACACAATCCCATACAACCTTATGATAGTGCTTTTTTTTTTTTTTTTTGGTATGATCGGTTGATTCATATTTCTTTTTATTTAAAAGCACGTCAGGAGCAATTCTATGGTCCATATGGCTAAGTTTTTAGGAGATCTTGAAACTATATAATTTAGAAGAGCTAATTTTATTTTAAAAACAATACTAATAATGTAGAATGAGGTTGTGCTGATTAATATGTAGAATGAAGAAGATTCTGCCATATCAAGAATATTCTTTTTTTTTATTTGGTGCTCAAAAATAAGTTTTTCGAAGAATTGTTGATAATGAAAGAAAGAGTTCATTAAAAAAAAGATAATGGAGTAATGAATTGGATAACTTGTTTTTGTGTGACAATAATATATCAATAGAAAATATTAAAAAATCTAAAGTGTTGATTATTGATCGGAGATATTATTATAAGAAGATATTTTGTAAAAGAAAATTATATCCAATTATTTAGGTGAATTTTCTAAAGTAACAATTGAGCTAAAAGAACATGAAATTGTTGTGAAGAAAGCAGAATAATTAAAGAAAAATAGTATTATTATAAACTTATATGACAATAACTTGGAATAATAGAAAAAAAGTGTGGAAGTAGAAAGAGCACTTTTCTGGAGAAAATGTTTCCAAACAGCGCTGTACTGGAAAATATCTGCACGTGCCGTTTGAGTCCCTCTTGAAAAGCTGTTATCTCCACATAAATGTACCTTTAACAGCTTTTTCCCATCTTTTCTTTTTTTATATATTTACCCTCACTACCCTAACACCCCTTTTTAATTTTTTTACCAAAAACAAAAAAGAATGAAAAAAGTTTATATAAAATAATATATCAGAAAAAAGAGTTGGCTTCGTTTTAACCGGCAACTGACTCAGTCTGGAATAGCGAGAACACACCTTAACTGAGTTGGTGCTAAATCTAGCACAAAATTTTAAATTGGATTATTTAATTATTTGGGTTATGGTATCTCGAGCTGGGGGACAGTAACATGATTTGGATAAGAATCATAGTACACACCTCTTTATTTTAATATTAAACTCTCTCCTTGTTCTAACATTATATAGTACCTCATCCACTTGCCCAGTTTTATTTCATGCCCGCCGCTTGTAACTCCTCCCTTCCGGTTAATAGTAGTAAATTATAAAATTAATCTCGTAATTATAGAACATTGCAATTTTAGTTCTGTTTAAATATAAATTTACGATTATGTTTCATAATATTTTTAATTTTATGAATTTAATTCTAATTTTGCAATTTTTTTGGGAATTTTGGGAAAAATTAGAAATTTTATTGGAATTTGACATGTCCGTCTTACGTGTTTTTTTTCGAAATTTTTTTTACGTGACTTTTAACTTTTCACACAATTTGCAACAAAAAAAAAACATACACACAACAAAGCAACATAAAAAAAAAATCAAATAACTGTTTTCTTAAATGAACAACCTGTAAGTATTCAAATGTAAATAGTTAGGGTTTTTTTATCACTTACGAGTAGTTCCTCTAAAGAAGACAACCATTTTCTTTTAAAATATTTTAAATTTCTTTTTATTTATGTTGCATATTCTTTTATTGTGTTTGTATTTTTTTTTTTTAGGTTGTGTGGAAATTAAAAACCACATCAGAAAAGTTTCGCCGGAAAAGTCACATGAAACGCGTATGTCAAATTCCGAAAAAATTCCAATTTCCAACCAAATTAGAACTAAATTTATGAAATTAAAATTGTTATGGGACATAATTGCAAATTCACATTTGGACGGGACTAAAATTGCAAACGTCCTATAGTTATTGAACTAATTTTACAATTTACTCACTTAATAATCGTTTTTATTAATCACTAATATATAATACTCGTATTTTATTTTATTAACACGTTATACTTTCTCACTTTAAAAAAAAAATCTTTAGATCAAACATGAGGTTGTGATAAGTTTTCATTAGATGCTAAATCAAATTCAATCATCGAACTAAATGAATATGATATTTTTTTAAGTGCATTTAAGTTTAAAAAATAAAGTGTATATAAGTATGTAACACATTCGTTAACAAGTTAAATGTAAGAATTTTTTCTTTTTTTTTTTTTAATTTATCAATCAATGATTTCATTTGATATTATATAATTAATGTTATTGCAAAGTGAGATAGAATTGAAGATGAGGGGATAATAACATAATTGTAATAAAGGAATTTGAATGGGAGACGATGGGAATTTGGGTAGCAGATAGACATGGAGACAGAAATGTGGTCCAATATGAAAGTGTATTTAACGTGAAAGCAAAACAACTGTTGATCTGGGATTTTAATGTCTGCTGCAAATTTATTCATCCTCAGGTGGGGTGTGTCGATTTATTTATTCATTCAAGCCCGGCCCGACCCCCCCTCCTTGAAAAGGAAACAAATTCAATTGCTTTTATTGGGCTTCACAATGAAAACGATGTCAATCAAGTATTACAATATCATCTTCCTTCTTTTTTATATCTATTTTCTTTTACTGCAATTTTCAAAATAATTCTTAAATTAACAAAAGATTGTATTGCAATCAACGGATGAGGGTTCAATTTTTAGTGGTTACATGACTTTGACGAATAATTCTAGTGACTTATTAAGACAACGACGACTTGGGTGATACAAAATATTGTCGCTTTTACCCATTTAATTTATTAATCTTATAATTTATTGTACAAAGTTATTAATTTTGTTTAACCTGCATTTTTGTGTTTCAAGCGAGTTATCTTTATCGGATTGTTTAATTAATTATATATTTATTATAGTGAATTATTTTTTGTCTCATATTATGAATTTCAGGCCAATTCATTAGCGTAATTTTTATTTTAATGTGATTGGATAATAGTCCTTTATGATAAAAAAAAAAAAAAAAAACTCTCCAACTATATCAAAGTAAATAAACAAATAAAATACTTAAATCTATTTAAATTATCTAATGTATTCCCATTAACAAAATTCTTGATACGCCACTGGCAGCCACCCCTCTTGAACATAAATTAGGCTAAAATTTATCATAAATACAAGATTTCAACCAAGCCCTCAAGATTGATAATTGTTATAGTTGGTTACAATAAGAGGGAGTTCTTGTTTTCAGAATTTTTATTTGTACTTTTGCTTCTACACATTGAGTCAATTTCTTGTGCATCAAATGTGGATCGTGCAACTCAATGAATAATATTCTATAAATAAATTAGAAATACATTTTTTGATAAACAAGTAATACTAGTAATACTTTTCAAAATAATAGGTAATACATTTTGAATGTACAAATAATGTGTTCCAATAGCAATATTTTTAAATAAATAAATAATATTTTTATTTATACAATTATAACTTAAATTGTATGGTGCAATCGATACACATAAATTTATGCGTTACATATTTAATTGCCATTCACATAACTATTATTATGTTTTTAGTGTATACTAGTGTGAGACCTGTGCGATACACAAAAAATATTTTTTCTTTATATTTTGTAATATAAGCATATATTCAAGTTATATAATATATTGTAAAATGTATGAATTTGTAATTCAGTTCTCATTCACAAATTGATAAGCATGATATCCACGATTAATAGAAGGTTGAATGAAATTATTATTTTTTAAAATAGAGATGTGAGCAGATTAAAGAAAATAAAGATTTGTACATATCTCGTAAAAATTGTCAATTACACAGTCAAATTAGGGATAAAAATTTTAAGCAAATCGCCAATTAAATATAATAATATCACAAAATTTGAAATTAGATGAAAACATATACTTAGAAAGCTAATGAATAATCGCACAATGGTTATAAATCAAATGATTAGCAGATCTCAACAGAAAATCATAAGAACAATCAAACGAAAATGAAAGAGATGGACGAACTTTTCGTTTAAAAATAAGAAAGAAAAATAGTTAAGAAAATAAAATTTATTTATAATAAATTGAAAGTAATATATGAATAAAAAATCTAAAAATAAAATAAACCTGAAAATAATATTTTGAAGAGTGTAGGCTTTGGCAACAACTGAAATATGACACATATTGTTATACTTGTCTTACCATTTATAATCTTGATAAAATATATAGAAAGAAGAGAGAGACAAAAATGATAAATAATTTTAAATTATGGTAAGATCGGTGAAAGTTTAATTTTATATTTGACAAAATTAGATTTTATTCATGTGATTGGGTGGTGTTGATAGATTAAATTTTAGGAAAATTGTTAATGACTTTACACAATATAATGAAACTACAATGATTTACATTTCCTAACATATATTTCAATGTTTATTTCTTATTTTGAATATATTATGAGTTAACAAATTTTTCTTAAAATTCGAATTTGTTTATGTTGAACAACATAAATTAAGCAAATCTCGAAGATTTTTTTATATTAATCTATCCAATTAAATTGTAATAATTTATCTTAAAAGAGTTCCAAAAATAAATATAGTTTTACATTTATAGGGTGGAAATTTAGGTCAGATTACAAATTTTAAATTTTTTTTACTTATATATATATATAAATATATATAGATTATTGTTTCGTAGATTTTATAAGATCGTGCGAGTTTAATTGATTTGATCAAATGATTCATGAAGATCGAATCATATATTTATTAGATTTCATATATTTCTTGAATTTCAGAATTTAGTGATTTGATTAATATTCGATAAAATATCTAAATTTCAAATCATATATTAAATGCAGTAGTATATTCATCTTGATATTATCTTATTTTGAAACACCTAAATTTGTGAAAATTTTTAGATTTTGAAATCGAAACAAAATTTTTAGAATAAAAATGTTCAAATTTAATTTAATAATAATATATTTATTCTACATTAAATAATAAAGTTTAGGCGGAAAAATAAAATTGAAAAAAAATCATTTTGTTTATATATATATATATAGATAATATCACTGCACACGGTGCAACAAGTTCTATAAATTTCATATAACATGCCCATTGTTTTTAATTATATTAATATATGAAATATATATAAAATAGTTTTATTAATGAACAAGTGACATGTATGATATAGCTAGAATAATATATATAATGATGTAACGGCACATTCCAACTATATTTTAGGCCCATCAGCAAAGTCCATTACAGAAGTCTTTTGTGAGTACCCTTTTGAGGAATAAATTAAAAATACATAAGAATGAATTGATATTCTTTTCCTACTGAAATAGCATGATTTATGTCACTGTACACAATTCATTGTTCACTTTTGAATATGTTTAACGTACTGTATAATTGCCCTAAAATCCAATCAAAATCGGGTCTGGTTTTATATTATGGGGGGTAGGGGCAGACCGGCAGAGTGGATGGAGAAGAGAGACCAATAATGTGTGGTTGCTGGTAATGGCCCATCATATATGATATAACCCACAATCAAAGTAATAATATTATAAAGGGTGAAAATGGGAGGAGAAGACACACATCATTAACCGTACGGACAATATTAGTTAAGACTAAACAATATCCTTAAAAGCCATCTTTGTAGGATGAATTATTGTAAAATATTAAATGTGGAACCCCAAATTACCTTTCTTAAATCTTAAATTTTAGTCTGGGCTTTGGGGGGAATGAGTGAGCAAACTTCTCAACTTCACATTTGGGTGGTGGAGAACACCCTTTTACTTTTTTACTCCACTTTCGGGAACTTATGTTTTTAATTCCACACACACACACACACATATGTATTGATGATATTATAACACACACCCATTATATTTGTATATGTAAATGCTTGCTTATTTCTTCAACATTTATTATGATATTGGAACGAGAAAAATATAATTTTAATCAAAATTTAAATTGACGTTTGGAATTTTTATTGAATCAATTTCAATGTAAAATACTAAAATTTTATATTATAACATCATACAATTTGATGCAAAGTAGGAAGTAAGATTAAGTTAGTTGACTTTGGTGAAAAACCAAACAAAAAGCTCTAAATTAAGACTTTGCAAAGATTCATTGCACCAAATCATTATCACTTTTTTTATTTTTTTATTTTATGAAATAGTGAAATTGAACTGTATTACGCACTAATGTTACTATCCAACTTTGCACGTAGGAATTGGGTGTCTCTATTGCCACATTTTTCTAGAGGTGCCTACCCCCCCCCCCCCCAATAGTTTCTAGACAACCAGCTAGATGTCCTGTAATTTTAGTATTGATGACAAGTTCTTGTTATTATCAAAATAACACCATAAATAATTAAAATACAATAAATAAATATGTATTATTTAATTAGAGGATTAAGACAAATTTGATTATTAAACAAAAAAATAAAATTTCCAGCAAATTAACTAAACATGTTTTTCTTTTGATTAAATGCATATTATAAATGTAAGACGACGGATAATATATGTATATATATTTTCAAAATACATACATATCAGAAAAATAAAACATAAGATTGAAACATAACAAAAGTTAAGAAATAATTTGAATGTTAGTTGATTATTTTTGCGTCACGTACTTTGGAACTTAACATAAATAAGAATAAGACAACATTAAAATGGGAGGAGATTAAATAGGGATTCTAAGTTTATGATACTTTATTTTCCCCTATTGGTTGCAAATCAAAACCTCTTTCAACACAAACTTTGACAACACCTGTGACGTCAAATTATAATTTATTTCCGGCGACACATTTTGCTTTTTAACTTTCCTCACGTAGCCCTTGCTCAACATTTTTACAATTAATGTAGTTATAGCTTCATGTTGTGGTTTTCTAGGTCACATATATTTGAATTCGGATCGAAATTTGGAGATTCTCATGTGGAAATGAAAATTAAAAATCTTTGGATCGAATTAAAAAATCAAAAAGATTTTATATAAAGATTCGGCTCCAATATGAAATAATTTTGAACTTAATATCCTAAGACTTATGATATATTTGAATTGGACTTAAGTGGGGTGCGGGAAATTTTAACTTTATAATACTGGAAATAAAGTTTAATAGTGACAATATTTGTTTCATTTGCTATTGTATAGGGTAGGATTTAACTGTGGATGTCACGTAAATATTGTAAAAGATAGGTAATTGTAATATTATATTTTGTTGGCAATAGTATATGTTTATCATGGTACAAAGTAGGTATCTATGTATATTTGGGTAGGATTTAATTTAATTGAAAATTTTGATTTTACTATCTGGACCGAGTATTTTGACATTCAAACTATTTCCAAATGAAGGTTGGTCCAAACACACTCTTAGAGTTTTTTTCAATTTAAAAACCCTTTATATTAATGGAGATAAAGATTAATACTCAAAAATAATACAACACTTAAAATAATGCAACATTAAACTACTTTAAATTCTTAATATATGTCATATACTAATAAATATAAGATCAGCATATTATCAAAATAAGATTGCATTCTTCTCTCAAATATGTTAAATCTGTAGTACTACAATAGTAATATTTTTCATAAATCTATTAAATAACAATAGTATTATATATTATTAAATGTCATTTGCATATGTTACTAATTCAACAGTAGAATATTATAGAAATAAATATATAAATTAAAGAATTTTTAAAAAATGTAAAAAGTTATAATCTTGTTCCTTTGGCTTGAGGCAACAAAATTTTTATTCGAGAAGGTTCGATCCAAAGAAAATCATACAATTATGGATATTTTTTTTTTGAATTTAATTCGATAATCTCTAAAATTCATGTTCACCCCATGTGAGGAGTAAATAGGAAAATGTTAGTGGGCGAAATGTAAAATAAAGAAAAGTTAAAGGAGTTAGATGTAAAGAGAGGGAACGGCGCAGTGTTTGTCCTTCCCGATAAGCCCGCTGATTTGCTCCAATCTATTTAATCCATTCCTTATTAGGGCTTTTGATCTTTTAATCCATTGTAATTCTCTGTAAAAATATTTCCCACAAATTTCCAATAAGCGAAGATTAAACCCTAATTTCTACTTTCCTTCGTCATCCATAATTCACCAAACCTACTTTGCCCCCTATTTTTTGGTGGAATTTAAAGCATTTTTTGTTTTTTCTGAGCATTTTTACTGGACTTTGGAGTTCGGAAAGTTGGGAGATAAGGAAGCAACTCCACTGGAATTTCGGGTAAACCCATTTTACAAACTTCAAAGTCGGGTCATTGGCCTACATATATCCTATCCTCCATTCTCTTTTTCCCACTCACATTTTGGTTTCCGATTTACTCGCACCATTTCTCAGGTAAAGGGTTTTTCAATTTTATTTCGCAGAGAGAAGAAGAAACGTACATGTTTAATGCGTGTTTCTGTTATAAATATTTAAATATTTAAGAAAAATATTTCCTGTCTTGAACTCAAAGAATACGTAATTTTTGTGCCCTTGAAGATCTTTATAAAATTTTCCGAGTTTATTGAGTCAATTTCTTTGTTTTTATTTTTTTTATTTTTTATTTTTTTAGTTTTAGCTCGGCAAATCTAGAGCTCATGATCTTGTAATAAACTTTTCGTAACAGTTGAAGATTTTGTTTCCCCCGTGAGATATCTTGTGATCATGTTTATGTATTGAAGGACATGATGGGAGCTGATCTGTTGAATTTTATAGTTTTATGAAGAGGGAGAAAGTGCCCCAAAGTGTCACAGATCCAACAGTTCCTGGATTTGTATTCTTTGTCTTTGATTGTGTTTTTCAGACAACAAATGTCATACTTAATTAATATATGCATTAGCTAGTAATTTCCAGACAACAAAAAATATTATTTATACTTCTTGTAATCTCATTTTAGATTGAGGTAAATATATAAGGTAGTAATTTTTTAAAATTTTTTATAAGAAAGAAATCTATTTTTCACAAGTACTTACGAGTTGTTTTTCTGCTTGGTTGGTCTGTAAGCAGATAGCCATTATGCTATATCTGCAATCTCTAGGGTCAGCTTCAACCAAGCTTTAATTACATTGCCACTCTCACTCTCTCTCTAGCACCTGTCTCTTTCCCTCGGTCTGAAAGAAACCAAATTTTAAACTAACGATAAATCATGGTTTAATTTATTATATGTTGTTACATGTAAGCGAACAAGGCCAAAAACATTGGAATTTAAGCTTAAAGTTTCGTTCTTTAGCTTAATTTCTATTAATTTATATTGTTAGGAGAAAGAAATTAAAAGCAGTGTTTGTACATTATTCTTCTTTGTTCCACCCTTTCCCTCTTTCTTAGCATCTGATTCTTTTCTTCTTTCGTTGGGGGGGGGGGGGGTTAAGTAGATATATGTGGTGGTTAAAGTTTTGACTGTTTTAATTTTCTTTCATCTTTTGATATTTTTTTTTCGTTGCAGAGGTGAGCTAAGAGAGGCCTGAGCAAGTACACAGGCTTTGGTGTTTGCTTTTGAAAGCACTGCAAAAAGCTTCAAACGAAGCCCTCACCTCAACCCCAACCCCAACCCACCCCCCTTCTTCGTCTCTCTGACCTTTCTCTGTGATAGAACGTGATACATCGTCTCGCAGAAAATACCGCTCCTCTCTCTATCTCTCTACATATATCTATTTTGTATGCATATGGCACTACAAAAGCCAAAGTACTCTGTGTAATCGTCATCAATGCAAAGAACGGTACAGTCTTCCCCACATCCACTATCCAACTGCACCGCGCACCCACTGTTTTCTCTCTCTTTTCCTATTAAAACCCTAATTTTAACAAACTCAGATTCCATTTAGATTTTACACTTTTTGTACCTTCTCTCTCCAAGCAGAGATAAGAAGGAAAAAGAGCTAAAAGTGGCTTCAGGAAAGGCATGAAAGCGGTGGTATGGAGGTCGATGATATTCAATGTAAGTACCCAAGAATCAGCAATGGTAATGGAAGACTCGAATCAGCAAAAATAGGGCACAGTCGAAAAATGGATGACCAGTACCCAGATGAAGACGAAGAAGCAGAGAACAAAAGGGGTAACGCCAACGGCGTCGTACGTGGCGGCGGCGTAGATCTTGGCGGTGGTGTAGGGAGGTTTTACGGCTGGCCTTCGTCGCGAATTGTTAGGGTTTCACGAGCTTCCGGCGGAAAAGACAGGCACAGCAAAGTTCTGACATCGAAGGGACTAAGAGACCGACGGGTGAGGCTCTCGGTGAATACTGCTATTCAATTCTACGATTTACAAGATCGTTTAGGTTACGATCAACCAAGCAAGGCAGTGGAGTGGCTGCTGAAGGCGGCGGCGAGCTCTATTGCGGAGCTGCCGCCGATGAACACCCCGTTTCCCGAAACTTCTAGGCAAATCAGCGACGACAAGAGGTCGAGCACCGCCGGTAGTGATCAACTAGGGTTCGACTCAGCTGAGGTGGATTTGGACGGCGGCGGCGGCGATCCCAATTACTCCCAACAGCAGGTGACAAAATCCTCCGCTTGCAGTAGCACTTCTGAAACCAGTAAGGGTTCCGGGCTTTCGCTTTCCAGATCTGAGAGCAGAATCAAGGCCCGGGAACGGGCCAAGGAGAGAGTGGCGGAGAAGGAGAAGGAGAAAGAGAACGAATCTTCCCATGTCGCCTCTTTGAACCCTATTTCCCAAACGACATCTTTCACTGAGCTTCTGAGTGAAGGTATCAACAATGTCAATAACCGTAGTCCAAACGGCTCAGTTCATCAAACCCCGAACAGCAGTGGCGGCCCCACAAACGAGTCGAATTTCTTCTTAAAATCATCGAGGCAGTGGTCCACCACTCCGATGGATTACTTCACTTCGGGGCTTTTAGGGCCTCCGTCAGCCCGTACGGGCCAGATGCATTTGGCGGCAAATCAGTTCACATCGGTGGCGCCGCCGCTGTTCAGTGTGGGGGCGGACCACCACCCGGAGCTCCAGCACTTCTCCTTTGTACCTGACCACTTAGTCCCAGTTGTCAATGCTGCTGCCGGAGGGAACAGTAGCAGCAACAATAGCCACCACCAGAATGGCAGCAGCGAGTATAATTTGAACTTCTCGATTTCATCGTCTGCTAATTCTTCCGGCCTTGCTGGCTTTAACAGGGGGACCCTTCAGTCCAATTCTTCCTCGTCGTCTCTGATGCCTCACCTCCAGAGGTTTCCCGACGGATCTGCTCCGAGTTTCTTCATCGGAACCACCGCACCCGTTGAGAACCACCATCAGTTCCTCACCGGCTACGACTCCCGCTTGCAGCTCTGCTACGGCGATGCTCATGCTAATAACGGCAGGCACTCCGGTCAGAAAGGAAAAGGCAAGAACTGAGTTAAACCATATTCGTCCAATCCTGGTAATTTTCTCAACAGTTTATTAGTTTTTCATAATACGGTTAATTTTCAAGAATCATTTTTGCATAATTATTAATTTTTGTGGTTATTTAGATTCTCGTCAAATTCTATTCGCGTGGGTTTGAGGGATTTTTCAGTGTTGGGGGTATAGTAGTAAGTATGACCAGTTTTCAAATTTCTTGGTTTCATAAAAAGGCCTGACCCATTGGGGACATAACTAAGGTTTATTAAATCGAAGTCTCTCCTCATTTGTGTTGTCTTTTTAAGATACCTGCGAATGGGGATCGGCTGGTTGTCTGTTTGTTTGGTTCCCTTCTTTCTAACATGAATATGGCGGAGACAGGTGTTGCTCTGTTAGTGAAAGGTGCGCACTTTAGCATCTGATGGCGCATTAGGTTTGGTGTAGTGTAGGATACCTTACAAAGCATCTGTTTTGCTTACTATTTAATTACCCTTTCCAAATATTTGCTGTCTCCTTTTATTACGGCTGCCCTACCATTGGTTCGTGCCGGAAAATATAACTCTGGAGCTCAACACTTGTCATTGCGCCCCAAACCCTGTCGTGTTTATGATAGTTTTCTTTAATGTTAAAAAAAACTCCTAGGATTTCCTTGAGCCACCACCTTTCTTCCCAGCCATAAGTGAACCAAAAAAAAAAAGAAAAAGAAAAAAAAAACACTCACCAATGGAACAGGACTATTTTTTGTGGATCGAAGTATTTTATAATAGCAACGTTTTTAACTTTAAATCGAATTAGTTAGTCTTAGCTGATTTAATCAAGAATTAGCTGCTGCTGGACCGATGATTTTGTAAGTTGCAGACAAAATAATAATAATAATAATAATAATAATAATAAAGTCCAAAGTCCAAACCATAAACCCTTAATCTTCAATCTATGAACCAATATTCTTTAACCTAATTTTTAGGGTTTAATTTGTCTTGGTCATTTTAAAATTCCTTGTTTTTTGTGCATTTTACAATTTATTAGGTAATGAAATGACTCATTTACCCTTACTTAACCCATAAGGCTCGATGATATTAATCATAGGGTTAGAAATGAACTCCATTTCAAGCCTTATTACTATTCGAGCCCTTTTAGAGAAAAAAAAAAAAAAAGGAAGTAATTATTTTCTAGAAAATAAGTGAATGGTAATGTTTTGAGCCTTATGAATAGTACCATAAAAATTTGTGAACCTTATAAGTCTATTTTGCGAGTGCGGGGATACTAGCAAATCAAAAGTGAGAAGTACACAAAATATTAATTTATGTTATATGGACAAAAAAATCTATTGTTATGAAAAAAAAAAATGACATTTTTCATGATTTCCATAATATATTATAATCCCTAAACATAAGAGTCCTAAACTCGAGCCCTCGGATTGAAACCAGGAATTCATGAACCTAAATCAGATTTACCATGAGACACTTAAACAACAATCTTAAAATTATTTCACTTTTGGGAGTTGGGCACATAAATAGTGGGATACCGTGTAAGTAAATTTGGTGAAGAATTTTTTCTCGAGTCAATTATTCTTTAGTTCAAAGTTAAGAAAAGTAGAAGGAAGAGTGCAGGGGTGGTTTAATGTAGTGTGCTGGAACCCTAGTTTCTAATGCTGATGTTAGTTATATTATTTTTAAAATGTTATATGGATATACTTATATGCTTTCTAGCAATTTATAAATTTGGTGTAAAACAAATATTTATAAATAATTCTTTATTATTAATAATTTTAGATTAATTTGTTTTCGGTGCATAATCTGCTTTATTTTGTAATTTTTTTCTTAAAAAAATAAATTTATCATGCTTGTTAGTTTTGTTATATTTCCTCTTGTTTCTTTTTCACGCACATACACTCACACACAAGTCATCATTTCTTTAGTGTCCTGTCTGGGTTTGTAACAGCTTAAATATGTTTCCTGTAAAGCTTATTACATTTTTAGCACAGAAACACAAATTTATATGTGAGTGTGTAGATAAAAGATGGATGCTATATCCTATAAAATCCACGAGAATAGCGCGAAGTATACCCTGGAATGAAAGAATAGACGAGTATTTTGAAGGAAAGGAACTGAAGGGAATTGATCTGTTTGTGTACTTAAAAATACTTGGAAAAACTATATAAAGTAATGACTTATGCAGTTATTCTTAAATATTAATGGGAGCATGTGTTCACCATTATGAGATATAACTCATATAGTTGAGTCTACTTACTTGAGGAAAGACTTAGTTTTTTGTTGAACATGATCTAAGTGTTTCTTGAGTAAGAGATTGTATGTGACTACTGATGAGTATATAAGGTCTTGAATGAAGAAAAACGATAGGGTATTTATATGATTAAATGCTCTAAGTGTGGTTTCATATACAATTGGTCTTGATTGATTGTAAGATGTGTAGCAAAATTCTCTCTCTCTCTCTCTCTCTCTCTAATACTCTTGGCATCTATCTATTTATCTTTCTTTCTTTCTTTGATATCAAAACATATACTTGTCATGTTTGTGCGTACAATCAATCTCATGCACATATGTTACAGCTGGCATTGCATTGGCCTATATAGTTAATTAAATGAGTTTTGTTTTGATATAGGTATAGGTAAAAAAGCTGAAGACGTGGAACGAAACCGCGCACTTGCTGGGAAAGAAAATGTTGTTGTAATTGTTGTTTATTCAAAACTCCATTTCGGTTTATTTATAATTGCTGGGTTTTATTATATAATATTGTGCCACCAGCTGCTGCTGCTGTTGTTTGTCTGTTTGTTTCATGAGAGAGATGTTTCATTAATTTGTGCAGTTCATTTCATTTGGCCATTGATACCTGTTTCTGCTTTTTGCTTTGCCCGGTGCGTGAATGAATTTTCCATGAAGTGTATTAGCAATGTTGAAATATGAGATTAAAATATTTATGGGTTTTGGGCACAGATAAAATGATTGGTGTGGAAATGCACGTCGTGCCGTTAGTTGCCAGGTTTAAGAAACAAGAAAGATTGTGAATCATTAATATAGCTGGAAACAGGTTGGTCATAATAATTGGTGGATAAATAAATGGTTAATTATCGTGTTTGATGTTTTACAATGACCTAAATACTATTCTGGCAACCTACGCTTTGTTGCTAAATAATTTAGTCACTCAAGTTGCAAAACCACATTGGACCCAGCCGTGAAACGATTTGATTGGGCCTCCTGCGAAGCCAGAGAATCAATTAAATTAAATCAATCAGAAACTGAATTTGATCAATTTAATCCCCAGAATTTAGTAAATAATAGTAATCAAAGAAATGCATCTACTAACTAGTGGCAATACAGCTCTAGTTACCAACGTTTATCAAAATACAGCTAGTAATAATTAAACAAATGTGAAGTCTGATCATATATAAATTGCATGCTAGAGAAAACAAATGCGTTTAATTATATTTTCTTGGACCAATTTATAGCGCATTAGTTCAAGAACGATCCCGTTAGTTGAAAGCTTAGTAGCTTAAGAGGATTCTTTAGAACATGAGTTTTCCAAACAAATTTTGAGGTTTTATCAATCACACAATTCATTTAAGTTAACTTTTTTATTGACAATTTTTAACTGGCGACAATCAATTTAAAATACTGCCTCAACTCCAGTAGGAACATATGCCTACCTCCTTACCTACACACGAGTCTATATATCTGCATATACTAGGGTATGGGCTACGAAAGAGAACTGAAACTCGATCTGGAATCTGCGAGTTTATGAAAGAATTGGCTCCCTTGCTCAAACAGATGCATAAAATTTTAAATGCTATACGCGTAACACAAATCAATCAACACCAAAAACGAAAGAAGATAAAAATCCATTGAAAATAGAAAGTACAGCCATTTTCATGTTTATGGTGGTAGTAAATCAGCTAATATTAATATGTAGCTGAAGTTCACGAGAACCTTTAGCCGGGCAGCACATATCTCATGCCTACAATATTCACAACAGACATGAAGAAAGTACAAGGACACAGTAACCCTTACAACATAGTCTAGATGTATAGCATGTGCTCCTAAGGCATATGCGTGAGAGTTCAAAACCAAGGAAGCCGCCTATCATCGACTGTGGAAAGCGGACAGTTCAAGGCTCATAATCAAACCAACACTTCATAATGTAGTAGTCATTACTGGAAGCAATATAAACTTGGCCGGCTACTCAGTTGCAGCTCACTGTGCTCAAGACAAAATTTTGTGCTCTGCTTTCTGTAATAGCATATCCTTCTTCCCCTGAAAACCAATAGCCGCACTGTTCCTGGAGGATCCATAGGTATCAATGAAAGTAGTCAGAAAATACTCAACAATCATGAAAAATGATTAAAAGAAAGAGAATCTTAAATGAAATGCTTATATTACAACAACCCTTCTAAAGAATACAGGATAATAGAATGCAGCATAATGCAAATTTACAATTGGTCTATAAGATGTAACCAACACAGGGGGTGGGGGCGGGGCACAGCAGCGGCTCAAAACAATATCAATCTTATAAAGGTTAATTGATAATATAAGTGCATGCCATGCCCTTCCTGAAACTCTGTTTTGATAAATTCAATATGTTCCACATTATTTGTGATAATGACAAAGCATTCACTCACAATATGCCAGCTGCGCAAAGGCTGTATCAGAGAAAAATGAGCTTTCAAAGCAACTAAGATATACTTATTTTGATTTTAAAAAATAGCCTCTGAAAGCCCCACCAGATTAGATCAATAATAAAACAAGTTGTTCATGACAAGCATATTAAAAGGGTAGAACAATAAGCTAATGGGAACATGAGAAATAACGGGAAATGAAATGAACTTCCATAACAAATTAGTCAACAAATAAACATGTCCTATATATATGATTGGACGCCCAAAAGGTAATTTTAGGCTAATTTGTCCATAAAAAAGCAAAGAGAAACTTAATTCACCAAGGAAAACTAGTGATTTAAGGTGGCTTGTTCGAATCGATTCATTACTATTGAAAGATTAATAGAAACTGACTACTAAGAGAAACAAAATTGTTAATTGATACACAGAACAAACAAGCAGCAAATAAGACCTCTAATAACAAACATATGATGTAAATGCATCAAAATGGTCACAATGACGAAAACAGCAATGGAGAATACAATATTTTGCTATTCCAAGCACCAGTTCTTTTTTCCTATTTTTTCCCTTCAAAATAGAAGCACTGCTTACATCTAACCACATGTCTAAAAACCAAACAGAAACTTGCAAAGAAGATTACCTCAATTTCTTTTCATTCATCCTCCGACGAGTCCCCCTCCTCTTAAAAAGAGTTCATTTCCAGGCAATATGTTCTCCTCTTCACCAACATCCTCGCAGCAGTTCCATATGGCTCTTCAAACGCCGATGCAACCCAACTCCCTTCGGAGCCCACAACCTCCTTCTTGGGCTGCTCACTGGGCCTGATTGCAACCAAAGTTGCCCCTTTTAACACCATCCCATTTGGCAACTGCAGTTGAGGAGCATACCACAACCTCATATTTAGAGCCGGAACCAGAGTTCTCTTTGATGCTGATGATGCCGCCAAAGGCTTCACCCTTAGCTCCTCCAACTGCTCTTTATTCATGGACAACACCCCCTGCCCATCAGCATCCGTCAAGATCAGATTCTCCAGCGTCTTATGCTCCGCTATGATTGGCTGCAACAGATAATGCCTGGCCGAGGCTGCGATCAACGAGCTAATAGTCCACACAACCCGCAACTTCAGGCCTCCGTTTGTGTAGAACGACTCTGGTATACTGCCGTTGTCATTCTCAGCTCCATTATTGTTGTCGTTATTACCGCAAGTGCCTGAACAATTGAAGCTATTGTTCGTGTTCTGAACGACACTGGAAGCTCCAAGAATAACACAGCTATCAAGTGTGGAGCCAAAATCCGCCTTCCATTTTAACAGAACACCCTCATCAATCCCTAACTCCCCAGTCGGTAGTTCTATCCTGAGGAGCTTGATTTCATTAAAATTCTTCAAGACCTGAGTGGGCGAATGGTGAGTGACAGAGTTTTGCTCAGTTTCACAATCGAAGTCTTCAGAGAGAGGAAGGCGACGAGTTGAAGGAATGATGAGCTGAGAGAGGGATTGCAAGGGCTTGAAGAGTCCAGAAAATAAGATTCGGAAGAGGGAGGAGATTGGGTGGCGCGACTTATCAGAGGCGGCAGAAGCGGTGCCGGATGAAGAAGAGTTGGGGGAAGAATCGTCGTCGGAGATAACGCAGTCGACCCGGACTACAACGTTGTCGACTTGGGGAACGAGTGAGTGGAATCGCCTCGAAACGACACAGCATCGACCCAACGCCTTGACATCGCCGATTTTGTTGAAGATCAAGAGGATTAAGGAATCTGGAAGCCGGTCGAAGTGGTCGATGGGTTCCGGGTAGATTTTATTGCACAGATCTGCCCGAATCGATCCCATTTTTCAGCAACAGCTTCACTCTTGGGCACCAAAAATTTCAATGATCTTGCAACTTCTTCAGCAAGATCTAAGGAAAGAAACAGAGTTCAATAAACCCTATGGATCTGTGAGATAATCTTCTGGAAACGTTGCTTTATTGTGCTGAGCGTGTGAGGTTGGGTGGTGAATAGGGGAGAGGAGACGGAGGAGGAAATGGTGGTGGAGGACGGTTGGTGCGCCTTTCTTTTTCCTTTTCCTTTTGTTAGCGCAAGAGACAGTACATTATAGATATGCATTGCGGGGATAGTGGAGACGCCCAAACGACATTGTGTTAGGTCGTTTCATCCCTTTTTCACCTTTTTAGTTTCTGAAAAATATGCTTTTTTTCCCCTCTTTTATTAAGCGATATTATTTTAAGGCATAAATATTTTATTGAATATATATCATACACTCAACATTGTATAAGCTTTAGAAATATCTAAAAATTGATTTTCCAAAAAAAAAATTAAAAAAATTGAGATAATTGTAAAGGGATAAATGGGCGTGGAAAGAATGGGAGTCGCAATCAAAGATAATATAGAGATGGAGTGGTTCGTGAGGCACCAAAAGAATGATATCAGGGTTGAAATGGTAATTCCAGAATGTAACCCACGGTTTAGGGGTCAGTGTCATCTACCTGATAAAAAATTATCTTAAATATTATATTAGAAAATGGTTCACAAAGAAAAATGATGGTTGACTATTCTGTGACTAATTTTAATTTAATATTTTATTGAAAATAAGTTGTAAAATTGAAATTTATATTTTGAATAGATAATTTTAGTGTATATATATTTTTAAATTTAATTTTGGATGAATGAGAAATTAATGTTTAAAGTTGCAATTAGAATATAAAAATACTGAATAGGAAAGCTGTGGAGATGCGCGATTGGGTGTATGAGGCTGAGCTGGTGTGTGTTTGTGCGAATGAGGATGATGGACCGAATAGGCCTAAGCCAAGCCCAAGGGGTGCAATTCGCACAATTTCGATCGAAAAAGGCCCCTATTCGTGATTGAACACCACATCTGTTCAAATATGATAAATGAACCTCAAATAATTCATTCAGACTCACTCTAATACAAATGCATATAAATATTCTAGCATTTTTAATATTTTCTCTCTAAATCTAAAAGAAAGTTTCGAGTATTAAGAAATTCGTCGATAACTTTTAGAATTGTTGTGCTACAATCCTTAAATTTTTAGTCGTTGTATCTTGGGGACAATTATCATAGACCGTAAGCACCGAATACGGGGCAATCTCATCATACGGAGAAATAGTCAAACTCTTGCCTTGACTAAATATTACGCTCCAGAGTTAATTAATATCGACATATGTGATATGAAGTTTGTGCAAACTAGAGATGCAAAAAAGTATTTCACCATGTTTATCGATGATTGCACAAGATATTGTTATGTAATTATTTTGAAAGAAAAAGACGAAGCTCTTGAAGCTTTCAAAAGTTATAAGAATGAAGTTGAAAACTAATCAACGCAAGAATTAAAATGATTCGAAGTGACAGAGGTGGAGAATATGTTGCCCCCTTCGAATTTTTTTGAAATGAGCATGGCATTATTAATCAAACAATTGCTTCATTCTCACCTCAGTCAAATGACGTGGAACGAGAAAATAGAACTCTAAAAAAGATAATTAATGTTATGTTGATTAACTTGGGGTTACTCAAAATATGTGGGGAAAAGTTGTGCTTTCAGCTAATCGCATTCTCAACAAGTTGTCACACAAGAAAAGGGACGAAACTCCATATAAATTATGGAAACAAAGAAAGCCTTCCTACAATTACCTTAAAGTGTAAGGATACCTAGCAAAGGTTAAAATACCGAAACTTAAACAAATGAAAATAGGATCCAATAGAAGTGCATATCAATACATGGTGCACAAATCAAAATTCCTGACATAAATGAGGGAACGACCATAGAATCAAGGAATGCCATATTATTTGAGAACATCTTTTCGAACAAAAAAATGAAAGAAATAAGTTCCAATATAATCTTATGAAGTTGCACGAGGTTCTCCGCAAGATAAAGAGGAACATAAATGCATTAAAACAGCTAAATGGGCCAAAATATTTGGTCCAGATTTTCTAACTTACATGTTAGAAAATAAACTTAGGTTAATCCAGGAAACATTATTTAGTCCAAATACTCATCTCTGGAAAGAAGCCATCAACTGTGAGATTGAGTCCATCGTGCAAAATCATAATTGAGAGATAATTGATCTCCCACCACGTCACAAACCTCTAGGTTGCAAATGGATTCTTAAAAGAAAGTACAAAGTTGATGGATCAATCGATAAGTACAAAACTCTGTTGGTAGCCAAGGAGTTCAAACAAAAGAAATGATATGACTTTTTTTAAACGTTCTCACCTGTCATAAGAATCACATCCATTAGAGTGCTCATAGCCATTGCAGCATTGCATAACCTTGAAATACAACTAATGGATGTAAAAATAGGATTCTTGAATAGGAAATTGGAATAGTAGATATACGTGGAACAACCTAATGGGTTGTTACAGCCGAACAAGAACATAAAGTATGTAAACTTGTCAAGTAATTACAGCCTTAAACAAGCCCCTCAACAATAACACGAGAAGTTTGGTAGAACTATGTTGTCAAATGGCTTTAAGATTAATGACTGTGACAAGTGTGTTTATATTAAGGGCACTCCAGATGATTACGTAATTATTTGCCTATGCGTAGACGACATGATGATAATTGGACTTACCTTCGGCTAAGATACTGGTTGACCTAAGTCTACACTTAGCCAACAGAAAGGAAACCCAATATCTCAATTGTGGACTATGAAAGGGTCATTGGCAGTTTCATGTACCTAACTACTTATACACACCCGATATTGCATACTCGGCTAAGATATTGGTTGACCTAAGTCTAAAGTATTTGAAATATAGAATGTACCTTGAAATACTTGATACTACATATCCGAATGTATTAGAAGGATACAGTGATGCAAACTGGATATCAAATACAGAAGACTGCAAGTTCAGAAGTCGATACGTATTCACAATAGGTGGAAGAGCGCTATCATGAAAATTCTCTAAGTAAACATGCATGGCTCGATCCACAATAGAGTCAGAGTTTATTGCGCTTGACAAGGCCATCGAATAAGCTACTAGATATTTCTTAGAGGATATTCCTTGTTGAATAAAACATGTGCCTCTGGTTATGATACATTGTGACAACATGTCAGCAATCGGGAGAGCAAAAAGTAGTATGTACAATGGTAAGTCTCGACACATTCATATGAGACACAATGATCTCTAGTGGTATAATTTCCATCGACTACATGAAGTCAAAGGAAAATTTAGCGGATCCACTGACAAAAGGCATTAACAGAGATCTATGAAAATGAAGTTAAAACCCACACATAAAAAATGTTCATAGCAGTAACTCAACCATGATGAGTGGAGATCCCACAAACTTAATTCAATGAGACAACTTAGTTATGAAAGGTATAGTTATGCACTTGGAACTTGTCCAGTGCCTCATTCTCACATCTGCCTAAGTGCGAATCTGTAGACATGTGGTAAAGAAAAACATTTTTGCTTTTAATGATTCATATACTATTTGGGTGGAGTATTACATAATGCTCTTTATAGGAGGTCACTTATATAAGTGTGAAGTTTGACCGCTTCAAAAAGAAAAAAAAAAAAAAAAAAGCATACCTATGAATCTAATATATGAAGTAAATCTGATAACATCTTACTAGGGAAGGTTTAAAGAAAAAAAAACTACATACCCAATGTAATAACAGGTCGTGGGGACTTTCTTAGGTGTCTGCATTCATGTATCCATCAATTTCATTCATGTGGGAGGTTGTTGGAAATTGGCTTAGAAAAAAAAATGGCATTGACTATTCTTTGAGCAATTTCAATTTGATGTTATATCGAAGATATGAAAATAAATTACAAAATTGGAATTTATGTTCCGAATAAATAATTTTAGAGTATTTACTTTCTCAAATTTAATTTCGGATAAATGAGAATTAAAGTTTAAAGTTAGCAGCTAAAACATGAAAATATTGAATATGAAAGATGTGGGAATGTGCAACCGAGTGTATCGGGCAGAGCGGGTGTGGCTTGTGCGAATGAGTATGATGGACCGAATGGGCTTGAGCTAAGCCCAAGGAGTGCTATTTGCACCAGTTTGTCCTAAAAAAGACCTCTATTTATGAATAGTCATCACATATCTTTAAATATTATAAATAGACCTCAAATCATTCATTCTAACTAACTCCACTACAATTGCATACAAAATATTATAATATTTGTAATATTCTCTCTTTAAGTTTAAAAAAAAAATTTCAATACTCATCGAACAATTTACTAATAACTTTTGAAATCATTATGTTACCATCTTAAGTTTTGAGTTATTGTATCTTAAAAATAATTAAAGTAGAGAACACTGAATATAGAACAATCTCAACTTAGTGAGAAAAAGATAAACTATCATCTTTACTAAATAATGATAATCTTTTTAAAATACACTATGCTCACTATATTATATAAGGACAATATTAAAAAAAATAAAAATTAGAAGTCAAAATAAGGGAATATTATGACAGCAAAAGGTAGGGCAGGGCAGAGAAAAGTACAAGAGATTCCACACCTCGTGACTTGTGATTTACCCATTCCTTAGATTTTACGCTTCTGTTTTAGTATTAACTAAGCAATCATTATTAAGATCCTCATTTGAATATGCACACGTTAC
This sequence comes from Caryopteris x clandonensis, assembly GCA_028749325.2. Taxonomy (NCBI): domain Eukaryota; kingdom Viridiplantae; phylum Streptophyta; class Magnoliopsida; order Lamiales; family Lamiaceae; genus Caryopteris; species Caryopteris x clandonensis. Next base: position 5,109,257 of record JAPYKT020000011.1, read on the forward strand.
GTACATTATATGTAGTTTCAAAGGGATATTCACATCTTTTACGTTTCTCTTAGTCCGCAATTCACAGAATGTGCGACATCTACCATATATTACAAAACTATTATAATTTTTATTATTGATAGTTTGGTTTGTATTTCATAAAATGTGCGATATACGAAATGTTGTCAATCAACCATTTTGATAATTGAAGGAATTTTGAATAAATATTATAATGAAAATCTATAATTTTTGAAATTGCGAATAGCCTTGCAAGTTTGTGAACACATGATATCATTATTACAGGTATTTACAGCAATCATTCCCGTAGAAGCATTACCCAATCGTGTCTCTTTCTATATATCAAGTAAAAAAGATCTAAATTTGAAGGTTAGGGTTTGGTTGCTTTGGTTAATAAAAGTGGTTGTTGGGTGGCAGGTTGGCCCATATTACCTGCATTCAACTCCTCCCAAATTAGCCGAGCAAATTTCCCCAGCAAAAAAAAGCAAACTCTTTTGCACATCACATTTGATAGACACACACACACATATATATGTATAAATCTTTATTTCCATGGAATAACTATAAATATTTGAAACTCAAAATTAATTAATTTTCACGTACATCATTGTGTTTTATGTATGATTACAAAACTAAATATTTTATATATTTTGGGACAGATCACTCCAAAAAAACTCCCATAATTATAGCCAAGTGCATTATTATGTTGATGATGCATTGCAAGTTGTCATAACAAATATATTTTTTGTTTCTTGATCCATAAAGTAAATCAATTCCAAGAAACAAGATAAATAATAAACAATTAATACCCAGATAATCACACACACGCGCATGCCCAACTTCAATTATAAGATAGGTGTCATAGATATACAAGTGTGACAACTATTATTTAAATTTAAGAGTTGTCAACAAGCTCCAATTATGTTGAATCCCATCACATGCTATTTTCAGAAAAAAAAATTTCTGTCATCTCACTATATTCATATGACATCACATCACATGTATTGATATAATAAAATAAAAAATTAACATAAACTACGGAACTTATGAATTAATGATATCTCTTTCTAATCTCATTAATTCAAGTGTTCATATTTCTTCAGGCAAATACTTAATGTGATTAGTCATCTTATCCACTAGAGTCTGATAAATATAAACCTATAGTACTATTTAAATATATGTATTTATTTAACGATACTTGAGGAGCTTAGTAATAGGCACATTCATTAGGATCCAAGTAACGCAACACATCACATAAATTTAACGTATGATAACAATACTCACAAGGGCTATTGAAATTAATTTTTAAAAAATCAAAACAATGAGTTCGGTATCACTTTTATCTCTTATCACTCCATATAAGATGGGATGAAAAAAGAAATGTGCAATAATGGGAATGTATGGTATGTAGGTAGGAGTAAACATGTGGAAATGGGAATACCTTAGATCTAGGATCAAATTTGTTATTTGATATGTAATAAAGATAGAGCACACACCACACGTTACTCCATGTTTTCATGTTTATGTCCTTTTTTCTTTTATTTTGTTTTTAAAATTATATATAATCAGAAAGATCCAAAAATTCACAGTTTTCAAGTAGAGGTGAATGGAGCATACAATGCCGTGCAATCCGTACTGGAAAATGGAATCAACATCGCGTCAAAAGCTACGCCATTGATGTATCTAATTTCTTCAATTATTTCTCCTTACCTTTTCAACTTAGGCTACGACTCTATTTTTAATTTCAACCTACATGATGAAAGATTGGAAAATGATTGTTTATTCATAGTTATTACATATTAATATATATTTATTAAATAATATACTAAAATTTAATATATCAACAATGACAACAATAACGTTCATACTTCATATAATGGTTATTTGAGCATATTCTCAAATTATAAATAGTATGTAATAAATGTTACAGCCCACTTAAAAAAGAGTCCAGCAACAATAAATTATTCATAATAAGGAACAAAAATTACTCAACTGCCTTTTATAATGCACCTTAATGTATACCTAAAATGTTTAATTGTTGTTTTACGTTATCCAATCCAATTTTTTTAGCACACACAAAGTATAATAATATTAAATTTAAGAAATACATATAAATATATTAATATTATATATATAATGATGTTCAATTGTTTGTATATGTAGTATAATTATAATAAGAATATATATTTAATATATATATATAATCGAGTAAAATAAATTAAATTTACTTATATTTTCCCTTAGGTCATAGAAATTCTCAGGTTAAGAAAACAAGAAAATGGTAGATTTTATTTTCTTTCAATTTGCAATTTTAGAGCGAAAGAAAGTAATTATATATACTTCAACTAAAAGTAACAGATCAATGTATGAATAAAAATAAAGCTACGAAGAAAAATTATATAAAATTTATGATATTTTAAAGTTGCATATAAATAAAGTCATACAATATTATTAATCATTTGACAAATATTAGCAGTAAATATAAACTAATTATTATTTCTATCAAATCCTCTATATATAATTATTAAATTTCACATCCCTTAATTTTTAAACTTATTTGATATCATATAGTCTCGAACATTATCGATATCATAGAGTCATAAAATATCTAATTATAAATATGTTAAAATAATAAATAAATATAATAACTTCTTTAAAAAATGGAAAGTTAAATTAAATAGAATTTGAGGCTTTGACATCATCTGTCAACTTGTCTAGAAGAGTTAAAACACATACATATACTTAGATATGGGCACGGTTTCGGTTCTAAATTAGAACCGTCGGTTAATGGTTCGGTTCAACCGCAGATCCGGTTTCGGTTCCAAATCGGAACCGAAATCATCGGAGTAACGGTTCGGTTCCGGTTCCGGTTCGAATTTAAAAATTATAGCCGTTGGAGATCAACGGCTGAGATTAAATAGTCGTTGATCTTCAACAGCCGAGATTGAAGAACCGTTTGGAACCGGCGGTTCCAGTTCGGAATCGGGAACCGACGGTTCCCAACGGATCTTTTGTTTTTTTTTTCCCTATAAATACCCCTTCCTACTCATTTTATTACACAATATCTAATCTCTCTCAATCTCCTTCAATCTCTCTCAATTATCTTGTGATCTCTCTCAATCTCTCTAAATCTCTCCCGACATCTTTCTCAATTTCTCTCAATTATCTTGTGATCTCCCTCAATCTCTCCCGATTATCTTGTTATCTTTCTCAATCTCCTTCAATCTCTCCCAATTATCTTGTCATTTTTCTCAATCTCTCTCAATTATCTTTATCTTGTCATTTTTCTCAATCTTTCTCAATCTTTATCAAAGAGGACGTGGAGGTAGATGATCATCTTCTTTATCTCGACAAACAAAAAGGAAAATCACCTATGCCGACGAGTACAAGTGCCGGAACCAGATTACCACCACCATCTCCTTTGGTTCCAAGGTATCTCAATCTTGACGGTGAAGATATTGAAATTCCGATCGGTGGCAAGAAGATTTTGAAGCTCAATTAGGTTTGTGTTTATTTTATAAAATATCTCTCTTAAATATTATTTTATACTTTTTTATTTTAAATATATCTCTCAACTATCTATGGTTAATAATTTATTATGATTATCAATTTAGGTGCACAAAATGAATCTACCGAAGAAGAACGTCTTCCAACTCAAGAGACTCAAAGTCAAAGTATGCGACAAACTCAAAGTGGACGAGATGATGCACTAAGATCGGATATCTTTGCCGTTCACTTCAAAAGAGATGTGCAAAATAATAAAGCAATTTGCAACTATTGCGGGGTGGAATATATTTTTAAAAAAGGAGGAGGTTATGGCACGCTCAAAAAACATTTGCATCGTCACCATCCGGATAAAGTCGAAAATGATCGGCGTCAAACACAAATACCTCGTGGAGGATTCTCCGGATTCACCGATGAATCACAAGGTACGGCTTCTTTATTTAAATATTCCGAACCAACAATGAGAAAATATTTATCAAAAATGGTTTGTGACATGTCCTTTTCTTTTAATACTGTTGAAAATGATCTGTTTAAAAATTATGTGTCGCTATCACTAAACCCTCAAGCGTCCGGTGTTTCACGTAGAACATTAGTTCGTGATATTGAAAAAATTGTAGGTGAATTTAAGTTATCTTTAATTGATATGTTTAATTCTTTACAACAAAAAGTTTCAATTTGTGCAGATATATGGGCAGATCATTGGAGAGAACATAGTTTTTTATGACTTACTTGTCATTGGATAGATAATTCATGTACAATGCAAAAAAGATTACTTGCATATAGAGAATTTGATGAAACACACACGGCCGCAACCAAAAAAAAATTCAATTTCATTTGACAATGTTAGTGCTAATACTGCTAGTTTGCCATTATTAATTCAAATTTGTCAACCATCATTTAAGGGTAGATTTTTTCACATTAGATGCATGTGTCATGTTTTAAATTTGTGTGTTCAAGATGACATGAAACATTTTAAAGCACATATAGGTCCTATTAGATTAGCAATTGGACATTTAGCTAGACATGCAACTTTATGTAAAAAATGGAGAAGATTTTGTAAAACATTTGGTATGAGTGCACCTAAAAAAATCACTAAAGATGTGTCTAATCGTTGGAATTCAACATTTAAAATGTTGAATTCTTCTTATGAGGTTAGAAATGAATTATGTACATTTTTTTCACAACAACAACTAGGCATTCCTTTATTTTCAAGTTCATGGGATACATTAGTTGAATTAATGTCTCTTTTGAAAGTTTTTAAAGATGCAACGGAAGAATTATCTGGATGTTATTATCCCACTTCTCCTTTAGTTATAGATCATTGTGTTAAAATTGCACTTATTTTACAATCATATTATTCGCATGACACTTTACAAAATTGCATTGCAAGCATGAGAAGTAAATGATTAAAATATTATCAAGAAATTCCCGATTTATTTTTAGTTACAAAACTTTTAGATCCTAGAATTAGAGAAGATGGTTTATAAGAATTATTAAGAATGTATTATGATGCATTATTTCCGGTTAAAGATGATGACACTCCTAATCCGCATATAATTGTAGGTAACACAAAATAATTACTTTATAATTATTTTAAAGAATATAAAATTTATTATGGTGATAGTTTAAATAGTGCAAGCGGTCACGGAAATGAAGATATTGGTGGAGGTAGTTCGATTTCGGATCAACCTAATCATCATCAAGATTCGAACTTTGAACACCTTAATCAATATTATAGGTTTTATGATATTAGAAAATTAAAAAAAGCTAGGAGTAATAGTCTTTATCAAGAATTAGATAATTATATATCTACTACTTTTGAAGAACTTGGATTTGATACACCTAACGAGCTTTTGAGATGGTGGTCTCGAAGAGCAAAAAACTTTCTTATTTTATCACTAATGGCAAAGGAAATATTTGCGTGCCCGACATCCACCGTCTCAATTGAACAAGCATTTAGCACCGGCGGTTACATTTTGGATCTTCGAAGATCCAATTTAAAGGTGGAAAATCTAGAAAATCAAGCTTTACTTCATGATTGGTCGAACGCCGAGGTAAGAAAACAAGAAGTAAATTTTGATGAAGAGGATGAGGATGAAGATGGAAACGAGTATTCGACCACATCCGGGAGTGATTGAGTCACGCCACTTCTTACAAGAAGGTAAGAGAACTACGTCGACTTTGATTCCTCAACTATAAGGATACGTAGGCAACTTAATTATAAATTAAAAATTAAATTTTAATTTCTAATTTATAGTTAAGCTCAAGTCCCTTTTTTTTTCTCTCTTCTATTTTTTTTATATGTTGTAATTGAAAACTTATAAAGTTATAATCTCTTGTTAAAAGAAGTAAATATTTTTAGATAAGTTAATTTTTTGTTGTAACTTTTTTTTTTTTTTTGTAATTTTATTATAAGTTGTAAAGTTAAGTTTTGATTGTTGTAATTTTTTTTTGTAAAATGTAATTATTTTAATTAAGTTAACTATATATTCAATTCAATCTATTGTAATAATCAAATTCAAAAGACCAAAATTATTTTTGAAAGTTGTTAACAAAAAAAAAAAAACAACCGTGGAATCGGAACCGAAACCGGGGGAACCGCTGGTTCCGGAACTGGAACCGAAACCGTATATATGGTGGTTCGATTTCGATTTCGTCTTCCACAGTTCTACAAAATGAACGGTTCCAAAATCGAAACCGAAACCGTGGAACCGTGTCCATGTCTACATATACTAACTTCAAAGGCTATTTATTGGTTAGTGCCGCCTCGACTAATCTAATATGTGTGCAGGAATTAATTATAATTACATTGCACGAAATTAATATAAAATATCCATAAGATTTAAATCTTGAATCATCATCATAAGAACAAGAAAAAACAATTCAATTAATAATCCTGCATTTCATCATCATGTAATTATGAAAAGAGCAAGTATAAAAAAAAAAAAAAGAAGATACTGTCTGCCTCCATCTTTTCGTTATTAATTTCCCTTTCTCTTTTAGGTCGGAAATAAGCATGTATTATGGTCCATAAAATGTTGCATCATATATATATATATATGTATGTATGTGTGTATTATAAGTTTTGATGGATTCGTTGTTAGAAATATTGAAAATGACTTTGGAATTCATAACATAAAGATGAACCCATCCCCACAAAACCCCATTGAATGCAATCAAGAGGAGACAATGTATCCATTTGAAACCCCACTCTCATCACAACTTCATTTTATCTAATGCCCACTTAGATGAGTGGAATCCATAAAAGTTGTTTTTCTTTCTAATTAATTATAAAAGTTATTCTGCATGCAACCACTAATTTAAACACTTTCTCTAAAGGCTAATAATGTTCATGTTACATCAAACACAGTATATATTAAATAATTGAATATTATAATATATATTAAATAATTGAATATTATATATGCATGTCAAAAGAGATCATGTAATCGTTAATTCATATCTAATTTCCTATTTCAGCAAATGCTACAATGAAATAAACTACAATATAAGATGCTTCTATATAATTAAAAGTTCCAAGTATATTATTTATTAGCTTCATAAACATATATTTCAAGAAATGCACTAATAATAGAGAGTTATGTTTATGTATCATAATGAATCCATCCAACTTCAAGAATTGGGCTTGGAAATCTTTTTAGTGCCCATGCTCAACCCCTTGGAAAATCTCTCTCTCTCTCTCTCACACACACACACACACACACACACACACACATATATATATATTCATGATGACATTCAACATGGCCACCCACCACTCATACCCATAAATGATAGAGACACATCAATATGATGTCACATTCATTCACCCCCCAAAAAAAAAATTAGTTTATTTTGGTAAATTCCACCCTTAAATTTGTATTTAATTAGCATCACATTGTATTTTAGTTAGGTCCAAAATTTGGGATTCACGACACAATGTACATTGGTCTTTTTCAGATAAAAATACTAAGAAGGCTTGTCAGGTATCATGTAATCCAGTCAGCATACTAATCCTTTATCCACTCTACATTTGGGCACAAGTTTTGTAATTTACTAAATAATGTTTTATTACCACATATCGTGTAAATCTAAAATGAAACTGAAATATCACTTTGCAGCCATTATTTAATATTAAAAAAAAAACTTAAAAAGTTGAGAAATCAAAAAATCAAAAAAAAATTTCAGCCAACGAAAAAAAATAAAAATAAACAGCTAAGCTTCTTAAATAATAATACCTAAAAGAAGGGTCCCACTTCATCATCACAAACAAACTTTGTGGAGCTATTATAGGGTTCGCCAATCCAATCCCTTTATTATTTATTATTAAGAAAAGGAAGGTGCTGCTGCTACCCTCTTTCTCTCTCTCTCTCTCTCTGCTACATAACACCATTGATACACAATTCCAGCATTATTGCATGTCTCCATCTTGTCTCCTGATATCTTTATATATACTAAGTAATGTGCGTGTACACATCCCACACCATACACAAACTTACAAAACAGACCTCACACCCTACATTTATTAATTGCAGCAAAAAAGGACAAGAATCCATGGCCCCTTCCTCATCAAATAACAGAGCAGATCCAGAGTTGACGGGAATTATTCGCCTCTTATTCATACAACCACCCTTTTTCCTCACTGCTAAAAGCTAATACACTACAGCTGCTTCAATCCTATAGAATGCAACAACTTCAAATTTGAGGTGATCAGAGTGATCGTACTATGATTGACCACCCACACATGTTTGGTGTCTCTAGGGATAACCGCACACATGCTTTGCAAGCTAATACTTCTTAAATCACTAGGGGGATATGAACTGTCGGTTGTACTTCTCCCAAAGAATCTTGGGTTATGTAAGGATTTGAGGTTGGATTTGGAGTCTTGAATTCCATGGTAGCAAGTCTTGATATTTCTTTGAACTAATTTTTCATGCAATTCAAATCCCTATTCCAAATGCAGCTTTATGTTCTAATATCATCGTTAGTTATAAAAAGAATCATAAATGAATGGCTCAAACCGCAACCCAAACTTGAAAACAGGAGTGACTAATAAAAGAAGCAAATATCAGACATCAGATATGTTCAAATTTAGTTTATTTGACTTAAGGTAATGCAAAAAAGTAGTTATCGTTTAGCTATAATGAGTTGCAGCAAAAAAGTAGTCATATAAAAGAGTAAATCAAATGCAGTAACTGAAGAGCATTAAGAAGAAGCATACAAGTTGCGTCCACAACGATCACACACATTGGAAGCTGTATGATGAGAGGAAGTATCTGGCTTTTCTTTCTTCATCTTCGACAGATCAAGTTCCAAAACATCCTGTAGAGCCTTTGAACCTTCTTTGAGCTCATCCAGACTGGGAAAAAAAGAAGAAAAAAAAGAAAGAGACATTATTACCAGTAGTAATACAGATGACTCCTTGTTTATATGAAATTACGCACAATTCCTGACTATAATGAAATACCTTATCGAGAGAGGAGGAGTTAGTCGAATAATAGAATCATGGGTAGGCTTTGCAAGAATTCCTCTCTCTTTGAGCTTCATGCATATATCATAGGCAGTGACAGGGGACAGTGCTTTAGTATTAAGCTCCACAGCATTGAACAAGCCTTTACCTCTTACTTCCTTTATAATGTCTGGAAATTGCTGCTGAATCTTCAACAGTTGTTGCCTAAGCTCCGCTCCCAGCTGGGCAGATCTATCAACAGATATATGTCAAAACAGCCTTTATTCCGAAACACAATATGAACCAATATGAATAGTATTGGGGTACATAAAAATTGAAGGAAAACAAGGCAGAGAACTAGTAATTTTCGAAATCCACAATGATGCATACCTCTCAGCAAGTTTTTCGTCCCTTATCACATCTAGTGATGCAATGGCAACAGCACTGGCCAAAGGATTCCCTCCGAAGGTGCTGCACAATGCCCTCATAACAATTTAATAAGGAGAATTAAATATAGATCCAATGACATATTAAGAGCAGGAGGATGATATTATATGCAAATATGCATGGCAATCTTACCCAAGAATGCCAAAAAAATAAAATTCCCTAGAGCTGGAAGTGAAGGTTTTATTTGTCAATTTTCAAGTGGCAACATGTTCCAGATGTTCCAATGGTCTAAAACTCTACAAAAATTTTAAGAAGAAGAAAATGATAATAAGAAGTGGGCTTCAGAACTGCTAACCTCCCATGCTCTCCAGGCTGTATGCAGAGCATAACATCTTTGTCTGCGAGAACTGCACTCACTGGAAACACACCACCACCCAATGCCTTTCCTAATATCTTCAAAAGACCATAATCAAAGATGTCATTCGAAGACATTGAACTGTACTCCTATGGTCACAGATCATATAGTATAGTAGAGTATTAGTAATTGCACAGAGAAAAAAAAATTTAAATCAATCAAACAAAGATAAGTGAGGAATGGTGGTCCAATACACAATGAAACCGGATGTTTGTACTTCACCTGAATAAAAAGTTGTCCTATGCATACATGGTCATTGAGAAAATAGGGATTTTATTAGTTCCAAGATGCAAATTTTCACATATACGCAAAAAGAGAGAGAGAGTCGGGTTAATATGGAAGCATATACTTGGCTAAAGAATCATGCATTGAACAAAGCAAATAATTTTTTTTGCAATCTTGTTAGTGTGAGGAATTTAATTAACATACAAATGATGTGTACTTACTACAACATCAGGGCGGATGTTTTCCCAATCACAAGCTAGCATTCTTCCAGAACGTGCTAAGCCACTTTGTATTTCATCAGCAATCATCAGAATATTAAATTTTGAGCAAAGGTCTCTAACAGCTTGTAGATAACCATCAGGAGGAATAATAACCTAGAAACACAAGATGCAACCAACGTCAAAATCATTTAAGAGAGATATGATTTCAGTAGGAAAAATTAACTTGAATCATACTGATAGAGCTCTCGTAAACTAGAGAATTGTTTCTGCTAAGTGTTATAGAGTATCAGTATGTAAAGTAGCAGACACATCCATAGTCAAAATCATGATTCATGTCACTGGTGACTTTGGTACAACCAGGTGAACAAGGTTAATTCCCACCGATCCTCAACAGACTATATGTTACATCAATTATGATTCAACAGGCCCATACATCCAAAGCAGTTCAGTCCAGAAAAATGCATACCCCTGCCTCCCCCTGAATGGGCTCAAATAGGAATCCAGCAATTCGGTCCCCTTTATCTGGCCATCATAAGATAAAAAAAAAGGATTATTTTGCTTCACTGATGAATAAATTATTTATATCTGAAAAGTCAGCTGCTGAGGTTATATTTCCCTCCGAAATTGCTGCAGACCTTTAAATACTTTCTCAAGCGCCACGACATCACCAAAATCAACTTTGAGCTGGCCTGGCAAAAGGGGCCAAAAACCTTGGGTTGCTTCATTGTCACAGCTCATAGAAATAGCAGCTAATGTGCGCCCGTGAAAACAGCCACAGCACGAAACAATTATGGCCTGCCAAAATGAAGTCTCCAGTTAAGCATGAGCATAACACAATAGGTATGACTGGAGTTTCATACCTCATCTTTTGGAATTCTTTTCCTAAGATAGCCCCACTTCTTTGCCAACTTCAATGCTGTTTCTACACCTTCTGCACCTGTATTCATTGGAAGTACCATGTCATATCCAAACATGCTCGTTAGACGCTCTGCAAATACTGGAAATCTGTCATTATAGAAGGCTCTAGAACTGAGAGTGAGCTTTTCAGACTGCTCCATCAATGCCTTCATGATCTTGGGATGACAATGTCCCTGTAGCAACATTTTCAGCTTAGAAGTTCTCATACAACTGATGGCATCACATATGGCCTATATGATGAATCTAAAACACATAAAGTAATACACCCGGGCTCTTACGGCACATGGTGATAGTAAATGGTTATAATGGAATTGATTCAGTCAGGAAGCTGATGCTTGCAGCGAAGGTGATTGGGGGGGTGGGGGGCTAAGTAATATAACACAAACATTTCAGGCATAAATCAGAAGATTCTTTAATAAAGAAAAGAGAGGTAATTGAACAGTATTTTCGATTGCTGATTCATTGCAAAATAAACAGGGGAAAGAATCACAATAAAAACCAAAACAAAAATTCTCATTGTTCTTTATACCTGATTAACAGCAGAATAAGCTGAGAGGAAGTCTATATATTTGTTGCCTTCTGGATCCCAGATCGACGATCCTTTGGCTTGAGAAAAGACAATTGGAATAGGGTGGTAACTGCAACACAGCCAAAGGTTTAACCAAGTTTTCTTCAAGACTAAAGAAAATTCGTAAATATTCAATTGCAAAACATTATCTGTTGCAGTAATGTCATATTCTCAGATTGAAGTTTTACGTTATCTTATGTGGGTTCAAATTTACATTTAGTCTTTTGAGTTTGAACATACAATTAAAATATGAAGACATACAAAGTATCCATTTTGATGAGTATAACGCACTATCAGCACTTCAAAACATGGGAACACCATTTTTAGTTATCCTCCCGTTCAAGAAAATCGCATATCAACAAACAAACCATTATGAATCACACACAATAAGAAAAACAAAAATAGGTGAAATACAGTAACACATACAAGAATAAAAATAAATTTAGATGCTATCCATAGATTAACAGATCGTGAGGAATGATTCCATCCTAAATATCTCACTAGGCGGCATCAACATCAAATCAGCTCTCCGTAACAACTCTAAGCTCTCTCAATCAACAGCAACACCAAAAGCCCCAAAAATCTAAAAAGCAGAAGAGTGTTCATAATGAAGCAGCATGTATAAAGAATCAATTCTAATCTTGCTATAAGAAAATCCCATGTAGGGAATTTTCTCCCCAAAACATGACTTACTACTCCAGAATTTCTTGAATTCTACTATATTCAGACAAGAGAAACACGAGTACTTGTGACACCCTAAATCCTCCCACGCCATGGAATGCAATTAGAAGCGCGCACAATCTTCACTAATCATATAAGTAAAACTAATTAAAGTAGACAAAGAATAAACATCAGCAAATAGAATGGGAAGAGAGTAGAATTTACTTGTGGGCGCTGCACTGATATTCCAAGTTGATGAGATGTTGAGAAGACTGTGAACAAGTGCCACCTTCTGGAACCGCGCTGAAGCTCCTGACGTTCCTTGCCCTCCGAATTCCGGACAAGAAACACTGTAAAGGTTTCCTCGACGCCATCAATCAAATGGGTTTTCTTGAATCACAGAAAATATCTTACTGAAACGATGATTGTTTGAATTATTTTCAGGAAAGGGAAAATCTTGAAAAAATATTTAGGCTTCGGCCTTCCTCGTACTAGCCGGGCTGGCTGGCCGTTTTATCATCAACTTCTATAAGGAAAGTGGCGATTGATGATGTAAGATTACACATTCCAATGAACCCATGATAATCCGAGTAAGAATAGAACGGACAAACGAGCGCCCAAAAAGTTCCCCGCGGGACTGAAATAAGACTACATGCGAAATTACGACGCCGTCCCGCTGGTAATAATTCAGACCAGGTTGCTCAAAATTCAAACTAATCTAAACCAATTCAATTAATATCCAATTATAATTGGATTGATATAGATCGAATTAGATGTAAGAAATTGGATATTAATTGGATTGGATCAAATGTTAAATGGATTGTGAAAATTTAATTGAGAACCAATTCAATCTAATTCAATTATAATTAATATATATATATATATATTTCTTTAGTTATATTTTATATTAAATATAAATATAAATATAATTTTTTCGACTTTTTGTTTAGTGTTATTGAATTTAATCGTTGTAAACTTAATGTTTTAATTTACTAAACATATTTTTTAACAACTTAATTTAGCATTATTGCTATAATACAGGTTCAAAGATAAAATAATCAATCCATTCCAATTACAAATCAGATTACAATTAGATTGGATTGAATTAAGTTTTAAGGTTAAATTAGATTGAATTGAACGATGATTTCTAACATTCAACGTATAATTAGATTGAATTATTTATTTTTAAAAAATGTTGGATTGGATTGGATTGGATCAGATAAGCAATCATAATACAAACATGTTACATTTTTTTGGGCTCCGAACAAGTTTAATAAATTTGCAAGAAAATAGGTCTAGCCCTGAGGAAAGGCACGAAATTACATAATATGTGCCTAAAAATGTAAATGAGTCGACACAATTCCAAAGTACCATTTTTAAGCTTATTTAGAACTTTTTAATATCATACATAAGCTTCTTGGATAATTTAAATCAAGCAAAAAGTTAATAGAGCTTGAATGATTTAATGTTTTTATATTTATTTAACAAATTTTATTTATACGACTCAAATTAAGTTTTTACTTTTATCCAAAAAAACTATATTCAAATTTATTTGGTATTTTTATATAAAAAAAAAAAATCAAATATTTTTTTATTAAATAATCTCAAATCAAACAGCTTGTTTTGACTTGATAGGCGGGTGATTTGCTCACTTAATATTTTTTTTAACACATATACCTCATCCGCCTAAAAGAAATAACCAGATATTGACAGTGCAGCTTTTATAAATATACAATACAAATCAAATACAGTACAAATTTAATTGTGTATGTGCATAAACAAAGTTCCAACATATGATTAGTACATTTTTTTCTAGAGCTTTTTTAGATGTTTTATCTCATTTAAAATGAATTGTTTATCATTTCCCAAAAATATAAAATTTAGTGTATAGATTCAATAAGATAGGGAACCTTATAGAAATCAAATCTATAATTGAAGCAATAATAAAAGTCTAGGATTTGTTGGACTATCAAATTATGAAATGAATTTCCTCAATTTTTAAAAAAACACAGTTGATAAAATTTAATTAAACTTCAATAATATCTCATTTGTAAACCTTTCTGAAACACGTTATCACAAGTAACGGACTCTCTCTCTCACACAGTAGAGTGAATCCAACAAAAATACATAAACAAGCATATAATGAGGGGAAAAAATGCAGGAATTCAACCACATAATGACACAAAAATAATAAATAAATAAATAAATAAAAGCAAAAATTCGGGTTATTACAGATAATAATGTATATTATGAAACACGATAAAACCTGAATCAACACTTCATAAACCTATTATTACCTACAAATAGTTCATAGAAGCCAGACTATTGCAATTCGTCCAAAAACAACCTTCAATAATGATACAATATACCCTACCCTCGAATCAACAAATAAATCTGAAAATAAGAGGAGATTATTTGCAGTATGAAAACTGCATTAATCTCGCTAGACTAGACTACCATAATGGTACAGGCTCGAGGTCCTAATAAATATTTCAAGTTGAGAAAATATAAAAAATTAGGAGAAAAGAAGAACCATGTAATCACCAGATGAACTACATCTATGAGTGAGAAACATTATTAATAGTGTTTCAGACTCAAAAAAAAGCAAAGCACGTCTTATTGTTTTACTCAAAGGCACCCCCAATTTTCCCACCCCTACCCAAAACAAGATTTTCCAAACAAAAGAGGAGAGATGAAGATGAAATAAAAAATTAGGGAATTGTATAAGAGAAGAAAAGAATCAAACTGCTCTTAGCTACATGAGGGTCAAATTCTAAGCCTTCACGCATACAGCAGAAGGATATGAAGATTCAAGATCCATCCTGATTCAGAGATAGCAAGTGCTTTGTTATTCAAAGCAAACTGTTAAACCAATCACAGAGATGAAGACTTTAAAAGTTTGCACAACACCTCCACTAGATGAGAAGGAGAATGAGATCAAGAATGAGCCAAGAAAAGTTCAAGCATATTGACAATCAGAGGTGGTGACGGATAACACAGATAGTGGACAAAAGAGAATAGTATCCAGTTATAGAGATCAGAAAAGAGGATACACCTTTTTCAAGAAAGGAGTTTTTTAGTTTCCTACAGAATGCAAAAGCAAGTGAAACTCTCTTTACCAGTTATAAAATACAAACTGAAAAAGGGAGCGTTCTTTAAGCACAAACAAGTGCAACTCTTTTCACTAGTTACAAAATAAATTAGTAAATAGAGTTAGTCTGGTAATGTAGAATTAGTTGAAAAAGGATGCTGCACTCACTTAATTCCTACAGAATTAGGAATTCATACAACCAGGTATAGAAAAAAGGTGGTATGGGCCATCCCTGTTGTTATATAAAATCACATGTTAACTGTATGTACAATTAATTGTACTAGTAAACAGATTAACTTAATAGCCTTGTGAACTATGGGTAAATGATGGTGATAATTCATAACACAGAACTTTTCACGTGTTCTGGTTCCAACAAGAACCAAATGTTCATAGAACTTCTATGGGACTTGAGGAAAAATTTTGGAGAAGGGCGTGAAATTAATAAAGGTATATGTCAGATTAATTAGCTAAGTTGCTTATCATGCCAGAACATTCACATAGGAAGGAGACATCGTCGAGAGCACGTCCTTTAAGAGGGCAGAGGTGGTTCTGAACTTGTGTAAGCATGAAGAGCATGGAAAAGGCACACGTGGAAGAGACATCGATCAAAGACGCATCAGTAAGACAGAAGAAGCAGAAAACAAGAAGGAACGAAAACACAGAAGTTTCATGTATTATGATTTCGAAAAACAAGTTAACATCAATTCACGAACAAAGCAATGTTGGAAATAAGATTTGCAGAAGAGTCTGATCAATGCTACGAAAGGAAAGCAATTTCCTAGTCAGTTATGATGATGCTGCAGATGAATATATCCTTGACCAGAAGAGATACCATTTGAAAATGAACATGCTACCAAATTTCCAGAAGCATCTGCAGTAGATTTCCTATAGAAGAGGTGAGAGTTCACCAGAAGCCTAAAAACTAAATAAGTCCCCATGAAGGAACTCCAAAGGAGCACAAGAAAGGTAGGATTTAATTCAAAAGCCCAATCATGAACTAGTTTCAACTTCATACCAACGAGACTACTCTCAAAACTTAAGTGGCCATAATGAATGCCTGAATCAAGTTTTCAGCAGAACGCTTCTGCTCAGTGGTTCCAGATATTATAGCCATACGATCACCTCTGGAGGATTTGGACTCTGAAATATCAATAGCCGCTCCAGATATCTGGAAAACAATGAATTATTTGAAATGAAATCTGACCACATAAGAAACATCAAAAGAAAATTTCACAATTGAATAACCTCCCCAACTCCCTGCCACATAGGCCCACATAAATTTAGAAGCAAAGACCCCCTACTAAGGAAATGCATCTACTCCAAGCAGAGTGGAAGAATTTCAAGTAAGCTTACAAGTATAAAATGTCCATCCTTAAGTGAAACGACCGTGTAATGAGGAATTACAAATTTCTTGATAAAGAACCATTGCCAAAGTTTCTTAGTTCAGATTCCACATAATATTAGCAAGTATGAGACAGCACTAAATCAAGAAGCTTT
This sequence comes from Caryopteris x clandonensis, assembly GCA_028749325.2. Taxonomy (NCBI): domain Eukaryota; kingdom Viridiplantae; phylum Streptophyta; class Magnoliopsida; order Lamiales; family Lamiaceae; genus Caryopteris; species Caryopteris x clandonensis. Next base: position 5,126,189 of record JAPYKT020000011.1, read on the forward strand.
AATACTTTGAAAGTTTGATTAGGCTCCAAATTGAAGTCAATTCATATGTCTCTACTAAAATTAACAAGGGAATTTTTTTCACTTTCTTTGGTTGCATAATTGACAAATATTTTACCTTACGGATATTCTCAATATTTGTGCCACCTTTTCCAATGACTTTGCCAACCGCATGAGCAGGGATGACCATTTCCAGAGCAGGTGGCGGAGGCAAGCTGAGTGGAAAGCAGATAGCAATAACATGTGTTGTAAGAAAATAAAGTACAGTGATAAATCCAAGAATAAAGAGACTAACCCTGCATACAATGATGATGAATGTGAAGCCAACGACCCATAGCCATTATCCCCCATCTTTACAAAAAAGAAAGCACAAGATTAGATAAAAGGCAATGCAAATTATAAGTTGAAGACAATAAAGTTCATAATATAAAAAAAAAAAAAAAATCCTGAATATCTTTAGCCACCTTTAGATTAGAAGGGAAACAGAAATTTGACACATGCTCAATTACTGAAACAAATAGACATTAGCCGCACATAAAATATATGTGGTAGCAGAACTTCATTAACCACTCCAAATAGTTCTTCAAGTCATTAATTTATTTCTTAGATTATTATCCCCTTCTGCAGAAATAACTGCAAGAAATACCTAAGATCTTTCCAATAGGATAGTGGTAGCCAGTAATTCTTCCTCTCTAATTTATTTGTATATATTTTCATCGCTGCAGCAGTCAACAATAATGTATCTACAAATCTCCAAGTGGATTATGCTCTCTTTAGTTCCACAAGGTTACAAACTTACCAACAATCTAATATATCTTATATAAACAGTGATGCAAACCACTAATGAAGGATATAAGAAGGAAAAAATATTAAAACAAGAGAAGAGGAGATAAATCATTACTTAACTAACGGCTGTTATAGGAGTAAATACACTCACGTTTGAGTAATAAAAACGTTATTGCAGGTCACTTTATCTTCATTGATTTCTTTTCTAATTTTTTAATAAGCAAGCCTATAAGGAATGTAAAATCAAGATATATAAATTAGACACATACCGATAAAGACCCATATCCATATCCACCAGAGGAAAGCAATCCCAACTCACTCCCATTATCAACCCTTTGATCATAACCCAATGCAGCACTAGAGGTCCGCATAACTGATGACACAGGAAGGGATGCACCACCACCATACAATGACTCAACACCAGTAGAAGAATTGCGGATATCTTCTCTATCCTTTAAGACATCATCTCGGAGCCTCAGAACTATCTGAACAAGTGCATCTCTCAGATTTCCAACTTGTCCATAAACCTACAGGAGTAACATCAATTTCACATGAATAAGATATCAAGCATGGGACATCATCAGAATAAAACAACAAAGAATTGATTATAGAGACCTCAACAAGTTCATCATTTCCATCAGCACACTTAGGCTTCTCGCTCTTGGAAATTCGTATTTCTGCTTTAGTTCTTTTTCGGATTTCATTGATGATAGAACCACTTTTTCCAATGATACAGCCGATAACCTTTGAAGGAACAAGGAGCCGCATAGTCACAGTGTCATCATCGTCATCATTTATCTTTCCTTGTAACAACAAAACAGCTTCAACTGCCATGGATTTCATATCATCCACCGACTGCTCAAAGAAAGAAGAAGATTTCTTAAATAAAGTGAGACAAGAAAATTAGATATATGGAAGTCAGACTAGATAAATTAAGTGAAAGAGAACAGATAAATAAACAGGTAAGCAAAATCCAACAAGCTAAATGTGCAGAAAAAGTGAAAAACAGGTTCGCGAATCAATATTTTCATCAATCGGGCAAGGTTGGTCCAAATCAGTTGTAAAAAGATTAGGATAGTCCAGAACAAAAAAGTAGGGCTTCGGCCTTGAAAAAATAGATTGAGTAATGAATGTTTAATATCTTCAATAATTTCAGTCAGCAGTTCTACCGACGAACGAATTGTTTAATCAGATACTGAAAACAGCTAGCATTGAATTCTTGTCCTTGATTACTGGTGATATCATATGACGTACAACTACATAGCACCAAGATAGCAAGACACCATGCCACAGTATAACACACACACACACATAAACTTCAGTCATATAACCATAATAGATAGTTAGCAAAATCAATGATGTTTAAAAATAATAATATAAAAATTAATGAACTTTTCTGAATAGATATAACTAGAAAATATGTTCAACTACCTCCGTGGAGATCACAGTGATGACACACTCATTTTGACTGGCCTTGGCATCCTCAACTTCAACATGAGTACCAGTCTCTTGCCTAATACTTTTAATGGAACTTCCACCTTTGCCAATAACACGGCCAATTTTGTTAGATGGACACAACACTTTTATGATTAATTCCTCAGATCGTGATGCACCACCATAACCAGACACCATGGGCAGAGCGGATGAATAAACCGGCCATGTGCTCCCAGCATCTGCGTAACCTGGGATATCTGGTGCATGAGAATGAGCTAACATGGAAGGGACTGGTCTAGCTGGATTCATTGGTTCTACACTTGGATAAAGTCCAGTAGCAGGATATAGGGGAACATCCGAAGGAATGATGATGCTTGGCGGCGCTTCTGGGATGGAAGTCTCAAGAGGAATGGTTTCTTTTGCTGTAAACTTGTACATAATTGCGGAAATAGCAAAAAGTGCTTTCTTTACCGCCTCTGACTCGCCAGAAATCTATAAAATGTTTTAAGCAAAAATTATCAAGAAAATGGATCAGGTTGCATTTTAAGGCTGATAACAACAAATAATCTTCTACGAGAAAACAAACAATGATACAAAAAAAAAAAATTAAAAGGATTTAAGATTGAGTCTTCGTATCTTTGGAGTTAGTATTCACTATTCAAGCTTATTGCTTCTCAAGCCGAGATTCAACTAACCAGAACAAAATTGTCAAACTCCAGGCCGCAAGAATGAGCTGGATCACTGGCATCTTTAGCAGTAACCTTAATGTTGGTCCTAGTTTTGTTCCTCAGTTTCTTAATGGTTGCCCCAGATTTACCGATGACATTAGCAGACTGGCTAGAGGGAACAAGAAGCTGGCATTCCTCCCTATCTCTATTTCTCTTCATTCTGTCTGATTCTTCTAGTAGAGAAACAGCATTTGTGATTGCTGCATGCACCTTGAGAAGCGCGTCCTGTGCAGGACAAAGAGGTTCGTTATCATTGAATTCCTCATCAACCTCAACTTCTTCCTTTTCCCTCACATAGCAATATATGGTGATGACTCTGTCTTTAGCACCTGGAAATGGGTCCACCACTTTCACCTTTGCTCTTGACTCTTGTCGGATTGAATTTATCACTTTCCCGCTCTTCCCTATCACACTCCCAATAACAGTATCAGGACACAGAATCCTGTACACTATTAGTTCATCATTCCCCCTTTCATCTCTGCCTCTTTCCCTATCAGTTCTCCTCTTCTGGTTCTTGCTTTCAGGATCATCTCGATATGAACGAGGACGCTTCCCACTTTCGCCCATTGTACACTTACACAAGTCTCCAACTCTGGGAATCAAAATGAAGATCATATCAAAACCATGTAGACCTATACTTCTACGTATGTACACTGTACACACCAACCAACCCCCCCCCCAAACCAATCAAAACATGCGTTGAGATACACCACACGCACACAGAGATCATTCAACAGAAATCAAATTATACAAAGCAGGGCGAATCTTGTACCTAAACCCCATCTCATGACAGCAATATCACATTAGAACCTTGTTGTGCGTGTGTGTGTGGTTTGGGGGGGGGGGGGGGCTCGCATAATTGGGCATATAAAAGCGACATGGAAAATCAAGAATTCGGAAGCATCTGAAATATGTATGAAAAACGAGCGAGTTATGCAAAAGATTAGAGAGAAGAACAACTAAGCACAGCGAACACTCTGCATTCCACGCCCTGCAGCCGCTGAGAAACCCTAAATCAAGAATCGCACCTGATGGAAGTCAATTCCCGACGATAAATAATAATTAGGATTTAGACAATTTCCAGCGCATCACTCCTTGTAGCTTGTAAGAAGACGGAGAGGACGGGGGAATATAAATGGCAGAGCAACGAAAGCCGACATTCGGCGGTCCCGTTGTGGGCTTTAGCCCTTACGGGATGAAAAAATGAACAAATAATAATCACAATAAAAACAATAATAAGAAATATTTATCCAAAGTTATCAGTCCAGTTTCATTTAGACTGCAATGATCTGAATGTCGCTCTCCGTTGGAAAAATAAATTTAAATACATAATAAATTAAGTTCAACATCTTAGGTTTCAGGGTACAGAGTTCGATTTTTTGACTGATCAATCTCACATTCCGGTGAAAAAGAAGTAATTTTAGAAAAAATAAAAAATGAAACGAAATCATATAGCTCACCCCATATTTTGGATTTGAGCAATGAATCTATTTGAAACCGCGTTTCACATAGGTGTGGGAATAACAAGAGTTAAGTTCGATATTGTATCGGCTAAATTTTTAGTCGAATCAGGCCGAAAATATGGACATTAAAATCGCAGAAACGGTACCAAAGTGACAAATTTTGTTTCAGATGGGAGCAAAAATGGTCAGTGCCTCATTCTGTTAAAAAACCCAAAATAAGTTGAGTTAAAAAAAATTCTAGAATTCCGACCGTTTTAAACTAAAACTAATGGAACATTATGGGTTAGCAATTATACCCAAGATAGACGACATAACTCTAAATAGAATAAAATATATATAGACAAAATTAAAATTTCTAAGAGAAAATATCTTTGAACACTTTAGGTCGTGTTTGGAAATATGTTGAAGATCTTTGTAGCACAATTTCCACAACTTCAACTATTAACAACCACATAAATAATAAAACATGGTGTTTATTTTGAGTTAAATATGATAGATTGTTACGATAGATGTCAAATGAGTATGTTTTTTAATAGAATATTTCAATATAATTATATTGTTAGAAGTCATGAAATGATTGATAATTGATATATATATATATAATATTAATAATAAATTTGGTTTCATAAATATTTAAAATTCATAATTGTATCTAATTATATATTTTTATATTTATTTAATAATTAAATTTTGATATACATTAAATATGTTTAAATTTTGGTTTTTTATAAAACAATTAAAAAAATTATTATACATAATATTATTTGTTATATAATAAATAAAATCAGTTTTGAATATACACACACATATATCAATATATATATATAAATAAAATTAGTCTTTACAAAATTGTTTATAATGAACATCAAATTAATTTATATTAAATAATAATATATATTTACAATTATAGCATGTATAATATTAATTATTACTACAAATATTATATACAAGAGAAACAAAAAAAAAAAGAGACACAATGACTTAAACGTGTTTGTGTATGTGATGGCGTAGGGGAGTTGGGAGGGTTGGAGTTGTTAAATAAGTTGGGTTGCAAGTTCGCATATTAGGTTGAAATATGGTTATTACATATTTTACATGAATTAAAACTTGATCAATTTAGCTTATCATATCAACATGATTTATTTATTTTGAGAGTTGATTCGACTGACTCGATTAGATCTGAAACATAAAAATAATTATAAAAACTTATAAAAATAAATGAATTATCATATTTGATATACAACTTTATACGCCAACAATATAATAATTGAAATTCATAATATAAAATAACACGTGATATAAATTTTCATATAAGTGCATAATTTTTTATTTAATAAATATTATGTGTTCATACTATGTAAAATTATAATAATATTTTTAAATAATGATTATACGAACTAGTGAGTTTATCCAACCTGATTCATTTTCTATCCATATTACTCATGCCGGACTCATTTTTTATTCAGCCCCATTAAAAATTAACCCTAACTTTTAAAATTCTTATTTGATGTTGATCTCTAAATATATTTCAATTTCTCCCATATTAAAAAAATAAATTTTTTAAGTAAATACAATTTTCATTCTCTCAAATCCTTCTTAATTATTATTTTAACTAATATTTAACTCGTGCATGGCATGGTTGTTAAATGTATTTAATATATAAATATGTGTATATATACATATATATTATTTTGGATGGTGTTATATATTTTTTTTAGATAGTTGTAATCGATCACAAAAAATATTTTTTACATTGTTAGTTTGTCCCATTTAATGACATTGTAAAAAATTAGTAAAGTTGAATGTATTTTTTGAATTAAATTTCACCATCCACAACCTTTATGTTGTTTATAGGAATTAAAAGTCTAGTGCACAAATATATAAATAGCTCTTGCAATAAATAACACACATAGAAATCTTTAAAATTTGTCGATCATTGCACAATTTTCACCTATCCAATATAATTAATCAGATTAAACGAACTGAAATACATTTTTGAAAAATCTTATTCCATTATATCTTTGGTCATTTTTGTGTTGATGAAGTTGAAGATTTTGATCTTTATGAAATATATATAATGTCATCGAGTCTAAAAAGGTGGATCATTTAATTTGAGCTTATTATTATTAGCTGCATACGTAATTTGAAGTCATGCCCAAGTTTCTCAATGTCTCATTTGCATAATTATTTAGATTTGAAAAAAAACATATTTTCCTCTTAAAAGCACAAAAATTGTTAAGGATTATCATGTGTTCAAAACTGAATATTTTCCTGAAAAACTAAAGTATCAAATAAAATGAATTTAACTAGAAATCATACGAATGCGAAAGAGATGCTCGACATGACAGCATGAAAGTTTGAAGTTCTCAATAATCTTTGAGAAAGTCTGAAGGAATTGATGCAACCAAGTTATTGTCATATATTATTCAACGATCCATAAAATTTTCTTGAACAAATAATTTCAAAAACCTTGAGAAATGTATAGTTTCAAATATAAAGTTGACATTGCTATAATCATGAGTTTTTCTTTAAATATCGAATATAACAAAAAAAACTGACAAATTCAACTTTTAATTACGAGCCAATCCATAACTTGATCGAAGGGATTGATGACCATTTAGTGTTAAATTTATCATTAAAACTCATGGAACAATCTTGATAGTGCAAAATTATATTTTTACAAAAATCATGGGAAAACGGGATATCGAAATATATTTCAATTTCTCCTATATTGTTCTTTATTTTATTTTTTTAAGAGTGATTATCTTTTTAAGTGAATAAAATTTTCACTCTCTTAGAATCATTCTTAATTATTATTTCAATAAAATAATTATGTAACCTGTTGTTATATTGTCACTTTGTAATATTGATAAATCTGTACAATTTAACATATACTTTTTAGGATAATAGAAAATTTCTTTATGTGACAACAATTGACAAAAAAATTATAATAACTTTGAAATCTCTCTGGATCCAAATAGTTGAAATGGGCAGCCCGCGATACTAGTTACGTGGATCGAGCTACTCATACTACATTAGAGCCCAGGCCCAGAAGAATCGTAATCCTGATCCAAGAACACCCAATTTTCGACGGGTAAATTGAGTAAAAAGCCCTAGATTGCTCTTCGTCTCAGATTAGCCCTTAAATTAGAAGTCTCCAAGGAATCAGCACTGCATCCGACGGAGATTAGACGGTGAGTTGCTCCTTAATTCCATCGCAGAGTTATTCGGTGTATGATGATGGGTTTGTTGCGGAATTTCCATTGCCAATCTATTTTGATTTTCGATGCGCCCACAATGCAATTCCTCATCTCCTGTATCTGGAAAGAAAGATATATATTGTTTGTTTTCTCACTCTCACGGATCAATTCGTGGAGTTTATTGTATCAGTTGCTCTATCTATTTATTTGAACATATTGTGCTTTTCCGACATTCATGTGTTTCAAATTTGACTGTTCAATTTTACGTCGTCTACTTGATACTGAACCTATCATTAGGTTTTCTTTGGCAGGAGTTATGAGCGCTACTACAGAACAAGCGGGCCCATCCTCTAATCAGGCAGAACACTCGGACGGTTCAGAGCTCACAAAAACCTCAAAATTTATTGCCCAGGCGAAGAAACTAGTCCATCATCGAATGCTGGTTGGAATTAAGGATGGGCGGTTCTTCGTGGGCACATTTTATTGCATGGATAAGCAAGGGAACATTATTCTTCAAGATGCAGTGGAGTATCGCAACACTAGACGATCTTCTCCTTCTCCGATGGAACATAGGGGTGTTGGTCTCATTCTCATACCTTCGTCTTGTCGGACCTCTTGCCACGTTGATTGCTCGATCCAGGAGCAGCTCTCTCTTCTTTCCATTAAGGATCAAAGTGACTTAACTGATTAAGTGTTTATGATAGGATTATTCTGGGACCTGAGGTCGATTGTGATGACTGATGTTTAGTGTAACATTTCATGAAAAGATTTCTACCTTCATGTTTTGTCTTCTTTTTGTGTGTAATTTAAGGTTGCAAAAATTGGTAGAAATCGGAAATACATAGTCGGACATTAAAGATCGCCCACCGCCTAGGCCACTAGGTGGCCATCTAAATTTTTTAATTTTTTAATTTTTTTTAGCAATTTTTTTTGATCACATGTTTAATATTTTCAAAATATTGTACAGTAATACATAATTTTAAATATTTTATATATTTTTATGTTTGGGCCACTTATGTATCCGTCTAGCCGGACTAATTGTCTGCCTAAGCCGCCTAGTTGCTTGTCTAGGCATAGAAAACGTCTAACAGTACCAAGACGTCGACTAGATGGCTGCCTAGACCAAATTTTACATCAATGGATTTTATACAATACACCAAGCAATCCTTCACAGATGCAAAAATGGTTTCAAGAACAGAGGTTGTTGATATGCTTGTGTACAATAAAACACTGAAAAAATCATAATTGTATAGAAACAGACAGATCCTAGTCATAATGTATAAAATGGATAAGAAGGTAGCTCATTTAGGACTCACTAACCCTCTATTTTATTTTTGTATTTCAACTTTACTGATACACGAAGCTCGTTTATGACTCACTACTCACTGAACGATAGACAAAAGATGAGTGTAGTTTTACACACAAAAAAAAGAAAAAAAAAGCTCTAGTGGGAAAACAGGGTTAAGGGGATGAGACGATTTCAGTAGCGATCAGCATACGGAGTTCCATATACAATAAGGTAAGGCACAATGCGGACAGCCGTGTCAATCGGTATTGCAAAATTCACCCCTGAGGATAGTCCGCTGCCTGCATTATGGTTCCATATCGAATTTGTTAGATTCAACTTGATTCCGTATCTTCAAAAAAAAGAAAACAATAAAAGAAACAAAGAATGCTATTATCTATATTTTTGCCAAATAGTATTGCTTCTGTTTCCATTGTCTTCTTATTCAGTTGCACAGAAACATCAACCAAGAGACTGGAGAAACTTAGGTGAGGTGTCACTCTGCGTTGACACTCACAAATGCATCATTCGAACGTTAATATAAAGAAGATCTATTTACCTTTTAGGGTGAATGTAGATGTATTAACTCCAATAACATGACCATATGAATCAATTAATGGCCCACCCGAATTTCCTGCAGTAATATATTTGCATCAAAATGAGAATATATACCAAATTCTGTGTAAAAAGTCCTTTAAACCGATGTCTCCAAGCAGCAGCCATTGGGAGAAACAATAAATAACAGGAAAAAACAATATCTGTTTTCAGAAATTATAGAATTACCAGCATTGATAGCAGCATCAGTTTGAATTGCTCCTCGAATGGCTCTTCCATTCGGGGATGGTATTTCTCGGCCCAATCCACTGATAACCTGAAAGGTTAAATTACATAATAGAGCAGCCGTCAATGTATGAGACAGCTCTGATTCCATTAAAACATGCCTCTTCTGGTAGGTCTGATTTTATTTATTGATTTCTGTTTTCGCAGACAATTACAGGTGTTTACAACCTGGTGCTAGTAAAAGATAAAAGTATCCAATCCAATTACCCCTGTAGTTAGAGTGTTCTCATATCCATATGGGTTTCCAATTGCAAAGCAGCTCTGCCCCACTCTGAGTTCACGAGATGCCCCAATTGTCACCGGCTTTAGCTCATTCCCGACTGCATCAACCTGCCAAAACACGTCAAAACATCAACTGCTCAACCATGAATGTTCATTCTGATATAGACACCATCTCTTTCTCCTTTGGCTTTCAAAAAGAAATTCATTGGATCAAACTTATATAGACACGGAAAGGAATGCATATGTCCCTAAAAATGATGTCTCTCCTTTTCTAATTAGCACCTTAAGGACAGCCAGGTCATAGTCGGGATCAAAACCAACTATCTTGCCTTCACTGGTAATACTCTTCCCTCCAGAATCAACTAAAGATACCTGAAGCAGCAGACAAACAAAATCCGACCTGCTTATTAGTGCTGATATTGATGAAGATAACCAATCCAAGATTACAACGCAGCACAATGGAGATATAAGCAAAGAGAACCTTACAACGTTGTAAGCCACTTCTGTCTGTTGCCAATTTGGAAACCACGTGATAGTTGGTTACCTATTACAAAAGACGAGCGAAACTGAATTAAGACAAAACGGCTACTATTCTACCAATGAATGGTGCAAGTAGAGAGAAAGTATACACAATGCATTCATATTATAAACTTATATTTCTCAGAAGATCGCAGGTAATAGCATGATCTGTGGTAACAATGCCATATAAAATCACGAAGAAAACGGCATCACACGTAAATTCGGGCATAGCTAATCTGAGGTTATCAAGATGTCAAAACGGGACTGCACAGACAAGATCATAAGACAAATCAAAATATATGCATAAATGTATATAGAAGAATACCATAAGAGCTTACAATGTGACCGAATTTATCCCAGATAAAACCAGAGCCAGTCCCTTCCACCTTTGCATTCTCTTCCTCATCATCAGGCAGAGCCTTTCCAGAAGGGACTTTAGCCAACTCAATGTCCTTGATGAAGACCACAGACGACGACGTTTCCTGTAAATTAAAGAAAACTGAATCAGAAGATTAAAATCAGTCGACACAATAAAGTTTTTTTTTTGTTTTTGTTTTTTTTTTTTTTTTTTTTGTGAAAAAGGGGTCAGGAAATCATCTGGAAGACCGCGTGAATTGCAAGTTGAGACTGTAAAAACCTGGAAATTTTGAACGATTCTAGTTTCGTCTTGATCAATTTCATCAAGTTGTAGGGCAATTGCGGATGGGAAAGTGGAAATATATGGATTCTGATGCAAATGCAAATAAGTGGTCAGCAAAGAAGATGAAAAGATTAAGGACTTTCGCCTTGTTACACAAAGGCCATTGTCTGAATTTGAAGAAGAAGAAGAAGAGGGCGAGGGAGTATGGTATGGTGGGATTGGAGATTGTACGCTCATTACAACACCCATTTTCGCCATTGCTGCTTTGAATCTTTAGATAAAAAGAGGAGTCGTTGTTGATAACTGGTAAACGTGAGACAGGGGAAGGGGATAAGAGCCTACCCTGAAGCCACGTGTGCCTAATCATTACAAATTCCTGACACTTGTTAACCTAAAACTTGTCCTAATAACTGAATGGCACGGGATAATCATATTGGAACACAAGAAGCCCAAAAAGCTGGGCCTCTAGTTTCCCTAGGGCCTTTTCAGTCTAACCCATTACCATTATCAGAGTGGTTAAATCATAACAACCTTTTCTGTAAAAAACACATAAATAGCTATCAAATGACAACTAACATAAATACGAGACTTTAAAAATAAGTTTACTTTGATGGTAAAAAATAAGTTTGGTTCTTTGTGACGGGTACATCCAACAAGAATGCATTAAAATCAAGCTAATCAGCTGAGTATGGCTATAAAATTCACAGACAACTGCGGATGACGAAATTCCCAACCAAGCGGAATTGAATCAGATTGAGCGGTACAATTTGCCAACCTCTAATTCGACATTTATATATGTTGAAGGTCATAGCCAACATCAAAAAAGGACAAAGCCACTTTTATATCTATTTCAAATAGGTCTTTCGTCCAAAAGAAAATATTTTTTGTATTAAAAACAAGGTTATGTTGTCAAGTCAAAAGGCTCATTTTCGTTTTATTAGTCAAAGTTAAAAAATTAAAATTTGTACTTCATAAATTACTTATTTATGATTGAATAAATCAAAATTTACAAGAAAATATGTTGTACAAGTACTCATGTAACTTTATTTAAAAATTTAAAAGAAAAATTAGGAGACAAAACTCTTATTATGAAAAAAAAAAAAAAAAAAAAAAGGAAGTACATCTACCATCGAGAATACATAATAGCTCTGCAAAACTGCAATAATCGACAATTAATCCGAAAGCCATAATGCGTCACATCTAGAAAACAACATCGACCAGGATGGAGAGTGGAGACAAGATCAAAACAAAAAAATATGGCGACAGCGATCACCCTTGTCGTCGGTTGCTAACAGCCTCAAGTCTAATCTGCTTGTTACACCGTCGAATAAATTCCTCAACTCTTCTATTCAGTTCTTCATCCGACATCCTCGAGAACTCGTTTTCTTCCATCAACCTCGGCGGCTCTTCGCGTCTCTCCGACAGCGTCCTCTGCAGAACCACTTTCCCGGCCTCCTTCTCCGGTTCAACTGCCGACAGGGTTCTTTCGGTCCTCTTCTTCAGTACTTTCTGTCCACTTTCTCTTTTCTTTCTCTTTTGTTTCAATTTCTCGTGGGTTGGGAAAATCTCGCCAGGTTTATCTTCCACGTTTTCTTGAGTCTGAGTGTGATGATCTTTAACAACCATGTTTATTATCTTTTCTTGAGGTTCTTCGGCAGCTTCTTCTGCAGGATATTTTGGCATTGTTTTCTCGTCAAGTCTCACGTATGGTACTATGTCGTAAGAGGGAATAGTGCTACTCCTTGCTCCTGCATGTATGTTTTTAGCGTATTCGTCGAAAAAATCGCGATCTTTAGACGAGGAGTAGGCTTCGAAATCGGCTGCAATGATGAGGATGAGGGTGTTTGATATGATGAACCAGAACTTGGTGGTACATAGAAGATCGGTTGAAGGTGAGAGGTTGAAGACGTAGAATACAGAAACGTAAATTACAATGGATAGGAGAAAGGCCCAGAAGGAATTCAGGTTGGATTTCTTGGGTTTCTTTTTGAATTTTTGAAAATTCAGGGAATTTTCAGTATGATTTAAAAATGGCATGGCCATTTTAGGATGGGTGGGGGTGGGGGTGGGGGTGGGGGGGTTGGTGGAGTTGCACTTGAAGTTGAAGGAGTATTTATAGGGGAGGTTGAATATGGAATGGACTGGAGAGTGCTCTTGTACTGTTGTGATGCATGATAGAAAATGGAGTTGGCTTCGCTTAATAATTGAGTGGTTTTCAATTACTTTCTTACCCTTCATTTATTCCTACTTTTAATATAAATATGTGTGTGTATAAATTCTTAAAAATTATAAAATGAATTTACTTTATGTATGCACGCACAAATATTTTACTAATAATACGCATCATAAAAATATCACAATAATTTTTGTTAAACAAAAAATTATATATATTGGGTGTATCACACAATCTAATGTAGAATATTACTTGTTTAACTAATACCTTTTAAGTAAATAAGTAATATTTTTTAGTTAGTTAAGTAATACAGTAGATCAGATGTATGATGCACCCAATACACAAAAGACTTATTTTTTTGTTATTGGATACTCACAACTCATATTATTAGTAATTGTTGCATAAAGTGTACATATATTGTATTGTGCATAGCAAAGATTCACACACACATATTTAGGATAAGATTAGTGTAACTAGGCTTTGTAATGCAAATTTCATACTTTGCAAAACAATAGCCTTATAATTTCTCTCGATTCCTCCCCTCTTAAAGGTTTGCTAATTCAGATGGAAATTTGAGTCTTCTCTTTTTAACTCATCATAGGGTTATTTATAAAATTTTAGAAAAATATGAATAATCATATTATATATATACATATAAATATATCACATAATAATTACGTTGATTTTTGACCTTACAATTTATTTATTTAACACCTTATGATTCATTTTATTTAGCCAGACACAGTTTTAAAAACATATAACTCACACTTAAAAATATTAAACTTACCAGACTTATTACGACTCAAAGAGTAAAATTTAATAGAATATGTTGCAAATAACAAGAATTAAGGTAGTCCTAAGTTGCACATCAAATAGAATTTAAAAAAAATTGATCGCATATAAATTTAAAAAAAAATAATTACATTTAAAAAAAATATATTATAGATAAATTTTTAATTATAATATAGTAGGTGGCACAATAAAATTGATGAGACCAAACTAATGATGCTAGATTTCATTATGGATAGATTGACTGTCGTGGTGCACATTGGTACACCTAAGACATGATTTAGCGTACTGTACATTAATAAGTTCATTTAAAAATGTGGTCCAAAATCTCTTGATGATTATGCAATGATTGCAGCTCAATCTTTATCTCTTCAAGTGTAGTTTTCAAGCTTGATACTAAAATCCACAAATCTGTGTTTAGTAAATGGCCCCATTTTCCTAAAGTCTACACAAACATCCTCATCTTATGGAAATAATTATGAATTCGGGCCCCCTTCAATTAATTTTATTTTTCTTGTCCTACAAGTGTACGCATGAAATTCATTTAAAAGAGAAGCCTAGATGATGTGGCAATCCAATCATAGGGGAAGGGCTGGCTGGATCTTTGCCACGTTTGATATTTCTGACATGGGATTGTTACATTTTAATCACCGTCAGACAACTCGCAGTTAAAGTATTAATTAGGAGCCCCTAATCATGGGAGATCTTTTGAATACATATTAGTTTAAGGATTTTAATATAATTACGTAATTACGTATTGTCCTAGGTATGTGGCAAATGTCGATTGATTTATTCTTTCTTGCGTACTTATATTGGCTAATGATTTATTATGAATTTTATAATCATCTTCAAGAAACTGAATTCTTCAAGAAAACTCCAAACAATGTTTACAGTAGTGGAAAGAAAACAAAGTTTCAATTCATCATATTTAATATTTCCATTTGTTATAATAATATGTTTTTTTTTTATTTTGTTCAATTTAATTTAATTTTATCATAATTATATAAAATATGTTGAAAATTACTAACGCAGTGGTTTGATGCCAATGTAAAAAATAATTAGGAGTGCTGATATATCAAACTACAAAAACTAAAATTTGTAGATGATTGATGAGCATAAATTGAAAAGAAAAATCAAAAGGAATGAAGAGTGAAAAATATTCTCAGCATGTGGACTTGGTCCTAAAATTTGGACTACATACATGTCATAATAGATATAAATCTTACATGTCTGGTGACTTGCACGTGTAACATTGACAAAAGCCTTCGTATTTATTCACAATAATGAAATCAGTAATTTTACCTTTATGCGATTTGATACCAAAAAAAAAAAAAAAAAAAAAAAAATCAGTAGGAATTTAAAAAATTCTTGTTACATATATATATATATTGTGTATATTTTCGAACTTGGAATAATAAATTGTTACCGAACTAGCCTAGTTTGATATGTCGATTTACAATAAATTAATATTCCACCCACACAAAATAATAACAAAATATGATATTAGCTTAAATGGAATTTATTTTTTAGTTAATTTATCTTTATAAAAAAATTATTATCAATAAACACTTTTTAAATTATTACTCTCAATATATTTTAAAAAAATTTACTCTTAATATTTTTTATGAAATGTCAAAATTAGAATACTTTTTTCTGTATACGACAACCTATCCATATTGTCCTTACATGTTGACTTAACCGATTTGATATTTCATTAAAGTATTTTTCCAGACATCTACTTATATTATTTTTTGAGCTACCAATTGTGCTATATTCCACAAAAATGGAGCTGAGTAATTCTGTCATTCAATAATATATAAGATTGTAGCCACGTGGTCTTTAATTTAACATAAATATTGTATATATTAAAATAAATAATTATATTTAAAATTATAGAATATAATTTTTATGGATGAAATATAAAATTTTATGCATTGAATTATTACTTTTAAAATTTTGATATATGTGATAAATTTAAATTAATAGTATATCAAATTTTTATATGGTTTCAACCTAACAATATAAATAATTTTTTATAAAATAAAAATATTATACTATTAATTTATTGTACAACTTCAACAGTTTTTAGTAAATTAAAATATTTATATTCAGTTGAGGGACAATTCAAAAATTTCTTCAAAATAATGTTTCAATTTATTATTTAATAAAACTAACTTAAAAAATAAAAACTACAATTTAATATATAAAACTATATTATAAATTGAATAATATTTATAGAAATATAATTGATATAAATAATTGATTATGTACATTTCTGATTGATAAGAACATAATAAATTATTGATATAATAAATATATTATATGACGTGCATTGCACGAGCGGACATTTAGGTTAATATAAAAGCAGGAAGCTGAAAAGTAGAAATGTCTCTTCTGTTGACACATGTCTGCACAAATAATTGACATGTGTTTTCTATATACTTTTTCTCTCTCTTTTCTATTTGTATTTTTTATTAAAATTGAAAAATCAAAATATCTTTTTCGTTTTAAATTTATTTTTAACATATGATATATCAAATTAATTTTCATTTTGTGATTTAATTTAACATCAATATTGTATATATTAAAATAAATAATTATATTTAAAGTATGAAATAAACGTTTTTATGAACTGAATATTATTTCTTAAATTTTAATATATATGATGGATTTAAATAAATAGTATATCAAATTTTGAAATGGATTTAACCTAAAAATATATATTATTTTTTATAAAAATAAAAATATTATAATTTATTGTCTAACCTCATCAGTTTTTAGTAAATTAAAATATATTTTTTCATTTCAGGGACAATTCAAAATTCACTTCAAAATATCGTACAATTTATTATTTAATAAAACTAATTTTAAGGAAATAAAATACAATGTAATATAACCAACTATATTCTAAATTTAATATATTTATATAATTGATATAAATAATAAGTTGTGTACATTTTTATAATAATAATAAATATATTTTTTCTATAAATTCTTAATATAATAAAATAAGGTGCGACTATTCATAACCCCAAAATCTTGAAACATACCCCATAATAATTATGACAAAATTAGATATATATATATATATATATATATATAAACTGACTAAAATATCCTCATATATTTAAAAGTAATTTAATTTTATTCTTTTTTTATTTTCTTCTCAACTGCAGAACCTGCAATTACGTTTCTTCTTCTTCTTCTCCATTTTTCTTGAATATAGAAATACAAAGCTATTCTGAAATTGCAAATTCATACTGTTAATTTTACTTTTATTATTTATTCTTCTCCATGTTTCTTGAATATAGAAATACAAAATTTCTCCATATTTGTTGAACATAGAAATACAAAACTTCTTCATATTTCTTAAATATAAAAATATAAAACTAAAATTGCAGATTCATTCATGGCTTTCTTGAGGCCCGGGTTCAAATGTAAAATCTTTCACTGCGATAGGTCAAATATGATAAGGAATACACACTTAACACTATTTTCTAAATATTATTTCTCCAAACTTAATTTGGTTAAGAATTGTTTGTACAATGATTTATATATATATATATATATAAATATATAACATAAAAATGTTTTTCAATATAAGAGGAAGGGTATGTAGAATTGAAAAGCAGTTTAAACAAAATTTTTACTATTTTCAAACCTCTTTTGATTTGCCGCAATGTTCTGCAACAAAATAGCCAGAATTTCAGAAGTATATATATATATATATAGTGTTAGAATGTAATGGAATTATTTCATAAGAAACATAATTTTTCCTGCTAATACTAATGTGTTATACTAATATTTTTTTTTCTTCTTTTTTGAGTTTTTGGATAGAGAAGAGAGAAGGTTGAGGTTAAAAGAGAGATATATGTGTGGTGGATTAAATGATAGAAAATTGGAGAGAAAATTTTGTTTTTTGGAGTTTTTCTAGAGAAGACATGAAATTTTTCTTTTTGATTTGTGAATTTGTGTTGAGAATTGCGGGTTGGGTAATCCTGATTTGTTTTTTGTTTTTATTTTTATTTTTTAATAAAGAGGCTATAATGTGTATAAATGGGGTATATTTAGTAAAAAGAAGATAATTATAAATTTTACTTGGGATATATTTAGACTTTGGGATATCTTTAGAGATTTTGGAGATATAAATAGCCGCATCCAATAAAATGTATTTCGGTGCATTGCACGCCGGCCATGTAGTATGTCTAAATTTATGATTGAATTGTGTGAATTCAATATTAATTAAATTATGTGGCAAATCATCATCAATTAAAGTATTTCAAATTTATAATGAAATCAGATCTTCGGATATTTTATGTTGCATGAATATTTAGATAAGGATTAATTAAATACATTAAACTTGATTAATTTACTGGACATATTTCCTAATTTGATTATATGAGGAATTGTATATACAATCAGATAATTTGAAAATATACCTACATTTATGCATGAATTGTGGTAAGAAAATTAATTAAATTATGTTTAATTTATAATTTAAATCTATAAGATTTTTTTCTTTTTATTTGCTATTTTACTCTAATTTTTAAAGATTTATAATATTTTTCATCTCAATCTGTTTTCTATGAAAAATATATCAATTTTTCATGATCTTGAATTTGATATCCATATTGCATCTATAATAATAAAATATTAATTTTTAAATATAAAATACTATTTTCATACATTAACTGTGGTATATTTTAATATTTAATATATTTTTATATTTTTGGATATTTTTATTTTAAACAATTTTTATCAAAATATATTTTATATAATTATGTATTTTATTTTAAAAATTATATTAGATACTAGTTGCAGTGATGTCATCATTTGGATCTACTATATTTGAGGGAGGATATTGGGTTAGAGTAAAAATAAAAAGGTCCTCTTGTGATTTTCTATTTTTCTAATGCAAATTTTGATTTGGTTATATAACATAGATTCGTTAACGTATCAAACAGAAAATTTAGTTGATTTTTTAATACATGTATATTTTTGTAATTAATTTATGTTTTGTGTTTGATACGATATGTCTTTTAAGATGGATGTTATTTTTTAAACGATCGATAACAAAAAAAAACATAAAAAATTATGTCTAGATGGATTTAATCTTATATATTCAATAAGATTGATAAACGGGAAGATATGGTATACATGTACATATTTTTTTATGAATGCTGATATATTTTATTAAATTTTTATATTTGTGAAATATGGGTCATTAATTAAGTTGCTTAATTAATTTTTTAGTATGTTGGTTAATTCATAATTATTCTGTAGAAATATATATATATATATATATTTACATTTTTTATAAACTTCCTATGAATTTCACGAGTATGCACCCGTAGCATCATATATGATAGATCAGAATATGTGCGCGTGTGTATGTGTTCAACAGTAGTTCGAACTGTAAATAAACATGCGGAAGCTTAAAATAAGATTTGATTTTAAACGAGGAAGAAATCCCTTCTTCCTCTCAAGTAATTTTATTAGAAGACATATTTGTTCCCACAAATGTTACAGTAGAACTTACACGTATTTGGCTCCCCTAAATACTTGTCTACCCGTGTAACTAATTCTTCTAAAACACTTACTTGACCATCTAGTCCCCTAGATGGATTTGAATACAAACTCCGTCTGTATTGAGTTGAGATCTCCCGAAATCAACGTGTGGTGAAATTCCAAAGTAATCCAGACTCTGTGAGGTTCGCCTTTAGTTCGCCCTTGAGTTCTTCCCAGTCTGTTGTATTCTTACGAATATAACAGCACACTCATCAGCCTCTCTATGTCTCTCTGCCCATATGAATGGTAATTGAATATATCGGAGAGCTACGGTCTCTACAGCTTGAGGTTGTATTTATAGTCTCTCATGTTCTCCACGAAATCTGCTGGTATCTTCTCATATCTTGGTGGTGATATGCATATCTTTGTATATAAATCCTGGATATGCATATCTTATATCTTCATCGTATCTTTGAAAGATTTGTTCCCAGATTTACTCTTGATTCTCCTTATTTTTAGCCATGTATTTCCTTCTTTTTCTCTTCTCATTCAACCTTGACTTTCTTCCAATAATATCTCCACAATATCTTTTAAATCTGCAATCAATAATAAATCAATTATAATTTTTGAATAATATTGACAATAATTACCTTATCAATATAATATAGGCATTTATAGTTCATATTTTTATAAAAATAGTACAATTCCACCACATTTGATTATCTTTCTCAAATAAGACAAAACATTTAGTTTTTAATATAATTTAAATGCAAAGTTTATATATACTTCAATGATTCGGTGTAATGATCAATTTTGCTGTATTAATAATGGTATAGTGATAAAATCAGAACTATTTCCTATTCAAATGGCAAATTTTGGTTTTTTTCCCTCTTTATTTTCTTGTATTTATTTTTCTGCTCATTTTCCTCCTAAAAAATTCTTATTAAAAAACACACACAACACACAATTGTTAAAAAATAAAATAAAAATGGCAGCGACATTGGTCCTGCTTAAAGCAACAGGGTCCGGGCCGGGGAGGAGGATGCTGCAGTCAGTAGAACAAGCTCGTCGGCATGTCTGTATCAAGAGAAGTGGTCCGACCAGAGCCCTGTCCCATCATATTACAACACAGTTTTTCAACAACACTTTCAATTTTATTTGACTGTCCTTGCTTTTCTCTCTCCTCTTCCGTCAAATAGCAACTGTGTTCCCTTACAGCATCTCCTCTACTTGCATGCTACTCTACACCATCACTATCTCCGTTCCTAATATGGCAAACAAGCGCCTATCTTAGGGTTTCTATGCAGCCTTATCACTGACACAGGCCTGCCTATCAATGCCACACCCATAATTGTGTATCCCAACACCTCTCTGATGTTCTTATATTCGTCAATTCTTTGGTTCACAAACCGCACTTGTTTTTATTCACAGGTTTATGTTCTAAATTCAAACAATTTGAGAGAATATTTGTTTCTTATTATACATGGCTTTTGTGTCTCTTCTTGTCGTGTGCTTTCTTGTTTTTTCAGCAGGTAATGGAGGGATGGGGTTTGATACTGGCGGCGGCGGCGGAGATGGGGTGGTTCTGGAAGAGATGGAGCTTTTCGGGCTTTTTGAGGTAATGGGCTCACTTTTGGAAGACCCGACTTGGGCAGAAATGCATCCTCTACCTTGCACTGACACTCCATGGCCGGGCGTGGAGTGTGAGCTTCTGGAAGAAACATCAGTCTTTCATGTGACCAAGATTCATGTCGGAGAAGATGTTGTTGTCCCACCTTGTAAAGATACTGCTAAACTCTCTTTCTCTCTCCTCAAACTGCCGTACCTCAAGACTCTCTCTCTCATCAACTGTTTCACTCATTCACCAGTTTCTTTGAGCAAATCCTTGTTTCAATCTCTGCCTTCTTTAGAGCATTTAACTCTTGAGTCCAATCCCAGCCTGTTTGGACAAATCCCTTCTACAATATCAAATCTTTCATGCCTGAAAATCTTGTCTTTATCACAAAACAATCTGAGTGGTGAAATCCCAAAAGAAATTGGAAGGCTAGTCAACCTGCAACAGCTTGATTTAAGTCACAACAATTTGTCCGGCCCAATTCCTGAAGAAATTGGAAGCCTGGAACGGTTAACCATTCTTGATCTCAGCTGGAATTCTTTGCAAGAAATGTTGCCTACTTCAATTGGTGGGCTTGAACTTCTTGAAAAGATTGATTTAAGTTCGAACAAACTTCAAGGAGAACTGCCGCAGGAGTTCGGGCAATTAAGGAAAATAGTTTTGTTGGATTTGAGCCACAACTTTTTGACAGGCCCAATCCCAGAAAACCTGTCCGGTTTGCAGCAGTTACAGTACCTAATAATGGAGGGCAACCCATTACATTCAAGAATCCCTTCATTCATGGGGTACCTTACCAAACTCACAGCATTGAGCTTCTCGGGTTGTGGATTAACCGGCCCGATTCCAATTACACTGTCAAATTTGACAAATTTAACAGCATTATACCTGGATAACAACAGTCTCCATGGTACAGTCCCTCCAGAATTAGGGGCATTACCAAACCTGGATACCTTAAACTTGAGCGGAAATCTTCTTACAGGAGAGCTGTTGTTTCCTCAAGATTTCGTAAACAGGTTGGGGCAAAGGCTTGATATTCGAGAAAACAGTGGTTTATGCACTAATCCAGAGTTACAGACAGGTAATACAAATTCAAGATTCCTGCAGAACACCACTTGCTCGAGTGCAATATTTCCAGCTGCAAGCAACAAAACATTGGCAGAAAAGAACCCGAATCGTGACGATATGAACTTGAGGCCAAAAATGTACGGTGGTAATAAAAGTTCAAATTCCCATGCTTTGGTTGAGAAAATTGTCCTTTTTCCAAGCCTAGTTTTCCTGTTTTTGTTGTTTGGCCCCTGAATTTCTGGCTTGTATGATTTTGTCTTTGGGAAATGATGTCTGAACCAAGATTCATTAGTAGGTCATTGTTCTTGTACAGCTTTAAGCAGGAAAAAAGCATGGTTAGGGGCTTCTAACACAAATTTGTGCAAAGTACGGGATACATTAGGATTTCTAATGTTCAAATTTCGTCGACTAATCTTAGGGTAGAAGATGGTCTTCTCTTCTTATTTGCTATCTAATGCTATCTTTATCGTGTCCAATTTATTATATCATTATCTTTTGATTGTAATTAGATTATTTATTAGAGTGAGCCCATAAAAAACATTTGCAATTGTTAAAACTAATTATATTTGAAATAGCTCAATGTTCATCTCAAACTCGGGAAGAACCATTTGTACTATTATAAATATTCTCGCAAGATTTTGACTTATTTCAAGATGCGCCAGTGTACTGCATAATATTCCTTGAATGATTTCACTTCAATTGTACAACAATACAAACACAGAGGAATCAAATAGCCCCAAGGACGTAGGATCGAGTCCTAACAGCCACAATGTGGGAGTTTTATCCCTCCAATATGGGGGATAGCTCCTTATTGAGTTACGGGGGTGGGGGCCTTGAGGGTGAGGAATTTCGCCTTTTCCCCAGCAAATCAAATAGCCATGAATGTGTTTCTTGCTTTGATTTTGAACTGTTAAAGCTGTTGGTTGAGTCCCATCAGAGATTGGTACTTCTTGGGCAGTCTTTCTTAGAATTGAGAAACCAAACAGAAAATGTCGTATACAGTGTAATAAAGTCAGATTCTGACCCCCCGGCCCCCCCCCCCCCCCCCCCCCCCCCCCCCCACAAAAGAAAAAAAAAAAAAAAAAGAGAAACGACTTTTGCCTCCGACGCCTCATCATGCTGTTTTTTCTGATTCTGTGAATGCACGCTTTTCTTTGTTATGTTTTTGTTTATTGGGATTTCCCCTTTTCGTTTTCAGGTCGTAATTTTGTTTCTTGAATTAAATAATTTTAGCACACAAATTTCTGAAAAATATTCTGATTATATTCTGGCTTAAATTAGCCTATGAAGAAGCAAATGGAGCTAAAAAGAGAGACAAATTCAAAATTTTAATTAAAAATAATTATATTTGATATTATTGGATATCATATTTTTATATTTTATTAGATGGTTGCTAATGTCTGGTACATAATATATTTTATTATATAAAAATCCATTATAAAATTATATTATTATTATTATTATTAAAAATTTACATAATAATCATTTATGTCAATTGCATTTATATAAATATTATGTGATTTAAATTTTTTATTTGCATTGTCATTCTCTTACAAGTTATCATTATCAAATAATAAATTCAACGATTTTTTTAAGTGAATTTTAGTGCTTCCAACTCAATATAAAATTTTCAACTTACAAAAATCTATTAAGACGCAACAATAAATTATAATATTATATAAATTAATAATATAATTTTTCTATTTAAAAAATATTACTTATTTAAATCCAACATATATATCAAAGTAAAAATAAATTAATCCAATACAACTATAGTCTATCCATTAAAAAATATATATATATATATCATATTTTAAAATATGCAATATAAATGTCTATCTATAGATTACAAAAAAAATTAATTTGATATAGACTACGTCAAAATAAATTTAAACCAAAAAAAAATTTATTTTTAAGAAACTATTTTAAGAAACAATGGTAATATTGTTACAAATACAATTATGAACTCAATATCTTCACATACACACACACAAACACAAACACAAACACAAACACAAACACAAACACACACATATATATATATATATATATATATATATTTGCTATTCCTAATTGCAATGTTTATGCATAAATGCAGTGAACAAAATGGTAAGTTTTATAATAATATTTTTATTCCTAATGCTTTTTTTTTAATTTAAAAACTTTATTGAAAGTTTGTCAACATATAGTTATGAGTATTTTATAATAAATTAAATTTATTTTGGAGTTATTTCATGTGGTAGTTGTAGTAAGACTTTTGAACATTTTGTTGTATTCTAATGATAAGGTGGAGAAAAATACATAAAAAATATTATATTTTAAGAAGTTTTCATGTTTAATTTGTGTTTGTCCAATTATTGTTATTATTCAATAAGAATTTGAACTAATGTTAGGTTGATTTAACTTTTGTAACAATTTTTTTTTGTTATTTATTAAAATAATAGCTTGACATTTTACTCTCAATTTTTATGTATATAGTTAATACTTTTTGTGATTTAAATTTATATGTTTTGTTTACATTATAAGTTTGTTTCATTTACACTAGATTAATTTGACAAGATTTACCCATTATATTTATTAAAAATAATACCCAATATAACATGCTTTTTACTCTTAGGTTATTGTAAGTCTCTCAAAATGTGCGCCACAACCCTCGCCCCCAGCCCCACCCTTATACTCCAAGCCCACCTCCAACCTCCACGGCCCAGTCCCTAGCCCTACAAGCAGGGTTGTCAAACATGTCGTGTTTTCGGTTTTTGAGTTGGGTTGGAACATGATTATTACATATTTTGTATGAACCCGAACCCGATCCATTTAGCTAATCGTGCAAGATTTGTAAGCTGAACACAACCCATTTATTTTGTGGCTTGAAACGACCAACCCAATTGATCCGAATAATAAAAATATATTATAAAAATCTATGAAAACTTATTAAAAAAATGAATATATGATATTTGTCAATGTACAATTCTATAATTTTACAAAATAATAATTGAAATTAACAATATATAATAGCACGTGATAAAATTATTCATATATATATGTGATTTTTTATAATATTACCGTTCACTCTATGAAATTACAATAAAAAATATATATTTTTAAAAAAGTAATAATTATTTGGGTCAACTCGTTGACCCGACCTGACCCATTTTTTATTCGGGTCAGACCCATTTTGATCCGAACCTGTTCATGGTCAACCTTAGCCCGCTATATTCATGTTCGATTCGTGTTGTGTTTTCAGGTTGTGTCACAAATTGCCACCTCTAGCTACAAGCCCCATCCCTAGCCCCAACGGCTCCAACCCAATCCCAATTTTTTAATAGAATAACTTTGGCCGAAGGGATACAAAAAAAAAAAAAAAAAAAAAGAGATTAATAACAAATTAAAATATAAAAAATGGACTCCATTAATTTCTAATTAGGTTATTTGAAAATCATTATCTAAACAAATAAAGATATTTCTTTTTCATTTATATAAAAAAAATATTTGTCTAAAAAATATTACTATAAAAATGAAAATGTATTACTTATTTTTTAACAAGTATTATTAGTTAATTATTTTGGACTTGATGCTTTTATCGTAAAAAACAATATTTTTATTATAAAAAGTAATTATTTTTAACAATCTTAAAAAGTATTACCTTTTACATAGTTTTTTTTTTAAAAAGTGTCTTATTCATATATGCACATGCGAATAAAAATGCACGTGTAGAAAAAGTGTGCGAACATCATGGGGCATGGGATAATTTTACATAAAAAATATTGGTTTTTAAAAAAAAAAAGTATCATATCGAAATATGCACCGATGCACGTGCAAAAAAATGTGCACGTGCAGAAAAAGTGAACGAACACAGTAGGGCATGGGATCCTTTTACATAATTTTTTTTCTTGAAAATAGTATCGTATTCAAATGTGCACATACAATAAAAGTGCACAAGCAACGTGGGCATGGGATCCTTCTACATAAAAAAAAAAAAAAATTTCTTGAAAAAAGTATCACATAAAAATATGCATGTGTGAAAGAATGCGCACGTGCAGAAAAAGTGTGCGAGCACCGTGGGCATGAGATAATTTTACATAATATTTTTTTTTTAAAGTATCATATCCAAATATGCACGTATGAAAAAAGGTGCACGTGCAGAAAAAGTGCGCGAGCACCGTGGGGCATGGATCCTTTTACATAAAAAATATTCTTTTTTTATTAAAAAAAAATCATATCCAAATATGCACGTGCAAAAAAAATGTGCATGTGCAGAAAAAGTGCACGTGCACCGTGGTGCATGTGATTATTTTACATAAAATATATTTTTTTCTTGAAAAAAGTATCATCTCCAAATATGAACGTGCTAAAAAACAAAAAAAAAATGTCACGTGCAGAAAAAGTGCACCAGCACCGTGGGACATCAGGTTTTTTGTTATTTTTGGGCGAAGATCAAACTCGTTGCACAAAAAAGCTCATGCATATGGGTGTTAATCAATATTTAAGAGCATATATATGTATATATATATATATATTAATGAACATAAAAAATATTTAAATATTTTACTCGTAAAGACATGTAAAAAAGTATTATTTTGTAGAAAACTATATATTCATTCTTCATAAAATAAAAAGCCTTATCTTTATATTAGATTGATCAATTGTATAAAAAATAAATTATTTAATAAATTTTATTAAAAAAATTTCGTTAATATTTAGTTGGAGTTCCAATCCATTTCAAACAATCCAATGCAAAATAAATGTCAAAACAAAACCAAATAATCAATGAAAAATAATTATATTTTTTACATCAAATATCTTATTTTAATATAATATGTGATATAAGCGTAAAATAAAAAAGTGAAAAGACAATTAATTTAATATATTATAAGTAAAATAGGAGTGAAATGAAAAAATAATTGTATTTTAAAACATTGAAAACAATATTTCCAAAAAAGAAGAAAAATAAACTTCAACTATAATTTTTCAATAATATATTTTTAGAAACTAAAAATAGGGGAAAAAACTACATTTTTAGACTATTTCATTATTTATATTATCATAGATTATCACCCCTAACCTTTTCAAGAAAAAAAATATTTATCAGAACAAAAACAAAATAATATTATGAGGGATTATTTAAATAAATGCTAAATACTAAGTCTGTGAAACCAAACAAATGTAGCACCCAACAATTGGAATATGTCATTACACAAACAATGGTACATACAATAAAACATCACCACCGTTCAATCCAACTCAGAGCAACCCAGAGCCACTTTGATATTCTGAACTGTTGAGCTGATAAGACTGTGGACAGCAGTAACAGACTCCATAGTCATCTGCTTCGAAGCTGGGCTACAACGGGCCAATATCTGGAAAGCAATGGTCAAGAGTGAGCCACTTGTACTCGAGCTGCTACCCGAGCCGTCGATTCCCCTGTTGGTACGACCATCGCTGGAGATCACGTATCCCGATGGAAGAATTGGAATGTTCATGGTGTTGCGCCCACCGACAACTGCGGTTATAGCTGGTAATTCGACCGGGGCATAAATCATGAATGCTCCGACGGAGTTGATGCTACTCTCTTGAAGCATTAACACGTGCTCATTCGGCACGAAAGGCTGACAAAGTTCATAGGAATATTTTAGTAACTTTGAACAAAAATGAGATGATATGAGAACTTATAGAGATTCTCAATTAGAATCAAAATGAGATTGAAATTAAAACTATTTAAGAAATATGTACAGTAATTGTACAATGTTAACTTTATACTCCCTTTACGTTCTGGAGTTTGAAGGAAAAAATAGGAATTTATAGAAATACATAAATATACCTAATTAACCAATTAAGTATAATAATTTGAAAAGTAAGATTTTCTTTTTAAAATTTATTGGATATAGGAATAAAAATAATCGCTCCAAAACGTCATATTAAAGACATAAGAGGGAGTGCAATATGAAAAACGAGGATGAGTAAAAAAAAAGAGTTAAAAATAGCTAATTTCTTATAAGTAAAGATCAATATATTTCAATTTTCACTATGCTCGGAAAATAATATAATCAAAGATAAATAATAGGAAAATTAAGAAATTTACCTGGACAATGGAAATACAATTTTGAATATCTGCTCCAGTTGAGATGTGTGCTATTTTTTTTACAGGATTTCCAGATAATACTATGTCCCACTGCATCACAAATTAATTTCTTTAATATATAAAATAAAATGGATTGTTAGATCGGGGCTCGCCGACCTAAACTTAACTAAAGATTTAAATTTTTTCATATCAATAGTTACTCAAGTTCAATCAATCACGTAAATTAATGCTTTAGCATCATTTAATTCAACCTGACTTGCAAACCAAGTGAGTCAAGCTAGGACCCGCAATTGTGATTGTTGGGCCCATGCAGAGATATTGTCCGTCTCGGGCATGCCTTTACATTTTTGTTGAATTATAAAAAAAAATGTTTGATTCAAGGCCATCGATCATATATATTAAACTGATGTGCAACTTTAGTTGAACAACTAACAATTTTAAAACACACAAATCATAGGTATACCTGAGCTCTTTTTGTCTCATCATTCAAGAAGTGGAAGAGATAATCGTAGCACAAGGGAAGCCAAAGAGAGGTAGCTGCGGTGATGATCAAACCCTGAGGTTGTCCTATTCCAATGCTTTCCCTTAGGGAAACTCTAACTTCTTATTTAGTTGAGATAAGTGGGGGAAATCATCTCTATCTGCCCTGCTCAATATCTCCCAAAAACTCTTCACCATTCTGTGTGAAAGCCTCATGACATTTTTCTGACCATCCAACGAGTTAATAACTGCCAAAAATAGAATAGAAAAGACCATGGTTAGAGCGCATAGAAATGAATTTGTGTATCTATCAGAAAAGAACATGATGTGACTGCTGACATAAAAGTGTTATTTTATGCCAGATAAGCAGGTTGACTATTCACAACCCACCGTTGGGCTCTATATCAAAATTGTAGGTACATAAATACATGTACGTACCTTCTTCAAGGGGGTGTCTTGGCGTAGTAGTCAATCTCATTGAAAATGAGAATCTATCGCACGTCCCCTGGAGTGTAGCGATCCATCTTTTTGCTCCATAAGCATGGCCGGTGCAAACTAAGTCTCTATATAGGCGATGAGTTAATGGTTTATCATCTACTTGAACATGTTCGATCCATGTAATCTACGTTGTAAGACCAATAAGTTAGAGTAAATAAACATGGCATATGATCAAGAACGTATTGTTTTACCACGTGTATAGTGATAATGTCACTATATATGACATATATTAGTGAAATAAAATACAAAAGTAATAAAATATTAACAACACAATTGAACTCACAAATGATTTTCCATCTGAACTATCTTCTATCAAACACCCTGACGGAAGTTTCCAAGATCTAGTTGGAGTAATGTCTTGGAGCTGTTTGATGCAATCGTATGATACATCCACCATCAGCCAAATATTTGGGTTAATTCGATGGAGGTATCGAATGAAAAAATATTCACGAGGCGCCACAAGTGGTGATAGAATGTGCATTTTCTCGTACATCTGTATAATCAGTTAAATGTATATAATAATCATAAACTTGCGCTTATTTAGATAAATTTTGAGTGATTATAAAAATATTTGATATTCTTACGAATTGTAGAGAACCCTCCAGAAAGCTTCCAGTGTCAAGAACTTCAATTGTTCTTGCCTCTGTGATGATAGTTGGAAATATATCTTTCCACTTTGCCTGCGGCATCAATGCGCAAACTATGTTAACAAATATAATGAGACGTCTTTAATATTTTATTTTATTTCGTATTTCATTTTATATTTGAACTAAATAAAGTCATGTCATGTATATAAAATGATAGTATCACTTACTATGTACATAACATGTATTGACAAAGTTGAAACATTGATAAAATACAAAATAGAACTATTGATCAAAACCGAAGTATTAAAGTTTTAAAATGTCATTTATCAAAACCCTAAAGTCCAAATTTTAAAATTAATATGTCACCTTTCAAATTAACGATATAAAAGATGAAAGTCATTCTTATAAAAATTCTAAAGTTCCTCTTAACCTCATTATTTTGCAAACACAAAATTTGTTATTACATAATGAAAATAAATATTCATACCGGATCAAGAAACATTTCGATTAATTGAGCTGCCTCCATCGCCACCTCGTCTGAATCCTTCGACGCTTCCATCCTCGTATTGGCGAATTTGAAATGATTAGGTTTTGGGAAGAGCTTATCATAGCTCTCGCGATGCAGCACGCATCTCCCGTCACTGGGAGAAGTGATCCACACTGGTTCATTCATTTGGAAGAGCTGAACAATCTCATCCATGGCTGCAAGGGCCGTCTCGAAAATCACAGCTTTCTCCATCTCCAGCAGTTCAATCGGATGGTAAGATGTTGTGGGATTGTCCAAATTCCCGGGAATTCGTTCGGAGTTGAGGGGAGTGGTGGTTCCCATTCCATCGCCTGGAAAAATATTTCCAGGTACGAATTGGAAGTTGTCCAATCCAGGGGAAGCAGAAGTTGATGCTTCCATGTTGTTGGAGAATCGGGCGAGTGTTTTTTCATACTGCACAAGTTTTCAATTGTCAACATCAGAACCATTAATTTTGCAACAAAAAGAACAAACATCCTAAAATACATTCGATGTAGTATCCAATATATATTAACAAGATAATTTTTTAAAAAAACCAATTACATGAAAGAATAATACGTAGTGATTAGACAACTAACTATACCGACTTTTAGAATAATATCGGTAGATCTATCCAAAAACGTCCATCCACGTGTATGCTTGTACGTGGATGAGCAATAGATATTGCACGTGTTGTTTTTCAGTAACATCTATAAGATCATTTTTGGGATCTTAATCTATGGTTACTATGTCATTAAATGAGCTAGGAAAGGTAATTTATATTCAATTAAAGAAGGATTAAAAATTATTGTGGATGAAGGATTACTGGCCTGATCTTTCAATATTGCATTTTCGGTCCTAAGGCTCATCAAACCTTGATGTGTATCATGACCCTGAACCTGATTATCTGAGCCATGACAAGATGGGCATGAGAAGTTTTTGAGAGCTTCTATCATTGCAAGATTCTCACATAGAATTCTCTCATTTTCTTCGCGCAGGGAGTTGTTATCTTCTTTTTGATTCTGTGCCTGAATTATATGTATCTTAGAAAGAGAGAGAGAGTGAGAGTGATAGAGTGAGATCTATGTGGTGTGTGTGACATTGAGAGAGAGAGAGAAAGAGAGAGAGATGAAAGGTACCTTTTTCTGTGTTCTCTTGTTTTGGAACCAAAACTTGATCTGTTGGGAATCAAGCCCTAGTTCCATGCTCAATTGCTGCCTCTGGTTCTCATCTGGATGTGGATTTCCTTAAAATAACTTCATCAAGAAAAGCAAAATAGAAGTAAATTAAACATTCTTTAAATTGAACAAATCAACTGAAGACAAAACCCTAAAAAATAAAAAAGAGAGAATTATTACCCTTCAAGCAACTGAATTTGTTGTGTGGTGTGGCGATGATGGTGCCTCTTTTCCTTTCTTGAATCGCTAGTTCCTTCGTTCCCAGACCCGCTTCCTCCACACCCAAAATTCATTTTTCTTTCTTGAGAATACAAAATTCTTTTTGATGATGTTTTGTGAATGTACAATTGTTTCTGATGCTGTTACTTAAATATCACACAGTAAACACAAAATTTCAAAAAATTTAAATGAAGAAGACAGCGCTGCATTTTTGTCATTACATGTCCCAACGTAATTATCCGTGGCTGGCATATTTATTGGTTGGGAATGAAAGACAACACTCACCTAAATCAGAATTCCTAAAATGATATATGGAGAATATTGACTATCTGAAATGGTATATAAATAAATATATTTATTAATATATATATATATATCCTTATATGAAAGAATTTACTTACCAAGATATGGAGCTGGCCTCTAGATTTATGTAGCCAAAACATAGAATGAAACAATTAATAATCATCGACTTGTGATTATTGTACATTTGATTTACATATTTAAATAAAACACAGGATGAAAAATTAGAGATTGCAATTTATTATGATATTTTGCGTTAGTAAAATAAAAGATTAGTAATTTAATTTTGTAGCCAGATAAATGAATTACTAAAAGACATGCCAGTTTGCTAAGATTACTTTTGAATAAAAAAACGTATCTCTGTGAATAAGTATTGTAATGAAAAGTATAATTTATAATCTATAATTTATATTTAAGACTTTCTCTTAGTCTATTTTGTTTTCTTGATCATCTTTTAATTTGTTTTTGGTGATTACTATTCCTTTCATTTCTAAATAATTATTGTTTTAGAGCTTCAATTTTGTTTTGCCATTTTAGAATATTTACCACTTTGTTCCAACTTTATTCCTACTTACTTAAAGAAACTAGATAAATTTATGGTAGAATGAAAATTATGAAGTGAGCGGAACATAATTAATTATGAATATGGTTAATTAATTAAATTTTTTAATTATTGATAGTGTTGAAGGGAATTCCTCAAATATATCCCTTTGAAAAATGTGATTACGCGGAAGATATTGGATGCTTCATTGATAAAAGAGTGATGGGCACCCCGTTCAAATGCCAAATTAACTTGCTCAAAACTCGCATGAGAGGGTTTTGGCGAGGGTTTTCCAACACTCAAGTTAGTTGGTTCTTCTTTAGGGTCTTGAATGATATATGTATCAATAAAAGAAATAAAACAATGTCTCTTTTATGCAAAATATATCTTTATAGATCTATTGTCCAACGTTAAAATAGTCTATTCATAAAATCTACTTGATCTTGACAGTCTCGTATCTTTATTCCGTAAAATGTGGAATTTATCCACCATTTATAAAGAGCATTTAAAATTTGAGACATGTTCTGACTCATTAACTGTTCATGACTGCACTAAATTTATTCCGTAAAATGCGGAATTTGTCCACCATTTACGTAGAGCAATATTTAATATGCGAGAGATGTGTTCTGACACATTAACTGTCCATAACTGCACTCCATTAAGATGTATGATGATATCTCCTCCTTATGATTGAATACAACTCTTTCATATTAGGGTGCTATACATATGTGATCTAACACACGACAGATATACTATCAGAATAAAGCTCTGACTTTCATTTCAGTTATGAGTGAGGGAACTCTATGCTTGTAGAATTCAGAAGTAGATTTCTCTACTTGTTGTGTGATACTTGCAATGTGTAGACAAATTTAGTTTACATTAAATAGAAACTCTAAAACGACAATTATATTAAAATAGAGAAAGTAGTATTCCTGTTAAGGAAGATGATGAATTTCTATCCACGGGAGCACTGCTATTCATTATTAATTAGAAATATGACCCAAATTACATGAACTTAATAAATCTCATAACCCATAGTACTGTTTTTTTTAACCGTCTGCAATAAAAGAATACAAAAACTTCTATGTATTGGGCGTACTGTGCAATACAATAGACAATATTACTTGTTTAAATAAAAAATATTACTTATTTACTTTAAAAGTTTTACTATTGAATTTTTACCTTAAAAACATAGTAATATTTTTAATGTAAACGAGTAATATTTTTTAGTTAAACAAATAATATTGTAAATCGGATATATGGTGCACACGGTGCACAAGAGACGCCCCCTTAAGAAAAAGGTCATATTTACTAAAATAAAGCTTTAATTTTACAATCCGTAATTATAACAGTATTTTCAAATTAATGCTAAATAAAGTTTCTGTTATATTTTTTTAAAACATTTATTTAAATGTTATATATAGGTTAATTAGTATTATATTAACGGTTATTTTTATATATGGATTAATAGTATTATATATGAGTGTATATATGTATTATTAGTGTTATATTATATAAATTATTTATCGTGAATTCTCTTATTAACAACTTTGTAATTTAGCTAATTAAGGTATTTTTATATACCCTTTAATAATAAATTTAGTAAAATGAAAAATATTACCACACAAATTTATGATAAAATATAGAGAAATTTAAAATTGATATAATATCTTAATACACATATCTCCCCTGCCAACATAAAAATATAACATATTTGTATGAAGGTGTGCATCAATATATATTTAATTATTGGTAAAATATAATAAATTTGTATAATGTTATGCCTGAATATATATTTGGTTGTTATGAATGCTAATGTTGTCTTCCAAACAATCATATTCACCCTTATTTATTTTTCAATAATAAGAGTATAGAACGTGGGATTGAATAATCTAACTTATAATGTCGTTTTCTTTATTTTCAATTTGTTCCTTCTGGATGTAGCGATTAGGTGCGGAAGGATGTCTTTAAAGTATTAGCACTCGGACATCTGGTGTATTTATAAGTACAAAAAAGAAATGAAATAATAATAATAATAACATAACAATAATAAATAGAAATATCTTGTTTTTTGTTGGTGCAATAACATGTTAATCATGTGAAACGGGGTTTCTTGGCTATAATCTATAATTATATAAAAGTTCAGTTGAAAAATTTACAAAATATCACTTTTTTTTTCTTTTTGTCTAAATAAACTTTTTATTTTTAGAAAATATAATGAATTTTTTTCTTTTTCATTGTTTTTTTACTCTAATTTTCAAAGGTTTATAATTTTTTCATCTCAACCTCTATTTTTTAGGAAAAATATATTAAATTAATCATCTTTTTGTAATTTTCTATTTGATATCCATATTACATATATAAAAATAAAATATTAAATTTAAAATATAAAATATTTATTCATTCATTAATTGTTATTGGGTGTCGATCATAGATTGGATGACCAGTAGTATTTGGGTTAGCAGTTGCAGGTGAGGCTGGTGTTACACTATGAGTTTGAGTTGACTATGGCATTGAGTGGTTGCCGATCGATCAAGGAAATTACGCATGCCCACATCATGCCCCCTTGGGATAGTTCTCGTGTAGCGCCTCGTTTGTGAATGCATAGGTTCCTGTTTGGAAAAGACAGTGGAGGAAGCCCCGTGTGATCCAAGTTGCTTCCAAAGTTTGTATGCATTTCAGAATAATTTTTTAGAGCGCAGTTTAAGTATTGTATTATTAATTGAATGTCTGGTAGATTGAACAATATTGCAGTCCTACTATAACAGAAAATCTAGCACGGTTTTGAGCCGGTTTTAAAGCCTTGTGATTTTTTTTCTTTTTGGGTTTTGGCTAAAAATGTTAAATATATTAATAATTCTATGAATACTTTAATTAATGATTTCCACAGTTTTTTTTTCTCTCAATTTTCTTTTTCCTCACAAGTTCATGTGTGTAAACATAGTTGAACACACATCATGACTGAGAATATGATTTTCATTTTTGCAGATTTGATTTTCATTTTTGTAGATTTGAGAGTATGGTTTTCAAACCACTTCATATTAAGTAGATGGGTGTGGATAAATACACCACTAATCTCTCTTTTTGATTAATGTGTCGTATTATGTTATTATTATTATAAATATATATATATAACTGAAAAAGATAGTTTATCTAAGGTAGAAATAATATTTTACTCGAATATTTGTGTGTAAATTTTGTCTGTTTGTACTACTTTTTACCTTGATTTCGCAATCTTCGAAAATTGTACACGAGTGCACCACTTCTACATATTTTGCAGGAAAATCGTAGGAGAAAATAAACTCATAGATCAAATCGAAGAAACAAGAGAAGAGATGAAAATGGGAGAACAAGCGAAAAAACGAGAAGATGGAGAAAACATAAATTCCACTCTGTCAACAGAGTGGAGTGCCAACCGAGTGAACCAGCCGAGTGGAGAAACTTAAAAAAATTCCAGAAAGTTTAGCTCACTCGGCCAGCCGAGTAAAGTGGCTGATCGAGTGAGCCAACCGAGTCACCACACACTACTCGGCCAACTGAGTGATCACTAGACCGAATAAGGCAACCGAGTCACCACCACCACTTGGCCAGTCGAGTGATGGCCAAATCGAGTCAGCCGACCGAGTGGCCCAATTTTTTTTTTTTTTTGCGAGTTTTCATGTCAAACCCGAATTTCACCCATTTTCTCATTTGCTCCTAGTCAATTCAAGCTCCAGTTTCTTCATCCAAGTTCTTTCTTATCTTTATTACTCTTTATTATATGTATTATGGATGTTTATGTAGAGATAATCATGCTAATTAGTGAGTAGTTTCCTTTTTGGTTTTAGAATAATTTCCTCATTTCATTGATGGATTAACATTTGTTTTAGATTCAATATATAGATGTTTATGCTTTCATCCATCTATTTCATGCTTAAAATGTTGATGTGTGACAACTTGATCAATTTTTGCATTTCTATTGAGTTTGGGATTAATAGATGTAATAGTTGTTGATTATTCTCATGTCTTGAACTAAATGACATGTTTGATTTCATGATTGAAAGATATGCTATTAAATATAATGAATTATTGGGTTCTAAAATCCTTCTGGAATTAAGTGTGGGTAATGATGACCAAAAGTCGATTTATCCTATCTAAATCTAAATGATTAGAGAGATTATAAATAATTAATTTATTCAGCACAAGAAACCACATATGAAAGTATATGCAACTTGACTATTGAATCCTTCTCTAGTTTAAATTCGAATATAACATAGAGGTAAAGTTTCCAAGACCACATTTAAATCAATTAAGAAAATCCAAAAAACGTTTCTAGTGTTAATTTAAATTAAGGTAATTTTTGTGTTTTTGATTTATTCATTTAGGTAATTTTAGTTAATTAACCAACCTCTTCAATTTCGATAGTTTAAATAGTAGTTCGAGTTAAATTTAAATAGTCATCTAAAATTTCATATATACCTATTCTTCATGGGATCGATACTCTTATTTGAGCTGATTACTACAATAACCGTGCCCATTTTGGGTGAAGTTGGACGTAACTCACTTTTGCTTCAATAACCTATTATTTATATAAATATTATCCAATTTGAAATATAGTTTTGTATATTAAATTGCATTTTCATTTGTTTAAGTTAGCTGTAATAGATAAAAAAATTACTAAAGTTATTGAAGTATAACATTTTGAATTAAATTTTGAATTTACGAATATAAATATTTTAATTTACTAAAGTTATTGAAGTTAAACAATAAATTAATAGTATAATATTTTTATTATTATTAAAAAATTATTTTTAGCTTAAATTCATATAAAAATTTGATATACTATTTATTAAATCCGTCACATATATCAAAATTTTAAAAATAATAATTCAATATATAAAAAATCCTATATTTCATCCATAAAAAATATATTCAATAATTTTAAATATAATTTTTTATTTCAATATATATAATATTGATGTCAAATTAAAAATAAAAAAAGAGATTAATTTGATATATCATATTTTAAAAACGAACTTAAAATGAAGATTCAATTTGAACTTTTAAATTTTAGTAAAAAACAAAAATGAGAGAGAGAGAGAGAGTGAGAGAGAGAAAAATGAGGGAGTTACACATATCAATTAATTATAAAGACACATGTATCATAATAGAAAAATTCTTCTATTATATTATAAAAGGATAAAATAATAATGGTAAAAGATAACTTTCTTTAAAAAAAAAAATCATAATTTTATGAAATAAAAGAAGTCTATAAAAAATTGACATAGCTTGTTACAGGTTAATTAAAGAAGTTGAGATACAGTATTTGGCACAGACCTACCTTCCCATGTGAATCAACACCAACTAAAATTTGTTATCTGAACCCCCAACCCCACCTATTTATTCATAAATAATCAGAATCCACTTAAGGTGACATTGCTATTTAGACCCCATGTGTCAAAATTTTAGAACTTGATCACCAGCCCTATTCAATAAATTAAGAACATCTAAAAACACAATTAGAAAATAATAATAATACGAACAAAAAACATGCTAACTCATTACCAATCGACAATCTCCTCAATAATATCAATATATTGTAATATATCTTGCATTTATAACTTTAAGATCATTTGAAACATTAGACTTCGAATACTATCTATGCTATTTAATTTATTTCATAGTAAATATTTTGTCTAATTTCAATATTTGAATTCGTATGTGTTAATTAAAATATCTAAATATCTATTATCACTTACATATTTTTTATATATAGCTAATAAAAAAATTATTTATATATTTAGATCAAATTCATATGTTATTTATTCAAATGCAACACATATAAAAAAAATTAATTCAAAAAAATTATATTCTATCCATAAAAAATATATATCATACTTTAGATATAATTATTTATTTTAAAATATGCAATATAGGTGTCTAATTATAGATCATAAAAACAAGGATTAATTTGATATAGATGCGTAAAAAATGAATTTAAAACAAGAAAAAAAATTATTTGAGCTTTTAAATTTTAATAAAAAATAAAGGGTAGAAAAAAAGATGGAAAATATGCATGTCAAAGGCATATATTTTAATTATATAAAGAAGGATTTTGAGATTATTTTCTTTAGTTTGTATAAATATTCATACAAAGACTATAAAGAAGAAAATATAGATCTAAATAAAGATAGATTGCGTAAAATTAGGTTTATAATATAGATAAAAGTGTGAATATTTATGTTTTGTTGTGATTTTGTTTTTCCCATTTTTGTAATGTCTAATGTATCCTAGTAAATATTAAAATATAAGAACAATTAAAGTAATTTACAATTTGTAAGTGTTGATTTATTTGATTATAAAATGTAAGGGACCTTTACAAATTTAATTTAAGAAAAAAAATATGATTAATTAAAATGGTGCAGGGGGAGTCATGGGAATTTATATTTTGATATTTTATTTTAATATCTTTTATGCGTAATATTACAAATAGCATACATTTACAGAAATTATTTCAAATTTGTTTTAATTATTGAAAATGAAATGAAACCATGAAAGGCAAGTTTTCGATTACAACGGTCGACCCTGTCATTATATTTTCTTTTTCAAATGTTCATAGTCCAATCATGCGATTAATATTTCAGTTGGTTTTGCATTTTTTCTAATCTCTCTCTCTCTCTCCCTCGTTGATTATTGAAGCGCTTTTGCTTGGCTCGGCAACTTTCTTCATTGTAATCATTTCATGTTTCCCATTCTTTCTGATACAAACTATCTGGGTTATCATCAATTTCCAACTGCGCACCTCTTTTATATCTGCTTCTCGAGAAATTGCGCTGATTATACTGTTTTCTCATTTGAACTGATTCCATGTTGAGGTATGTGCTTCTTTGACACGGGTTTATGAAGATTGGTATGATTAATGATAACTGGATTAGCCGCCAACTTTTTCAAGAGTAGCGGATGAATTTGGGATCAACCGCAGCGGTCCAAATCTTGAAATCATTTGATCGACTTGTTCATCAATTTTATCTGTTTTTCTTATTCGATTCAGTGAGACATATTCCAATTAATTCACCATTGAAGTGTATTTGCTGTTATGACTTAATTAAGGGTTGATTTCTGTGGAATTTTTTTTGGTAGGGTTTTCTTGGTCTGGGGGTTTAACTCCAAAAATTCTTTTCATCGGTCTATATAGTTCTCTTTCTCAATAGGTGGTTATCTTGAATTTATTTTCCCAACTTTCAAACGTTCTCTTAAACTTAACCTTTTGCTGCTCTTTCATTGTTTCTGAATGGTAATGCATAAGTGCTTCTAAGCTATGAGTTCGGAGAACAGGGAAAGCATTACCAATGTTACGGAGTTTGAGGCCGTTGTTAGGGAGAAATTGCCAAAGATGGTTTACGACTATTACGCATCTGGTGCCGAGGATATGTGGACTCAAGGTTCCTGTAATGTTACCTAATCTCTGCATCATAGTGTACTCTTTGAAACATTTTTCTCTGTTTTTGGGACTCGTTAAAAAGTAAATTTTGTCGTAGTATTGGCTAGTACGACTCGTTCAAGAGTATTGATGAGTAATAATATGGTGGGAAACACCAGGTGGTCCACAAAATCAACTAAATGCCAAGTCTGGTTACAAGATCTCGATGCCCATCCTGGTTATGGTTGCGCCGACAGCTGTGCAGAAAGTGGCACACCCTGAAGGTACACATAGCTTACTCAACAACTGACCTCTTATGTTGAGTTCATAAACATCAGGCCCCAGGAATATCTGTATAAACGTATTTGGCATACATGCATGATTAACAAAGATGTTAATTTCTTGCGCAACAAATTCCTGAGATAGACTTTTTGTTACGGTACGCCAGAATTTATCATCTGGGACTAAAATTTAAGGTCTACATATCCACATGATTTATGATCCTGTGTCTACAAAAGTTTCTTAAAATAATAACCTTCAGCCAATATATGCAGAAGAAACTTGATTTCTATGTTCTTAATTTAATGCTGACAACTATTTGTTGTGCTTAGACAGCCTTTGTTTCCCCTGTTATCCATTCCTAAATTTAAATGCTACTTCAATATATACAGGAGAGCTTGCGGCAGCAAGGGCCACATCAGCTGCTGGCACCATCATGGTTTGAAACTTTATCCACTTTCTTTTTAATCTTTACTGCTAAGATTTTTGTATAATTGGTCGAATCTCTGAAAATATTATTAGAAAAGATTTTGACATTAACCATACTATTAATAGAAGTTTCATTGGTTGTAGGTAGACATTATCCTCATGGGGTACATCCAGTGATGAAGAGGTTGCCTCAACTGGACCTGGCGTTCGATTCTTCCAACTATATGTCAGTTAGAGTTTCATCTTTATTCTCCATTATTGGTCAGTTTGTTGCTTCTAGATTTGGTCTGCGTAGAAAATGTTAAAAAGCCTGCATTTCTGCATAAAGTTTACTCTGCTATTTCTTCTGGTTAACGCACTCTTTCTATTTTGTGTTGGTTCAAAATCACATCTTGTAGTTTCCAAAGAATTTGGAGGAAATTTGTTAAATATTTTTATATTTGCCATAACTATTTGAATTGTACATTTATCCTGATTAACGGGTCTTTCGCTCTAAACTTTAGGTTTTAAAAATAGAAACATCATTCAACAGCTTGTGAGAAGGGCTGAAAAGGCTGGGTTCAAGGCAATCGCTGTCACGGTTGATACTCCATGGTTGGCCGAAGGGAAGCTGATATCATGTAAGAACAGGTGATTTCAAAATGTATCTTGTTCTTAAACAAACTTCAAGACTTATTGCTTTCACTAATTGATTTCCTATTTTAACTATGAGTTTGCTTAGAATGACCAAAGATTTTTATCTCTGTGTGGCAAATTTTCTTTGCTTTGCTTTGGCACCATAGATAGGGTGATGCATACACATGATTTCACGTAGACTTGTTTGCATTCTATCATATCTGTCTTAATTTCTGTAAAATTATGGGATGACTGCAGATGAACGACTCGGGACTCACTTCATATGTTGCGGATCAAGTTGACCGATCCCTTAAGTGGAAGGTAAGATGTTGGATTTATACATCAAGAATAACATGCTTTAAATTAGATAATTTATCATAATTAAATCAAATATGCATGTTATATCAATAACCAAATAAATATCCACTATGATGATAATTGGTATTTCAAACGAATAGATTCATCCTTATTCATCTCTCTTAAGAGAGTATAGAATGTGCGATTGAATAACCTCAATTTATAGTAATATGTTTCCTTTATTTTTAATTTGGTGGCTCAGCATGTCCAAAAATCTATAGCTACGAAGGTGTGACTAAATATATATTTGATTGCTCCTCAGCCAACAAAAAATTGTAGCAGATTTGTATGAAGGTGTTTGTATATATATATTTGATTGCTCCCCAACCATCAACTCCCCGACCAATAGAAAATTATAGCAGATTTGTATGAAAGTGTGCTTAAATATATATTTCATTGGTATGGACTAGTGTGGTCTTCCAACAATCAAATTCATCCTTATTCATCTTTATGTGGAGTGAGTATAGAATGCAGATTTGTATGAAGGTGTGCTTAAATATATATTTGATTGGTATGAGGCGGGTGTAGTCTTCTAAACAATCAAATTCACGCTTATTTCATCCTTCTGTAGAGGGAATATATATAACGCCTGATATTTTTCACCATTATCTTATTATTTAAATTTTAAGTATACGTTGTTTAATTATTATTAGCTAAGATAAGTCAAATAGTCCGCATAATTTTTTAATTATTTTTAAGTCTTTGAATATAATAGCCCAATTTATTTTATTCAGTAAAGTCTACTGAGATATTGATATTTTAATATATCTCGTTGAGCCCATAAAATTTTCAGCATGTTTGTGTGCATAATATAAATCACCCTTCTTGACTAGTTTCTACTAAAATAAGAAAAGAAGATTTGAAAACAATTAGATTTTCTATCTGATAAAAAATCCTAATTCAGCAATATCTGTTGTTAAATCTAAGTATAAAGTCAGTAATTTTCTCTCCCAACACAATCACAACTTGAGAAAGAAGAAAATAAAAGGAGGTTTTCTGCAGGTAAAATTCCTCCAACCTCTAGTTTAATGGTCTCGAGCAAATCTTCTTTTGTTCTTCGACTGTCTCTGTCGCTGGAAATCTTCCAACCCAAAACTACCAAACCTTCACCATCTTCCAAATCAGAAAATTTTCGGTTGGCTTTAGACCCAAATCCCACCTCCTGAATCGACGAACCCAAACAACTTCTCTTATCTCGTCCCTCTCTGTAAGATGGATTTGAAACCACCAAAATAGAATCTGTAGGGATTAAAAGAGGGAGAGATGATGGTGTGCTGGGGGAAAGAAGGAGTAGAGAGGCAAAAGAGAGAGAAAAAAATATATTAATAAGGAAGGGTGGGCTGCTGCTGCTGGGCGTGGGTTCAATGAAAAGAAAGAAAACAGAAAATAATAGAGAGAAGGAGCAGGAGAATTGAAAGGAGAAGGAGAGAGAGAGACTCACGTGGGAGGGGGGAGAGATTTTTGAGTCATGTCTGCTTTTCTTTAATTACTTTTATTAACCCTTATTTATTCTAAATCCTCTTTAGCATTTTTTTTATTTCAATTTTGTAACCCTATTAAGTTTTGGTTATTTATTAATGAATATATTAATTTTTAATATAGTAATTCCTGATCAATAATACAGTGTTTAGGCTCATTGTATGAAATTCTCGAAACTTATTCATATTTCAAAGTCCTCGAAACTTATTCATATTTCAAAGTCAAGGTGGGGGTTTTTACGGTTTGTCATTATTAATTATATTATTTGATTCGTTTACATGTTTACTGTTATTATATGTTATGATTTATGAATTGTGCAAGAATTAAGTTGTACATCTAAGTTGATTCATCAATCCCTAAGCTACGCATGCTACACGGCTACATGCCCCTAAGTTCTAAGTTATGTAAGTATTTGATGCTTACTTATTATGTTATGGCATACGTTCAATTGTACTACATGTTTTACTGTCAATTGTATAATTGATTTTGGCCACTGCACTCCCACGAGCTAAAGGAAGTTCACCCCAACCTTTTGAACCTTTCAGATTAAGATGGAGCTAGCGGTGGAGTAGAGGCAAGCCGATGAGCATATGATAAATATGATTTTCGTTAAGTTATTTATTATTAATGCACTAGTTGAATTAATTATTCATTTCATGATAAAGATTAGTAGTCTAGTAAGGGATTAATAAGTGCTCGTAATTCAATATTGCCTCTTGGACCATTATGTTATTGATTTAATTATTTATGAATCATTTTTGAAATTATGATTATTTATTCCGCTGCTTAGTAGATTTTAATAGTGCTGAAAATTATTTCTTTTAATTAGTGGAATAACTAGGTTATTTTTAGTTACGAACTTATTTTAGAGTGAATAATTTTTTATTTACTCGTATGAGTTAAATTGTTTATTGAATTAAGGGGTATGAGAAATAAATTTCTTATTGTTTAGGTCTTCGTGCTGCTACTCATTATTTGATTTTATTTTCAAAAATATTCTATGGAT
The DNA here is from genome assembly GCA_028749325.2 of Caryopteris x clandonensis. NCBI lineage: Eukaryota > Viridiplantae > Streptophyta > Magnoliopsida > Lamiales > Lamiaceae > Caryopteris > Caryopteris x clandonensis. The sequence goes on from JAPYKT020000011.1 coordinate 5,170,404, forward strand.
TATAATTATTTGAGGATATGGCATACGAATAAGTAGTATTTATGAAATCTAGTAATTCCATTTAGTGCTTGAATAAATTTTATGCCATATGATTCTCTTTTAATGGCCTGATTTTTTAAAAATATTAATTTTACCAAAGCATAGGTTATGTATCTATTTATTTATAACTATAATTTACTATTTAATTATATGTTATAAAATTCGAATCGTTACATATATATATATATTCGTAGTGGATTTGAAATCTAAAATTATATCTTTTGCCGAAAAATAAATTAGAATAGTATAAAAAAAATGGAAAGTCGAGTTATGCGGAGGAAGCCCGAGACAAGTTTGGATTCCATTAATTATGATGTACGAGCAGTCCCAGCATGATGATGTCGAAGTTATAGCCCCATGTACTTCCTGGACCCTGCTATCTTAAGTTTCCCTATTGTGTCAGCTTACTTTCCATTCCTTTTACTATTATAGTTCCCTGTTGTGTCAGCTTACTTTCCATTCCTTTTCTATTATAGCTGTAGACATTGAAATTCACTTCTTTCCATTTTCTATTTTTATTTTATTTTAAAAATTTAGGTTTATCTCATTATGTGCATTTTTTTTGGGTGGTTAAAATATAGAATGCAGATTTGTATAAAGGTGTGCCTAAATATATATTTGATTGGTATGAAGGCGGGTGTAGTCCTCCAAACAATTTAATTCACTCTTATTTCATCCTTTTTAGAGGAAGTATAGAATGCAAATTTATATGAAGGTGTGCCTTAATATATATTTGATTGGTATAAAGGAGGGTTTAGTCTTCCAAACAATCAAATTCACGCTTATTTCATCTTTCTGTAGAGGGAGTATAGAACATGAGATTGAATAATCCCAACTTATAATAATAAATTTTCTTTATTTTTAATTTGACCCCTTACCAACATCTCAAAAAATTTGCAGGTCAATGACAATGTTCTACGGCCATATCTCATGATAGATGTCTGATAATATGCTAGAATTTTTGTTGTCATCATAGAAAATGCTGTTAATGTCGCTTAGCATTTTTCCATGAAATAGCTCCCCAGCCAACAGAAAAATATAACATATTTGTATGAAGATGTGTCTCAATATATATTTGATTGTTAGTAAAATATAACAAATTTTTATGAAGGTGTGCCTGAATATATATTTGATTATTGTGAATACCAGTACAGTCTTCCAAATCTATTCCAACCCATTAGATTCACCCTTATTCTTATTTAAGTAGAATATGGGATTAAGTAACCCAACTTATAATAATAAGTTTTCTTTATTTTCAATTAGGTCCTTCTGAATGGAGTGATTAAGTGCGGAACGGATGTCTTTAAAGCATTAGCACTTGGAGCATCTGGTGTATTTATAAGTACCAAAAAGACATAAAATAATAATAATATATATTTTTTTAGGTGCAATAACATGTTATTCATGTCACGGGGTTTCTTGGTTATAATCTATAACTATATAAAAGCTCAGTTGAAAAAATTTACAAAATATTAATTTTATCATCTAAATTGTCTTTTTATTTTTAGAAAGTATGATATCTAATGAATTTTTTTCTCTTTCATTGTTTTTTCAGTTTATAATTTTTTCATCTCAACTTCTTTGTTTATGAAAAAAAATCAAATTAATTGTCTTTTTGTTATTTTCAATTTGAATCCACATTACATATATAAAAATAAAATATTAATTTTTAAATATAAAATATTTTGTATTCATTAATTGTTATTGGTTGTCGATCATAGATTAGACGACTAGTAGTATTTGGGTTAGCAGTTGCAGGAGGGGTGGGTGTTACACGATGAGTTCGAGTTGACTATGGTGTTGAGTGGTTGTCGATCCATTAAGGAGATTACACGTGCCCACATCATGACCCCTTGGGATAGTTCTCGTGTAGCGCTTCGTTTGTGAATGCATCAGTTCCTGTCCGGAGGAAGCCACGTGTGATCGGAATTTTTTTAGTACGCAGTTTAGTATTGTATTATTAATTGAATGTCTTGTAGATTGAACGATATTGCGATCCTACTATAGCAGAAAATCTTGCACCGGTTGAAGTAGAGGATTTAGCAAGTGGGCTTGAGCCGGTTTTAAAGCCTTGTGATTTTATTTTTCTTTTTGGGTTTTGGCCATAAATGTTGAAATATATTAATAATTCTATAAATACTTTATTTAATAATTTTTCTAGCTGTTTTTTTTTTTTTCTCAATTTTCTTTTTCCTCAAAAGTTCATGTGTATAAACATAGTTGAACACACATCACGACTCTGAAAATGATTTTCATTTTTGCAGATTTGAGAGTATGGTTTTCAAACCACTTCATATCTCTTTTTGATTATCGTGTTGTATTAGTTTTTATTTATTAAACTTGATATAATATATTTTTTTATTAATAATTTATAATAAAATTATGTTATTATTATTACAAAAATACATATAACCTATTATTTATATAAATATTATTCAATTTGAAATATAGTTTTATATATTAAATTGCATTATCATTTATTTAAGTTAGCTTTATTAGATAAAACAAATTTACAACATTTTGAATTGTTCCTTAATTGAATATAAATATTTTAATTTACTAAGACTATTGAAGTTAAATAATAAATTAATAGTATAATATTTTTTTTATAGAAAATTTATTTATATTTTTTAGGTTAAATCCATATAAAAATTTGATATACTATTTATTCAAAACCGTCACATATATCAAAATTTTAAAATTAATAATTCAATACATAAAAAAAACTATATTTCATCCATAAAACAATATATTCCATAATTTTAATATAATTATTTATTTGAATATATACAATATTGGTGTCAACCTAAAGATTACAAAAAGAAGATTAATTTGATATATCATTTATTAAAAACGTACTTAAAACAAAAAAATCAATCTGAACTATTAAATTTTCGTAAAAAACAAAAATAAAAGAGATAAAAAAAGAGGGAGTGACACATATCAATTAATTATAAAGATACATATAATCATAAGAGAAAAAATCCTTCTTTTGTATTATAAAAAGATAGAAGGATAATGGTAAAAGGGATATTATTTTTTAAAATAATAAACCATAATTCTATGAAATAAAATAAGTCTATGATAAATTAAGATGGGTTGTTAAAGGTTAATTAAATAGTTGAGATACAGTATTTGGCAAAGACCTACCATCCCATGTGAATCAATATCAACTTAAAGATGTTATCTGAACCCCCAACCCAACCCAACCCAACCCCACCTATTTATTCATAAATAATCAGAACCCACTTAAGGAGATATTTCTATTTAGACTCGACATATCAAAATTACTAGCCCTATTCAATAAATTGAGAACATCCAAAACACAATTAGTAAATAATAATATAATACAAACAAATAACATTCTAACTCATTATCAATCGACAATCTCCTCAATAATATCAATATATTGTAATATATCTTGTATTTATAAATTTTGAACATTTGAAACGTTAGATTTTAAATAACCAACATACTATCTAGGTTATTTAATTTATTTTATAGTAAATATTTTTGTCAAATTTCAATATTTGAATTTATATGTAATAATTAAAATATCTAGATATCTAAAAGTAAAAAAAGAAAATTAATATCTCTTACATATTTTTTATATATAGCTAATAAAATATATGATATTTACTGTTACTCACATCAACCATAATTAGTAATTAAGATTGAATAAATTACATAAAAAGTTGTTTTATAATATATATTAATTACTAATTACCAATTTTATAACTTATACAGCGGAAATCTTCTTACAGGAGAGCTATTGTTTCCTCAAGAATTCATAAACAGGTTGGGACAAAGGCTTGATATTCGAGAAAACAATGGTTTATGCACTAATCCAGAGTTACCGAGAAGGACTATTTTTTTTTTAATGTTATATTATATTGTTATTCTTTTAAAGTTATTTTATTTAAATATTAAATTTCACGACTTACTTTTTAAGATGAATTTTAGAGGAATTCCAACTCAATATAAAAATTTCAACTCTCAACTCAATACAAAAAATTTTAACTCTCAACTCAATACAAAATTTTTCAACTCATTAAAATTTATTAAAATAAAACAATAAATTATAATACTATATAAATTAGTAGTATTATTTTTTTTAAAAACATATTTATAATTTGAGATAAAATTTTATATAAGAAATTCATATGTTATTTATTCATTTCAAGATATATATCAAAATAAAATAAATAATTAGTTTAAAAAAATTATATTCTATCAATAAAAGATTATGTCATATTTTAAATATAATTATTTATTTTAAAAATTACTATTAAAAACTATATGTGTATAAATCATAAATAAAATATTAATTTAATATATGATACGAAAAAATAAATTTAAAATAAAAATATTATTTGGTATCTTTTATGCCTTGTATTATCAATTGTATGAATTTATAGATGGGCATTTCTATTAACACCACATTTTTTACTCTTCACCCCACAACAAATATTTAGACAAAAATAGATATAAATAAGATTACAATAATATTCCTAACCCTAATTTATTGTTTACTTTTTTATTTTTGCAGAGCAGCCTCTTCTCCTTCTCCTATTCTTCCTTGAGCGCTGACCAACCTTCAAATCCAACTCATCTCTGTTAAAAAATCAGAGCCTCCACGCGAGTAAACCACCACATGTTGTTGAAGCCTCACATAAATTGAACAATCAAAAATTAATTACAGTTTTTCAACGTTCGGTGCCAAGAGACTGAACACACAAGAATATATTCAGTTGGCGAAAACCAAACGCCTCACAAAATGTTCAGCGCCCGCAAAATGAACATTGTGCTTTGCATTCGGCCACAAGATCTAGCCGAACACATTAAATTGCTTTGTCTTTTGTCTGAGATTTGTTTTCCTTCTCCTTTCTTTCATTGTTCTTCCTTCTGCTTCTGATAATCAATAGTGAGAGGAATAGAGATGAAAGAGTTATAGTTGTATTTATTAACATTTTTTTTTAACAATTTTCTTCCTGCAATTATTCCTTGAAGGAGAAGATAGAACATCTCCTTTCAACATTTTTCCTGCATTTCTTCCAGCAATTCTTCTTCGGAGAAGAAGACCGAAGCCCTGTGTCCTTCAATATTTTTCATCATTCTTTTTAATAAAGAAGAATATAAATATAAAAATAGGTGGATATGTAAAATAAATATTATATTTTTTAATTAAAATATAATGTATAAAATAAATATGGTGTAAAATATAAAATTTGTGATGTTATTAGAAACACCCTTTATAAAAATATGATAGGTCAAACCGTGAAACCCTGTCACCCTTTTTGTCCTTATCTTCTTTTTCAAATGGTTCATAGTCCAATCATGCTAATATTTCAGTTCGCTTTGTACTTCTCCACTGCGTATCCTCTCTCCTCTCTCCCTCCACTGCGTATCATCTCTTTCCTTCTCTCACTCCCCTGTTCATTATTGAAGCGCTTATGCTTGGCTCGGCAACTTTCTTCATTCAATTTCGGTAATCATATTATGTTTCCCGTTCTTTATGGTTTAAACTATGTGGCTTCTCATCAATTTCCAACTGCGCACCCTTTATTTTGTTTGCTTCTCGAGAATTTGTGCTGATTATACTGTTTTCTCATTTGAACTGATTCCATGTTATGGTATGTACTTCTTTTACATGGGTTTATGAAGATTGATGTGATTAATGATAACTAGATTAGCCGCCACCTTTTTCAAGAGTTACTGATGAATTTGGGATCAATCGCAGCGGTCCAAATCTTGAAATCATTTGATCGACTTATTCATCAGTTTTACCTGTTTTTCTTATTGGATTCACTGCGACATATTCCAATTAATTCACCGTTGAAGTGTCTTTGCTGTTTTGACTTAATTAAGGGTTTATTTCTAAGGATTTGTTTTTGGTAGGGGTTTCTTGGTCTGGGGTTTAACTCCAAAAATTCCTTTAATCGGTCTAATATAGTTCCCTTCTTCAGTAGATGTTGCTCTTGAATTTATCTTTCCAACTTTCAAACATTCTTTTAAACTTAAGCTTTTGGCACTCTTCATTGTGTTTGAATGGTAATGCAGAAGTGCTTTTAAGCTATGAATTCAGAGAAAATGGAAAGCATTACCAATGTTACGGAGTTTGAGGCCATTGCTAGGGAGAAATTGCCAAAGATGGTTTACGACTATTACGCATCTGGTGCCGAGGATCAGTGGACTCTCCGTGAGAACCGGAATGCTTTCTCTAGGATCCTGTAATGTTATTCCATTCTCTGCATCATAGTGTGCTCAATGCAACATTTTTCTCTGGTTTTTGGACTTGTTTTCACTTTCTTTAAAAAAAAAAAAAAAAAAAAAAAGAAAAAAGAAGAATTTTCTCGTAGTATTTGCTAATGCTACTTGTTCAAGAGTATTGATGAGTAAGAATATGGTAGGAAACAGCAGGTGGTCCACAAAATAAAGGAAATGCCAAGTCCAAGCTTTCTTTTATTGTATCTCTATGAGAAAGTAAACAATCAAAACTAAGTTTTTTCTAGTGTTACCAAACAAAGTGTAAGATTTAGCACATTTTATATCTTCCTGGTGTTGAACTCATAAGTTATTCTTGATACAGGTTTCGGCCTCGTATTTTAGTTGATGTTAGCAAAATTGATATAAGCACAACCATTCTGGGTTACAAGATCTCGATGCCCATCATGGTTGCACCGACAGCTATGCAGAAAATGGCACACCCTGAAGGTACACATAGCTTATCATGAACTGACCTCTTATATTGAGTTGATAAAAAGCAGGCCCCGGGAATAATTGTATAAACGTATTTGGCGTATATGCATGATTAACAAAGGTGCTAATTTCTTAAAATATAACCTTCAGCCAATATATGCATAAGAAACTTGACCTCTATGTTCTTAATTTAATTCTGACAAGTACTTGTTGTGCTTAGACAGCCTTTGTTTCCACTGTTATCAATTCCTAAATCTAAATGCTACTTCAATATATACAGGAGAGCTTGCGACAGCAAGGGCGACATCAGCTGCCGGCACCATAATGGTTAGAAACTTTATGCACTTTCTTTTTAATCTTTACTGCTATTTTTTTTACTATAATTGGTCGAATCTTGTAAATAACTATTAGAAGAGCTTTTGACAAAATTGCTACCTTTTTGTAACCATGCTACTAATAAACGTTTCATTGGTTGTAGACATTATCCTCATGGGGTACATCCAGTGTGGAAGAGGTTGCCTCAACTGGACCTGGCGTTCGATTCTTCCAGCTCTATGTGAGTCAGAGTGTCGTTTTTATTTCCATTTATTCATCAGTTTGTTGCTTCTAGATTTGGTCTGCGTAGACAATGTTTAATAACATCTATGCATATCTAATTACTACACATAATAGTGGTATCACCAGCATTTCAATCTGCATTATTCTGCTATCTAAATACTGTTTCACATTTAGGTTGAAGCTATTTTGTTATACAAAACTCGAAAGTCAGCTAAACTAGTTGAGCCATGAAGTTCCACATAAAATTTACTCTGTCTTTCTTGTGGTTAATTCACTCTTTCTGGTTTGTGTTGGTTCAAATCACATCATGTAGTTTCCAAAGAATCTAGAGAAAATTTGTTAAAATATTATATATTTTCAATATAACTATTTGAATTGTACATTTATCCTGATTAAAGGTCTTTTGTTCTAAATTTCAGGTTTTTAAAGATAGAAACATTGTTCAACAGCTTGTGAGAAGGGCTGAAAAGGCCGGGTTCAAGGCAATTGCCGTTACAATTGATACTCCAAGGCTAGGGCGAAGAGAAGCTGATATAAAGAACAGGTGATTTCAAAATATGTCTTGTTCTTGAACAGACTTCAACACTTATTTCTCTCACTAATCGATTTGCTATTTTAACTATGAATTTGCTTAGAATGACCAGAGATTTTTGTTTATGTGTGACAGATTTGCTTTACCATCCAACTTGACATTAAAGAATTTTGAAGGCTTAGATCTTGGCACCATAGATAGGGTGATGCATACATTTCACATATTTCACAAAAGACTTGTTTGCATTCTATCATCATTTGTCTTAATTTCAGTAAAATTATGGGATGATTGCAGACGAACGAATCTGGACTCGCTTCATATGTTGCTGACCAAGTTGATCGATCCCTTAACTGGAAGGTAAGATGTTGGATTTATGTATAAAGGTGGACCGTGGGATGGCCTGCCAAGCTCGTAACCCACTGGTGGGTTGGGATTTTAGCAGCCCGCCTTTTTTCTGGCCCGTCCCGTCAAATGGTGAGCTTGGTGGGTTTTTGGCCCGCCCCGCACCGCCCAGCCAGCCCGTCTTGACTGCTGTACTTCAAAGATCATTTTAATTGGGCCACCTTAAGACAACTATATACATTTAATTTAACATGGATCAGCTCAATCCGTTTTATATTTCCAACGCTAACAATAATAGCCCACAGGATCTGAAGTGGCTCCAGACGATCACTAAATTGCCAATTCTAGTGAAGGGAGTGTTAACTGCTGAGGACGGTATGCATCATTAAGCTGAAACAACACATTTAATTTCTTCTTCTTATTTAGTTGCTCGGCTTATTTACTTTTTCTTTTATTTTTTACTATTAAAAAACAAAAAAAGCAAGTTTGGCGGTACAAGCTGGAGTAGCAGGGATTATTGTGTCGAATCATGGGGCTCGACAACTTGATTATGTTCCTGCAACCATATCAGCCTTGGAAGAGGTTCTGAAAGCTGCACAGGGTAGAGTCCCTGTTTTTCTGGATGGAGGGATTAGGCGCGGAACTGATGTCTTTAAAGCATTAGCACTTGGCGCATCTGGTGTATTTGTAAGTACCAAAAAGAAATAAAATAATAATAATAACAATAATAAATAGAAATGACATGTTTTTTTGGTGCAATGACGTATTATTGGTTGTCGATCACAGATTGGACGGCCGGTGGTATTTGGGTTAGCAGCTGCAGGTGAGGTGGGTGTCAGGAAAGTTCTTGAAATGTTACACGATGAGTTCGAGTTGACTATGGCGTTGAGTGGTTGCCGATCCATCAAGGAGATTACACGTGCCCACATCATGACCCCTTGGGACAGTCCTCGTGTTGCACCTCGATTGTGAATGCATCGATCCATGTCTGGTGGAGACAATGTCCTGTGTGATCCTAGTTGCTTTCAAAGCTTATATGTGGTTCGGAATAATTTCTAGGACGCAGTTCAAATATTGTATTATTATTTGATTGTCTTAGACTGAACGATATTGCGATGCTCTTGCAGCAGAAAATCTTGCATCGCTTGAGGTACATCATCCAATTACTCGCTTTGAGCTGATTTTAAAGCCTTGTAATTTTATTTTTGTTTAGTTTTTTGGGTTTTGGCTAAAAATGCTAAAATATATTAATAACTCTAGAAATAATTTACTTAATGATTTCGATAGAGTTTTTTTTTTTTTTTTTTTTTTTACTTATAAGTTCATGTGTGTAAACAAAGCTGAACAAACATCATGACTCAGAAAATAATTTTTCATTTTTGCCGGTGGGTGTGATTAAATACCCCACTAATTCCTCTTTTCGATTATAGTGTGGTATTAGTTGTTATTTATTAAATAATGGTATAATAGAGATTTTTTCTTAATAATAAACCATAATTTTATGAACTAAAAGAAGTCTATAATAAATTATAACATGGCTTGTTAAAGATTAATTAAGAAGTTGAGATACGGTAGTTGGCAAAGACTTACCATCTCATGTGAATCAATACTATTATATCATTTTAGTTAAAATTTGTAATTCAAACCCGATCTATTTATTCATAAATAATCCAAATCGGTAACATTTATATTTAGACCCGATGTATCAAAATTTTAGAACTTAATCACCAGCCTTATTCAATAAATTGAGACCATCTGAAAGCACAATTAGAAAATAATAATAATACACGAAATAAACATACTAACTCATTAGCGATCAACAATATCTCCAATAAAATCAATATATTGTAATATATCTTGCAATTGTAAATTTAGAATCATTTAAAATGTTAGATTTCGAATAAACAACATACTAGTTATGTTATTTAAAATTATTTTATAGTAAATATTTTGGATTCAATATTTGAATTCGCACGTATTAGTTAAAATATGCAAATATCTAATAGTATGAAAAGAATATTCTTTTCATATTTTTTATATATGACTGATAGAATATACGATAATTACATGATATTTTTGGTTACTCACATCAAATATAATTATTAATTTAATCTTAATAAATTACATGAAAACTTACTATCTAATACGCATAAATTACTAATTGTCAATCTAAAAATAATATATACCAAAAAATTATAGATCTTACTAACATAAGGAAGATAATTGCTATAAATATGAATTAATATTTTTATATATAGTATTAAATTGATTTGTTTTTATATAAATAATAATAATATTAAGGATGAAATAATTTTTTTTTTAATTTTTTAATTGGTAGTACAATAGAATTGAGGAGCTCAATTTTATATCATTAAGCATGGTTCCATATATAGTATAGGTAGATTTATTATTTTAAATTTTAATTTTTGATTTCGTTAATCTGAGACAACTCAATAAATTCATTTCTTATTGCAAACTTGTCATGAGTGAAGCTAAAGCAAAATTATAATATTCCCTGCATCTTACCAAAATAATTAAATAAATAATAAATAAAATTTTTAAAAAATAATAATAAGAATAATAAATAATAAATAAATTAAAATACTTCCTAAAGTATAAGTAAGAACAAACGTGAAGCAGCAATACTTTCTTAAAATATAAATAAGAAGAGACCAATGAACGGAATTATTTTCAAGTAAATCAAAATGTTTTCATAAAGTCACAATTTCTAATTAATTTACAGCTCTCATTTCCAACATTGTCTTCTTCAGGAAATATCAATTATATATATATATATATATATATATATACATACAGGAAGCACGAAAAAGTATCCAATATGCAAAACGTCAATTTCTTTTTCCCTCCTAATAATATATCCTATATATTACGCATCTGATCTTGTGTGTCCAGCAACAGCAATTAAAAAGAAAAAAACAATTCTTGAAATTGGAGAATATATATTAATTAATTATAATTGGGGTCTGGCAAGAGGGTAAGGAGAAGCTAATTGGGCTCTGGTCTTTCTCTTCTCCAGGAATCTCTGCAGCGATCTCTTCATCGAAAGGCCTGTTGTTGGGCTGGACTGATCTGCTGCTGCTGATCCTCTTTTGTATTTCTCTTCCATTTCTCCACTTGCGACCGATATGATGGCTCTTGCCTGCACCATACATATATATATAGCTTCTATTACATCGAATTATCCAAGATTTTTTACATTAATCTACCCTAATTTTAGTGAGGAAATATGAAGGTTTATTATTAATTTCTTCAAGAAATTAAGGAAAAGGGCACTAGATATGAGTGGAGACGCACCTGAAGTTCTGTGGCATCACAAGAAGCAACCATTCCGTTGTAGAAGATAGTCAGCGGCTGTTTCTTGTTTGGGCTTTCGTTCTCCATATCCAACCTATTCAAGTAGATAAACACACAGTCAAGATGAGCAAATTATATGTGGAAACCCCGAAATAGCATCACGTTTATATGTGCATGTCTGTGTGTGTGTGTGTGAGAGAGAGAGAGAGAGAGCCTTACATGGAGTGGTGATATCTGCCATTGTAACCAGATGAATGGTAAAAGACAGAAGGGGTTACAAGCCGAAGCTCCAAATTGCAGTTTCTCTTCATGATCTCTTTCTTGAATTGCGAATTCTGATGGGTCTGTGAGTATGTGTGTATAAGAGAGAGAGGGGGAGAGAGTAGAATGCAAGGTAGGAATATATATATAATCTTGAATAGGGGGTACTGTGGAAGTTTGAAAGGAAAAAAGTAGGGGAGTTCGTGGTTTTATAATAGGAATATAATTGAAACACGAAAGCCACACTCCCACCCACAGAAATAAAAGAACAAAAAAACTACGAAGTCGAAAAAGACCAACTCATTAAAAAACAGAAAAAATGTGAATAAATAAATTATGTCACGTGTTGCATGAGTTTTTGAGGGCCGCAGCTTCGATATCTCGAATTTAGTCATGCACTTGTTAATGTCCCTATTTGCACCTCCTCACTTTCATAATTACTCACGCGCTTTAGTCGGCCACCGCTTTAATGCCTCTTCTTCTTTTTTATTATTTTCTGAATAATTGAAAAACTAATTATTTTATTGCTGCACTATTCATTCGCTATTTTTTTAATTCATACATCTCATGCCCAATTTCTTTATATTAATTTAAGTAACTTTCTTATATATGGGACTCAATATTATTTTTAAGTATTACTATTTTATTTAAGGTAATAAATTAATAATAATATTTTTTAAGTAAATAAATAATATTTTAAAATTAAATCAATATTATTTTATATCAAATTGTACGGTATACCCGATGCATATTAAAAATATGTCTCTTCTAAAATTGTATCCTAAATATCTTTAAAAAATATTAAAATTTGAATAAAAAGAAGATTTTAAAAAAAAAACCTTAAAAACGCAAAAGAAAATCTGAGAAAATTGAAAACACAATAAAAATCCTAAACATTTTATTTAAAAAACGGCTTAAAATAAGAGAACTAAAAACTAGAAAAAAAAAAAAAAAAACTCCATCAGAATACATTGGTCCATAGTCAATAGTAGGTTCTGCTATTATTAAAATTATGAGAACCATTATTGGTGTAAATCAAAAGTACTAATGCACTTTTCTAAATTCTCATTTAATTATGTTACGGCCCCTACTCCCTTTCCTTTCAATAACTCTCTTCTCTCACCCACACCCTAACCAAGCTGCTCTTAATATTTCTTTCACCCATATTTTGACATTTTCAATATTATTATATTTTTAATATGTATTTACAATATATAATCCACATAAATATATTATAGGGATGTATTTTTGTGTTTATTATATACAATATAAATAATAATAACAATAATAATTCTATTTTATAAATGTATAATTATGGTATACTCAACTTAAATCTTCCTTTAAAATTTGATTGAAACTAGTTCTTTTTAGTTATTATTATTGTTATGCATTATTTTTTCAAACTGTCTATTTTTATGTTACAATGGTGGGGATAATTTTACCTTATTAGCTTTATAATTCATCTACTTTCACAGTTTTATAGATTATATAATTTTTGGAAAGATTACAAATTAAAGTATGATAAAATTGAAGGATAATACATCTTTGTCGCACTTAATATGTAATGTAAGAAAAAAAAAACACATTACACGTGGCTTTTGATATATCACGATTATTAATAGTATAATCCTTTACACTTAATCTACTAAATTGTCCATATCTTTTGAAGTAAAGATAAACGCATAAACGCAATTTTGAATTTATATACATATACATATACATATATATATGTGTGTGTGTGTGTGTGTTTAAAGAAAATGGAATTTTGAATCAATTAAGTTCTACCACTTTTATTTGTAAAAAATGTAGCATCCTTTTCTTTTTTATTTGAATATTGTCCTTATGCATCTAAGTATAGACTAAATTTAAACAAAATTAAAAGAATATCAAGTGATTTGAAAAATAGTACACGTAATTATTTTGTTTTTGTAGTTTGTAGAGAATTGATAATTAAAAGATAATAATTTCTCGATCCAACATGAATATTGCTATTAAAGCATTCTTTCAAAAGAAAATAAAAGAGATATAATTGTATTTAAGTCAACTGCGATTCATAGAAGTGTTTTTAGGTTTAACGTCAAAAAAATATTACAAGAAATAATAGAACCAAGAAAATTACAAAATAAAAAAATAAAATTGGCACAAAAAGTCTAAAGTATAATCAAATAAATTGCCTCCATACCCGTCATATCTAATTTCACATCTCTTATTATGTTCAAATATAATAAAGAATATAAAAAAACGTGTTGAATAATAATTTTGAGGAGCGGACAAATAAGCAAAATATAGGAGTGGAGGGTGTGAGCCACTAGCCAAGACGTCACCGTCAATCATATCTTGAAACTCAACACTTGTTAAAATATGGAGTTACGTCCACATTTTAATTGTTTGGTAACGAAATCTGCCAATTCAAATTAGACCAACTTTTTCGTGACTTATTTAAGTTGCTATGAACATACTACGTGCTATTTATTTTCTTGAATACCAAGGATCTGCTTACAATATATATATATATATTTATTTATTTATTTTCTTGAATACCAAGGATCTGCTTACAATATATATATATATATGTGTGTGTGTGTGTGTGTGTGTGTTTTGTAGGCTGCTGAGTACTTTTTATTTTATTTTATTGTTTTCAAAATTTAATCATAAAACCCCAATGCTCAATACTTAGATTTCTGTAAGTTCATTAGCAAAATTAGTATTATTCCGTGGGACGCAAATTTTGTAATATATTCATTTTTATCTGATATAATTTTAAACAAATTTATATTTAATATAAATGTTTAAGAATATTTAAAGTATTTTATTATATTATCGGTAGATTATATAAAAGAGTATAGTTTTGCTTAAAATATTACATTCTATCAATTCAAAAAATAAGAATCTTGTTGATATAATAAATTAATTAAAAAATAAATTATCTAAAATGAGTAGTTAATATTTCCACAATAAGTAACGTTTTACAATTTTCAAGGTGTGAATTACTGTTATTTTTCTAATTTATCCTTAATTTTTCTTGTAAATGTACACATGATATGTCTTTTACCATTAATAATTAATATTTAATATTTATTCTTCATTAATTAAAGATAGAATAGACATTTAATTTATTTGTCAATATGTGTGAAAATTTCTAAAAAGATACTTATTTCGGATATGAGGAAGTATTATTTTATAACTAAAATCTAATACACAATAAATATTCAAATCTAATTAAAATATATTATTTCAATGCATGCTATAGGAGTGGAAACCTAAAGATTGTGAGAAGATAATTAATTTGAAATATTATAAATTTGAAATATTATAAGTAAAATATTACAGATAAAAAAATATTTAAATGATAATAAATTGAAAATATATTGTTGAAAAAAAAGTAATTAAAATTGAAACATAATTTTCGATAAATATTTTCACTTTAAAAACTAATAAAAAATTAAACTATTCGATTTAGTATATATTTCAAACTATTTACATTAACAAAATGGAGATTTTTGTAGCATATGCTGTTTAGTTGGGAAGATAATCCTCTACTGCACAGTGCACAGCATAAGAAAATCATGGTGGATATAGATAGATGGACCGCCGTTTGGAAATTGTAGGCTGCATACTCGAGAGTTGGACAGCTCATCCAAATCCAAAATGAGACAACTCCTACCTTATTAGTTTAGCTTTGTGTTTACATTAATGATTTGAGTAGGACATTATTTCAAATTATTTAATTATATGGAGTATATTTTAAATATTCTAATGAACTTATTTAGACAATATCAATGGTTTTGTTGCAATTAATTTATTATCTGAATTGTCAATCCAAACACAATTGTTTATGTTTCTCTTTAAAGAAAAACAATTATTTATGTAATGTATATCATTTTGTTTTTCGGACGAGATGGTAAATATTCGAAGTAAGGGCATTGTGCTTTTGGTTGACGAATGTTTTATTTTTAAAAAGTATTGAAAAATATTAAGTCTTCAGATAAAAATTAATATTTTCACTTTAATACAGGTGTCGGACCAATTTGTTAATTCAAAACATTATAAAATATAACTTATTTTTATTAGGTTGTTTAAAATACCGTGTTGAATTTGAGGCCTAATTAGCCTAAAGTATTAAAAGGATAGACCATGGGTTGGCTCGGTTGCCATAGTTTTTCTCCTCTTTGAATTTCTACTTAATGTTAACATAATGGCATATATTTTGATTTGATTTTTGTTGAACATAATTCGTTTTTATTAAAATTGAAATTATACATTATTTTGATTACTATAAGGTTCAATATAACTTCATTAAAATATAATATTAAAACTTGAGTTTAAATATTGTATCCTAAATGAAATTAAAGCTAGAATTTATTTAAACATATTTGTATTTTAAACATTTAAATTCCGAGCATTAAGTAGTTCCACAATGATGTAAAACTAATAAAATCTGTAAAATTGTTATAGTAAATATAATATAAATTATTTTCTTTTATGATGTAATTTAATTTTGTATTCTAAATTCAAATATTGTGTTACTTTGAATTTAAATTTTCAAATTTAATATATAATTTTACTATTCTAATTCACAATATGACAATGATCCTCTTAATTCAAGACTTAATAAATTTATGTTCACATCTCGTCGGCTTAAGTCCAATATTTTAGAAAATTTTCAAAAGTTAGTTCGAAATCACTAAGGTGAAAGTACTTAAACATCTTTAATTTTTAGTCCTTAGAAAAATAAATTAAACATAAGAGGAATATCATAGTTTTGTAAATTAAATATTAAATAAGTAGTGTTTAGTCTAAGTATTGATATTTCTTTATTTGGAGAGATAATTTAAAGATATAATTTGAATTTAGAGAGAGAGAGAGAGAGGATGAATTAATTGGTGGACATCAAAAGTAAAAAGAAAAATAAGTTGGGCGACAGGAAGCTATCCCGTGAACTGTCATTTCCAATCCGATGCTGTACTAAAGCCTAAAAGTAGAGTAAGTTGATTTTCAGCCGAAACTTAGGTGAAAACATATTTGACAATTATGCCGCCAACGGCACCTCTATTTTTGTCACGTTTTCTAGATCCTGCTAACACTCTTCCTTCAAAATTTAAAATAGTATTATAACTTTTGTGAATGGGATATAATTTATATTAGTATTTTTTTAATTTAAAGTATTTTTAAAAATATTAGCTATTGATTTTATTATTTTAAAAATAATAATATTTTTAAGTAAATAAGCAATAATAAACAGTACTGTAGGTTGGGAACACACCCACCTTTAAAATAATCATAAACAAAATCATGCCAAGATTTTATTTGACATTATCGAATGCAATTAATTTCGTGGTTGGTCAAAATATGAAAAGTGATGAGTAATTGAGATTAGCCAAAGTTGATGAAAGGAAAAAGCAAGAGATTCTCGGAAGCAATAATTACACTCTTATATTACGCAAATTTTTTATTTATTAATTTACTTTAACTAATAAAATATATCTTGTCTTTTAAAACGTGACCATATTTTTTTGAGGCGAGCAGTTTTTTTTGTTTTCTGTTTTATAAATTGATTCATGATTTATTTATTTATTTTTAACATGGCTAATTGCACTATCTCTCATTATGGTATTTGTAATTTGGATATATATATATATATATATATATTAATAGCATTGATGTGGAAATCGGGCTAGGCGCCTCACCTGCCTCCCAAACCAATTTTGAGTAATTGGAGTAAATTTATATTTTTTTCAAAAGTCGTTGTTTTGGCGGGCAAAATATTTTTTAATTTTTTTGTGAGATTTTAATATGTATTTATATTTTTAAAATAATTATATATGTGTAATTTATATTCATGTTGCTTCATATTACTCAAATTTTATTTTAATCCACGAATTGTTAATATTATTTTATAAGAGAAATATATTAATTGAAAATATAATTCTTCATCTCAAAAAAAGAAAAAAATCATGTTGAGATTATCTATTTTGATCTATTAGTATCTTGTGTTGTTTAATCATATTAGTCTTTTTCACAAAATCTATTAATATCACGCCATTTCACAAAATTGAAAATATAAAATTCTTACACACAAAAATCTTGTTTATACAATATATAAATAAAATAACTAATTCAAACATATTTATTATATATGAAATAAAAACCAAGTTCAAAAATATTTTAATTTTCGTAAAAGATAGTGCCAAATAAACTTTAATAGTTCTTATTTTTCTATTGCAGCATTGTTATGGTGTTTTCTACTATCAATAAGTCTACTGCCTATTTGTAGATATTATTATAATTATTTTATGGAATTAAAACTTTGTTCTGTAAATAATATTTCCTGAAAAATTATGTCATATTATCAATTTATGGTTTGTCTAATCTGCGCCTAGACTCTAGGTGGTGAGCTAGCGCCTGACTACTAATTTTCGACTTTTACGCTATTGATTAATAGTGACAAATTTATTCATGTAAGAATATCCATTGAATTTAGTATATATATAATTTTTTTTTTCAATTAGAAAATTTGTCAATTACTAATATTTACTATAATAGGTGAGACTTTCATTATGTTATTACAGTAAATTTTAACTTTTATTACTAAAATTTATTAAAATATTTTAAAAAGTATGAATATTATGATTTAGAAACCATGTAATGCTATGGTTTATTCTTATTACATTAATATAAAAAAACTTAATGCATTAACTTTAATTTAATTTAAGCAATACTTTGTTAAAAGTCTTCTGTTATACTTAAGGTAATTTAATTTAAGCAATAATATAATATAATTCTTAAAATATATAAACTTTACTAAATTATTATTAATTGTATAATATTAGATATAATCAACAAAATAAATTATATAAAAACTAATTGTAAAAAAGAGAGTTTCAAGGGCTTTGCACTAGTTAACCTAAATACATGAGACATAAAAAAAAGAAAAAAAAAAAAAGCATTTGAACAAAAGAAATTGAATACTCATATTCTCTTTAATATTGAGCACTAGAAAAACCATGCTAATTTGTACAAGCCAAATTCTGCAGTGAGAAAATTCATCATTTCGCTAAACAAACCAAACAAGTCAAACAAAGCTACCGAATTTGATATCAGAGTTGAGGCCAGTCTTCAAATGGCAGTCTTAGATTGCGTTCGAATTCGAATTGACGGATTTGAAATGTGAGGATTGGTTGAAGCCTACTCAAATACCTTTAAAATTTGTTCAAAATAGAAGTAAGGAGTTTCAAATCTACACCCATCCACAGTCCAAAAATCCAACAACGGGCTTGGGACTAAGGAATCTAAATACATCCCCAAATCCTTCAATCCAAATGCAACCTTTTCTCATTTTTGGCATCTTTGTTATTGCACATTGGAAATAAGTCTCAGTCCTGTTTCCCAACTTTTTTGATTATAAATGTTATTAAGGTACAACAAATATAAGAAGCACAAAAATCTGAACATAGTATCTTTAGAATCAGAACAATCAAATATTTAGAATGTGTATGGTTATGTGGTAGAAGTTGGAATGTGCGGTCAAAGGTTTGATATACATGTCTTCTTGAGGCTCAGGTTCATGCATACTTAGACGAATAAGACTTACAAGTGTAGATTCAGCACCAGGGCCACGAAGCATCTCTCCAAATGAAGCAGCAACTATTTGACACTTTTGCTGATGAATCGCATGGTCTTCTGTCCATTCCAAGGTTCTGAGCTTTATTGTTCCCAAATGATGGACATATTTGAATATCCTCATTGCGCAGTAAAGCATCTTCTCTGTATGTTGGATTTTGATATCTTGGATGTCCAACAAACGAAACATTTTTCCACCAGAGTTTGAGAGCCTAGGACAACAGATCACATAAATATAATTACAAGGCCAATTGACATAGCTTTAAACGCAGCTACATCACCTCTTTACAGAAACTAAGTCAACAACTGCAAAACTTTTCAGTCCTGTAGTTTGTTATGGAGAATTCTATGCAAGAAAAATATGCATATTCTGACAAAAAAAGGAATAAAACACCAATATGGATAATATAAATATCATTCTTAAATATAATTCACTTTTTTAACCAACAAGCACGCTATTCCTGCCCGAAAACATATTTACTAAGTCCCTCCCACATACTAAGCTGACTTGTGAATTGAAAAAAGAATACTTACATGCCAATATATCCACAACGCAACTTTATGGGGCATCAACCAGAAGAACAATGAATGATCGTCTGACGATGAAGAGGTAACTCTTTTGGCTGTCAATGAGGCAGTGAAATAGTTACCAAGTTCAGGGTGTTGTACTGATATTACTATATGGAGATTATCAGCAGGTTCATTTGTTTTCATGCTCCAGTTTCCCAGCATATCCTGTGGTTATCATCAGTTACACGTAATAAAGAAAAAACATAACAAAGAAACAGAAAAAAATTGCAATTGAAATGTACATTAGCTGCAATCAGGCCCATTTCCAAGAATAAGAACTAACTGGTGGTAACTAACCATGAAAGGGCTGACATGAAGAGGTTTAGCAACTAAATCTGAGTTTGGGTTGAATAAAAATGTCACTCTTTCACCCCATGGCGTGTTAGTAACCTGCAGCAAGATCAAATTGATGACAGCGAGTAACTTAAATCAGACGAAGATTAAATGAGGAACCTTTCTTTCCTCTATAAAGTAAAAAATATGTGTGTACATCAAACCAAAATGCACCAACACACCTCAGCAATGCATTTACTTAACGTTTGGTTTGGGCCTTCAACATCATAGCAATAATACACACTCAATGGATTTTGTTCATATCCCACGCTAGGAGGTACCGTCAACAGAAAACTGGTAATCCAATATAAATAATCAGTCTACTAAATTTGAGCATAAACTAAATTGGTATTCATTTATGTATGAAATGTATAGTTCTTTAGCTCCATATCTGAACTTCACAAACACCTTATCATATTAGGTAGCCTCAAAGGAATCCGAAATTTGGTTGAAAATTTCTGTCATACATGGCTACTTAATGTTCCATAAGTTAGTCTTCATTTTGCAGTTCACAAAGTATACGTGAATTGAACACGCTATTAGATCCTTCTTTTTTTGACCAGTTCAATGATGCTCACATGTCAAAATTAAAAATTGACCTCGAATCTCCTTAAATACACACAAAAGGGAATTTCAGATCACAAACCAGACTTTCAACTGACAGATTGTGAATTTAAAGGCCGAAAAATGCTTCAATTGAAACCGAGGGAGGGAGGAAAATTACACTGGTCCACTGGTCTTGGAAATACGACGCGCATCTTTGCCTGAGAGGTGGTTAGGCGGCGCGTCGGGCGCATTGTCAAGGTCAATTAGAGCATAGCGGACGGAGTAGCGGAATGAGTGGTGGACAGGACGGCGGCGCTCATGCCAGACGCTGCCTTCGTAAAGTACGACAGAACATGGGCGGCCCGAAGTGGCGCGGGCGGTAAATAAACGGCGGAGAAGGTAGCGGAAGGGGAGGAGGAGTGAGAGGAGGAGGGAGGTGATGGTAGTGGAGAGGATGGAGCCGAGGAGATAGAGCACCTCCATCTTGGTATGATTCGTATTCACAACTAACACGATTATTTTATTTAAGTTAGTTCAAAGTAAACCTCCCATTTTATTAAATTATATTATTAAATTCGTTTGAATATATATATATATATATATATATATATATATTTCTGAATAAAATTGGCTCTCAAAGATTTCAGTAAGTAAAATGCAGTCAAATACAGTATTTTATTTTCTTTCACATTCTTAAACTGAGTTTAGTTTGTCCTTCCAAATATTATATGAAACATGAAATACTAATACCAATTTGTATTTCGTAAAATACTTATGTGTACGAGGTGCACTAGTTAATTTCATTTAAAGTATTGATTCTTTAATTAAAATATATTATTTGTTTATTATAAAAATGTTACTATTTTTTAAAGATAAGTAATAATTTTTAAATAAATAAATATTAATTTTTAATTAAACAAATAATATAATAAATTTGATGCATGTTGCATCCGATGCGATCTTTATATTTATATGGAAAAAAAGAAAAGAAAGAGAAAACTAAAACAATAAAGTCACAAGTTGAAGACCAACTTATTTCTATGCAAACATACAAAGTAGGAGACCAGACTTTAAATATTAATCAGTGATCCATCCTGGTTGGCCCAAAGACTTAACTGAGACATTGGGCTTGGCCCACAAGGTGTTTTTAAGAATAATAATCCACTAAAAGAGAGGTTCTTATTGCCATTGGGCTCGTGTACTCGATAAAGGCCCATCGGAATTTAGAGCCTATAATAGACCGGGAGTAATGGCCACGCGTCGAACTACAAAAGGCTGGCAAGATTCTTGTTTCAATAGACCGGAAGTAGATGATCGGGCGAAATAATCGAAGCGCAAAACCACGCACACACGGGAACCTGTGGTTCTGCTCTCATACTATTCATAATTGTGCAGTGGTTCCATTTGCTCTTTCTGCCATAAACTAAACTGAAGTGGGGAAGGGTGATAATCTTTTCCCTTCCGAGTTTGTTTCTCTGAATTTTCTGTTTTGCAATTTTGGCAGAAGGGGATTCGCATATTCTTGTTTCTGAATGGCGGCTGCGATTCTGCAAGGCGTTGGAGCTACAACGGCTCTTTCTTCGGTTAATTACAACAATTCTCTGTTCACTTCTCGCAGATCGCTCCCAGGTTTTGTGGTTTCTTTAAATTTGAGTTTATTTGTTCTCTTTCTCAAATCAGATGTAGTGGTACTGTTTCGTCCCCAATTTCCTTTTTCTGTACTGAGATATTTGTTGTTTTCCCTTTTCTAGTTAGTTCTTATATCAGTTATTTTCACGTTAGTTTGAAATGGACTGTGGCGAATTAGATACGCATTTTTCCTAATTTTCAATTTCTGCCCTAGCTTGCAGTGCTTTTCTTGTCAAGATCTATTTGATCTGATACTTTCAATTAAGTCTCATTATACCTTTTGAATTTCTCGTATTCAACGCCCTATTTATTCCTCCCCTTTCTCTTTATTTCAGAGAAGAAAAGAACATTATGTGCTATTCATTGTGATGGAAGTTTGACATCTGGACTAAATCTTCAGAATAACAGGGGTGCGAAGTTGTCTACTAATGCAGTTGCAGTAAGTTTACACTGTCTTTCGGCACGCTCCATGCAACAGTATTCTTTTGTTTAGTGTACATTGTTGTGCCCATTTATATTCACTTTGTCTCTTAATTGTGCCATTCTTTTTTGGTTGTAGACGAAGAAAGATAATGTATCAGCTTCTACCGCCTCCAAGCCCGGGTACTTATCATTGTCTCTTCTATTTCAAAGCTAGTATTGCTAAATCTTTGGATGCCGTTTATGTTTCCTTTTCTTCTTGACATACTAATATCACGTGATCTTAATCTATCCAACTGGTGTAATGTATTGCATTTAGCTCCATTAGTTTATTGTTCTATATGCTATTATTGCAACCTATGTCAATGAAACGCTTGTTTCATCTAAATTGGAAATACTCTCAAATGTAATGCTCCATTTCCTTCCTTGTAATTGCTGAAGCAAGACTCGATCGATATTTTTGTTCATCTAGACAAAGCTGTAATGCAAATTTCATTTAGAACTGTGTGAACTATGTATTGATCTCAGCTGGGAAGTCTTCTTCCCTTGACCTACAACTTTATTGCGTCTTTTCATCCATCTCTGTGGCCTTTGTTGTGCAGTTTTAGCAAGAGGATAAGCCATTAGATCACTATTCTAGGATTGCAACCTGTTGTACAGTAATTTTATAATGGATCAGCATAACAAATAGTCTACAGTTGCCTCATGGATTTAGTGGCCTAATTATTAAAATATCAACAATTAAGTGATTTGTGGCTTTGTATATGTTACAAGGAGTTTATTGGATTGAGTTGAGAGTCACATAGGATATGGAAGCTTCATATCCCTTACAGGGTTTCATGAAAAAAATAATTTGGTATTCTACCATAACCTATGGATATCTTGTGTGCTAGACATGACCTTTCTGAGTGAATGAGATCTCCTGCCTGATTCACATTGATGATTTATTATTTTGTCCACTGATAAACAAGGGATGCCTGGCACTGTTCACATAGAATAAAATATAATAATATCCAAACCCACTGAATATTCTATCCGCAGAAGTTCTGGCATCTCAAAAGCATTTAATTATCTGCATAGAAACAGTCATATTTATTCACAGAGGTATCTCCAATTAGAATTCTTATGCATTATTGCGTAAATTCCAAACTAAATGAGTGAAGAATATGGTTTTTACATGCAACTTTCCTCCAACTGAGACTATGAAAAAAAAACATAACTAATCCAGGTCTTCTCTCTCAGGCATGAGCTTTTGCTTTTTGAAGCCCTCCGTGAAGGACTGGAGGAAGAGATGGATAGAGATCCACGTGTTTGTGTTATGGGTGAAGACGTTGGTCACTACGGAGGTTCGTACAAGGTGACCAAGGGGTTAGCCCCCAAGTACGGTGATCTCAGGGTTCTCGACACACCCATAGCCGAAAACTCCTTCACCGGAATGGCCATCGGAGCTGCCATGACCGGCCTGCGCCCCATTGTTGAGGGAATGAACATGGGCTTTCTCCTTCTGGCCTTCAATCAGATCTCTAACAACTGTGGCATGCTCCATTATACATCGGGTGGTCAGTTCAAAATACCGATAGTCATCCGTGGGCCTGGTGGGGTCGGCCGACAGCTCGGAGCCGAGCACTCGCAGCGCCTTGAGTCGTACTTCCAGTCAATTCCCGGGATTCAAATGGTGGCGTGCTCAACACCTTACAACGCCAAGGGTCTGATGAAAGCTGCAATCAGAAGTGATAATCCTGTGATTCTCTTTGAGCATGTCCTGCTCTACAATCTAAAAGAGAGGATTCCAGATGAAGAGTATGTGTTGAATCTTGAGGAAGCTGAGATGGTCAGACCTGGTGAGCATGTTACGATTCTAACGTATTCCAGAATGAGGTATCATGTTATGCAGGCTGCAAAGACTCTGGTGAACAAAGGGTACGATCCTGAAGTCATTGATATCAGATCATTAAAGCCATTTGATCTTTACACGATTGGGAATTCAGTGAAGAAGACTCATCGTGTGGTTATTGTGGAAGAGTGCATGAGAACTGGTGGAATTGGTGCTAGTTTAACAGCATCAATTACTGAGAATTTTCATGATTATTTGGATGCTCCGATTGTTTGTTTGTCTTCACAGGATGTGCCGACCCCATATGCTGGGGTGCTGGAGGAATGGACGGTCGTACAACCTGCACAGATTGTTGCTGCTGTTGAGCAGCTTTGCCAGTAGTTCAAGTGACATAAACCTAACATCCTCAATTGTTGGTGTTAACTATTTTCAAATTTTGTGCGAAATAATTTAGGTTTGTTTGGAGTTGCTGTTCTTATTCTTGAGATGCAGTGTGATGTTTTAGTTAAGTTAGACTGGATATGAGATTGTTCTCGATGCAGAAGGAAGAATCATTAGTGAACTGGGAAGGATGAACTGTGATATTATGGTTTTGTTGAATGCTTTCTTCTTAGCATTTTGTTAATTATATGGGCCGGAAAACCCCAAAAGTAGCTGGCTTCAAGCCCATCTTGACCGGCAATTGTTTTCTTTATTTCTTCTGGCCAAAAAAAAAAAGGTTTTTGGTTTCTGTGGATTGGAGCTTTGAGAATCTTTCGAACAGATCATTTACCAGCACACACATGTTTCGATTTTCGGCAGTCTCATGATCAATGAAACATATTTTCCTACTACTGTATAGGTCAATTATCAAAATCAATGTCGGAGAAGACTGGCGACAAGATTTTCCCACTGGCACGGGGCTGTATAAGAAGAGTGTCAATTGAATCGAGTTGGCTAACTAGTTATTCCAGATTGGCAAAAAAGGTTAGCCGAGTCAGAGCTCGAGGGCCCAAATCCCTTGAAAATTTGTTTATATGAAAGGACTAATTTCAAATCTAAACATTTATTGATTGATTAGCTACAATATTTATTAATCAAATTCTTTCATTCAAATGCAACCCTAAATTCTTGAGTAGAATTCATAAGTTATGGAATTTGCAAAGGGGTCCCTGAAGTAGGTCGATATAATGGCTTGGTGTATGCCCTTAAATGTTGTATGCCAACATGTGTCTAGATTGCATACAAATGAACATGGACATGTCTGCGATCATCGATGCCTGCTCCCAGCAAATGGTCAGGTTATTATTGTTGGTCCTCTTTGTCATAAATAAATAAACTATCGCTTTCAGTATTATAATAATAATAATAATAATAATAATAATAATTATTATTATTATTATTATTTAATTGGGTTTGTGTTTGCTGCATTTATATTCTCCATGGGGAAGACATCGTGTGTTGTTCAATATATGAGATTCACATATTATTTCATATCTGCCTAACTGTGACCTAAACTATGTAAATCTCGTACACAAACATTTGTGATTCTTGAACTAATTCCTTATGATTGTCTTTTTTTGAATAAATCGTAGCTCTTCATTCACTAGTCCTGATGTTTCAATTTTGAGTGATTAGGCAACTAAAAATGTTCTTGCAAGAGAAGCCAGTCTGGAACTCGGATTTTCTGAATTTTAGGATCCCCATAAGTTTATTATAATGTGTCATGAGTTAGCAACCCACATGGCCATTGCATGCTTTGACCGTCTTTATCGTCTTATGCCACAGAACAGTCTCCAGTTTTAATAAATTTGCTTTTCTTTACCTTGTCTCCGACACGTGGGACACCAATTAATCAGTTACGTGGCAGTTTGCATACCTTGTGTCATATAGCTTCTCATTTTTTAATCTTTCATCATTTTCTATAATTTTTTTTCCCTATGTTCCATTTTAATTGTAATATATAATACATGTTTTTTTTTTTTTTTTTAGATTATGAAGAAGCAGTAAAGAAAGTTGCGGCGCGCGGTGAATGTAGAACGGACTTAATCAGCTGAAATCCATGCGAAGCACATGCAATATCACGACACTCACGTTCTAGTTGTGCCTCAATTTTCGTACCTCGGGTTTTCTGCTCCACGCGTATCTAATATCAACCCCAAACTTTAAATTCATAAATTATAAACCCATGAAACTACATATCTGATTTCTAAAATAATGAATCCTAAATAAAATATATATATATATATCATAATCACTGATATTTAAACTCTAAATTCAAAATATTTTATATTAATATATTCGTGCATTATGAATCTAATTATCAATCTTATGTATCCATAAAAATAAATAAAATTATTTAATTTTTGAGATGAAATATAATAAAAGAATGGAATAAATCCCACATGCTTCAGTCCATGTCCTGATGAACTCTGTTTATTTGATTGTTTGATGAAATATTTGATTAGTCTTAGGAGCCAATAAAAGACTAATATCTGTCCAATATGTTGTGAACATAGAATAAATTAAATATATACACTGCGTATTTACATTTGTTAGATGACTCTGGAACATAACTATGCTAATTATTAAATATAAATATATGTGAAAAGTTAATAATAACATATGTACTTTGATTTAATTTAAAAAATTATGTTTTAAGAAATAAAACATTTTTTATTAAACGAAATGAATAGTTCTTGAGAATTATAATATGTATTACAACTAATTAAATCTTCATTTAACATTATAGTAAATTATATTTTCTGTTCCACTGCGCGCGTCACACTCTCAAATTAAGAAAATTTTGAACCCGGCTATGCGGGGTCGGGTCATCCAGGTTAGAGTTTGAGATTCATGTTTATTAATATAAAGGATCCATATGTAATATGAAAATAGGAAAAATGCATTTTTCTTTAAATTACTCATAAATTTTTGAAAAAAAATTGAACTATGAAAATAATGCCTGATGAACGTAATAAAGCACAAAATAAACTTCATTTCAAACTTTATAAATAATATTATCGAGCTTGTTGGATAATTAAGTGTAAATAAGTTCTTTCACAATTTAAAAATGGTAAACTGAACAAAAAATATGAAATTTAAAAAGATGGATAAAAAACATTCAACACTCAAAAAATAGGGTGAACAAATTGGTTCCCCTAAATACTATCTATTATTGAAGAACTAGCATTTAACCATAGCCGAACTTTTTTTAGTCGGAAGAGTCCATCTCCTTGAGCCTAAACAATGGTATTTTTTTAGGCCTCAAATTTATTTATTGTACACAAACACACACACACATATATATATATAAATGTATGTAATTGTCATAAAGATTTGCATAGCAATGCGGTAGCTTCTCCTTATTTCTATGGAGTAGACATGGGCACGGTTCCGGTTCGGAACCGGAACCGGCGGTCAACGGTTCGGTTCGAACCGTTGACCGGTTCCGGTTCCGGTTTGGAACCGAAACCGTGATAGGGCCGGTTCGGTTTCGGTTTTGCAAATTTTGGAACCGGAAAACCGCCGGTTAGAACCGCCGGTTCGGAACCGGCGGTTCCGGTTCCCGGTTCCCGGTTCACGGTTCTACAATTCAAAAAATATAGCCGTTGAAGATCAACGGCTGAGATTAAAGAGCCGTTGATCTTCAACGGCCAAGATCAAATGTCCGTTGGGAACCGGCGGTTCCGGAACCGGGAACCGGCGGTTCCCAACGGCTATTTCGGTTTTTTGTTTTTTTTTTCTTTTCCTATAAATACCCTTCCATCTCATTTCAATTCACATTTCACAATCTCTCTTAATCTCTCTCAATCTCTCTTACATCTCTCTCAATCTCTCTTGCATCTCTCTCAATCTCTCTCAATCTCTCTTACATCTCTCTCAATCTCTCTCAATCTCTCTTACATCTCTCTCAATCTCTCTCAAGCTCTCTCACATTTCTCTCAATTCTCTCTCAATCTCTCTCGATCTCTCTCACATCGCTCAAGCTCTCTCACATATCTCTCAATCTCTCTCTCTCTCAATCATCTTTATATTCTTTATCTTTATTAATCTCTCTCAAAATGTCGAGCTCAAGCCAAAGAGGACGTGGAGGTAGAGGATCATCTTCTTTATCTCAACAAGCAAAAGGGAAATCGGTTATGCCGAGTTCAAGTGCCGGAACCGGAATGCCACCACCATATCCTTTGGTTCCAAGATATCTCAATCTTGACGGTGAAGATATTGAAATTCCGGTCGAATGGCAAGAAGATTTTGAAGCTCAATTAGGTTTGTATTTATTTTATAAAATATCCCTCTTAAATATTATTTTATACTTTTTTTTAAATATCTCTCTCAACTATCTATTAATTTATTTTTATTATCAATTTAGGTGCACAAAACGAATCTAACGAAGAAGAAGTGCATCCAACTCAAGAGAGTGAAAGTCATAGTACGCGACAAACTCAAAGTGGACGAGATGAGGCATTAAGATCGGATATATTTGCCGTCCACTTCAAAAGAGATATCCAAAATAATAAAGCCGTTTGCAATTATTGCGGGGTGGAATATGTGTTTCAAAAAGGAGGAGGTTATGGCACGCTCAAAAAACATTTGCAACGTATCCATCCGGACAAAGTTGGAATCGATCGGCGGCAAACACAACTACCTCGTGGAAGTCCTGGAGGATTCACCGGATCCACCGATGAATTACAAGGTACGCCTTCTTTATTTAAATATTCCGAACCTTTAATGAGAAAATATTTGTCAAAAATGGTTTGTGGCATGTCTTTATCTTTTAATTTTGCTGAAAATGATTTGTATAAAAATCTTGTGTCACTATCAATGAACCCTCAAGTGTCCGGTGTTTCACGTAGAACATTAGTTCGTGATATTGAAAAAATTGTAGGTGAATATAAGTTTTCTTTAACTGAAATGTTTGGTTCTTTACAACAAAAAGTTTCAATTTGTGCGGATATATGGGCGGATCATTGGAGAGAACATAGCTTCTTAGGACTTACTTGTCATTGGATAGATAATTCATGGACAATGCAAAAACGATTACTTGCATATAGAGAATTTGATCAAGACCACACGGCCACAAATATTGCTCATAAAATTCATACGATTTTGCAAGAATATAATTTAGTTACAAAAATTTTTTCAATTTCATTTGACAATGCTAGTGCTAATACTGCTAGTTTGCCTTTATTAATTCAAATGTGTCAACCATCATTTAAGGGTAGATTTTTCCACATTAGATGCATGTGTCATGTTTTAAATTTGTGTGTACAAGATGGCATGGAACATTTTAAATCACATATAGGTCCTATTAGATTAGCAATTGGACATTTAAAAAGACATGCAACTTTATGCAAAAAATGGAGAAGATTTTGTAAAGCATATGGTATGCCGCAACCCAAAAAATTGACTAAAGATGTGCCTAATCGTTGGAATTCGACCTATAAAATGTTGAATTCATCTTATGAGGTTAAAAATGAATTATGTACATTTTTTTCACAAGAACAATTAGGCATTCCTTTATTTCCGAGTTTATGGGATACATGTGTTGAATTAATGTCTCTTTTGAAAGTTTTTAAAGATGCAACGGAAGAATTATCCGGATGTTACTATCCCACTTCTCCTTTAGTTGTAGATCATTGTGTTAAAATTGCACTTATTTTACAATCATATTATTTGCATGACTCTTTACAAAATTGCATTGCAAGCATGAGAATTAAATGGTTAAAATATTATCAAGAAATTCCCGATTTATTTTTAATTGCAAAACTTTTAGATCCTAGAATTAGAGAAGATGGTTTAGAAGAATTACTAACAATGTATTATGATGCATTATTTGCGGTTAAGGATGATGACACTCCTAATCCGCATATAATTGTAGGTAACACAAAACAATTACTTTATGATTGTTATAAAGAATATAAAATTTTTTATGGTGATAGTTTAAATACTGAAACCGGTCACGGAAATGATAATATTGGTGGAGGTAGTTCGGTTTCGGATCAACCCGAACATCATCACGATCCGAACTTTCAACACCTCAATCAATATTATAGGTTTTATGATATTAGAAAATTAAAAAAACCTAGGAGTAATAGTCTTTATCAAGAAATAGATAATTATCTATCTACTACTTTTGAAGAACTTGGATTTGATACACCTAACGAGCTCTTGAGATGGTGGTCTCGAAGAGCAAAAAACTTTCCTATTTTATCTCTAATGGCAAAGGAAATATTTGCGTGCCCGGCATCCACCGTCTCGGTTGAACAATCATTTAGCACCGGCGGTTACATTTTGGATCTTCGAAGATCCAATTTAAGGGTGGAAAATCTAGAAAATCAAGCTTTACTTCATGATTGGTCGAACGCCGAGGTAAGAAAACAAGAAGTAAATTTTGATGAAGACGATGAGGATGAAGATGGAACCGAGTATTCGACGTCTACCGGGAGTGATTGAGTCTCGCCAAGCATCAAGGTAAGACCGAAAGAGAACTACGTCGACTTTGATTCCTCAACTATGAGGATACGTAGGCAACTTAATTGTAAATTAGAAATTAAATTTTAATTTCTAATTTATAGTTAAGTTCAAGTCTTTTTTTTTTTCTCTCTTCTATTTTTTTTAATATGTTGTAATTGAAAACTTGTAAAGTTGTAATCTCTTGTTAAAAGAAGTAAATGTTTTTGTGTAAGTTAAATTTTTGTTGTAACTTTTCTATTTTGTTTTTTATTTTATTATAAGTTGTAAATGTTAAATTTTGATTGTTGTAATTTTTTTTTTGTAAAATGTAATTGTTTTAGTTAAGTTAACTATATATTCAATTCAATCTCTTGTGATAATCAAATTCGAAAGACAAAAAAATAATTTTCAAAGTTGTTGGATATTAAAAAAAAAAAAAAAAGGAACCGGCCGAACCGGCGGTTCCGGGAACCGGAACCGTTGGAACCGGCGGTTCCGGAACCGGAACCGGAACCGTGTATATGGCGGTTCGGTTCCGGTTCCACTTTCCGGTTCCGAAAACCGACGGTTCCGGCGGTTCCGAAACCGAAACCGGAACCGCCGAACCGTGCCCATGTCTACTATGGAGAATGTCAGATATCAATTCCTATGGTGGGCTTGAGAATTAAATTGTATTTAAATAATTATTTTTAACTTGTTTGTCTTTTATTTAAATGATATTATAAATACTTAGTATTATAAATTTAAAAAAAATAAAAAACAACAAATTAAAGTGTGTACAATAGACAAATAAATTTAAGGTTCATTCTACAAATTTTACTTGGGCCCAAATAATTATAGGTCCGATCTGCACATGTATAACACCTTTTTATAGTATAGTCAAAGGACATAATATCTACGAATTTTCTCACATTTGTGAATAATTTAAGAACATTTTCATACATTTTTTATAGTATCAGAATCTTTTCAATTATTTTTATAGTTCGAATTTTTTGAAAAATATTTATAAATAATTTAGTAACCGTAAGATCCATTGTGCCATAAAAATAAAATAAAAACTCTCAACCTCTCCGTCAAAGTAAGATGGCATGCATCATGAGAGACGTACGGAATCTTGAATGCCTAGCGAGGAGCTGAAGGGGCAAGAGGAGCGACATCATCAAACGAAACCCTGAATCCATGCAATAAACCTTATCACTCGAAACGTGGCTACAGGATACAGTGACACATTCTACAGTTTTATGCAATACTTGCGTACGTGTTCTGAAACGTTAACGATGTGATGGGTTTCCAAGGTGGTCGGAAACCCTATGTGGGGCAAAATAAATAATGCAGCTCTGTAAACCCACGACTTTGCAAGGCTGCGCCTCTCCCGGAAGACAAGGTGGTGGTTATGGTGATATATATATATATATATATATATATATATGCTGATGAGATCATTTCAGTGTAATAACGTGGCTACAATTTTTCTTGCTGTTGTGAGTTGCATGCAAGTCGACTTCCTTTCTTTAGTCATTTTTCATTTCTAAAGAAATATTAGAAAGCACAAAAAGAAAATAAAATGAATAAAAGTATCCGGTTGACAGAATTTATTGCTTTTTACAACTATTTATTTAGGGGTTTGAATCTTCTATTCTAAAATAATCATATACATTGTATATGCATAATAACATTATTGTTAAAAAATATGATGTATAATAAATATTTTTAAAATAAAAAATACATCACAAAATACAAATTAATCCATTCAAGTGATGGTACAACTAGTAGAGGTTTACATTATATTTAGGTTTTAGGTTCAAACGAGTGAAGCACTCACGAGTTATTTGGATCTCGACTAAATAAAGGAAAAATATATGCAAGACCTCACGAGTATCAAATTTTTATTTTTATTTTTTTGTTTTAATAATCTAAACACTGATTAATGTTAAAAAAATATCCCGTTAAAAATTCAGGATTTTGACTAATTTCCTGAGAGAACGTAACATGGCAAAAAAAGGGTTTCTAAAACTAGATAGTGTGGCAGCCCACGTGGAAATTCAATTATTGCATGGGATGAAACTGATCGAAAGATTTAGTTGAAACAAGTGGTGAAAAAAAATAGTTTAATACTCCTTTTAATAATAAAAAATAGTTTAATATCCAATTTAATACAATAAACATACTTTGCTTCCTATTTATGAAATTTACCCGAATTAGAACCGTGTTT
This sequence comes from Caryopteris x clandonensis, assembly GCA_028749325.2. Classification (NCBI taxonomy): domain Eukaryota; kingdom Viridiplantae; phylum Streptophyta; class Magnoliopsida; order Lamiales; family Lamiaceae; genus Caryopteris; species Caryopteris x clandonensis. The sequence goes on from JAPYKT020000011.1 coordinate 5,203,749, forward strand.
CTTTTAAATTCCAAAGTAAGTATCTTCGATTAACATCAAGAACCAAAAATTAAAATTAAAAAAAAAAAAAATACTTGACGTCTGCCATTACTACCATATACTCCTGTACTCAATGTGTGTAACCAAACAAGAAACTAATTGTTTTCCAATAATTGGAATCCTTTGTGCGCCCGCCCCATAATACACAATTAAACCTCACACAGTTGAGGACATGCACCGACCCATACATAAATAGAAACTATAGAACCAACTCAACTACTAACATGGCCTCATTGCATCTATACTGATTATGGGATATCAACTTAATTTTATATTTCCAGCATTACAACTATCCATAATTGGAATACCCTCTATACATATAACTCAATGATCATCATACCCAAAATGAGCTTTTATGCATCAGGTGTGCCGTATACCTCAATCTAACAATATTATTTTTTTATCTAAAAAATATTATTTGTTTGTTTAAAAATAGTACTGTTAAAAGATATTTTTTGTTACCCTCCAAATGTATCATTTATTATTGTAAAAAAATATTACTATTAACTTTTTAAATTGTACAATATGCACACAATAAACAAAAACTCACTCGTTTGTTTATAGAATGAACTTACAAGTTCACCAATAGTAAAATCAAGAAATCATAATATGTAATGAACTTGACTGACCTGTTTACAATGATCTAATCAGAAATTTAGGCCATAGTTCGAGTAGTATAATTCATATCAAATATTCTAATATAATTGAAAATATATTATTATTATTATTATTATTATTATTATTATTATTATTATTACTACTATTATTATTCCCTATTTCCACCACCACCACCACCACCACCACCACCCTATATATTAGCCCAACTCTGGTGGGTCAGCAGTAAGCATCAACAACGTTAGGAGTACGTCGTGTTTTCTCCACCATGGCCCACAACTATAATAATATTGAACTGAATTGGTCCCACAAAACACACACACACACACACACTACCCTTCCCCCCATTTCATTTTACTCTTTATTAAAAAGCCAAAACCTAATTTATGTATTAGTGGGAAGGGCGGTTATGACATGACAAAAGTGATTATTAATTAAAGAAGAAGATAGGAAATGAATGAATTATCGAAATTAAGGTCAACAAAAATGGGAGTCCAGAGAGGAAATTGTTAGAGTTATTATCTATAAATAGAAGTTGATGTTTAAGTAGGGAACTATTTGTGATGGTAATGTACGTCTATGGTTTTGGATATTATATATTAGTATTTGACCACACTTTAAGTTTCACCACTTTTCAGTGGTTTACACTTTAGAGAGTGTGTGTCTACATGGACTATGTTTTTTGAGTTGCTTATACTTATTCTTAACGCTCAACCCAAAATAATAAAAATACATACATACATACATACAAAATAAAGAATTTCACTCAATAAATAAATTTTAAATCTTAAAATATATAACAACTAAGTAGTCTGTCTATTATATTTTTCCGCTTATATTTAGTTTTTGAAAATGGAGATATTTTGTAATGCGTCAATTTTGATTAGTTATTTTTTAAAATAAAAATAGTTTTTTTTTTTATATTTACTCTATTTTTGTATGTATGATATAAAATATAAAATTTATTAATTTTTTCACGATCTTCAATTTTGCAACCATATGATAAAATGAAATTTTAGATGAAAACTAAAATTACTTTTATATAGAATATTATTATATATTAAATTATTTATATTGAATTTGAATTGGAAATAATATTAACTAATAATTTTAAAAATTTATTAATAATTTAATATAATTAATTAATTAACTAATTATAGAAGCAAGACTCCTACTCTAAAACAAACAAGATATATACAAACACTGTATAGATATATTTATATAAAATTATATATTTTTATATATATTTATTGATAAAATAATAAAATATTTTAAACATTAATTTACTTAAATTATATTATTTTATTGAACATGTTACAAACCAGACAATACTAGTATAATGAAATAAAGAGACTTATCCAATTAAGGTGGAAAAGTGCTACGTGTCATTTTCCATTGCTTCTCTCTCCTTGATCATGTTTTTAACTACAATTAATTATGCATATTAATAAACAATAAAATCCCATTAAGGATATCATAATTTACAAATAATAAATAATCCTACCATGCTAAAAGTCTACTATCACACCGAGGAGATAGTTCTCTCTCTCTCAAATATTAAGGGCATTTGTTTTATTTTATTTTTTTAAGATGCATTCCAATTCATTAGGAGGCAGGGCTCTTTTTTAATCGAAAGAGCCAATCGTCTTAAGCCCAAAATTTTACATTTTTTAAGAATTCATAATTATTTTGCAGCTATATACATATATAATTATATAAAAAATATGATGTGATTATGTGGTAGCTACTCATTTTTTCTATCGAGAATGTTAGAGATATTTAAAAGTTGATTCAGACTCAAAACAATAATAGGTCCGACCCTAAAGAAACTAACTTCGATTGATCAAATGTTGCTTAAATTATTTAAAAAATATATAAATTTATTTTAGTCATACTGCAAAGCAGAGATTGAGGAAGGATTCAAACCCCTAATCTTGTTTTCAGTCGAGGAGGTTTGGTACGAAATCATTTATGATAGGGATTACTATATATACACATTGAGAACTTAAGTTTGAGAATATATTAATATTGAAAACTTTATGTTATACAATAGAATAGAATAGTAGATGTTAATGTGAGTTCCACTAGTAAATGGTGCAAGTGGGTGCATTATCAATGGAGCTTGCATTGCTGATGGCCCCAAAATCTATGGAGTGTGACGAACCACATGATGCACGCTTCATTGCTCCATCTCTATCTCTCACTTAAATATGTCTGCAAAATGGAACATCAAACCATCCATTTTACAATTTATTTTGCAATGTTTCTATAGTTGTATGCATAACCTACGGCATCTACATTTGCTAATAGGATTGACCATAATTTATAATTCCTTTTTTTTTTTGCTTTAATATTATCTAATTTTAAAATTTAGATGTAATTTAATGTAATTATTAATACTTCATCCGGTTGTAGAAAAGACACCGATTAAGAAATCCAATCATAATAATTGAAAACTTTTATCGTGGTCTCTTTAATATTGTTATTTTAGAGATAATAAATATAAATATTTCAAAATACACCAGGTAGATGTGTATAAAAATAATAATTTAAATTTAAAAACGAAAGTGGACAAATATAAATATAAAGAAGAAAAAAATTATCCTTCTGCCATGCAGAAGGAGTATGTTATTTAGTAAAATTATAAATTAATAATTTACGATCTTCATAATATTTTTTTCATGCATAGAAGATATAATATAAATAAATATTTAGTAGATTTGATTTATTTTAATATATTATAAAAGATTATTATCATGTATTTTCTTAAATACTTGTTACATACATAAAATTATGTAAGTTTGTTTGTGAAACACAGAGACCTGAGCGCTATTATGAAATTTCAAGAATTTCGACAGTTAGTAAGGTGAATATGAACTCCTACCAGACATGCAACGGCTACTGTCGGAGTCGCACACTACCCCACCACCAATTTATTGTATGTGCATTATAATTTCCCATCTACACACATACATTAGTTTTGTATATATTTCTTATTATATTTTTTTTTTTCTAATTTTGTTGATAGTGTTTGGTAGGCAGTGTTTCCACGTGGACTTCACGTGAACTTGGTGCCACGGATGAGTGAGTTATTTTACTCAATGATCAACACAGTCATCAATTCATTTTCCAAGAATATTAGTTAACCTCGTAAATATTTTGCATAATCGCATGGGAGTGTTTAAAACTATTTTAATTTTTTAAGAAATGATTTATTAAAATTAATTTTTTTTTTACATAGGTAGTGATTAAGACTACAATGTATTTCTAATCAAAATTTAAGATTGAAGTGTTTTATTATTTCACTTATTTTCCTAAAATACCCTTTTTAAAAATCCTTTTTCAGTAATGATATTCTTGAGAAATAAAGGCCTTTGCACAATTTTTTCTCTTTACGAAAGACATTTTGTTAAAAAGACAAAGAAAAGAAGTTTGAGAAATTTACAAAAATTCCATGAAGCTGCCTAAATGCTGCTTTTTTGACTTTAAAATGCTCTTTTCCAGTAGAAGCAATTTTTCTCTAAACTCTAATCTTAATTCAAAATTAAAAAAAAAAAAAAAAAAAGTAGTACTTGCAATATGTAAAAGCAATTATAAATCTCATCAGTATTTTAAGAAGATCTATATATATATATATATTTGATGTTATAATTTTACTTGAGAAGATTGATAGATATATCCAGCACCAATTTATCAAAATGATTATTTTATGTGGACGTCACAAATGTTGCGTCTCGTAGAAAGTTTGCTTTTGCAAGTTATGGCTTACATTGAATCTCCGGCAAATTAAAATTGGAAACGAAGACCCAACCAAAGTCATTGTCTTTCACCTTTTTAATCCAGAAAGTCTTGGGGGGCCCACACTAATTCACCATGCGAAATTCAGCCTACAATTATTGTCTGTTTAGAGCACATTTGTATAATATGTGAGATGCTAATATTGCACTAAATTCACAGTGTTCTACTATTCCACATGTGTTCCACAAAAATTAAAGTATGTATTAACTGATTTTCCTTTTTTTTTTGCTATTTTTTTTTAAATTAAATAAGATCACGATTTTTCTAACAATTAACTTCCTAAAAAATAAATTACATATAAATGGATATATATATATATATATTGTATATTAGGTTTTATTCTCAATAAAAAATAAAATAAAATATATTTATAACATAATTTTAAATTAATCAATATTTAAGAATAAATATCTATGGACATCCAAAACAGTTTACTGCTAAAAACATGGCAAAAATATAAATTTCCTCTGTCTTAAAATAAAAATCTTATTTATCTAATAAATAGATTAAATGTATAAAATTAAAGTATTATAAATAAGGATATTATATATATTGTTTCATATGATACTTGAATTTTTAAATAAAATAAAAAATGAATTCTATCATCAAGCTGTGCCTCTTTTATATTATTTTCAGAATAAAAAAATATTGAGGGTACACGTTTTTGTGTGCAGCAGTCATCATATGGATCGTTTATTTACACGTATGCATATATACACTGTACATATTTTATTAGTTTAGAAGGAGTCGATAGTATGCCGAGAGAGAAGGACTACAAAGGGTTTACCGCGGCAGGGAGTGGTGGTCTGAGGCGGTGATGCATGCCAGAGTTGGTCAATTTTGAGCAGAAAATGTTGTATAATAGGACAAACTTCTGCATTTCATGTTCATGGTACGCCCTGTAATGTTTGTTGCACCGTGAGCATTTTACACAGAAATCCAGGGGAAAAAACAAATAAAAAAAAGTTTTATGCAGGCCCAGGTGTCAAAAATTCAACAAAAAACTATGTTCATCCTCGCGGCACCTTTATTATTTTTTTATTTTTTGCTTTGTGTACAATAAAATAGTGCTGCCAAAACCTACAATCAAGAAGTTGCATATGTTTAGGTCTTGCAATTGATGATATATCCTAAAAAGAAATAAGTAAAGTCAAAAAAGTGATATCTGTCATTGACTAAATTGAGACACAAAGGGGACAGACAACAAACAGAGTGCTTTACGATGTTGGAAGTCGTAATTAAGTAGTGGTCATAGTAATACCATCTTATTAGGTTGGACAGACATTTTTTTTAAATCCATGATGACGGATGAATCAAACACTGTTTGGCCCAAATCCATTCACACACACATGTATATTAAATGGTACTTCTTGTCTTCTATTAATCATTTTGTTTATTGGTTTCGTAAAATTTTATGTGCAACGATTATACCTACAATATAATATTGAATATTATCTGTTTAATTAAAAAATATTATTAATAATTTATTACTTTAAATAAAATAATAATATTTTTAATTAAATAAATAATATTTTGAGTCTTTTTTTATAAGAAGAATCATTATTTAAATATTTATAGAGATCGTATTTTATTTAGGATAATATGACACAGGCAGGACGTCTTAAAACAAATTTATTTTTTTCTTTCACAATTTTAATTTGTTATTAAACTTATCTCTATTTATGAGGTAGGCTAGTTTAAAAAGTGTGATGGATTACCGTGTAAAAAAATTATTTTGCACGAAAAATATATATAAACTTAGAAAATTGATAAATATTTTATTAGGTGTACTAAAAACTTGAAAATTAATACACCAAGTTAAAATATTTTTAAGTTTTATTTCATTATTTTTCTATTAATTTAAAATGATTTGAATTTTTTTTGTCTCATTTGTATTTTTTTATATATTTTCGTATGGAATATTTTTTTAAACATATAATTTTTTGTTAATATATTTTTTCTAGTATTTTCTTATTATCCGTACTTAAATAATAACAAAATTTTATTTCACAATTTTTCTATTCATGAAATATGAAATATGTAATTTTTCCTATTTTATATTTCTCAAAATTTTATATGATATTTTATTCTTCTTTAATAATTATATTTTAATTGAAATATAAATTTTAAATGAACGAGATAGGATTATAATAATATGAAAGGTTGGAATTAATTGTTAATTTTTTTTTTATAGATTTCATTTACTGCATGGAAGACAATTGGACTGAGGATACAATTGATTTTTTTTTTTTTAATATAATTTTTATAGATGGTGAATAAATTGACAATTATTCAAAGGTTGCATTAAAAACTTAAAATTGCTATGATCGTAAAACTATTGTAATATATTTATATAATTTTCCATTAAATAACGTATTTGTATATTTACATTTTAATTCCCCCACAAACTTTGCACTAATGCCATATAAGACGGACACTTAAATTTTTTTTGTTTTTTCATCCACAACGCAACGTTCATACAACATTGAGTAGAAAATGAAAAAAGATCCTCTATATTTTATTTCTTAATTTTTTGTAAAATATACAGAGTTTAATACACGTGAATATAAAAGGTGAAGTATATTTTATTTACTTTTTTATTGCGCCATTCTTTCTTCGAATTTTACGGTGACTTATTTTGGCGGATCCAAATCCCTAGAAAATACAATAAACTGAACGGATGAAAGTGTGTCAAATAAGATGGAAAAAACAGACAAAAATAAAACAGAAACCAGCTGATCTCAATTAATACATACCTACACTACACACCTACATACGACAAGCTCAGTTCCTGAAATCACAGTATTGAAGGAAAAACAACAAAAAAAGAATGAAGACTAATATTCAAAAATAGAGGAGAGGGCGGGGACGATGCACTAATTCTAACAATCCCTCAGGCATACACCTCCTCTATGCGTATATATATTTACACACATAAACACAGAGCCATTTTTTGTTCAATGTCATCAAGCTTGATTTTCCAGGTCTTCTGAGCTTATGAACGTCCCATGGAATCCGTACGGTACTCTTGACGGAAGTCTTACAGAAGCTTCCATCTTCAACGTCATCGCGTTGATTATTTGCAACTCCGATTTCCATGCTTTCTCGTCATGTACATACACAAGAATGTAACCATCATCTTCCCTGTCGGAATTTGGGTCTCTCGGCACAAAAAACGGCTCTCCGCCGTACTTCCTGTCGCCGTAGATGAACTTCTCGAATTTTCCGGTGGAGAGGTCGACCTTGGCGAAGCCGGAAACTTTAGGCCACGGCTCTGCAATTGCTAGATAAGCAAACCTTGTTTTCCGGCCGAGCCGGTTTCGGTTCACCATTCCGGCTTCCAAATTGATTTGCTCAGAGGACTGAATTATGGGCCGCTTTTTTGACTCGCCGGTTTTTAGATTGAGCCGTATTTCCGACAGAACACTCTTCAGATTCTCGTCGGATTCGTTGAAAATGGAGTCGGGTGGAGTCATGCATGAGCCGATCACGACGATTTCGTCGGTCTCCGGCTCCTCCCAGGCGTTCCACAAGTGAAAGCAGAAAGTGTCGGCGCAGTCCACCCAGACAATATCATTCGCATTTTCAGCATTTTTGGGCAGGATTCCGAATCTTGATGTCTTATTCTTGTCATAAATCATGGGAGAGCCGCCTTTCACCATTTCTTGAAGCTTGAACACAACTTGGTGGTCAGGAATCACCACGAAGTTCTCAGTGATTGAGAAATCGTGCATCATGGTGGGCCCATCTAGAGTTACTTCGACGTCCGGCGATTTCTTCCCGTCGGCCGAGAATTTGAAGTACTTTAGATATGGCTTCTGAACAACATCGTAGCTCAAGGCAAACATCTCCTTTGAAATAGGATCAATTTTCGGGTGAGCAATCATCGTACTTTTCAATTGCTCGCCGAAATCGTATCGGCCGACTGTCTGAAGGTCGCCGGTCGGAGTTATTTTTACTTCGTATGGAAGATCATCTTCGGACATGGCTAGAAGTCTTTGGTTGAAGTACACTAATCCGGCGTTCGCAACGCCTGTTCCTCTGCTGTGATCCACCAATCCGCAAAAGCCTCGGGCGTAGAATAGCAACAGACGGGCTATGCCCGAGTGCCCGTGGAGTTCTCCAATGGCTTTGGGGAAAACGGGCCGGCCCAAATCACGTTCCTGGATCAATCTCTGTGTCTCGGTGAACCGACAAGCGTAGCTGGCGGAATTCCCACCGTTGAGGGAGACAGCGTGGACCATGCCGTCGCCGTCAAAGAGGTGGTGGCCGGCAACTGGTTCGTGTAAAGGGTTGGCGCCGTTTCTGACGTAAACGCCTTTAGCGCATTCTGGGATGGTTCCAGTGACGTGGAGATTGTGCCTGACGGGCTGCTCCGGCACCGGAGCGAAGTTCCCGGCAATCTGAACACGGGGGTCGGAGGTCTTGGGGAGAGAGTGCTGACGCTCGCGTGAGACCAACGCGCTCTCCACCGCGTCAAGGGTCTTGGCGGCGGCTCTCTGTAGTAAGTTCCACCGCGGCGGGGGCGGGGTGGGGTGGGGAGGATCGGCTTTGGGAAGAGTCGGGACTTGGAATGGCTGTTTGGGGAATGTGAGAACGGAAGGGGAGTGTAGAGCGCAGTGGATTTTACCTCTTCTGGTGGGCTTTCTCATTGAAACAGAATTGGATGTAAATCCCAGTTCAACTAGAGAAGTTGATGGGAATGGCTGTGAAATCCATGTACTGGAATTTATTTGTGTCATAGAAGAGACCATATTTTATTGTCTGAAATTGAAGAGGATTTGAAGCTACAAGTCTGGATTTGTGTTTTCTTGTTGGAGGAAAGTAAAGTTAGAAGAGAGAGAGAGAGAGAGAGGGAGGGAGGGGTTTGGGGGGAGAGGGGAAGAGAAAGTGGGGTTTAAATAGAGTGAGAAAAAAAGAGTGAGTGTATTTTGGTCCACCATAGACATTTAGGAGTAGACCACGTGGTTGATTTGTGGAGAGTGCCCTGGGTGGGGTGGAGATGGGGGGGGGGTCTCCTGGAGATTGACATATGACATTATGATCCATGTTAGCAAAGAAAAACTGTGGACAATAGTGGGGTTGGGAATTCTGAGGGATAAATTTAATTGGAGGGATGCTTTAGATTAAGAACCAATTAGAATTTGAATTAAACTCCCATAGGCCCCCCACCCAAATCTTCCTCTTCATTACATTAAAAATAAAACTAATTATAAAATCAGACTTTAAAAAAAAAAAAATTCTCAAGATCAATAGATTATATTTAGCAAGTTCGGATAGAATGTAATAAGAGTTTAAAATCTTAATTCTAAAATTAGTTATATAAACATAGGAGACACGTCAGAAAATGAAGTTTCAGAGGGAGAGTGATGGTGGGGCGGAACGGAGCATAACGGGACATCACGTCGAAAGCCACGTGGCGGAATTCGATTACCTTGTCAACATAAAAATGCTGTTGGGTTCACGCGGGACACTCCCACTAACACATGACCAATGTAAATTTGACTTATATGGATCGCTCTCCACCCTTGTAATCACCCTTCAAAGTCACCATCCCAACCAATTCAAATATCTCTTTTCTTTTTATTTTAAATAATTATGTGTCTAATAAAACTGATGAAAACAGAATAAAATAAATAATTCAAATCCAATAATATTATATGTATATTATTCCATATATTCTTCAAAATAAATCATCATTTATATAAAAAAATTGCAAATATTTTTTATAATTTAGAAAACAATTGAGTTAGAAAACAAATCGAAACTTCATGTCATGTCATTATTTAATACGAAGGTACTACTATCCAAAAAAAAAAAAAACTTCTTTCATTTCCCATCTTTTGTCCTTAAATGCATAGTTCTCACTGCTAATAATTTCACAGTGCATGGTATGCAGTTTGTACTGCTAAACTGAAACTGGCATCTGCCACAAACATCTTTTTTTTTTTTTTTTTTTATGAAATAAAGGCCAATTCGAAAGGAATGGTTTGGTAATCATATATATATATATATATATATATCAGTAAATAAGATATGTAAAAAGATACTCCAAGGAAAAAAACAAAACTTTCTCTTTATATCTTGGGGTAGTCAATAATTAAATTTCAAATCACAAGGATAATGAGGTTTATTAGGATAAATAAGTATTTTATTGGTGTAACGAGAAATTATAAATACAGAGTCAATTAAACAGATAATATCATATTAATATGAAGATTATAATCCTAAATTAAGTAGGGAGATAGAGAAACATGAATGGGTTTATGATATATGGTGCTGAATATCAAGAAACAAGTTGGTCCTGCAAGCCAGAAAGGGTAGTTTTGACCTGAACTGTTTTGACATACATCCATCAAATCAAAAGTAACTGAGTGTCATAATTTAATGTGAGTTAGTTCGATTGGAAACAACAGCAACAGCAGCATGTGACTGATGAGGATGGCTACAGCTACAAGCCTTGTACATACGCATCCCTGCCGCCTCCACCAGGTCCCCAGTTTCTCTCTTACCAACTTCCTTAATTAACAATTATACTTTAATTTATTTTTGGATTATATACCTCCAAATTCTGAATATTTTTTCCTTTCTTTGACTTCCTCTTATCTTGTCATGTAGATAATTTTTTATACTAATTATTTAATTTTACGTAAATTGTAAAACTAGTTTCATAGCTATAGGATATTTATAATTCAATTTTGTTCGCTGTAAAATTTGCAAGTAAGATTTATAACAATTTTAATTTTATAAATTTAGTCGTAATTTTAGAGAAAATTAGGATTTTTACTGCAATTTCACTTACGTGCCTTGTGTACTTCACGTGGTTCCTATTTTTCGTTAAAAGTTGTCTAATGTAACTTGAAAATTAGAAAAAACATGTGGAAAAAAATAATAAAAAAGAAAGAAAAAAAATGCCACTTAATAATAAAAAAATCATTAAAACATAAAGCTAAAACCTAAACATGTCCTTACATTTTTAATGAAATTAAAGAACAAAGAGGGACAAGTGTCCCGTGTTTTTCTTCCCCACAATGAGCTTCTTTATCAGACGGTCTTTTTATTTCTCCCCTACAATGCAATTGAAGTTTTGGACTTTAGGGTCTTTAATTTGGAAAAAATTAGGATATATATATATTATCTCTTTGTTCTTGAATTTCAATTACCACTTTGAAGGTGGGTTTTATGTTTAAAATTATGTTTTTATTATATAATAATTTTTTTTCTTTATTTTAGTAGGTGGTGTGGTAATTTTCGCATCGCGCAAGACAAGTCTTGTCAGGAAAATAATTCTAGACGAGGCACATGAGGCAAGTGAAATTCTGACAAAATCTATAATTTCTCCTAATATTAGGACTAATTCTGCTAACTTCAACTTTTATAGGACTTAATTGTGAATTTCAAGAACGAAACTGAAATTGTAAATGCCATATAGTTATTGAATTAATTTTGTAATTTGCTCTAAAATTTATTTTTAGTTAAACTAATTCTAAATACAAATTTTCTTATTCTATACTTTTATTTATTTTAACCGTCGAATAAAATTATTTTTATATTAAATTAAACTTAACAAAACTTTCTATTAATGATATGTTACAAGGATATATAAAAAAAAAAAAATCGTACAAGATAAGTATAGTGGTTTAATATAAGGTATTGTGCAAGATTACTCAGAATATTTTAGAGAGAGTTTCACATGTTGTCCTGTGCTATATCTCCATTTCCAAGTGATCGAGGACTTTAAGATTGTTGCAGAACTCGTGGCCATGGTTACTCAAAGATAGTGGGAGGTATTTTTGTATTTCCTAATTAATCTACACTGTCGGAAAAACGATTAATTAGAGAGTTAGTGATGTCCTTTTTCTTTTTTAGTGACATTTCCATCCATTTTTAAATAGAGCTGACTTCTCTGCTTAAATTTCTTGTCCCACTCAACCAAAAGAAAATGCTTCATTTGTGCTCACTGATTACGTAAGAGACGACGCACAAAACATACAAATCAGTCACATAATGTCCACACACACACACACACACACACAGAGTGCAGAGGAATGAGGGTTTCTTTCCGAGGAGCATCAGCTAGCAGTATTTTCTGTTATATTCTCCTGCTTCTGTAGCTTCCCAGGAAACTATTCTTTTGGGATCAGTAGATAAAGCCTTTAGAAACACATTTCAGCAATGTGATAATGCTCGGATCGAATATGATCTTCAATCAATTATTGTATGAAATAATAGTATATTTTGTACCAACATGGTATGAAATAAAAAGTAACAAAAGCTCCCTACTATATAGTAATATAGAGATATAAATATACCCAATTTGTCAGATCCTTTTGGGTATTGAGCATATTATTTGCATATATATGATCCATCAAGTTGCAGTGCAGTATGAGACTTCATTGACCAGATATGCAAATTATTGTGTAACGCGACAAAACATCATGTATAACAAGTGGTTGTGCTCATATTATTACATGACTTACCCACCTTGCTCTTACTAAGTAAATCACCAAAACTTTCCGTCAACTTTTGCTCTTTTTAATATATGACCTTTAATTCTTTTGATATAATATACCTACTTTCACATGTCACGTAGGCAACCGATTGGCACATCATTTTTATGTGAGCTTGAAAATTATGGTGAAATACAAAATCAAAAGTTAATGATAATCATAAAAACCTCGTAAAATATTTAAAAATCATATATCCCGTAAGCTCAAAGTTAACTTAAAAATATAACAATATTAGGGTTTCGTTATCAACCCGAAAGGATGGAGATTAGCGGTAAATTAGGGCAGAAAATATTATCATGTTTGCCACCAACTAATAGTAGGAGAGTATAAATATGAACATGAGAACTGCGGATCAAACAATTATAAAGTGAACAACCACTATTAATCATGGATTGAGTCCATTATTTATTTAAATCTGCATTACCCAAAGTTGGTAATTGGAATCAGCAGCGGTTGGCACATGGAATGCACGAACTTGAAAATATCCAGCACTTATAATTACTTAAACCCCACATTATCTAATTAATTATACTCCTATAATTAAATATGGAAACTTTCAGCCGTAATTAACAGAGTGTTTGATTTCAGTGCTATCTGATGATATATATTAGACGCCTATACACACAAACACACACATACATATATGGTAGTTTGGATTGTGGAGAAAATCTCGTACTTAATAAAAATTTAGACTAATTATTTGAAGTGTACTAGTTCTATTAAGAGAAAATAAATTACGCTATTATCGGGTTTTCTGATAAATTTGCAAAGACTTAGATTCTTTGTTTTAATATGTATCTCATTTAATTTTTCAACTTCACACGCATATCATGTATATAAAATGACATAATCAATAAATACATGTGTATATAAGTCACATGATGCTAGAACTAGTTAAGACAACTTGATACTATATATAAGTGCAATCATTGAACATTATTAAGTAGTTAAACAGCATTAAGTTCCAAGTGAAATTTGAGAATACGATGTAACTAATTTATTGAAAGATAAGATGTTACAAATAAAATTGTGGGTCGTCGCTGGCACATGGCTTAGCAGTTAGCAATTGGCCCATATAATCTCTTATCCCACATGTGGTAGCCAATCATTCACACAGGATTTTGTATATGTGCATCATAATCTTAATTATTTGGTAGTTAACCCCCGCATTGCACGAGCTCACCAATGATTAGCATCATGGTTTAGTTGAAGATAGAGATTTGCAGCACCAACATATATTTTGGACAAATTTAAACTAACTAAAACTTAGATGCCACCAATGAATTTTTGCACAACCGAATACATCAAAATGTTAGCTCAAACCTAGTCCAAGATGATGGTTAGATATCATATATAACAAGGGTTATTGGATGAGAGAGAGGATATTGAAGAAAACATAAACTCCTCTCTTCTTTGGAGCCGACACTCACTCGAAGAGCATAATTTTCGCTTCTTCCCTCTACATTTTCTTGGGAGTTCGCATAAACTTGAATTTGTGCTAGTTAGGTCGTATAATTGATGTTTTTGTTGAGGGTTTTCATTTTTGAATTCATAAGAAATTGCCAAAAATATCTCAAATTGCTACATTTGCCGAGTACTATTTAAAATTCGATTATTTGAGAAGGAAGGAGAATCACTGCAGGTTATTAGTTCATTGCATGGCGTCACATGAGATGAATAATATGAATCATTGAATATCTCTTCAACCCCATATAAATTTACCTGGATCAAAGAATGGCTATCCTACTCAAAATTAGTGGAGCAAAGCTCAGATATTAAGGGTTATTAAAATAATTATAAAAAGAAGAACATATAAAAATCTTTAACAATATTAGAAGAATATATTCAAGAAAAGAGGATGTATTTACAATTTGGCGTATGGAAGAATCCAAAATAATGTCTTCTACAGATCTACCAAATGCATAATTCATAAATATGAATCCCAACCATGTAGGAATCAATATAATAAATCAAATTAAAAAAAGCTACACACACACACACATAAATGTTACGAATTGACCAAACAAATATCAAGAAATTAGATAATTGTAATAATGAGATATGTATGAGTGAATGGGTGGCATGTGTGGCATGTTCAATGGCAATTTTTTCCTTAAAATAAAATTAGAATCAACCATTAGAGCTCATTCGTCCACGTTTGCACATGTGCACATCCACATGTGTTTATCTCCTTACAGATTTTCTTATTATCAATTACAGTAAAAATAAAAAGAAATCAAAGTGGTAAGAAGAATAAAACATAAGACTCCTGGTCCTGGAAAGATTGTTTGATTGGGTGATGATCTAGTTGGTGAGATTATGAGAATCTTTGATTAGGTATTGCAGAATTTTATTGCCAAAAGCAACGTTCAATAATTAGGCAGTTTTAATTTGAGATGCATATCATATATCATGTGGTTCCAATGCTCTGCTCCATTCTTTTAATTACTACTTATTTAGCTGCCCATTCTTTTATTTTAAAGTTTTTCTTATTTTGGCTTCTCAATGTGAATGATCTGGTCATATTTTTCTGGTACTAATAATTATAATAATATGAGACTCAAATTAGCCCACGATCGAATTCAAACACCTTTGTTGGGTCAATCTATATAAATCCTAACTATTTTGTCCAGGGAAGGAGTACTAAACCAATTATTGAACATCTATCCCTAATTGGTAAGTTAATTTATTTAACACAATCTAATATGCCTCAACGCATGCCTCGAATCTGTACCAGAACGCCTCGAATTTTCTTTTAAACAAACAAGTTACTCCACACTTACTCGTTTCAAATTGGTAAAAATTTCAAGGATTGGGCACTTGTCGTGTTTATATTTTGAATATGATAATTTTTCTCGAAAAATGTATTGCATTTTATTTAGCATGTTCAAAAGGTAGTATTTTGTAAACTGTTGAAAATAATATTAGTGTTTAAAAAATGATTTTTTATTGAAAAAATATTATATTTTGAACGCGCTGGATAAATTCTCTAGAAATGCGTTTTGAGAGAGAATACGGTGTTTTTTTCCATCACTCTTTATTTAATTGTGAGACTAAGACATCCAATCATGCTGATAAACTTTGCATAATACATTTGACCATTCTTTCAAACCAAAAAAATAATAATAAAAATAATTTGACCCTTATCTTGCAGGTAGACTTGGTAGGATTAAGGTGCTTACACGGTTCAATTTCTTGAAAATATCATGCGTCGATTTAATCCATTCTAGATTCTCTTTATTACGCTTCAACCCAAAATCAAATGAATTAGGTAAAAAGAGGGTCCTAAATTAGGGAGTGGAATTAAACAGTACTAATTATTGAGGCATTAGTCAAAAAGCAAGAAACAAAGTTGTGGTTAGGCTTCTAAAGCATAATACATCTTACACGGCTTCCTTCTTTTCATAATAAGCAACGGTTTGGTTTCAAAAGTTTTCATTTATTCACAATAATTAATTTTTTCTTGTAAGTGTAAATATTTTGTCATTCCACCACTAACAAACCTACCATTTCAATCAATTAATGATATATTGAGCGCTTGATTTATTTCTTAATACAACGAAACTTGTTTGTAACTAATTAACTTTTGTTTTGTTTTTTTAAAAAGAAATAATTATGTTGTAATGTATATGTTTCGCATATTTACTCTGGAATCTATTTATCTAGATTAGGGGCAGTGGTAATGTTAATTAGTTCCAATCAGTAATATTAAACAAATTGTTGAGTATTTTTCAGAAAAAAAAAAAAAACATTTTCCAGCAAGTAATTATTCATGAATTTGTGCACAAGACATTGATGTTTTGTTGTTGGTTTGGTTATGAAGACAAAAATTGTGGGAATGGACCTGTTGTCCTCGTACATTGAACCATATTGGACAGAATTTGGGGGTGTAAGATTGAGGAAGATTCCATCAAATATTAATTTGGTGAATACTGAAAAAGATATTCCCCGTCGCAGGCAGATATTCCATGTTCACACCCATTAATGCTTCTTTTAGGCTCAATCTGGTCTACACAATAATATTTGTTTTATCTACTCTCTCTCTCTGTAAAATGAATAAAGACGACATACTTTGTTTTTTAAATGAAACAATACATATTAACAAATCACATGCATCAGATATGTCATGTTTCCCTTGTTTGTTTTTCTTTCTATAACCTTTTGTTTTAATAACCCTCTCGTCTTATAAACATAAATTCATGCGTATATGAATGAGACGTTATGTTTTTCATCGAACAATCACTAGTATTGGTTCAACGTTCTGCTAATAATATATATTTGTATTTGATTATATTTATAATATTTAATTATATGTTTATGGCTTTCAAATTCTGATGAGTCAATTATATATCAATGGTTACAAATTAGTCAATTTTGTTATTTTACGTACATCAAGTGGTTTGCTTGTTGGGATTGTCTTTGCTTCCACTTAATTTGATGACTTCGACCTGTACCATGCTTTGTCAGATGAGCCTAATTTGTATGGAAATCTTTTAC
The DNA here is from genome assembly GCA_028749325.2 of Caryopteris x clandonensis. Classification (NCBI taxonomy): domain Eukaryota; kingdom Viridiplantae; phylum Streptophyta; class Magnoliopsida; order Lamiales; family Lamiaceae; genus Caryopteris; species Caryopteris x clandonensis. The sequence continues at coordinate 5,221,208 of JAPYKT020000011.1, forward strand.
TTTTTTTTTTTTTTTTCTGCCTTTTTGCTATTTTCATTTGACTTTCTTAACGAAAAAAATAAAATAAAATAAAATATAAAACACATTTCTGATCAAACATATGGACGGGCCGTCTCAAACAATACCAAGACAAGAATTATCATTGGGCCCTAAAAATATATATATAAAAAAGAACAATTACAAATATATTAGACAATTTCTTACATAATGAAGAGGATAGAAGAAATATTTGTACAGGAATAGGAGGAGAATGGTTACCCTCTATGAATCTCACTCAACATGTGAGTCTTATTATGTAGTTCATGTTAGATATGCTAATAGATGGCTCTCAAATCAAAGGTGCTGTTATGTAGTACATATTCTAATAGCCAGCTTTGATTATTTAGGAATGAGGATAAACCGACTCGACAAATGGGATAAACAAGGTTCACTTTAGGCCTAAGATTGCTTCAAGTTAACTTATTCCCAAAAGGTGTCATACCCATTTTGCAGAATAGCTGCTTCACTATAATTCCATTATGTTTGTAATATTTTTTTCGATGTAGACTTATTTAACATATTCATAAGAATGTGAATATCTTACATGTGATAATATCATATTCTATGGTGTGTGTGTGTGTCGTCAAATGTCAAAGTCAAATTACCAGAACAGCCTTGCCATTAGTAGATGAAAAGCTGATAAATATCAAATGCCATTTTTGTCGTGGCGACATGTTTGTTTGTTTCATGCACAAGTAAGCAGAAGACATAACAGAAACGTACACCCAAGTTGAAAGCTTCTGTACAAGTGGGATGACAAAAGCATTAAACACAGCAACAAAAGAAAAGGGGCCCTAAACTGTTGGAGGTACAAAACTCTTATGCGCTTTTGTTTTCTGAGACACCAATTATTGGGCATTCACCACTCCAACTTGGTACTCATCCTCACAGTCACAGACCTTTTGCTTACCCACGACCTTCACTACTTGCTCGTCTTCTCATTGGATCATCCACCCACCTCCAACAAGAACAAAACAATGGTGTAGGGGTATCAGTTCGTGCTATCGATTTATGCTCGTCCCGTGCCATCATGTTTTTTCTTTTTGTATTTTACGTTTTACTTGTGTGAGACTGTTGGATGATGTGACGATAATATTCGATCGAATCCTAATGTAAAAGAATAATAGTGCTCTCTCAATTTTTTTGTCTCTTGGTTTAACTTATTCGAACTATAAATCAACTCACTTCCATTGCATTCCTCATGTTAAATTTATCAAAACATGTGACGTGTTAACAAGAAAATGTGGAAGAAGCAAAGCCAAATATTGTGGGAAGACAGAGAAAATATCTAGAAAAGATGTGATTTTGAGAGATGTTGACTAATTTAATGCGAAAAGGGCTCTGAAAAATCCAGGCGAAACCAATCCTCTTCCACTACTGGTTGGAGAGGTGATATCTTTTTTGTTGGGTCATCATCACACCTCTATTTCAATATTCAATGATTTCTGATATTTTCTTATAACCTTTATTTGAATGAATTTGTTGAAATAAGTCCCTTAATTTTGTTTCCTTCTTATTAATTATATGGTTTTTCTCTTCTTCTTTTTTGAATTTTCTCCTCATTGCAGTCGAATATGTCCTCCGTTGATCATTTTTCACTAGTAAAAATATGAATACTCAAACAACATAATCTTCTTGTTCGTTCCAATTTTATTAGTTCCTTTCGTAATTTGTATTTGACATCTTTATAGGTATTTATAAAATTTTATCTTTACTCTCACGATTTTTTTTTTAATTTTTTACATTTCTTTTTTCTAATATATTTCGTTGACAAAAAGAAATAAATAACTAATCCTAGTTTGAGACAGCGAAAATATCTGTGATTAGTTGAAAGAGAACTATTTTACATGTCCTATTAGTCTCAGTATAATTTTATAAAGTATCTATAAAAATATTTTAAATAAAATAACTTTATACAGTATATACAAAACTATCTTTTAAAAATAATATACTATATACAATATGAAGTATTGCTTGGGGGAAAAAATGCACTAGAAGTAGATACTTTTCATTTTATTAGCAATTAGCAATTGTGACTTTTGTGAGCAATCCATGTTTCCAAACTCCGGTCGACAATGGGCTACTACTGGGCTTTGGTTTATTTAATTGGGCCGCATCCCCTCTTAGCTTCAGTTTACAGTTTGGACTTCAAAAGTCAGGCCCTATGTTTTAATTGGGTTTGCTCTATTTTTTTAATGTCGATGTTGAAGTTTTCGGCCGATTTAAAAAACATCATTTAGTTTTATCGACTTAAATTTTATTTCATTTATTTTTTAGTAAATAAATTTTTTTGCTTTAATTATATTTACTTATGTTCCCTAACTAGTCTTAGTATCAAATTCATATTGGTTCATACTAATTCGTATCAATGGAATCAAATTATTGACAAAAGTTTATACCATTAAAATTACTTGACCTATATCACAAAACTACGTAATTTTTCATTTCATTCATCTTTATTTAAGATACAAAAAAACAAAAAACTTCCACGAGCCGCTAAGTTTGAGTGTTCCTGCGGCACATATAAACTCTATAATAATAATAATAATAATAATAATAATAAATATAGGATGTGAATAAAATATCACTTTAAAGCAATAAATCGAAAATTTTCGATTACATTATATTCTAGGTTGCATTTGGATTTAGAATTTTTGAATTATTTATGGCTGTCAATCATCAATCATCTAATTTGAATGATTTAATTATGTAATTAAAAAATTAGTTTTTATTTTGAATAATTTATAAAAGTTTTTTCAAATCCTTTTATAATTATAGGTACGTTTCAGCTTGATCACCTCTATGACTTCTTGTAAAATTTAACTAAATTAATTTTGCATTTTATAAATAATAAAATATAAATTTTGAGAAAAATAAATAACTTTAGAGATTTTAACTGCACAACTAATTTAATGAAGACAAAAACAGTCTCACAAAATGTATTTTCGTAAGATGAAAATTAAATTTATTTATTTCTGTAATTTTATTCAGTTTTCTGTTATCTTATTTCTTTCCTCAAATTTTCTCTTTTGTTTTTTAAATGTTTTTAGGTTTTTTAAGCTTTAAAAATAATGGGTTCTTTTTTTTTTTCTTTTTTCACTTTTTTTTTTTAGTTTTGAGTTTTATAAAAAAAAATTATTTTCTTGGATAGTTGTTTTTTCGCAGCTCTAACTATGAGGACATGATAAACCGAAATTTTGGACCGGTGCTGCAACAAACCACACACCGACAAGTGACGACTATCCTAACGCGCGAACAGTGAAGATCTCTTCCCAGCGAGATAGAGAGAAGAGGGAGATGGGCGCGGTGACGACGGCGTTGATAGCAATTGCAGCGGTGGCGCTGGGATGGTGTACGGTAGAGATCGCGTGCAAACCGTGTCTCGAAAAAGGTCGCGAAGCGATAGATCGCAACCTGAATCCAGATTACGATCCCGACGACGAAGCCAGCACCACCACCCTTCACGCCCCTCTTACCGGTAATGATGCGGCGGCCGCCTCGTCCACTGTTGCCAAGACTGTCGATTAATGTTAGTCTTTGGTTGTTGCTATAATTTGTGTTTTCTTTATGGATCAGAAGACAGAAATTTGGCGAATTGAGGGATATTTCTGTGCGTGTTTTTATTGTCATAATTGTCATAGTACTATGAGTTTGACTTTTGATGTTCTTCATCAGTTCATGATGGATTTTCTTGATTTTCCAGAAATGCTGCTTTTGCCTTTGAATTCTTACTCTGATGGATTTTTATGTGATCATTGTGACCACATTATCTTACATTCATCTCTCCCGTACGATTCACCTTTTAGATTGTGGAATTGCAAAATGCAAATTTTATTTGTTGAAAATAAAAATAACAATCCTGGAAATGTTTACTTAGTCATGCATGCCCATTAAGATATTTGGCGCCTCTAAACATGTCTCTACACTCACATTATAATGTAAAAGCTCAATGATTAGAGGAAAGCAGTTTTATTTCGCGTTCAAGGAACAGAATTGTGAAACTATAGCTTTACAGTTAACAAGCCAAAGAAAACTACTTGAATTCCTGTACACATTGAACTTCCAGCTTCTGACTAAGAGCAGGGGATTTCTATTTCATTTACAAGAAAAAGAAATGATAATGTCCTTTAAGCGAGGTAGTTGTATACTTGCGGATTATTTTTGTCGCGCTCCAGGTACTCCCTATCGATTAGGCTCTCAATCCTTTTCTTCAGGTCAGCTGGTTTTACTGGAAACTTGAGCTGTGCAGTCGACACAATAACATAGTACTTAGTTTTACTGTGTATATAAATCTCTCCTACTCTCTCTCTCTAACCATTATGATTTCATTACCTGCTGAAAGAGTTCTGTTATCAAGAGGGTGTGGCTTAGGACTTTTCTAGTTTTCATTATCCGAACAATAGCAGCATCAATCTGTAAGAACACACAGCAAAAAAGAGAGAAATCGTAACACTTTACAGGCATATCTTTCAGAATGTAATGGGGAAACTTTGAGCAAAACCTGATATTGACGGTCTTGGAAGACCCTCTCTGTAGTGCTCATATTCTCCTCAACTGTCTCCTTAATTTGTATGGCATTTACCTGTGTTCAATTTGCTTTCAATATTATTCACATGATCTAGAAAAAGAAGCCCAAGTTCTCCACTATTCCGTTAATGAGCATGTACCTTTATACGATATAGTGGAGCTGTAAATTGACTATTGAACACAAAGGTGTCTCCGTCCTCCACATCTTTCCCTTTGGGCATCTGCAAGATTATATAAATTTCTTGTTCGCTTAATTATTTATTTATATATTTCGACTAATAGGCCAACAAAGACAGCTCACTTTTTGAAGAAGACGAATTTTGGCACAAGCAAGGGACTGCAAAGTCCTCCTCAGCTCTTTATCCTCAATCCCGGTGGACTCCTTGATATCTTGAAAGCTTAGCTTTTCCGCATCATTGAACAGCATCAGAACAATGGTCTGGGGAAAAATCACAATGAATTTCAAACAAAGCAAAATAGTAACCAAAAGAGGGGAGAAGCGACATAGAATGAATACACAGAGCATACAAGACCAACCTGAAATAGAGAAACCGCAAGCTCCTTTTTACCTTTTGGAAATTCTGCTTTTAGCACACAGTGACCCAGTGAATTTTGCCACATTAATCGCCTCCCACTATACTTGCTCAAGTAAAACTCCTTAAAGATATCCTAGATTATGAAGAAGATGAAGTAACAACACTTGGTCAGTTTGAACAAGTGTAACTAAGCTCTCCATACTCTAATGAAGATAACTAACAAACCTGATACGTGTTGAGTTCATGGGGAAGGTGAAAATCCATCGGAGGATACGTCGGCCAATACCTGCAGCCCCATTAAATATACTTAAGAGTTGATTACAGAGAGAAAACATATTAGCAATAAAAGATTGCCATGTACCCTGTCGTTAAGACGTGAACACTCATCTCAATTCCAGATGGCAGTTTTGTCCGAGCTTGGGATGATTGCTTAAATGATTCATTAATCTCTTTTGACAACTCGATGTCCTGAAACAATGATAGGAATAATTGTAGGTTTTTTAATCTGGTACACATTTTTGTTGCATGGTTGTCAACTTATAAACCATCAATTCTCACTTATGCCTTGTTCTAATTTTCAATCATATCCCACTCTTAAGCATTTATAAAGGCATTATAGAAATTTCAATTAATAACTTTGACTTTTAAAACACAACTCTTTTTTTAGGACAAATAGTTTTAAACAAGACTCTTTTTGTGGGACCAAATAAGTACCAAACAAACTAGGAATGAACAGAATAAATGCATCTCCTACCCTAGTGTAACTAACAAATGGAACGCATTAAGATGTGTTTTATTGATAGTTTAATAAACAAACCCTTGGGGACAGGATATTATATCCCTGTATGATTTTGATATAGGATCAACTGTGTAAACTAAAAATGTAATTGCATTAGGTATTCAACCCATAAAAAAATAAACACACCTTGAACATTCCTTCAAGTTTGTTGGTGAACTGACTCCCGCACTCAGTTTTCAACTGCAATAACAAAGCAACATTTTTTCACCTGACCCTGGGTAATACCTTCAGGGAGGACTTTGTTGAAGAAGCTTTACCTTGGTAATCATCGACTTCTCTGCATCAATAGAGGCGCTCTTACCCAATAAGAGCCTTTTAGCAAGATCTTTCTTATAGAATGCTTCAAATACATCTTTGCCCTGCATGTCACAATGAGAAGGACAAGGATATGATAAAGTCAGTTGTTGTCACTTTAGTCTAACATCGTCCCCCAACCTCAACTAAGGGCAGAATAAATGTGAATGTGATGAATAGTACCTGTATAAATCTGAAAAGAACCAATACTTTATCCAGTGTACCCTCCAATTCCTCCTCTGATTCACCCTTATTTCCAGCACGGAGCTTCTCATCCACAAACTTGGCAATTAGCTCAGCAGGTCGGTTCTGGAATGGAACAGAAAAATACACAATGTATTTGATCATTGGTTTTGGTTATAGATTGAACTAATAGAATAATGTCAAATCAATCTCCTGAAATCTTGACAAAGACATAATTAAAGTATTCATCCAACTGATAAGCACCTTCACCGTTTAAATGTTACTCCAATTCCAGTTATAATTTCAGAACAACCAAAGCACATGCTTACATCTTACGTTGGCTCCTTTAATAGAGTTAAATAAAAATAATAAATGGGGATCGAAACAGCAATAAAAGAGCAGAAAGCTAACGTTTCTTTCTCAACTTACGTCTTTGCCTATCATTAAATGCAGCTGAAATTTGGATTACCTCATAGGCTATGGTTAGACGTAAGAGATTTTGGAGAAGCATAAGCTATTCATATAATTGTAAGCTGAAATATTTGAGAATTTACCCAGAGGATAATAATCTTTCAATTTATATACTAGAGTCAATTTGCAATAGATGTTGAAATTTATCATAAATATTATGCTGTGCTTACCAGAGACCATTTTATTGGTTGTGTAGTTTTCTTCACTATCTCACAACAGATAGCAATCAAATAGACTACATTAATTTTACCTGCCGGAGATTAATGTGATGCTCAAATGCATCCTTGATGGTATTGCTAAAAGCTTCATTTTTAGAGAAGCTTTCTTCCCATATTCTATCAAGATTGGCCTTAAATTCCATTAAGCTGGATACCATGTCTTTGTCCTTTTCTTCATCCATGACAATGCCCTGGCCAGTTTTTCGGATGTACAAACTAAGGGATTGCCTCAAAGATTCAAGAGCATTAACCCTGGTGAGGAGCATATACATTCTCTGGAGATCCTCAATACGCCTCCCATCCATCAACATCATGAAACCCTGTCAGAAGATTTTATGAGATAAAGACCTATAATTGAAGACTGTAACGAGAAGTTCCATCCAGTAGCTACCTTATCCAAAATAGCAGATATATGATGTTCCAGAAGTTGTCTTTCTGCAGTGGCTACTAATGGCTTTCTTGTAGTTGCATCCAGGTAGAGTAGGCATCTTTCATGCTCCTCTTGCAACCTCATCTGAGGCCATATTGTACAAACTTAAAGACATCCACTTTAAAATAAAAGATAAAATGCAAAACCATCTACGGATTGAAGCTGAATGTTGAAACTGGTTGAAAAATCAAGATTCTTGCTAGAGGAAAAAGATAACAAGATTTGCACCTCTACATGTTTAAGATAATCTGGAACATCCGACTGCTGCATGAATTTGATGCCTTCAGCTGCGTAAAATTCAGATGTGCTTTCAAGGAATGGCTTCTCAAAGCTTTCTGAGTAAATTCCCAATGCAGTGAAAGACTTCAAAAGATGATTAAGGAGAGTTCTATCAACTGCTTCGCCTAATCTATAAAACCAAGAAAAACTTATAAAACCAGATATGGAGAAAACCTATATCATATCAACCAAGCTAAATCCAGTACTATGCATTTCCATATTCAAACTGCATGTTCCAAACTTGGCCTTTATTGACACTGATAATATAAAAACCTTCAAATTAGCTGTAGCAGAGATCAGAATGTGAATTAAATTATGTTGAATGTCGGTATAATGTATAAACAACGTTATGCTGCAAGACTCAAGTTCAAATAACAGACTTGCAAAATCTAATATGTACAGTGTTGATGATTATAGCTACTGCACAAATAGAGCCATAATAAGATTTTTCTTCTTTTTTTGTTAAAAATGTCAAACCTTTGAAAAGGAGGCAAATTACCTTTCACTCTCAATCATTTTTAAAAGTCCAAAGACAGTTTTGTGCTCTACTTCTGAAGCTAGAGAAAGATGTTTGCGGAAAAGCAGCAAACCCAAGTCCCACAATGAACGGATATTCGGTGTTGACTTCACATACGTTCTATCCAAATATAATGCTATACCACGAATCATCAACATCTGGTCACAAAAATCCTGCCAGCACTTCTCCACAAGAGATAGAAAAACTACCAGATCTTCACTTTGGCCACCCAAAGCTTGTAGAGCAGCATAAATGAACTCCTCGCATTCCTTTTCAATACGCTGATAGAGACTGGCCCCCATCTTGTGCAGGCAAAGGTCATTGACTGCCTAGAGATTTAAGGTTTCTAGTCAGCACTCAAGAGATAATCATGGGAAAGAAAAATACAGAGTAATATGAACCTGGTATAGCTTCTCCATGTCACATGAATCAGGTTGTTTTAAAAATATGGCACTAATTGCAGATTTGAGAGTTGCCCACATAGTTTCCTCAAAATTACTTGGCAGTGTTGGTTTTGCTTCAGAGATTCAAATCAAGGAATTGATCAGTAGAGCACATAAACATAAAACTAAAAAACTTATTAAGATGGTGTTTGGCAGAGCTAATAAGCTTTTTAAAACATCTAATAAGATGCTTGAGAGCTTATAAGCTCTTACAAAGTGTTTGATAATTATTTTTAAAAAATATCTTATTTGCCTCCAAAATGAGATGTTAGGAGCTTTTTAGTTGTTTTTAGGAAGTAAGGAAATCTCATTTATTAAAAAATCTTATTCTGATAAAATCCTTTGAAATTTGTAATTTCAGAAATTCCATTAGTAGAATCTTAAAAGTTTCATTATTTGTATTTCATCACCACTTTAATATATTATTGAGCTTAACCAAACACCCTCAGGGGGGGGGGGGGCGCATTGATGCATCACTACTTAGAGTTGAACAGCATCAATTATCTTATATTCTTCTCTTGAAAGTTCTGTCATCAACATCCATAAGAGAGAAGATATGGGGAATACTGTCCTTTCAACATGAAAACTTGAGTAAATTCCACTTAAGTAAATTTACTCATGATCAGTAACGAAATTCTTACCCTCAAATTGCAAAGATTAGCACCATTCGATTTTTGCTCCAAATGTCAGAGATCTCATGCATTGGGGCAATACTTACATTTTCTAACTTTTCTTAAACGTCAGAACTGATTTATGAATTATGGGGAATAAGATCTTAAATAGCCACAACCTTTTATTTAGCAGGCATGCACTTTTTAAGAAGAAAAGATTCACATAGCACGACAATGAACATCACTGTGTGCATAATGCAGTTAAATTTGCACGAAAATATTCATTTCTAGCTCAATGGCTTTCTCATTCATTCAATTAGAATCATCAAACTACTATTCTAATGAAATGCTGATACCAAACCAGATCTTCATAGGTTAGGAGAATGACCGGAACCCCAGAATATCATTAATTTTGCTAAATAGAGTCCCCCAAAGATAAAAAAATCAAGTTAACCAATCTAACGCTAAATACCCTAGCATTTTCATCTCCACCACTTAAATCCATAAAATTCACCATTAAGGGTAAGAAATGCACCTTTCCCGAGCTTAATTACAAGCTTTTTCGTAGGATGCGGAAGAGCAGCTTTCTTCCGCGACAAATTAGCGGTGACTCCTCCGCGGCCAAATACGGTGGACGATGGCGTGGCCTCCATTTCTAGGTCGTGTGGATCGTCTTCGATCATACGGGAATGAGCAGGGGGCTCAGCGAAGTGAACGTTAGGAGCAATCTGCTGTTGGCCATTCTTGCTTGGATCAAGTGAGCTCGCGACGGCCTGCAACTTGGCTTTTTTCATTGGGGGGAAAACACGGTCTCCACCGGCGTCGTTGGCGGTAGTGAGGGAGTACGGGTATGACGAACGCTTGCCGGCGTTAGTGGAGGCGGAGGTGGTGGAATGAGACATAGACGAGTGAAGGGGAAATCTCAAGAAACGCTCGTCATCGGAAGAAAAATAGGAGAAAAAAAATAACGGTTCAAGATGAAGGGTAAAATTTAAAAATAAAAAATAATCATGTTTGCACCATTTTTTGAACTTCAACTTTTATTCATTATCAAGCCCAATTTTTAAGTTGGCACATAGAGTTCTAGTAGAAATATTCTTGAAAGAATGTACTACTCTCCTTTCTATAGTAGTTTGCAGTAATTTTATAAATTTAATCTGCAATGAAAAATTAAAATAAAGTTGAATTAGCAACCCCGAGCCGAGCAAGCCAAACAACCATAGCAAAATAATATAACTTATCTAGCATTTTCCATCCTTCTTCATATTTTTTATTTTTTATTCACCTTAATATTATTCACCTTTGCATTTTTTTTTTGTCCTTGTCTACCTTGGATTCAATTCTAAAGTTAATTATTTTGTTAATATGTTTCGCCAATTTATAAAAGATAAATTGTATCAATGTCACAACTCCACTCCTAGCTCTAAAGTATTCACCCTCATTCTTCTCAATGCTCCAAGCCTTCCTGATCAAACACCAGTTCAACCATTTTGGGATTATTTATTTTGAACTCTCCCTAATGCTCCAAGCCTTATGAAGCACCAGTTTATCACTCTAACTCATTTCGAGTCTCCGAGCCTCATCAAGTACCACGTAGCCCTTTCATTATTGAAACAAGACTATTACCAATATAATTTCATTTATAAAAAATGAGAGATTTTTTTTTATTTTTTTTAATTAGCCGGCTAGACATATTTTTGTTTTGTTTATATATAAAATATAGAGTACTGCCAATTGCTCGTACATACATATACACTGATTATCTTTCTTTTCTTTTTTACTCATATTTATTTTGAATTTTGTTGTGTAAACCTAAATTTCACGAGTTGCAGTCCAGATATGAGATTGTAACTTCTCTAGTGAAGTTGGGCTCCATTATGGACCCCAGTATAGATATTCCGAACTTGTTCTTGGATAACCTATTACTTAAACTATTTGAAACTATTAGAAGTTTTAGAAGAATATTAATAAAAGCATGATTTGAAAAAAAATAAAAATGAACAAGCGAGAAATAAAATATCATTAATAAATAGATTAAGAGGTCGGATAGGAACGTATACATTTACTTGTATAGCCCTTCCAAGAAAGTATAATTTTGAGGAGTGTTGGTCTTAGTTATATTTGAGATTGTCTCAAAAATTTTAAATAGATTTCTAAATTATATTTTTTTCAATGTACAGACTTTAAAAAAATTAAAGCATTTGCAATATTTTGAATATTAAATATATCATTGTAAAAAATAAAAGAGAAACAAATCGAAAATAATTATATAAATACAACTCACCTCAAAGTTTTGACTATAAAAGTATTAATGAAGTTCGTATAATGAAGTTGTTACATAGTGTCTTTTATTGGTAGATAATTTTTCTTAAACTGTCTCATATGATATGGAAAAATTAAAAATCATAAATTATTTACTTTAATTTTCTTTCAATTCCAATCTATAATTGTTATTTTGCAAATCACAATTTTTTGTAATCTGAAATGACCCCGTAGCAGCAGCCTCATGCAGCAAGCCCCTTGTCCAAATGAGATGAGCCCTTACCCGTTGGGCTACAGAACAATTTGTGTTATTATTATATCTAATATATATATATATATATGCACATATATAATAATTTCGGGCCCTTAAGAATTTACAATTATTTAGGACATGAGACGACAGATTTTTCAGACTTATAAGAGGTCCGACTCTAATCTTGAGTGAGACGAAGCTCCCCCAAGAACATAGTTCATCTTGCCCTTTATCTTGCCCTTGTTGTTATTATATTTTAAACTAAATCATTTCATATTATTCTACAAATTTATTTATTATATTGTTAAAATCTATTTTTGGAGTTAAGTTTGTTGTTAAAATAAAGGAAAAGGATACACATTGTGAACAATATTTTCATAGTTTTTTAATGAATAGTTACTTGCATTAATATCAAAACTATCATACTAATTCCTAAATCTTGATATTATGTAACTGCATAATTTTCAAATGATTCTGATCAATAACTACTCTTATGAGAATAATGCAATTATTAAGATATGAAAGGCTGGTACTGTGGTAGATGCATGGATTTCAAATAATTATCCAAATATTTATTTTGTTGTTAAAATTCATAAACATTAATAAGTATAAAAAAATAATAAAGAATATATTAATCATTAAACTATATTATCTTTAAGGTAAATGTAAATATAACCGCAGAAAAGAGTTGGGACAAAATTGCCAATTTCTTGTTTTGACTTAAAAAATTAATTATAATTATAATTTAAATATGTTGTGTGAAAAGAGTGATCGCAATTAAAGAACTTTATCCCTACATACTTACTTGTCACCAATCTCTCCACATATTTGATAAGTGAAGAATCTCTCCACAAATATGATATGAGATTCTAATTGGGCACACAACATTGTAGGATTCCATCTCCAAGTGTTATAGGCCAGCCATTCCCAAAAGATATTCACGAATCTCAGTCATTGCCCCTTTCACCTAGAGAATATTAACTTAGTCCCAATATAAAGACAATAATACATGTAACATATGAATATTTTTTTTTGTAACAGAATCTTTTTTTTTGTAACAGAATCTTTTTTTTTGTCTTCCCAGAAAAATAAATAATATTTAGATTAGTATTATTCGCTGAATAATGATATGAATATTTATGCATTTTATTTACATTTTATATATAATCTTAACTGAGTAGTAAAAGTATTTTTTTTTACCTATTCTTAAACTTACCTATTTTTAATCTAACAACTTATATGCCTTCATTAATTTCGAATATCCTATGCTAGTTATTGTTGCAACTTAGTAAGATTTTATGGAAATACCAGTAAAAATTCAAGTAAAATTGATTTTTTTTTTCTCGAATTAGTATTCAAATATTAAACGTTTATGGAGATGTGAATGTTTGTTCTAATATATCGAATAAAGAATATAATATATTGATATTCTATTCAATTTGATTCGTTTCCATTTGTCCATCCTTTAAACTATGGCAAACTTGACTTATAATAAATGCAAATATTCAAAATTTAAGCTGTTTTATTTTTACCTCTTTAAATATTCAGGAATGATTATTATTAATTCAGATATGGTCATCTAGTTCTAATATATTCTTAGATTGTATTTGGATTAGATGATATGAAGAAGATTTATTTATTATATAATAAAGTGCCTAATTAGAGGGATTTAAATTCATTAATTCTTAATTCTTTAATTTGAATCTACCATTCTAAATATAGCCTTAAGGAATAGTTTATTGCATTATTTATTTATATTAAAATGAATTAATTAAAGAAATAATATCATTTTTCTCATTGTATAGAAGCCAAATAAGGGTGAAAACATATTCATGCTAGTAGGACTTAATTTATTTCTATATATAGTAAAGTCTGCTTAGAAAAATATCACATACTTATATATTTTAGTCTACCATGTTTTTAAGTGTGTGATGTACAAAGATCGTTGTGTCTATATTTTCAAATTTGTTTATATTAGGTTCTTTTTTCTTACATAAAAAAGACAAAAAAAAAAAAATAGCCGTAGCTTTCACTTTTATTTAAATTTGGTCCTCATAGTTATTAGCTTTCAAATTTTAGGCAAATGAAAGAAAGTATAAATATTTAATTTAATTAAAATACAATTTAAAATACATAACTCACTTCAAAAATAAAAATAAAAATATGTTACGTAAACCCAGTATTGTATTTATAAAATATAAAAGGAGCTAATTAAGAAATAATAAGTTAAAAGACAAGACCAAAACTGATATATATGGATGTAAACTAGTTTCAAATTCGTATATGAACCCAATGATTTATATAATGTTGATGGAATACGATTCTGATGACTCTTAAACTCTGCACAAGACAGGAAAGCCTAAAGCCTGCTATTTTATTTGTTAAGGAAAAAAAAAATTATATATATATATACATATATCTATATACAAAAATTGATGAATGTTTTTCTCTCTGATAAATAAATAAAGATGAACTCTGATGGGGAATAAGTGTCAACGATTGATCAGTGGAGGATGGATCTAAATTGTTGAAAGTTTCGTCGGAAAGACTTGCATAAACTCGGAAGAAGGATTCCGGCGAGAGCACTTCGACACTCAAGTTAGTGAGTGAATCCTCTTAAATTTTAGAGAGAGAAATATTAAGATGTGATTATGTAAGAAGGTGTGCTATTAAATGAAATGTATCGTCCTTCTATAACTTTGTGAGAAGATACTAATGTTCTTTTACCCAAAAAAAAAAAAAAAAATATTTGACACCCACTAGCCAGTGTAGTTAATATAACCAACTCATTCTACCAGATAAGACTATTAGTAGTACTAGCCTAGATGAACTGCTAGTTTTTGGTGGAGGATTATAACTGTGCTCTACTTTGGAAAGTCATAACAGAGGAACGCTTGGGTCATCTATATTAGATCTGCCCTGCTCTGAGACATCAGTGTCAGATCGAATCTGCTGCTCCGAGGCATCTGCATCAGATAGGATCTGCTCTGAGGCATATGTGTCAGATGTGCTCTGTTCTGCCCTTAGGAGGCATTTGTGTCAAATTCTGCTCTGAGACATCTGTGTCAGATCTGCTCGATACAGATCCGATCTGCTCTGAGGTATCTATGTCAGGTCTGTTATGCTCTGCTTTCCTATGAGGCATCTGCGTCACATCTGCTCCAAAATACACTACTCCATTCTCGAAATCTTAAGATCTGGTTATGAATTTGGAACAATATCTGACGAGACAGGTGGTATCTGAGTTCTGCTCATAGAGTGCAATGCGTTCTTCTACTGTAGACCAGTTCTGATATGTGGTTTAGTCCATATCCTGTTTAATTATTCATAGCTCATAGCAGACTACTAATCTTCTTCAATGTTTTCTCCATTAATTTATAAATTCATGATAAAGTCTAAAATTTTCTAACACAAAAAATTTAATTTAATGCTGATGAACCTACAGCTGGAAACAGTTGCAGGATCAGACAATTCTCTCAGAACTATTTCCTCGGATCTCCAGTTGCATCTTTGTATTATATATAACTAACGTTATCCATACTTTAAAATGAAATATTATGATATCGGCGCATTTCTAATTATAAATAAATAATTAATTATATAACAATTTATTGTTTATTCAACAAATTTGGATCTCTAGAATCCAGACTACACTAAATAAATTTGGTATCATTTAACTTTAATACTTTTGGTCTTTCACTTTTATTTTTATGTTTTAAAAAGGAAACTTGAAATTTTAATCACCAACACAAAAAAAAAAAATCCAAACCATTTATGCAGGTTTTTACGTGATAAAAAAATGTAACACCATGCACGTAGTATCTTGCCGATTTCTTTGTGATGCATGCGCAGCTTAGCCTGTTTAAAAATGAATTCAATATTACAACATATATATATATATATAATTGAAAATAATCTTAAAATAATAAAGCTGAAACTCGGGGGAGGAGGAAGTACATAAATCTGACAGCATCGCAGCTGCCACTGCTCGTTGTCTCCCGAGTCAACTCGGAGCTGGTTTTGCATCTCGGTCTCGCACTCCTCCATTAACATCTTTGCAAATTAATTGCCATTATCTCCAATATTTTGTTTAATTGTTTATTTATTTATAGGGTCCCAGGAACTGAATGAAACACTGGACCTATGGAAATGCTTAATTTCATAACTGATGCATGTCGCCCTCCCATTTTAGATGTTTTATTAATTCATTTGTAAATTAATTGTTATCAAGTGGATCCCCAGGTACCCTAATTCCAAATTAGCATCTTCTTAATGAGGAATGTTAATTATTAATTAATTAACGATGATACAAATAAAATTGTTAAATTGACCTTCTCAGTTTTATGTAGTGTCAAATTTTAAGTTTTATAATAAAATTAATTTATTTTTCATTTTGAGGAAAAAATATAACTTTATTAACTTGTGGTAACTTTCCTTTATAATAATAATAATAATAATAATAATATATATATATATAAGTAAAATGACTTTTTTCATTTTTGTTTTCCCGCCTAACGTGGTTTCCTAATAAAAAATAATTTGTTATCTATTATTTAGGATACGTTTATGTGCAAATCACTATTTTTAATAAATTTTAATTACTAAAATATTTGATTTGATTATATTTATCAATATTTTCATTGTTATCAGTTATAAATAGATTGAAAAACAGGTAATTTCTTACCTAATTATTTCACGTACAATCGTTTGATTCTTGAATAGTAGGTACATTTTTATTTGTCTATTTCATTTTATATTATGTAAATTATATTTTATATTTTTTTCTCTTTTTATTCAACAAAATTAAAATTGAATTCTTTAAAATATTTTTTTGTAAATCCAATATTATTGTTAAATTTATATACTTGATAATTTCGTTCAGTATATAAAATATGTATATATATATATATAACTTAAGTATATACTTACATTACAAAATATAATAAAAAATATATTTTTTGTGAATCATACATATCTCACGTCAGTCATAATAATAATAATAATAATATTATTATTATGATTAACATATGAGCCCAAAATAAGATATATGCTTCTTCTTTTTTTTCTTTCAAATTTTGGTCTAATACGCATCCGTGGAATTAATATAGATTTTGGGGATGATGATTTATTAACCACGTGACTAATTCTAATTCTGGCAGCAATTGATTAATTAGGACGCACTTATATGATCTTAATACACACGTCCAATTCTTATGATTATTAACAGTAAATGTCAACATATCACCATAAGTTTAAAATTTGGCGATGAAGTTTACTTAGATTACGATCAAGATCAAAGAAGGTAAACTAAGTTGTAAAATAGGTGGATAAGATCTAATTACCTTAGGTTTATTATTGACAATTACGTTTCGTTGGTTATGTTTTTGGTTTCTGTTTTTGAACCATTGATTTTCTAATATGTTTTTGGTTTCTGTTTTTGAACCATCGATTTTCTGAGACCTTTGAAATTGAACCTATATATAATCGGTTCCAATCCACAATTTCAGTTCTTGAATTTTTTTAAATTTCACTTCTGGAATCATTGGTTAAGAAATCATAATCGACAAATTTTAATTAAAATTAGAACCAACGGCTTTGAAGTCAAAATCAATTTGAAATCATCAATTTTTACAACCGACTACCTTCAAATCAATTTAACCAAATTTTAATTCTAATTTGAGCTCAAAAATAAAACTGAATTAACAATTAAAATATATCATTTGACCTCAATTCAAAAATCATAACAGTGTCCACTAATTGCTGTACCAAAATTCAACGAAATGTGATTCGCCAGGAATGGTTCTGACAAGACAACTCAAGCACGTACAAGCTAGCAAGACAATATCTAGTTTATGTCTTTATTTAAATGATTTATTAGTATTATTATCATTATTATTATTATCGGTAAAGATATGTAGTCAGAATCTGGTTGGCCAGAAAATGGTATATTGGTAATTTACTATAAAGTAATTATAAAAAATATTTAATATGCTCTTTATTAATTAATGGTTGAAGAAATAAGTAATTCAGTTTGAATTTGAATTTTGAGTGTGTTTCTCTCTCATCATCAATAATGATTCAAACTTCGAAGATTTCATATTACAACTTCCAAGAATTTTTTATAATGATAATTCATACAAATTCGTCTTCATATTAAAGCCAATTTTTATTTTCATTTGTATTAAAACCAATACCAGTCTCTCTTCTTCTTCTTCTTCGAAAAAAATACATGGAGATGAGATATTACAATAAAAGGCTACGAAAATTCTATGTTATTTTCAAAGGGGTGCGGGCTGGAATATACAGTAGTTGGCAAAAGTGTGCACCTTATGTTCTTAAATTTAAAGAGAGCTTGTATACATCATATAAAACGGAGAAGGAAGCTGTTGATGCATATAATTCATATTTTCGACCAACTACTGTTCAACCTGAAGGTGATGGCTTTGAAGGTGAATAAGGATTCAAGTTATTAGGCCGAAAGCAGTGCAAAATACAGTGATTTAAGATCTCCTTGCACGAAGAAAATTCGCATCTGTAAAAACTTGAAAATTTTCTTTGTTGGTTATATCTCTGGTTTGATTGCTGAAATTTTATTTATGTTTTTAAAGTGATTTTTTTTTTTAAAAAAGTAATTGTTGGTTTGTATTGAAGCTTTTTTTTATTAAATTTTTTTTGAAGATTAATTTGCCTCTAGTTCAGAAAGTCATATAAATGTTTAGATATAAGATTTTTAGTCCATTCCAAAGAACTTAAACTTAATACAAATAGTGTAAGGCTATATAAAAAATAATTTATACAATTTTAAAATAAAATTATGTTAATTAATTTACTTTAATAATAGTGTAAAGCTATATCGAAAATAATTTAATGTTCTTATTTTTTTGTCATTTCGCTTTTGTTCTAAAAATTCACTATTTAATTCCTAATTGTGAGTAGTAAAAAAGAGGGACTAGAAATTTGACGAAGTCAGATTGTTAAAGAGAGATAGAAATCTTTAAAACAAAAGGAAGAACATGCACTAGAGCACCAAAAGGGAGATCAAAAAATAAATATCTACAACAATGAAATAAATTAGAGTGTACTAGAGCTGGAGTTCTGAATGACGACAACAAGCATTTCTTTCAGACTAGTAGCACTTGACGACGGATTCTGGTCGATAGATTGCAGAACTTCAAGAAAAATATCATAGACCTTAACTAGTGGTTCTCCTTAGAGGATCACGTTTCTTAGTTCTTCATCATCGCAAACTTTCACCAGCCTATGGAGCAACACCGTCAGCTCTTTCTTCATTAGATCATGTTGATTCCTTGTGTTTAAATAGAAAACCTCAAGACTTCTTGGGGATGGTGGAACGCTTCACTCTTTGGAGACAGGAGATTTTGTTGATGTATTAGTCATTTGGATTAAGAAGAAGGACAAAGTATGGAAAATGGTGATCTATATGAACATTATTATGTAGACAATTTATAATGAAGATACCACAGCATTTTAATTCTTGTGCACGGTTATTCAAGAAAATATGCAGCTCATGCACAGTTTAATGAGTTAAATCTACCATCTAGTAATAATTAAAGTACTTTTGTAGATTTTTACGGTGGCTGCGATGGGAGGTCATGGAGCTGGGTTTTAATTTCTTTTCTTTATTTCTTTTACATAATTTATTTTAGCTTCTTCTTTCTGTTGTACAATTGTTTTCCCATTTTCTTGGTAAGTATATTATATGATAATCTATATAATAAGAGTATAAATGATAATTTATGTAATAAGAGTATATTATATGATAATCTAAATAATAATACTATATTATATGCTAATCTATATAATAAGACTATATTATATGATAATCTAATAATTAGAGTATATAATATGATAATCTATACAATAAGTGAATATTATATGATAACCTATATAATAAGAGTATATTATATGATAATCTATATAATAGGAGTATATTATATGATTCTATATAATAAGACTATGTTACATGATAATATATAGAATAAGACAATATTATATGATAGTCTATAGAATAAGAGTATATTATAAGATAATCTATATAATTAGAGTATATCATATGATAATCTATATAATAAAAGTATATTATATGATAATCTATTAATTAGAGTATATCATATGATAATTTATATAATAAGTGAATATTATATGATAATTTATATAATAAGATTATATTAAATGATTATTTATATAATAAGACTTTCTTATATGATAATCTATATAATAAGTGAATATTATATGATAATTACATAAGAAGACTGTATTATATGATAATATATATAATAAGACTAGATTATATGATAACCAATATAATAAGAGTATATTATATGATAGTCTATATAATTAGAGTATAGCATATGCTAATCTATATAATAAGTGAATATTATATGATAATCTATATAATAAGACTATATTATATGATAATCTATATAATAAGAGTATATTATATGATAATCTATATAATAAGACTATATTACATGATAGTTTATAGAATAAGACTATATTATATGATAGTCTATAGAATAAGAGTATATTATATGATAATCTATATAATAAGAGTATATTATATGATACTCTATAGAATAAAACTATAATACATGATACTCTATAGAATAAGAGTATATTATATGATATTCTGTATAATAAGAGTATATTATATGATAATCTATATAATAAGAGTATATCATATGATAATCTATATAATAAGAGTATATTATATGATAATATATATAATAAATGATTATTATATGATAATCTATATAATAAGAGATATTATATGATAATCAATATAATAAGAGTATATTATATGATAATTTATATAATAATATTATATTAAATGATTATCTATATAATAAGACTATATTATATGATAATCTATATAATAAGTGAATATTATATGATAATTACATAATAAGACTATTTTATATTATAATTTATATAATAAGACTATATTATATGGTAATCTATATAATAAGAGTATATTCTATGATAATCTATATAATTAGAGTATATCATATGATAATCTATATAATAAGTGAATATTATATGATAATCTATATAATATGACTATATTATATGATAATTTATTTAATAAGAGTATATTATATGATAATCTATATAATAACAGTATATTACATGATAATCTATAGAATGAGTATATTATATGATAGTCTATAGAATAACAGTATATTATGTAATAATCTATATAATAAGAGTATATTATATGGAATTCTATATAATAAGAGTATATTATATGATAATCTATATAATTAGAGTATATCATATGATAATATATATAATAAGTGAATATTATATGATAATCTATATAATAAGACTATTTTATATGATAATCTATATAATAAGAGTATATTATATGATACTCTATAGAATAAGACTATTTTACATGATACTCTATAGAATAAGAGTATATTATATGATATTCTGTATAATAAGAGTATATTATATGATAATCTATATAATAAGAGTATATCATATGATAATCTATATAATAAGACTATATTATATGATAATATATATAATAAATGATTATTATATGATAATCTATATAATAAGAGTATATTATATGATAATCAATATAATAAGAGTATATTATATGATAATTTATATAATAATATTATATTAAATAATTATCTATATAATAAGACTATATTATATGATAATCTATATAATAAGTGAATATTATATGATAATTACATAATAAGACTATATTATATTATAATTTATATAATAAGACTATATTATATGGTAATCTATATAATAAGAGTATATTCTATGATAATCTATATAATTAGAGTATATCATATGAGAATCTAAATAATAAGTGAATATTATATGATAATCTATATAATATGACTATATTATATGATAATTTATATAATAAGAGTATATTATATGATAATCTATATAATAACAGTATATTACATGATAATCTATAGAATGAGTATATTATATGATAGTCTATATAATAAGAGTATATTATGTAATAATCTATATAATAAGAATATATTATATGATAATCTATATAATAAGAGTATATTATATGATAATATATATAATAAGTGAATATTATATGATAATCCATATAATAAGACTATTTTATATGATAATTTATATAATAAGAGTATATTATATGATAATCTATATAATAATAGTATATTACATGATAATCTATAGAATAAGACTATATTACATGATAGTCTATAGAATAAGAGTATATTATTTGATAATCTATATAATAAGAGTATATTATGTGATAATCTTTATAATAAGACTATATTACATGATACTCTATAGAATAAGACTATATTTTATGATAGTCTGTAAAGTAAGAGTATATTATATGATAATCTATATAATAAAAATATATTACATGATAATAAATAGAATAAGACTATATTATATGATAGTCTATAGAATAAGAGTATGTTATATGATAATCTATATAATACGAGTATATTATATCATAATCTATATAATAAGACTATATTACATGATACTCTATAGAATAAGACTATATTATATAATAGTCTATAGAATAAGAGTATATCATATGATAATCTATATAATTAGAATATATCGTATGATAATCTATATAATAAGACTATATTATATGATAATTTATATAATAAGTGAATATTATATGATGATTTATATAATAAGAGTATATTATATGATATTCTATATAATAAGAGTATATTATATGATAATCTATATAATAAGATTATATTAAATGATAATCTATATAGTAAGACTATATTATATGATAATCTATATAATAAGTGAATACTATACGATAATTTATATAATAAGACAATATTATATGATAATCTATATAATAAGACTATATTATATGATAATCTATATAATAAGAGTATATTATATGATAATATATTAATTAGAGTATATCATATGATAATTTATATAATAAGTGAATATTATATGATAATCTATATAATAAGACTATATTATATGATAATCTATATAATAAGACTATATTACATGATAATATATTGAATAAGACTATATTATATGATAGTTCATAAAATAAGAGTATATTATATGATAATCTATATAATATGATTACATGATAATCTATAGAATAAGATTATATTATATGATAGTCTATAGAATAAGAGTATATTATATGTTAGTCTCTAAAATAAGAGTATATTATATGTAATCTATATAATTCGAGTATATTATATGATAATCTATATAATAAGACTATATTACATGATAATCTATATAATAAGTGAATATTATATGATAATCTATATAATAAGACTATATTATATGATAATCTATTTAATAAGATTATATTATATGATAATCTATATAATAAGACTATATTATATGATATCTATATAATAAGTGAATATTATATGATAATATATATATATATAGTAAGAGTATATAATAAGAGTATATTATATGATAATCTATATAATAAGAGTATATTATATGATAATCTATATAATATGACTATATTATATGATAATCTATATAATAAGTGAATATTATATGATGATCTATATAATTAGAGTAAATCATGTGATAATCTATATAATAAGTGAATATTATATGATAATCTATATAATAAGACTATATTATAATAGTCTATTTTAATTGTTTTCTGTTTAAAATATTTGTATTAAAATTGTATATTAATGTTTTTCGATTATTCTTAGAAATTTATGATTTACCTATGTATATGAAACAAATTTGCAAAAAAATTAATTAGATTCATTTAATAATTCATTAATTCAATAATTCCAAAAAAAAATGTTTAATTAATTATTATATTAATACAGATAAAAAATACATTTAATTAGATTCATTCAATAATTCATTAATTAACTTTTTTTCCAATAATAAAAAATGTAGAATAATTATTTTATTCAAGACTTTGCACACAATTATAGAAAAAAAAATTAGATTCTTTAAATAATTTATAGATTCAATTAAAAAATAAAAAAATGTTTAATTAATTAATTACGTTTATTCATTTGGGAGATTCATTCATTTGGGAGGATGAATGAACCCTTCGTTTACTGTGCAAATGACTGTTTACAATCATTCCGACTCTCCATTTACCGTGATACCAGCTGCATGGGAGGGCTAAACATCACACCAAAATTAATTACCATGTCCTCCAAGATTGATCAAATCTTTTCTGTCAGCAACCTATGTGATAAACTCGTCACTTACGCAACTTGCTCATATCACAAGAATTGTTCTCGTTCTTCTTCTTTATATTTTCTCTCTCTGAACCCTAATCGCAAAAGAAATTGTTGATATCGAACACACAAATATGCGTGATCAAAGGCAATGGTTGGAGGATGAGAAGAGAATGTTACTACGTGTGCTGATTCGTTATAGTCGAGAATGGATGTTTCGAAATCTGTCATCCTGCGTAGGATTAATGTTACCACTACTCAGCTTCTGTCTGAAAGATTTGGGCATGAAATGCTTGCAAGGATGCTGTCAAAAAAATCCAGGAGTGGAGAAATAGATACAGATCCTTCCACTAGAATCTTGCAAGGGTTGTGCGCAATGTTGATAGTCGTGGCCGTCGAGGACTTGTCGTTGCGCATGTAGGAGCGAACTCCACTATATCAAATGTATGTGGTTTATATTTTTTTCTTATATATTTTCCTTCATGTTTTCTTACAGCCCGTTGATGTTCCATTTGCCCAATTTGATCTTCTCTTCTGGATGAGGGACATGGACACCTTGGGACTATAGATGGATATTTTATAGTCTAACTCCCGACGAGGGTGGATGGGGGATGCCCATGGGACCGGTCAGAGGAAAGAGGTTTTCTGGTAGATTAGGACTTATTTTGTTATTTGTTGTCTTTCTTTTTTCTTTTTTTTTTTTGTTGAAGAAATTTATGTAAACATTAATATTTTGAACAACACTTCTTTCTATTTATGTTTGATAATATGCTTTATTTTTACAGTATATATTTGGCGCATCGTTGCCTTTTTTTTTTTTTGCAAAAAAGACTCATAATGGGATTGATTATTCAAACAACATATTGTATTGTTCTTGAAGAAATAATGTTAACATTGATCTATAATTACACATGTAGGATGAATGCCACCCATGGCTTCCAACCATTTCGATAAAAGCCACTTGAAAGATTCAGCATCTTCGTGTGTAACCAACACACATCCTAACAAGATTGATTGGCCATGATGATTTACGCCAATCTTTGTTTCAAAAGACATCTTATATCTATTCACGAGGTATGTTGTATCAAAGCTCAACACATCGTGAAATTCTTCATACGCTGCTTTGCTTTGAGGATGAATGTACAACACATTACGTAACCTGCCCTCGTCATCAATATCTATCAAGTGGAAGAAGTTATTGTCCTTTTGTTGCAATCTCAAGAATAACTTACGAATAGTCTCTGTATCTCCACATCCAAGTCTCAACTTCCTTCGATTCTCTATGTAGTTCCTACAGTCTTTAGGAAGACACCCTAAATTAATAGGGCCACCGGCTTGAACTTCAGCTAATCTTACGTTCTTATAAGACCTTATTACTGCAATATCGTTCGCTTCTAATTGTCGTTTCATGTTCACTGACATACTTCTATGAGCTGGCATTAAAACCGACATATCAGGGAGAGTTCATGGTTGTGTTATGCTATTATTTTTGAAACAATCCAAGTTCCATTATCTTGCTTGATGGCACTAATCGGAGCAGGACAACTTATTCTTTTGCATGTTTTTTGAGCTTTTGTTTGTTGAGCCCTATAACATACCATAAACGAGTATTTATAATCTAAATCACCAACTTTATGATTTTTTCTCTTTGTAACACAAAACCTTTATGCTTAGCATGTGCCTGGTAAGCTCTAAACAACCCTTCAATGTCCGAATAAATCATACCTCATTGAGGACCAATCTCAATATTATTCAACGATTGCGTATTGTTGATTTCAGAATCCGCTATGTTGGTTTCACCTCTCGACGTACTTTTTGTATGGTAGGATGAAGCATCATGGCTAGACATACTTTGATCACTATCGCAACCAAAAATCTCATGCATAAAGATGATCTAATTGTGTTAATATTTCGACTGTCCATTGAATTAGCTTCTAAAATGAAGGTTTGAAATGAATTGTTGAGTTTTCAGTTTAATCTGCCTCTTTCCTTTGCTGATGTATATACATAATTATTACATCTTGAAATATATAGGAGTGAGGCTCAAAAAGCATGCCTGGTGGGAAACCGAGAAAGAAGGAGGGAAATATCAGAGAGGAAAATATTATGAAGCCAAATTTACTAAAGGCTGTAAGGATAATTTTATAAATACAATATATATATAAACAAAATAACTTTTTTCAATTTTATTTTTTCGCCTAAATTTCATTACTTAATTTAGAATAACTATATTATTATTAAATTAAAATTAGACATAAATTTTTGTTAACTCATAATATATTCGAAATAAGACATAAATTTGTTAGGAAAGCTAAATCATTGTAGTTTCATTATAATGTGGAAAATCATTAACAATTTTCCTATAATTAAGTTATTAATTATTTAAAATCACCCAATCACATGGATAGAATCTGATTTTGTCAAATAAGAAATTAAATTCTCGTCGATCTTACAAGAATTCAAAATTATTTCTCATTTTTGTCTCTCTCTTCTTTCTATATATTTTATCAAGTTTTAAGATCTCTTTTTTCGTTCTCCCTCTTCTTTAAGTTTTTTGAGTGTTCTTTCTTGATGTATGATAATATCTGTCATGTTTCAGTTGTCACCAAAGCCTATACTCTTCAAAATATCATTTTTAGATTTATTTTATTTTTAGATATTTTTATTTATCTATTGCTTTCAATTTATCATAAACATATTTTATTTTCTTAACAATTTTTCTTTCTTATTTTTAAAGAAAAAGTTTGTCCATCTCTTTCATTTTTCATTTGATTATTCTTGTGATTTTCTATTGAGATATGCTAATTTATATCGATATATAAGCATCCTGTAATTTTTCATTAGCTTGCAAAGTATTTGTTCTATCTGATTTCAAATTTTTGTAATATCATTACATTTAACTAGCCTGAGACCTGTGCGATGCACATAATATTTTTTTATTATATTTTGTAATGTAAGTATATACTTAAATATATATATCTATATATATACATATAGCTAACGAAGTCATTCACGCATATAAATTCAACAATAATATTGGATTTACAAAAAAAAGTATTTTAAAGAATCTAATTTTAATGTTGCTGGATAAAAAGAAAAAAATATAAGATATAATTTACATAATATCAAATGAAATAGACAAATAATAATGTACCTACCATTCAAGAATCAAAGAATTGTTCGTGAAAGAATTAGGTAGGACACCCTACCTGTTTTTCAATCTATTTATAATTGATAACAATGAAAATTATATCCATAATTTATGGAATGATGAATCAAATAAAATACTTTAGAAATTAAGATTTACCAAAAATTGTGATTTACAAACAAACATATCATAAATATAGATAACAAATTACGTTATATATATATATATTAGCAATTTACAAAATATTTTTGTCATTAATTTGACTGTGTAATTGCCAATTTTTACGAGATCTGTACAAATTTTTATTTTCTTTAATCTGCTTATATCTCTATATTTTTTTAATTTAATTTAATCTTCTATAAATTGTGGATATCAATTTGTGAACGAGACTAATTCTAATAGAAGAAAAAACGAAGCATAAAATTACATCAA
Source organism: Caryopteris x clandonensis (assembly GCA_028749325.2). Classification (NCBI taxonomy): domain Eukaryota; kingdom Viridiplantae; phylum Streptophyta; class Magnoliopsida; order Lamiales; family Lamiaceae; genus Caryopteris; species Caryopteris x clandonensis. The sequence goes on from JAPYKT020000011.1 coordinate 5,248,862, forward strand.
GTTTCTACTTATTATACAATAATAATTACTGAATTATGAATTCATACCTTATACAATATATCATATAACTTAAATATATCCTTGTATTATACCATATAAAAAAATATTTTGTGCACAAATCTCGTCCTAGCTATTATTTAAATTCAAATTTATTCAATTCTGATGGGACTGACCATTATTATATATTATGTGGTTTGGGTTCAAAATAGAACAAGTGGCAGGCCATAATTAGACGTGGGGTCCTACCGAGTCCGGAATTGGCATCGCGGGTATTCTCAGGTCTTTTTCTGGCGTAATATTATATGTGGTTCACCTTTCCAGTGGCCCCACTGTATCTAATCGAAATCTTTGTCTATCAAGATAGAGCTGATGGGGTCCACAGAATCGCTTGATATGCCAATTAAGAAGGGGACAAAAAGCCACCAGATAAGAATGCGTGGTTAGAATTTTGACATTTTTATTTTTTTGATATAACAATTTTCATTAGATTATAAGTGTGTGTGAAATAATTTTTTAATTTTATACAAAATACATTATTTAATTTGAACAATCCACTTTTCTCTTTTCATTTTATATCATATTTTTTATTATTTACTTTGCCAACAAGGAAAGACTATTTATTCAACAAGACTGAATTATTTTCTTATAACAGTAAAATAGACTTACAATGCTCCGCATGATCATCTTCATTAGTGTTCATTACTCTAATTCAAATTATGCACCACTTTAGCATAAAATTTACATACTTTCTCCAACAGTTTGCACTACTTTCTCTACTAAAAAATTATATTACATAATAATCTTTATTTTCTTTATTTTTAATATTTATTTTTATTACTAAATATTTGTTAAAGACATTATATATGTAATTTTATTTAATATTAAATTTTGAGATAATATTTATTTTACTTATATTCTTACACTATCATATTCAAAAAATATATATGTAAATTGAATGTCGGGTAATGTTATGCAATTCTATTTAAATTTGTATATAATATTTAAAATCTCATATACTTATTTAAATTATATTTTTATTATTATTTAAATTACACATCATATGATTTTAAAAAACTTGATTTAATTTCAATTTGGATAATTGAGATAAAAAATTACAACATTAAATATTAAAAAAAAATATATCATATAAAAAAGAAAAGGAAAAAAAGTAGGGCAATAAAAAATCTGCGTTAAAAGTAGTGCAAAAATTTAAAAAACTTCAAACTGGTGCAAAGAATGAAGTACTGCTGAAGGTGAAAACTGACGCCAAATGCCAAAGTAGCTTCTTATTGGAGAAGCTCTAAGTAATCACAAATTTAGCGTAAACAATATAAATAGTTTAATTGACACGTGACACACAAATCTAATCTAAATAATTAATAAAATTATATTTTTATATTATATATCTTAATTTAAAATATATAATAGAGATGTCAAATTAAATATGTTATACAACAAATACTTATATAAAATAAAAATATTATTTAAATTTTAAATATTTGGATAATTATTTTTTTTAAAATTCGGCCTAAGGTATAATTCATTGTAACCTATAATCTTTTTTTTCTTATAATCTAAAAATTGTTTACAAAATATTTTAAAATTGAAAACTAATTTTAAATGAAATTTTACTATTTAAATAATATTTATGCTCTGATCGCGCAGAACTCCGAAAGTCGCAAATATTTCCGGCCAACGGCAATCGGAAAAAATGATTTTAAAAAATCCTACTAGTGCTTGACCCTTTTCACCAAAAGAATATTTAAAAATAAACCCATGTGCCAGTAAAAGACAAAAAGAAAAAAAAGGTAACCCTGACTTGTAATTGCAAATATTTTATTTTATTTTAATTTTTTTTTAAATTCCCAAACCACTCTCTAAATGTTATGGTCATAAATATCAACTCAGATATGGTGATCTTGTTATGACTTTTTAAATATATTTTTGTGAAGTTGCATTTGAATTAAAGTTTCGATAATTTAAGATAATTTATAAAGGCGTTTATTCTTAAATAAAAATATAAATGCACTTTGACCTCCATTTTTAGTTGGTTGAATGGATTTGAATGTCATTCTATCTTAAACCATTAATTTTAAATATAATTTGATGAAATGCAGACTTAAGTAAGAGTTTATTCCATTGCAATTAATTGCTTGAATAGAGTATAAGTTTTTAGAGAAATAAGACAATTGTAAAAGTTTCAACAGAACTCGATTTATATATATTGTACTGTAAAAGCAAAATAATTGAGGCCCGTATCAACAGTATTTGACCTAATCCCAGAGTAAATACGTCAATTAATTGAGAGTCAAACTTTCTAAATTCGAAGATGGGACCCATATTCTTCAAAAAATAATTTAATATCACACGACTCTAAAAGTAAAGACAAAACAAAAGTAGCTTGGGTGGTGCCGTGTCGTCTCTCTCCTCTGCCAACTGTAGGAGAATATGAATCAGGGGTCAAGAAAGACTGAAATAATTAATCATAACGTAGCTTGGGTGGTGCCGTGTCGTCTTTTCAATAATTTGATTTTCTTTTATCTTTAATTCTTCCAAATTATTTTGATGGATGAAAGTTAACCTATGTGGAGTTCGCTAAAACTCTTATAAATTGAATAAATAATATAATATTTAATTAAATTCCTCATGCGTTATAAATAGAGAAAATTTCAAATTAGTGTTCGTTATCGTTGGTCATATTTAATATGTGACATCTATTTTTTTCAATTTATGCTCGATTTTACTGAAATCTCAAAAAAATTAACAGATTGCTGACGTGGTGCTCTTAATTCACTTGCCACGTAAACAGTCCAACTGCATCACAAACAATTTCAGGCGAGTTTTTGGGATTTTGGTGAAGTTGGATATAAATTAAAAACAAAAGTTGGAAGTCATTATAAGAAATTCGTAAAATTAGAGGTCGTACATTAGACATGATTTAACGGTCATAAATTAATATTTTTCATTATAAATATTTGGAACAATTAATATAACATTTCGCTTCAAAATGTTTTTCTTGCTTTTGTAAGGGGCACAGAATATTAGGGTTATGTCATTCTCTCCCATCTACAAACTGCAGCGAATAATACAGATATTTAGTGATAATTTGTCTAGATTTTAAGTTTGATCGTTGCCGTCTCGAAAGGTCAATCAAGATCCAACAACTTCTAATACAAATTTGCATTTAGATTTACCTCTTTATTCAAATTCATAATATCTAAAATTTACACAGGGTTACTATTCACAAATTGACCCATACTATGACCCTATTTAATCCCAGATTAGAAACATATAATTGGAATCCTGGTACCACACAGCCTTTTTCACTGAAAGAGAACCAGGAAGTGGTCACAGAGAGTGACATTCTTAAATTTGGAGGGGGCAAAAATAAAAGAAAAGTTGAGAATCTCTACCATGATGAGAAGCTAAGTCAAATAAAGGTACAATATAAATAGGGTAACGAGGAAGGGAAGCAAAATATCTGTGCTCAGATAACAAAGTTAGCAACTTCTATCTTCAAAATGCCCAGAGAAGGGAATCCTCTGGTGGTCAGTCGTGTGATTGGAGATGTTCTCGACTCCTTCACCGCCACCACTGAACTTCGAGTTTCCTGTGATGGCCGAATAATCTGTAATGGCGCTAGGCTGAGGCCATCTCAGGTGGCCACCCGCCCTAGGGTTGAAATAGGAGGTCGCCAGGATTCTCAGGCTTTTTATACTCTTGTAAGTGTGTTTACATGTGTACTTCTTTGTTGGGGTTTCACTACTGTGCACATCTTGATTATATATGCAATATGTAATGGATACTATATACTCTAGTTGCATTGTTAATGAGTTTGGTTCTTTTTGGTGAACACTTGCACATATGACAGTTGGATACATATGTTATGTTCCTATCATCAACACATGCATGTTCACTGATAAGTGCAAGATAGAAGTTTTCTATATTTGATACGTAAATATATTATAGTGACAATTTGTTGCAGGTGATGGTTGATGCTGATGCTCCTAGTCCTGGAAATGCATACCTTAGGGAGTATCTCCACTGGTATCTAGCTCTCTCTTTTTATTAACAAAACTATTTTGTTTTGACATCAAGACGAAGAAATATGATTTTTTTGCATGGATATTAACCGTAAGGTTCATATTTATATTGCAAATAATGTTTTGAATAATATTCTAATACTAATACATGACACATGTATATTGGTTATATGTATCATTTTACAAAAACTTATATATACTATATATATGCATGTTTGTATTATATGTAACGGGTCAAATTTTATTTAAAAATTGATAAAAATGTTTAGTTTTTAGTTGACATGATTTGAATTTATAAAAAAGCACACAAATTTAGTATTTGTTGTGTGCACACACTTTTCCTGCACGAGCGTGTTTTGACCAAAAGCGAATAAGACCATTTATTCCAATTAGTTAGTAACTAAAACTCTTTTGACCCTAACATGTTCTTAACTTTGAGCATACCTCACGTGACCCTTAGTTTTTTTTTTTTTTGGCACAAAACAATCAATCATGTTAACTAAATTCTTCTTGCAAAAATTAGAAATAAGCACAGTAGTATAGTTACAGCTACAATGGAATGAAATTTATCTAATAAGTTAATTATTTCTTATTTTCTTTCCCACTGATTCAAATTTCTGTTTATATAGGTTGGTTACTGACATTCCTGGAAGCACTGAAGCTAGCTCCGGTGAGCCACATACAATTACATTCCACATGCATGCAGTTTTCTTATAAGGGCTTACATGCACGATCACAGGGTTACACAAAAATAAATATATATATATATATATATATATTGATGATAAATCATATCCAGAGGGTTAATATTGTTATTTTCGTATAACATGAAATGTTTTATACACAATTCTTATTTTTTATCCACTTATATCTTGAAATCTATGAGCATGAGATAAATTGGTGCATATCTCAACATTCTTCAAGATATCTTGATGCTCACGAACTTTGATATAATATCTTAAAGCTCTCTTGTCATTTTCGATCATATGGGACAATTTTGAATTTATGTATGAAGTGATCAACATATCTTAAAATGTATGGGCTTTAAGATATGTTGCTAAACTTTGAGATATAACTGAGCTTCTAAAAGTGGGTAAACAACATACTATTTTAGAATTCGGTACATAACATTTCACTTCATGCATATTGAGAAAAATTGCAAAGAATGTCCGAAAACTTATTCTCAATCTTTCTAATGGTGCGAATTTAGTCATATATATTTCATTCGAAAATTAAATTTTGTTCCCTATCCACCTTTTAATCAACATGCATAAAGTCACTGAAAATTACAACGTTACCCATGGGGGACCATTTCCACCCAAAAAAAATCAATTTATGGGTGAAATAAAATTATATTCCTACAATTAGAAAGATAAAATAAAAACATAGAGATAAGTTTTGAATCTGCCAAAAACTACTTAAATTAATTTTCAATTTTCCTTATATTGGGTACTACTCATTTTGCCCTTATAAATAATTAGAGAAAAGTAGCTTTTAACTCTCCCCTCTGTCCTCTTTTTAATTAGAAAAACATGCATGATGATTTATATAATGTCTTTTTTTTTTTAATTGTGCAGGTCTCTTGTGAGACCATTCTTACAGATATTTCATGTGAGTCATGCCTCTAAAAATTAATAAAAAATAATAAGAAAAACTTAACTAGTGAAAAATAAAATAAAATAAAGTCCAGGGAAAATAAAAAATCCTAAATACTGAAAAAGTGAAAAAAAATCCTGAAAAACTAAAAACAAAATTAGAAAACCCTAGGAATAAATACGAAAACTGAAAAATGAAAAAAAATTATTGAATTTGAACACCATCTCATATAAACACATTACGTGAGATGGTGTAATATAAATTTGAAAAGTTTATTTATATAATGTTTGCCGTTGGGTTTCTCCGTCATAATATATGAAAATTGTGGTCAGGAAATGAAGTGGTGAGGTACGAGGCGCCGCAACCGTCGATGGGGATCCACCGCCTTGTTGTGGTGGTGTTCCAACAAGCAGGGTTGATGAACATGAATGCACCGCAGTGGCGCCAGAATTTCAATATCAGACAATTCTCTCAGCTATTTAACCTTGGTGCTCCAGCTGCGGCTTTGTATTATAACTGCAGTAGGGAGGGCGGGGCAGGTGGCCGAAGACCAAACCAATAAGGGTGCGTGCGCCTATATTTAGAGTGGAAGAGAGGAAGAATACTTACCCACCCACCATGAATAAGATGTGTTATTGAATATTATTTATTTGTAATGTAGTGTCGGATATACGACCAAAAATAAACATGATATGATAACTTCACAATACTAAAATGATATATATATGTTATTTATTTATTTATTTCACTGTTAATAGATGTTTTTAACATATCTGATGAAATATTGAAATTTTACATGTGAGTTCTTCCACATTCAAAAAAAAAAAAAAATTATTTCTCAAGTGAGATCTTATTAGGGTATGACTAGTTTACCTTATCCTATTGGATACCCAAATTAATAATGTCAATTAGTTGTCGTAAAAATCAATTGGTGATCTCTTTTTCGAAAAAATGTATCATTAGTAAAAAGCACATATATTTTCTTTTTGAAAAGTAATAACTAGAATATATAAATATTCAAATTATTTTTAAAACTTGTTCACATCTGTAACGACCCAAATATTTTTTAGAATATATTAATTTATTACATATTATTTTAATAATAAAAAAAAGTATAAGTTACAAAATCAAAAATAAATAAATAAATATTAAGGAATTTCATCCTAATAACTAGGTCGTTAAAGAGCATATAAAAAGAATTAAGAATCTACTTGATTTACTATAAAATTTAAGTACTCAATGTAAATCGTATAAAAAAAACATGATTAAGTAACCATACTACATTAAAATTTATAGCAGCGAAAAACATAATTATTCAAACATAATCAAATAATTATTCAATTCGGGAAACTCATAATTTCATATAATCACGAAAATAGGCTTAAGCATTTATTTCCTAAGATAAGTTTGAAGAAAAACATAACAATCCCTAATAAAATTTCAATTCGTTTATGAATAAAATGTAACCCATTATTCAAAGAAGAATAATAAAAATATGGTTCATCCGCCTGCTCCCGTCGCCTTGACAAACTCCCTATCCTGAAAAGTAGGAAGGTAAAAGGGGGTGAGCTACACCCAGCTCGTGAGGTTTAGGCTTGTCAAAATTAAATATAAAGTTGTAAAATCACAATTAGAGAGTAACATGAACGTATCAGGCGTAACATAATATAACATCCGTATCAAACGTAACATTTCGTATCAAAGCTTGGCCAGCATATAATGGTGGATCAAATTAATGATCCCGTATCAACGTATTAAAACATACAACCATCAAATCATACTTTAAACAAACAAAATATTTAAAACTGACAAACCGTAAAAGAACCCCACCTCTTACGTGACTTTTCGTAATATAAGGAATATTTCATGCAAGTGCTATACTCCTAATCCTCATGCCTAGCTTCCTCACCTACAACATAAAATAAAAGAAGGCTTAAGAACTAATTTTTTTTAATACTACGGATAATAAGATAATCAAAAGTCATGAAAAATTTAGAGTTCAGGATTCGGGGATAATAAAGAGAGTTTGGGCTATTTCTTTCAAGAAGGAAAATTGTGGGACTGGTTTGGAATTTTTTGAAAGTTAGAAGGGTAATATAGGAAATTTGGGTAAATGGGGGTTTAATCTTAGTCATAGGCTGGGAGACTTTTGGGGAAAAAAACCCTTCTTCCCCAATTCTATTTCTCAACAGCCGTGCTTCACTCATGCTTCTTCAACTTTCTTCCCCTTATTTCTTTCTTTCTTTTCTTTTTCTCTTTTCTTTTTTTGACAGCAGATCGTGGCGTTTACCGATTCGTTTCGAAGGCCTTTGATGAACCCTGATCGCATGGGTTCTCCTCCACCGAGGGGCAGCCCACAGAACGAGGAAAGAAAAATTAACAGCAAGTGTTGGTTCTTGTTTGGTCTGTAATGGCGGCGTCGACTTCCAAAAGGGTTTATTATGTTGGTCGAGGGATGGGATCAAAAGATGAAACTGATTTTTGGGTTCCCCCTTTTCCTTTTTTTTTTTTTCGAATTCGAACCTAAATGAAAGAGGGATTCATTATACCTTGATTATTGCTAGTCCTCGTATACATATGGGATGACTGAAAGATGAATAAATAGGTGTTGAACCTTCCTGAATAAGTCTAATGGATACGTATCTGGTGTTAATCAAATCCCCCTAAAAGCTGAGATGTGGTTAGACATATCTAAACTTGAGTTTATCTTATTCAAGAAATTAACAAATTTTTGATTTACTGAGTAGATAAAATCTTAAATATTGTGTTCATATATATATATATATATATATCGAAAGAATTTCTAAAACTTACATACTGCTACCCTAATAATCTTAAAAGATTTGGGTTGGCCTTAATCTTTCATAAAGATATGGATATATATATATATATATATATATTTATATATATATATTGGGTCTAGAATAATATTATAGTCAAATAATCATAAAGAGGCAAACTTTAAGCCCATAAAATAAATAAATAATTAAATTAACGATATAAAAGAAAAATAATCGGGTATTACAACATCCATAAAATGTACATTATACAAAAAGTTATATTTATATGGAACACCATATTAAATTATATGCATAGAACAAAAATTCCAAACCTACAATTTTATTTCAACTCAACTAGATAAACCAACAATTTTAATATCTTTACGAATTTAAGTTGACCAAGTTGTCGGGTACGTCAAAATTAATTATATTATTTTACCTCGCTTTTCTATATTATTTTATAGTAGTGGAAAATAATGTCGATCCCACAGAGAACGGTTGGATTATTTGTATATCCTTTTGTGTTAATTTACTAATGAAAATAAGAGGGGGGTTGTTGATGGATTTTGTCTACTAACTAATAAAATAAAATCTACTTTCATAAATAAAAATCAAGAAAATAAACAGAAGGCAAACAGTAATCAATTTCGGTTCACGATTCAGTTTTCCCCCTATTCCAAATTATATGATTATGCGACACGTTATCAATTTAATTTTGGAATTCTTACCCCTAAACCAACAACAATGCGCTTTATCCCTTAAGTGTAATTAATTAGAATAAGCTCTCTAATTAACCTATTTAATCAAACAGTCCAAAATACGCTCTTTGGATTTAATTCGTTAAATGCATTATCGATTAGGATAATAGGGTAGGCAGATTATCGAATTCATACGCTCTATTCAATTAATCCTTAATTATGTTGATTCTAATAATAAAAATTATTAGTTGCTACAAATGGGTTCAACATCACAACAATTACGGATTGCAATTTAAACCCTAGCCCTAAATATATAAAATATCAATTGAGTTGATCAATCACAATTAACAATATATATATTATAAATCAATTTAAACAACCAACATAATAAATTCGCACATATTAAATGAATACGGTGTCACGGAAATATAAATCACATAATATTAAAATATGGTTCAAACATTCCCTATACTAAAATATAAAATTTAGTTATACATTGCATGTCTGAGAATTAGAGTCATCAAAATGAAAGATATCAAAACCAACATAAGAAAGGAAGAATAAATCAAAATTCACAAAAAAGATGAATTCCTCTGTGAATTTGTTCCCTTGCTGCGTTCACACCCAGAAGATGTTGCTTGCTTTCCTCAGCTGTGTTCACACCAAGGGTATTCTCTTCTCTCTCTCCTGACGTCTCCCTCTCTCTCTCCCCATTCTTTCCCTGTGTGAGTCCTCCCCTTTTAATTCCTTCATACTCTCTTCTTTTCTCTCTCCACGACGGCTACTGCTCAATAAGTGATGGCTGCCCTAATTCTTTGCTGCGCATAGTTAATTATGGGCTTAATTATTAAATAATTAAGCCCTTAATCTTTAGCCCATAATCTCTTCTTAATGCAGCGACTATGTCTTCCTTTTTCGATTGGGCAAGGAGTGGCTTACCTCTCATGTAGGTTATTACTAAAAATTGTCCATAATTCACTGCAAATAATCACAAAAATAGGCTGTAATTCTTTTCGAAACATTAAATAAGTAGGAAATAGAGGACACAAGAATTAATTGCATTAAAATAATTTTATCAATTAAAAATACGCACAATTTTCTACTTATCAAATCCCCCCAAACTCAAACATTTGCTTGTCCTCAAGCAAACATCGAACAAATGTGTACACATGGTTGAATGGGGAATGCTATGCTCAGCCTCAAGATATCTCAACTCATGCACTTTCCACAAGACAAATTTAACTCAACTGGCAAGTGTTTCATAATAGATATTGTTCCTAAAGTGTCTTATTATCACCCATTAATTAAGTTAATCTCACAAATGCAATGATTTAATACCCTCACAAAAGGATAACTCATTTCACTCAAGTGTATAACAGGATGATATATTTCAAGTCACTCATATCAACAAATTGTATGTCATTTACCATAAACTTGCTTGAATATCTAATTTCCACTACTTGTTAATTGAGTTTTCGTAAAATCAAAGGGTCTTTTCGGGGTATAATGTAGTTGTAGTTCAAGGTAAAATCAAAGAGGTGGAATTTTGAAGAAAGTTAGGCTAAACTTATTATGATTATTCGTGGATTTTAAATCATTATAACGAATTCATAATTACAGGTGCTAGTATACATTTTCCCAGCTCAACCTTGTCGTGTATTCATGATCGAACTACTTTATTGCTGTGTATTTGGCCTTTTTGTTTGGGAGGTGGCAGTGATACTGAAAGTGGCAGTTATATTATTATGTCCCCCACGATTTTTTTTCTCGGGAGGTGGCAGTGATACTGAAAGTGGCAGTAATATTATTTCATACCCCACGACTTTTTTTTTTTTTTTTTTTTTCAGGAGGTGGCAGCAATATTGAAAGTGGCAGTACATATTATTCTATCCCCCTCCCCCCACGATTTTTTTTTGAGGTGGCAGCAATACTGAAAGTGGTAATAAATATTATTCTATCCCCTCACAATTTTTTTTGGGGGTTGGCAGCAATACCGAAAGTGGTACTATTCTGCCCCCAAGAATTTTTTTTTTCGGGTAGCAACACAGCGTAGTAGAATGGAATGTACACAACAATATTAGATTCCCTACAGTTGTCAATAACCAGTAATTAAGTCCCCCATGAGACAAATGGTACATATGCTACCTTTAACTTCACCTAATTCGTTAGAAGTGCAATCCACAAATATTCAAAACAGTTATGAAGATGAGATACATGACAAAATTTGATTAGGGACGGTTTAGCAAGAAAAGTAGCCAAGGCTCAATGGGGTATCCTAAAAGATCAATTATTAGGGTGGTTCATGCAAATGGCTCAGATAGGGTGTCCTAAATGCCCTTATCATCTAAGGTAGTGATTACTTTGGCTGATAAACCTGTATTTCAGCAGTAAGTCTAGAGTTATCCAGCGTTTACTTTTTCTGATTGTTTTCCGGGTAAATCCAGCCGACTCGTGATAAATTCAAAAAATCGGGATAAATCGAAGGATACTAATCCCTCCATGACCCCTGGGATAAAAATTATCCCATCAGATAAGAAATGAAAATTTACTGTTTTACCCTTGATCACATTTTAAAATTATAGATATGTCCTTATATATAACCCGTTTTATGAGAAAACCCTCATTTTGTCAATCGTAACTTCTCCTTTCCCGGCAATTTCTGGCGTCGCTGAGCCCAGAGAAACGAGGGTGCCGGCCGTCCTCCATTATGTTCGTTCATCCTCCAGCTTCTCCCCCGAACAGTTGGTACTCCCTTTCCGGTCGTCCATATTCACATTTTATGAGCAAACCCTACCATTTTCACCCTCGATTTCTCCTGTGGGCGATTTCTTCTCCTACCATCGCTTACACTAGAGCAGCGTCCCCACCACACGCCCGGCGCCGGCATTAGGTTCGGTCTTTCTCTGGATCTCCCCCGAATGGTTGGCAGTCCCTTTCCGTCCATCCCCCAGAAGCGCACGTCTCCCGCTCGTCGTCAAATCCTGAAAATTCTTTGACGGAAGGGGCGCCGCTAACACCCACCACCGAACTGAGGATGAATCGATTTCTTTTTATCTAACTCATTATTCTTGTTCATTTCTAATATGTTGTTATTTTCGTAATGTTATATTATTTGGTAACTATTGTGGTTTTGTGATTGTGAGAAATTAGACTGAAGAGATGCGAATTTGATATAAATTATGAAATTCTTGACATCATTAATCATCTGTCAATGCAAAGTTGTGGAGTTAAAATTGAATAGGGATATTAGCATGCATCATTCGACAATCTTGATGAGTTAATATGTTTGTTTCGGATTGTCTTTGTAAAGTGCAAACAGTTGTGTTGCTTTCCTATATTACAGAGTAGGCCAAACTTTTGTTTATAGCTTCAACTGTGTTGTAGTTTCATTGTGGATGTTTGATATGTAACAATACTAATTCAAGCTCTTGTAATGTTTAGTACGTTAAGAAAGGTTTTCGGCCAATTGAAGTTTATGCAGCTGGTTTAGAGAAGATTTACGTTATTTGGGTAACATTTTCTCCTTTCGAATATTTATGGTTTTCAACAAATTCCTTACAAAACAAAACAAAATCAATTTAGCATGGGAGGGAAAGCTTTCATTAAATTTATATTGGCCGTGCAGGTTGCTGAACCAACATTATCAGAAGAGTCTCAAAGAAATTCAGCTGCATATATTCAAGAAGTCAAATTGGTAGAAATCATTGAACAAAGAATCAGTGAAGGATAATTACATATTTTTTCTATGCAGCACTCTGTTCATGAGGACAATTAATATTGGAGTCTGTGGACATCATGAATTACTTGTGCCAAAATAATCATGTTAATGCTAAGGATATGCTATTGCTAAAATCTGATGTAAAGGAGTGGGATTCATTACCTGATACATCATACAAACTTACAAACAATACCGACAAATATAAGATGAGGCGGGTGGATGTAGATGAGACTTTGACCAAACACATATTTATGATTTTCAACAAATTCCGGTGCCTTTCATCTGTCAATTTCTGCTGGTTTAGAGATGATGTTGTGAATGAAGACATTTTCGGGCCTTCAATGTTTAATATTTCCATAGCTCTTTGTAGAATCCTGAGATAAATTCATTTTTACTTTCCTTGGTCTTGTGCAGGTGAAGAGGAAAAAAAAATAGAGAATCCATTACGTTCCAAATATCGTTTAAAAGTACGCATTAGCATCATATCTTTTTTTACAGATAAAACAATATCATTTTCTTGCAATTAGTTTTTTCATATACTGATTAATCATATCTCATGTCTTTGTGACTACGGAATATGTAGTGAGCATCTATAATTCGTTGAAAGTCCTGCATCGAGTGCAAATTCACGAAGAACTTGTTATTGTAGCGAAACTGTTATTCAGTTCTTATCTCGGAAAAAAAATAACCGTGATCGAAAGTTTATACGTTGTCGACTGCAACATGTAAGAATTATGTATTTTTTTGAGAATTTTGTTGAGTTTGTGTTATTAGGTCTAATATTATGTTAGATATATCTCATTGTTCTATTAATGTCTTCAGCATATCTAATATTATGATTTAACAAATTAAATACAAGTACATAAAGCCTTCATCTTACTAACAATTTATGTTTATAACTTCAACTATGATAATTGTTATTTTGTTTGCAGCCACAGGGTTGTGGCTTTTGGGAATGGGTTGATGAAGACTATTGTAAACATTGCAGTAAGACCATTTCTGCTTTGATGACAACGATTAAAGATACACGAAGGCGTGTGGAGGAGTTGGAAAATAATAAGATCATAATGAATACAACCATTGAGAATATCAGGTTGAACAAAAGTTCTCTTAGAGCTTCTCTTCATGAGACCATGCAACGCGATGTGAAGCTAATTAGTTACGTTTATGCGTTGAATAAAAAATATAAAAAGCTTTCATTTGTGTTAGTTGTTGGTGTCATTATTATCCTGCTCGCCGTGTTTGCACAACCAAACTCAATTACTCACTATCAATTCCAATTAGGTCCTTGAGTATGGACCATTTTGTATTTGTTTATCTTTTTTTTTGTGATATTTTTGCTTAATTTGTTGATTTGATGGTATTAGGCTTATTACATTTTGTAAAAACTTCATAACTTATTCCCATGTAAATATAGGTCGACATGTTACCTTTAATTATTTTTTGCTTATGAATGTTTGATTTTTCAGAAAGATAGATGATGTAAATGTAAATATTTGTGAAGATTGCATACGGAATAGGATAAAGTTATGGTTGCCTGCAAAACTTTGTTGTTTTGTTTAGGATACAATACTTCCCATAATATCCGTATGTAATTTGTTGTTCATTGAAAATAGGCTGATGTAACAATACATTCCACCTGTAAAGACATATCCATACAAATTGTATACATCATGGGGCCCCCCACTCTTGAAGCATCATATCACCATGCATGTTCTCTCTCAACAAATATGTGTATTGATAAAATTACACACTTTTCAGAAGCAACAGGGGAACCAACAGCTGTATCCTTTATTGTACGAAAGACAAAGATTTACACACATTTTTTTACATTGAATCAAACTAGATTGTGACCCCACATTATTCAAAATAATGTACACCCAGAATTCCTGTATAATGAGTGAATTCTCAGGCTATGCATTTCACCTCAGATAAACTGCAACACAAATACAAAGAAACAATCAACAAATTGCTTCACTTCTCGTTCTTTGGACTATCCAGCCTTATGGCGCTGAGTGGTGTTCCTAAACAAGCAACATATTAAGATAAAGTTTTCTTTAACTCCATATGGATACGGGAGATTGATCGTCAATTTATTTTACGTCTCCTTGAACAACTCCAATCTGGTGCTTGGGTTGTTGGGGAAAAAAATGAGCGTGTTGTTTCCTTTGCCATGTGTGATCTGAACCGCTACTTTGGCTCACAGTTCAACTTCAACTTTTGCATGGAACAAACTCGAAAGTTACAAAAGTTACACAAACATTACAAGGTGTTCAAATGTCTAATTGATATGCTAATGGTTGCCTATAACCCTACCACAAATGAGGTTCGGTGCTCAGACTCAATTTGGACATCTTTATGTGAAGTAAGTTTTCCAAGTTTGTAAGTACAATTTTAAGCAAATTTGTCTAAATTAAAAAATTCTATACAATTTTCTTAAATTTTTATGTCTTTTATTTTATTTCATAACAAGAAAAGCTTGTTGCTGCATATTATAAAGAGGGAGAATACGCATTTCATTATCTTAAATCCTTATTTGATGAAGAGAACGCAAAAAGTGTCAGCGATGAGCTTTTAGTTATTCAAATTTCAAGTGATACTGAGGAAGTGATGGGTAATGATTCATCCATCATAGAGATAAGCAATCCGAATCGTCCGAACCTTTCGAGCATCTACGAGAGTGAGGACAGCTCGTTGGACACTAATAATGCATTTTGGAAGGAGCATGCGTGGTTGGGTAATGATAGCCAAAGTACCAAGTCATTGTACAGAAATGATCAAACATCATTAACATCGACGAACTCTCCAATTCAAGCTTCTGACAAGAAAGGAAAGAAATCCATGGCTTCTAGTAGCCGTTATCGGCATGGTGTGGAAGGTCGTAGCTCTACTGCATCATGGTCACCTTTGAAAAAGAAATGACTCAGTCTAAGAGCATCGTTGCACGTCGTAACTGTAGTCTATGCATGGTTTGTTAGCATATGCTTCCCATTATTTAGTACGTACTTTATGCTTTCTATATTAAGTTGAGTGTTTATTTGGTTTGTAATATATTTTGGAGTATCTATGTGTGTATTTCAACTGAGTTTAGTGCCCGGTACAAATAATGTTGGACTAGAACATTGGTGTGTTAATAATCCCCGTTTGTTATGCTTCTACCTTCATTTTGCAATCTTGTCATTTCCATTATTTGAATGGAGTTTTCTTGAAATACATTGGTAAAAATAAAATACCAAAATGAAAATTGAACTTGACGGATGAAACAAGAAAGTGGAAACAAAACCAGCCAACGAGCAAAAGGGGAATATGAAAGCAATATATTATTACAAACGAAATTTATCTTTCCCAAATACGGAGTTTTGCAATTACACATGATTTCTCCTACATGCCTCTCTAAGGTGGTCGGTAAGGGGGGTTGGATGGGTTGAATGGTTGATATACCGGGTATTCACGCTCTTTAAAATGACCTTGCTATACAAGCCACTCGTATTGTTGTCTCTGCATGTCAAGCGCATAAATGTCAAGCGCAATTTGAGAGTTATACGCTTGACGATGCATATACTCTTCAAGGTTGTTGACACATGTATCCATCACATTTCTCCACTCGGTCCAATCGTTCCACCCCCCTTGAAACTGATGTGAAGGTTGGGTCTGTTGTGAACTTCCGACCTCAAAATTTGGGAGATTTTCCCTTGCTCTTCTATGTGCGTAAGCATGTAGTTCTGCTTTTTCCATCATCTCATCCACGTTTTGCTCTTCCTCCTCCACCTCCATAGGCTGTGTTTGAGTATCTGAGGATCTTCTCCTCCTTTTCCTTCTTTTGTCTTCATTCTTCAATTCTCTTTCACTATCCTCGATCACTTGAATATGGATTGAGCCGTTCAGTAGAATATTTGGAACTTTTCCCCCAGCGACATTTGTGAGGCGTGAGTTAGGCAAAGCAAGCCTCTTCTTATCAGATAAGATGAGATACAATTTTCTTGTGCCTGGATGGAACTGACACATCTTCATGTCGCAAACAACCTTAAGATTAAGGTTGTCTCACCGGGAGTTTCTTCCAAACCTTCGAAGTTGATCCCAAAATATCGAGCAATCAGAGTTATCAACCCTCCGATATGATTTGCTATTTGTTGTTTCGTTCTAACAAATTGCCTTAAAAGCATCAGTGCTACATTGAACTTTTTTCCATTCATCAAGCACCATAAGATAAACAACTCATCCAAGGTAACTACCCCAGGCTCAGGTTTGGACAAAATTGTATTTGAGATGGACCGTTGGAAATAGCGAAGGACCGGGCTTCTTATGCTGGACGCTTTCGATCGGCTAGGGTTGTACACGGCTGGCTTATCTAGAGATGCCTTTGTTATCTCCTTCCAAAAGATTATTGGGTTGAATCTGAGAAAGTGTTCCTTGGCATCGGGAAGATTTGAGAATTTATTCTTGGGAAAGCCATAAATTTCATTTATGGTTTCGGACTCAAGCAGTTAGAACTCATTTCCCAAGAAGAATGTCATTGATTCTGGAATCGTATCCTTGTAGCCCACATCAACGGTTGAGAAAAAATCCAAGACCAACGGCTCATATGTCTTCTCTTTTAAGGTGATGAATTTAGACCACCCTATATTTCTGCACTTCTTCTTCAGATCCTTGTAAATTCCCATCTCTTTCATGCACTCTTCATCTGCAAAATGAGTCGATCGTCTTTTCTTCCTGTACACCTCAAACCATCTCTCACTACTTGTCTCCCAATGTCGAAATTGTATGCCGTATGCATCAGGCATAGTTGAAAGAATTCTCTTGTATTCTTGTTGTTGTTCATCGACGGAGTATTGATCCCAATTAAAATTAGTATTGACAACCTCCATTGAGTGGATCACAGTTCTTGTTCTTTGTTCCTCTTCAAATCTACGTCTGTCTTCCAGTTCTCTTTCCATATCATTAACAGTGACACCTCGAGCACCAAAGGGCTACAAAAACATTGTCTCAATCGTTCCTAAAATAAATTAAGTTAGTGTAGTCAACTCATATAAATAAATGAGTTGAAACCTCAATACTTTTCAATATAAAACCTTTCTATTATTTTGTAGCATTGCAACATAAGTTCCAATTCATCAATCTAAAATACAAAATAACTAAACATTACACATTTCCTCAATTTCGTTCTTACATGTAGCAATGGTATTCGTCAAAATGAACAGAGTATGTAAACATTGTAGTTCATGAGATATTAACCACACATCATCTTAATCAAGACAAAGCATGCCAAAATCCCAATTATACCATGCACACCAACTGTTCGATAAAAGACTCCAATGAAATTTTGCAAGAAAACATAACATGGTTCATGGCATGACACTACAACTTCACAACTCATCAAGATCTTTAATGAACAAGAGGAATGATTTAGAAAAACATATATGAATAGAGATTTTGCGTTACTGCTACAACCTTCAAAAAAAAAAAAAACAAGTATTATGAAAATTTGGAAATATTTGGTGCTGGTGATGATATCTTGATTGCTTATGTAAAAACGGCCATAAAAGATGATGAGAGTAGGGTTTTTGGAATTAGAAGTATGAGGAGATAAGAGAGATAAAACGTTTGTATAAAAATTTGGAGCCTCACTCGGCCGGTGCACTCGGCCGAACCCCTAACTCGGGCGGTCGAGTCAAGAATTTTTTTTGGAATGGTGTTACAAGATATCAACTCGGCCGTCCCACTCGGTCGGACGCAACACTCAGGAGGCCGAGTGGAGAAAAGTTTCTAGAATCGTGTGCATTTTTGTTAACTCGATCGTCCCACTCGGTCGGGCGCATAACTCGTTCGTCCGAGTTGAAAAAAGTATCTGGAGTCGTGTGATACCCCAAGCTTCTCACCACTCACTGGTCAATATAATTCATGCATTGCATTCATTTTATAATTTTATTTGCTATTTAAATTGCATTTTATTGGTATCGTAGCTCGTATTTAATTATGTTTGGGATATTGCTATTAAATTTTGTAGGGTTTATATTATAGGTGGGAACCCTTTAGGCTGAAAGAGATAACGTGTTAAGTTCTAATAAAATATGATCACACGTGGTGAGATAATAATAATAATAATAATAATAATAATAATAATAATAATAATATTCATTATGCTGATGGTGTATATATATATATGTAATTAGTGTAGATAATAATTATAATAAAATAATACTAATCCTAATTAGTGGTAGGTTTATATATATATAATTATGTGTGTGTGCGTGTGTTATTATATATATATATAATTAAGTGTGTGTTGTGTGTGCACATATATATATATATATATTATAAGTAAGGCGGTTATCTGATGAAGAAAAAAAAAAAAAAAAAAAAAGGGAAAGGGTCTTCATTTTGTTGGAGGGTACGGGAGGACGGGCAGAGTGAGCAAAAGAAGAGAAAAAAAAAAAGAAAAGAGAAGAAGAGGAGAGGTTCAGCGAGAGAGAGAGAGAGAGAGAGAGAGAGAGAGAGAGAGAGAGAGAGAGAGAGAGAGAGAGAGAGAGAGAGAGAGAGAGAGAGAGAGAGAGAGAGAGAGAGAGAGAGAAGAAGAGAGAAGAGAAATTTGGGAACGCAAGCCTTCGGTTTCGAAAAAATTACTAGCTTGACCATACGTGTGGAAGTCTCGGATATATATTATCGGGAAAGAGGTAAGTAGAAATCCATTTGCACCTACAATGTATAGACCTAGTATTTGTTTGTGTTATTTATTGAATATTTGTGACTTGTGCCTTTTGATATTGATAGATATAAATATTATCCTATGGAATATTTTTGATTTGTGCCTTTTGATATTGTTAGATATAAATATTAACTTATGGAATATGTGTGACTTGTACCTTTTGATATTGAGAAATATGAATATTGTCTTATGGAATATTTGTGATTTGTGCCTCTTGATATTGATGGATATGAATTACATGATGTGAATGATTGATTCGATACTGTATAAATATAATATGCACGAACACGGGCATGTGCATTGCAAAAGTTGTACATAGTCTGTTTTGGCAGGATTGCTTGATTTGGTATTGTATAAACATAATATTCACGAGCATTGGCATGTGTACGCAAGGGTCGTATATTGCCTGCTTTGCATTTATTGTGTGATGAAAAGAAACGAAAGATGTTATGTTGACCACTACTAGTGTACCGAGGACGGTGGCATGTGAGACATGGATAGACTTGATTTGTCAATCCGGTGGCAGGTGAGACATGGATAGGCTTTATGATATATTGAGTCGGTGGCATGTGAGACATGGATATACTCGATTTATCGGGCCGGTGGCATGTGAGACATGGATAGACTCTATGATTATAATTATTTATGGAGCTAGCTCTTTCCGGTGCACAGTAGGTGGGTCATGGGCCCTATAAAGCTAAAATATCTATAACAATGGTTAGGGTTTCAGTAGTATGCATTTCACATCTCTTATAATGTTTCTGCAAGCATTTAATTTATCGTACATGTATGATTTTTGCTTACTGGGCTGTAGCTCATCTAGTTTGTGCATTGTAGGTGAGCATATTGATGATGTGTAAGCTTACGGCTTCCCGGGCATGCGGTTCGTACTTCAACAAGTTTTGGGATCGGTGTACATGGATGACGACCTTTGGGGCTAAACCGTGGGCGTACTATGCTTTTGGGTCCTATTTTGTTATGCTGTTTGGGCTTGAATATTAATACTTGATTTTGGACATGTAAATATTGGTGTGGTTAGGATGGATACGTTTGTATCTATTGTGGATTTTTCTTGAGTGTGAAAGAGCTGTGGTTTCGGGGATAAATTATATATTGTAAATATGTTACAGGTTAAAAAAAAATATACAGGGTTAACCATGTTAAAAGTAAACTATATTGTGGGTTATAAGGGTGGGGGTGTCACAAGTCGTGTTCAAATTTATGAACTCGGCCGTTACACTCGGTTGGGCCCATTACTCGGGTGGCCAAGTCGATAAAATTTTCTGGAATCGTATTCAAAGTGATCCACTTGTTCGGTCCACTCAATTTGACCTCTAATTCGATTTGCCTAGTGATAAAAAGTTTCTGGAGTTTTGTTCTTAGTTATCCACTCGATCGTTGCACTTGGGTAGCCGAGTGAAAAAAAAATTCTGGACATTGCATACAACTTATCCACTCGGTCGTGTCACTCGGTTGGAACGTCACTCGATTGCTCGAGTAAAACACACAGCCTCATGGGAATTTATTTGAATTTTGTTTATTTTGCCTCAGTTACCCTTCATCCATTCTAAAATCCACAAACCCTACCTGCGCCACACTTACCTTCACTTCTCGCGAGAGATTCCCACCCTTCTTCCAAACCTCTTATGCCCGTATATTACACTTTACTGAGTCTGCTCTGCCACCCAGTCCTGCACGGACCATCGTCCCTCCTCGCGAAGATGCCGCTCCTCAACCCTTTCTTAACCGCACCCAACTACCGCGCCGTGCCACCATCAATTTTCACCGAAGTGTATCCGTGCGCCGCTGTATATCATGTAAGTGTTCTTTCCCCGTCTGTTGGTATCGAAATTCTTCTGGCATTTTTCGAACAGTTCCAATTCTTCTTTGATTTGTGGCATTGGTTTTGTAGAGTATCGAACCAATAGCTATCCTATTCATGTGTAATTTTATTTTGTTTGTATTTTGTTTCATGTTTTCTAATGAAGCTACGCAAACATCTGGAATGAGACAACAATGAAGGATTCCTCCATTTATGTGTTTTGTAAATAAGGTGATTTACTTTCTCTCCAAATTTGCAATGTCTGTATTATCTCGGTCTTATGTTGTTGGCAGGCAAACCTTTTATATATTTTGAAAATGTGTGTCCTTAGTTAAATTAGCCCTTTCGAGTTGTTTGTTCGGTCTAGAGTTATCTTGTGTTAATCTAGGGCGTCTTTACATGATTACAAACTGCTACCTTGTGATTACCTTCCCATATTGATTAGCTCTGCCCCTGCCATGTATTGATTTTGTGTAATAAAAGGTTCCAACTTACTTTTGGTTCTGTGAATTTGTTTATGCGTTATGAACTTGAAACATGTCCTTTAAGATAAATTTCAGTAATAGATCTCTCTGCCTCTGCCATGAATTTACTGTTAATTAATTTTTAGGCTTGGAACTTAGTTGTTTTTGCTGTTTGAAGTGATGAAAAAAACTCTTAAACCAATGTGTTGTGTTGTGAGTTTACGATACCTAAATAACTTGTTCAATTTATCTGATTTGTTTATGAAAGATTTGACATAAATAATGTACTATTTACTTGAAACAGGTATAATGGACTTCGAAGGATATTTCAACTGTATGAAACTATGTTGGGATAAGTTTATCTATCATCCCAAAGACTTGGTAAGACATTAAATACGTTCCTTATATGAGCACCTAAAAATGTATATTCTGATAACATCCCTCCTATATTTATTTTTTCCGATGATTGCAGAGACTACCCCCAAAATTTACCACCGAAGTTGGTGGAAGGCTTCCTCCGTCGGTTGCCCTTAACAATGAGTTGGGCCAGCAGTGGGTTGTATCTACTAGAGTAGATTATGATGGGGCCATACTTCTAATGGAAGGGTGGCCACAATTTCGTGACGATAACGATGTTAAGCATCAGGACATATGTCTATTCTCGTACGATGGTGCTTATAACTTCTACGTTCGTGTCTTCATGAAGAATGTATGTCAGAAATTTCCACCCACGTTACAAGGTTACCACCCTTTATCAGTACTTTATTAAGCTTGAAATTCACCATTTTTCTGATAAGTGTACACTCCTGTAGGTGCTGCGCAACAACCTCCAATTTGGAAGAGATTTTTTAAGGTGTTTTGCCTAAATCTCTTAAACCAAACTCCTGTACGAATGGTACAGTATTCGATTTCATAGTTTTCCACCTTTGTGTATCTTCGTTTTGGTTCCTACACATTATACCTAAATGTTCACCTGTATATTATTTGTGCAGGAATTACCCCCAAATGCCATGCCCAACTTCACTAATACACGACCGACTAATGCAGCACTGGTGACTAGGTATGGTGCGCGGTGGGTAGTAGGCGTGGAATATCCTTCTCCCTCAAGTGTTGTGTTGACAACCGGGCTGGACATATTTCTTATTCAGAACCGAATCTGCCTGGGAGAATCCATCTTCTTCCATGTCATCAATGAAGCAACTATTAATGTTGTTTTTTTTTGGAAATGAGCTGCTATGAGAAGTGGGATATTTTGCATGGGGAAAGCTACAACAATGCGATGGAGCTTTCAGACGGCGCTATAAGTGAGGGTGAATCGATGACTTCAGTGAAGGTTGAGTGTGAGGATGAAGCTTCCAACGATGAGCCATCGGAAGGCTGATGAATTTGTTTTGTTTCTTATCTGAAAAACCGAATGACTTGTTTTGATTTGATCTGTTTGATGAATACTATCTTTTGGCTATTTTAAGTAACCCAATATTCCTGAACTTTACCATATGGTTGTCTATATATTACATGTATATTATCCATTTGTTGGGGAATATTAGTTATGAATTCCTGTTACACTGCATGTGTATGTGATGGATTGGTATGAAGTTGGTGGTATGGAAAAGTTTTCTTGGTAATAATTTTTAATGTCACATTCCGGAATTCTCACTGTTTAGGTACTATATTGAATCACTTTGTTTTACAGTTTGTTGTAGAACCGATGTCAATTACTTTTAGGGAAATTTTTGTTATTCTGTTACTTGTTGTCAATGTCAACAATTTCTTCTGGTGGATGTATTGCACCCCAACTTCATGATCCACCGTATGGGTTCACATCCACCGTTTGTTCAAACTATAGGTGTAGTACTATAAATAAAAAATGATATATTGGGTGTTAGCACAAATTTTGTAAAAGACTCTAAGATGTGCACAAACATTTATGAGCATTTAATTCGTGAACCACAATTTATACCAATTGTACTTGTTAAAGATATGAGCAATACACATTGAAATCCAGATTTGGTAGGACACCAACTAAACTAACATAAACCAAATATTACATCTGGACATACATGTTGTTTAAATTAACAAGCCGCATGGAAAAATAACACAAGTCCTACAAGTTATAAGAATTCTTCCAAAATACAGATAAACATACTACTAACAATGCTTATAGACGGCCCGACCACATCATTAATACCATCTGAGCTTTGTCAGCATGAGGGAGGCTGAAGAAAAGTTCAAGATCTTTATTGTTGTTCACTAAAATCTTAGCAATATCAATTTGTTGGTCAGGATCCAATACATCCAGCTTACCCAAAGCTTCATGGACAGCTTCTCGTTTCTTAGACATTTTGAACTCATAGCCTATATGTTGGGCTATTTCACCTAGTCTTTCATCAGTGCGATCACTGAACCTACTCATCAAATTCACCATCTCCTCACCCATCATGTCAGTTGCCTTTCTTTTGCGACTCTTTCCTTTATTTCCAGTGGAGTTGTCCGATGGTGGCACTGGAGAGTTAATCTTATTGTCGGTAGACAGGTCCACATTCAATTGATTGGCAGTAGAATTATCTTCATCCACCTCCAATTGTGTTTGATCAGCAGCATTGCAATTCTCGGCATAAGTGCCGGTTACTCTATCTGTCCCAAATATCTCACACCACTCAGGGTAGAGCTTGTATGATTTGTATCGTATTTTCTTACCCCATGTGTCCGTCTACACATTTATACAAGTATGGGTGTTTAATGAAACGATTTTAGATACTGTATTCATAGTTATTTAAATAAAATCCACAAGTGTAATGTGTGTTGTGAGACAAGATAATATTCTAACCTTACAATACTCGTTCCAAACAGATTCACTTTCAACTATTATCATACCAGACTCAGCACTTCAAGCCAGTCCACATCGGCTCAACATACACTGCAGACTCCCATGGTTTTTCTTCCAAACATGTATTTTTGAACTTATGTGTGGTTCAGTATGAATATTAGCATCTAGAAGCATCCTGCGCATGACCCTCTCGAGAGCTCCTAGATAACCACTATGAAAACTGTTTTCACATTTCCACCCTTCTTCAATTATTTCTTTGAGTGCCTGAATTAATAATTCTTCCTCTCTAGGTGACCAGACTCGACGACGGTCCCTGCTGTCTCGTGAGACTCCACTATCTCCTCGACTATTGCTATAAGGATCCATGAAGCCTACACATAATCAATGTGCATAAAATATGGACCTATTCAGAAAACAAAAAATTTCTGACACATACTAACAATCATGTGAAGTGAAAAACAACAATACCAACAAAACGAAACAATTACCAACAAAAAATAATCAATTAGTTTGTGGCTTTAAAATTACCAACAAAACGACGTAAATGCCCCAAGATAAAATTAATATCATAAACGTAGTTCACAATTAAAACATAAGGAAAAAAGTCATACACCGTCATAACAAGTCACATTTGCACATAACAAACCACACTAATATTCAGTGCATTGTCTTCTGTCATTGTAGATAGAAGTTGCTAATTCATCTCTCCAATTCGACCACTCTTCTGTACATTCAATCTCATCAATGTAGTTATCAGCATCATCATTCACGACAATACTAGGTAGATCGGCTTCTAACAGGTCTAATGCCATAGATGTTCTTATGAAATTATGTATTAGGCAACACGCTAAAATAATACGATTCTGCACTTTTATGGATAAAAGATCGGACTACAGAGAATGACCCATCTTTTTTTTAGCAATCCAAATGATCTTTCAATCACGTTTCGGGCCTTTGAATGCTTCATATTGAAATACTCATTCCTATTTCGTGGGGCTGATGTTCTCACCCCCCACTCATCCAGATGGTACCTAACTCCTCGATATAGAGTAAGGAAACCTCCACCGTTTATGTATCCACAATCGCACAGATAATAGTTACTTTCAAAAAACAAACATGGATCGAATTAGAATCAAAACCATATGTAATAAACATAATAAAATTATGTGCATGTGATGTTAAATACTACCTCTAGGAACGCGAAGTCCGTTGTTTCTAGTTATTGCATCTCTCAACAACCGTGAATCCGCTGCACTTCCTTCCCAACCAGCCAACACATATATGAACTTCATGTTAAAGTCACAAACAGCCAATACATTCACCGATACATTCCCTTTTCTATTTCAGCAACGAGGCCTATCAGATTTAGGCATAGTGACATTAATATATGTTCCATCTAGTGCACCTAAACAACCCTGAAACAAGGAATCTTTCAATGAAGATGAATCTTCTAAGATAAAGTACATCAACTATACAACTTTGGGTATTAATATTACCTTGCAACACTTCCATCGATTATTTGTATTGGCTTCATCGATTGGCTCCGGGGTTACTAGCAGTAATGAGTGTAGTCTAATTACAACATTTAACACTTTGTGGAAGTGAGTGCTAACAGTTTGCCCAGATCTTTTATAGTTAGATTTCAAGACACGATTTTTTGTGTGATGTCCAATTATAGAAAAAACATGGCAACATGCTCTGCTATGCTACTGTTTTGACTTGTTCGTAGACCACCCGACACTTGCAAAAGATGGCACAATTGAAAAAACGCTGCCCTATTCATCCTCAAATGGTTTATGCAGTCGTCATCAGAAATTCCAATAACAATACGCAAATATTTAATTTGCTTAGGAATTCTACTAATCAAACTATATCGTTCACGAATACATGCACGTACTTCACTTGAAATAGCAGGACTTCTATGCATTAAAAAGATATTGATGAAGCTGATGTAACCAAAACACGCATTCATTAACTTAGTTAAGAAAATAAAAATTTCTTCATCTCTCAAACCTTCACTATTGAGGGCAACATCCATCCTACGAAAAAAATAAACCATTGACAAACAGCTATATCATAATTTTAGAAAAAGCAAATCTAAAGAGTTATTCCAAAACAACAAAGAATCGACATCAACAAATCCGAAACTAAAATATAATTCCTCAAAAAATGTAAACCATTAACACCATTACTTACCACAATAATAACTACAAAATCACTACTTAGAAGGCTAACCTCACGAAAAACACGAAGAAATGCTTTCGGATGCCGATGGTGCGTAACAAAGGCTCAGTGATGGGAGGGGAGTCGGGAGCAGCGGCTGGGAGATAAAGTGAAAATGGTAGGGTGCAGGTTTGGGGGAGAAGGGTTTTGAAGTTGGTATCATATATTAAGGGAAAATTTGTAATTTTTTCCGTATCCGAGCTAATCCAACAAAGTAAACAGTGGATAGTATGATTTTGTCTTTCCCTATTCTAATGTTATCCAGCGAAGTAAATGGAGGATATAAATTTCGTAATTATCCCTATCCCACAATCCCACTTTCTGTCCAATCCTGTCCAATTCTGTCAAATCCTGACTTCAAAAGTAATCCTAACATGTAACAAATCAAAATAGTAATTCCAAAAAGCATAGCCGAGCAAGTTCTAGAATGAACAATTAAGTGTGATAATCTCACATGAAAGAAAAGAGCATCATGTATATAAGCGGTGCTCAAAGGCTCAAATCTCACGTCAATAACAGGGTTGTGTATCAAATCACGCATGTTTGGTAACTCAACCGCAGGCTTAAAGAGACAACTTTATAAAGCTACATCAGTCAATCACACTTGCCACATGGATTCAATTCGAACTTAGGAAGTAAATATCATATTCTCATAATTTTCATCATTGCAAGCTTCCCCTAACTACCACATGCATGCATTGAATTCCTCCCCACACCAACATCAATAACATGCTACAAAATCATGAAAGATAAAAAATAATAAGAAGCATAAAGAATAGTGTGGGAAATGAGTCATCGTTCATCGGGACGATAAGGAGGGTCGACGTGAAGTCATTCAGCGTGCGAGGGTGACTATCTCCTGCTCCAGCTACCTAAAAGAGAAAAAATGAAAAAGAAAATAAAAATTTCACAAACATATATGTGTGTGTATATATATATATGCATGGGTTGTCTCCCATGTAGCGCCGTTGTTTAATGTCGGTTGCTCGACTCAAAGCTTCCCTTTTCAATGAACACTCCAAGTAGGTTTTGGTATTGGTCTCAAAGATGGCACATCTGCTGCTACATTCAAGGTCCATCCATTCATCTCTATCTTTTTCACCATTTTAGACTTTGAAAACTCGATGAAAGAAACTCCATATGAGACTTTTTTCTGAAAATATAGTGGCACCCATTTGATCTCATCATGTAAGTGTATACATATTCCATCTATTTTGAACACTTCTTTAATCTTATTCTCTTTATCCTCATTTATACCCCTGTGGATTTTAGATGGAAAAGGCAATGGGTTAATTTTAATAGGAGAAGAAATAGGTTGATTTAACTTATTCCCGTGGGTGGACAGTTCCACACTGGGTGACCCAGTGTCCAGTTGTACGGCAGGTTCCACACTGGTAGACCCAGTGTCAGTTTCTTTAGCATCAACTTGTCTTTCACAACAAACCCAGACTTGTTAAGCTCTCCAAGTTGCTTCCCACTCCTTAGGGTAACATCACTTATATTCCTTGGATTTATCTCGGGTTGGGAAGGCAATTTCTCACTATTCTGATTCTCCAAGCGACTCACGGTGGTAGCCAAAAGGCTCATTTGTGTCTCAAGATTTTTTTATGCTAGATTGGGTTTCTTGTTGGAATTATTGCATTTTTTTTTGAAGTTGCATCGTGTTGGAAGCTAAAATTTTCATGATTTCCTCCAAGGTTGCACTCGCACTTTGCTCCGGTTTTTTTTTTTTGTAAGTATTGGCCTCTCGGCTATGTCGGTGGATGGGTTTGTTATGTTAGTAGTCCTTTGTGTGAATTTCCCAATCGAAAATTAGAATGATCTCTCCACCCAGGGTTGTAGGTATTCGATTGAGGATCGTATCTCCTCCCTTGGAAATTCTTGGTACCAACAGCATTGGCATGTGCATCTGTCTCCTCAAGAAGAATCCTACAGTCGTCGGTGGTATGATAGGTGGTCTCACAGATTTTGTACGATTTAACTTGTTCACTAGGTCCTGCATCAATCTTTCTAACAAAAGAGGTGAGCTCATTTGATTGATATTGAATTGATGCATCATTTACCTCTTTTACCATCTTATATGACAAATCACGGCTGCCAAACTGCTGTGAGTTTGCCGCCATGTTCCAAATCAGCTCTTTTGCTACCGCCAGGGTCTTGTCTACAAGTGTTTCTCCACTGGCCACATCTATTATATTTCAGTCCATCAGACTCAATCCCTCATAAAAGTACTGGATCAGAAAGTGTTCACTAATCTGATGGTTTGGGAAACTTGGGCAACTTGCAACAAGTCTTTAGAATCACTCCCAATATGCATGAAGTGTCTCTCCATCAATTTGTATTATACCAAAAATCTATTTCCGTATATTGGCTACTCGAAAAGCTGGAAAATATACTTGTAAAAACAAACTCTCCATCTCAGCCCATGTGGTGATAGATCCTGGAAAATAATATAGTCAATCCTTCACGAAGTCCTTCAAGGAAAATGGAAATGCTTTCAACTTAATTTGCTCATCAGTCACTCCTATAGTTTTCATACTTGAACAAACCAAATGAAACTCCTTAAGGTGCATATATGGGTCTTCACCTGCATAACCATAAAAAAAGGTAATAAGTGTATAATATCATAATTAAACTCAAAAGTGGTATTTGCACTAAAATCGGGAAATATAATGCAAAAATATTGTTGGGCAATAGTAGAATTTGTGAGCTCCCTCAAAGTTTGTGTTGCTGCCATTATAATTTCAAAATGGACGTTCGCCTGACCTACACAAAATTCTCCAAATGAATGTTATGATACTACATAAACTACGGGGAAAAAAATTTGAAAGAAAAAAAGAAAAAGAATAGAAAAATTACGAAAACTTCACAGCTGGATATGACACTGGGTGACCCAGTATCAGTCCTGCTGCCAATATCTTTTTTTTTCAAAGCAACTAACTTAAATATTTACAGAAAAATATGAGTGAAAATAAATAAAATGAAGAAATTTGAATTACACGAGAGAGAAAGAAAAAACATAAAAATTGGCTAAAAAAATAATCTGTTACAGCTCACACTAGGTCACCCAATGTGAAATTTGCTGGCAGCTTAAATCCTCAACAAATAAAAACACACAAAAATCAACACAAATAAATTCACACCGTTCTCCAAAATTTTGACTGTGCTGTCGGGGCACGTCAAAATTAATTATATTATTTTACCTCACTTTCCTCTACTATTTTGTAGTAGTGGGAAGTAAGGGTCGATACCACAGAAAACAGTTGAATTATTTGTATATCTTTTTAATTTACTAATGCAAATAAGAGGGGAGATGTTGATGAATTTTGTCTACTAACTAATAAAATAAAATCTACTATAATAAATAAAAATCAAGCAAATAAACAGAAGGCAAACAGTAATAAAAAATCAATTTCGGTTCACGGTTCAATTTTCCCCCTTATTCCAAATTATATGATTAAATTGCAATCTGTAATTGTGGAATTCCTACCCCAAAGCCAACAACAAGCTCTGTTGATTCGCTTTATTCCTTAAGTGTAATTAATTAGAATAAACTCTCTAATTAACCTATCTAATCAAACAGTCCAAAAATACGCTCTTTAGATTTAATTCGTTAAACGCATTATCGATTATGATAATAGGGTAGGCAGGTTATCGAATTCACACGCTCGATTCAATTAATCCTGAAATATGTTGATTATAATAATAAAAATTATTAGTTGCTATAAATGGGTTCAACATCACAACAATTACAGTTTACAATTTAAACCCTAGCCCTAAATATATAAACTATCAATTAAGTTGATCAATTACAAGTAACAATATATATATTATAAATCAATTCAAACAACCAACATAATAAATTTGTACATAATAAATCAATACGGTGTCATGAAAATATAAATCACATAATATTAAAATATGATTCAAACATTCCCTAAACCGAAATGTAAAATGTAGTTACACATTGCGTGTCTGAGAATTGGAGTTATCAAAATGAAACATTAAATAAGTAGAAAATAGAGGATGCACAAGAATCAATTGCATTAAAAATACAATTTTATCAATTAAAAATATGCACAATTTCCTACTTATCACAAGCCAACATTTAACATCTCAAAACTAAATTTGACTACATGAGAGATCGAGGCGTTAAAAACCTAAAGTATGTTCCAAAGCCGATTATATTAATTTATTGGCTTGGATTGAACTTTTAAAATAAACTTCTATTATTTTTTTCATGTAAATTTATAGAAAGAATAAAAATTTGGACGAAAAAATTAATAATTTTTAACATAGTTAAAATATTAAACGACGAAAAGCCTTTAAAAGGGAAATCCTTGAGTTGTTTTGTTTTTTATTTGATTTACTTTAAATAAAAACAAAATTGAACCTAAAGTATTTTATTTTTAATATCTTAAAACTATAATGTTCTCTATTTTATTCCGCTTAAAAAATGACTCTCAAGTGCACGAGATAAATTATAGTAAAATATGGTGAGAACAAGTATCGTATCCACAGGGACTGTATATAGTAAATTCAACTAAGTATTCGTTTATGATAATATCCTTTCTCTAAAAAAATTAATTTGGAATTAGTTTGATAGCTTATGTATCTCTGATTGGAATGGAAAGATATGCCTGAATCACACCAAATCTAGAAGATATGCTCGAATCACACCAAATCGAAGATATGCCCGAATCACACTAAATCACGACATTTAAGATCATATCACGAGGATAAGCATGGTCTATGTGACTTGAGATGTAGTCTATACATCCTTAATTATCTGTTTTTTTGTCAAAACTTCAACAAACACGTGATGTAACAAATTATAACAAAATTATGATGAACTCGTCACTTAAGTACATACAATTGCTTAGAAACCTATATATAATAGCCCCGAATTGCCTATGTTTATCAACTCCCCAAACTTAACATATTGTTCGTCCTCGAACAATAATAACAAATCTTCATTTCAGAACGAAGGGGTGTTTTGACAATACACGATGCTTCAAACGCAAAAATCTTTATGATTATATCAAAATCAACCATATTGCAAATAAACAACTTCAGGCCATACAACAATTACTTATTTTACATCTTGAATCATTGATCCTCACCAGGTTTGTGTATCTCTCACACTCAAGTGTATATGGAAATATAAACGACACTCAAAGTTAAAATAAATGTAGAATTAACCATATGTTTGTCCATGATTTCATCTCGTCTTTACATGCAATAAGTGGATTAAGGATCCGAAATGACTTTAAATTTGGTTGTAATGTAGGCTTTTTGGTCAAGGTAAGGAATGTATGGCTAAGTGACTTAATCAACAATAGACTCATCGAATTTGTTGGTCTTTACAACCTTTCACATTCAACTCATTACCAACGAGCACAACTAAATTCTTGTCTAGCTTTATTTCTCCTTCATCAACTCTTTTTCAATGTTCAATCAACTCTGAATTTTATTCAGTGGGTTTATTAGCTATGGGGAGTCACTTTCGATTTTCAACAACTTTTGTTGTTTGAATTTTATTTTTTTTGAGGAAGTAACTCATTTCCCAATTCTTTTTTTTTTCTTCATATTTTTTATATTTTTTTCTAAGGAAGTGACTCGTCTCCCAATTCATAACCATTTTTCACAATCTTTCAATTCATACCTCCATATTTATCAAGGCCTTCTAACATGCAACATTCTTTTCTATTCGACAAGTCCACTCTATTTATATTACTTTCATGTATGAATAGTGTAACTTGGCTATCAAAGAACTGCTCAAGGCTCAAAGCGGCTTACTAGGATAATTTTGTGTAAATGGTCAAAATTGAAAGGATAACAGGGCTACCAAAGATAGCCTAAAATCACTCCTAAAATCCACATTATTCTGTTAAACTTGAGCAAATCATAGACAAGTTCTAGACATTCCAACATTTATCCAACTAAACACACTAGAAAGAATCAATTGGCTCAAAATCTCAAATGCTAATCACGATTCAAGATATTCAAGTCCTTCATTGCATGCACAAATATCATTTTTACACAATATGCTCAATTCACCAATAATCATGATCAAATTAATCATTAGCATCAGTCAATACCACAATCGTCATAAAATAGAGAAACAAATTGTTGTTTAGGCTTTATATTACATATTTTACACTACTAATTTAGAAAGAAAATACTAAAATTGAAAAGAAAAATAAAGAAAGAAAGAAAAGAAAAGTACCGTACTAGGGCCAATTACGCGGTTTATGGGGCACGTCCATCCACCCCCAAACTTATTCTTCAAGATAACTAAGTTTGATAAAATGGAAAAGAGGCCCATAAACACTACAAGAAAAATGTTAATAGACAACGCTATAATGACAACGGTTTTTAGTAATTTGTGTTGTCGTTTAATATTTTATAACACTTTTTCATAAAAGCGTTGTTTTTTTGCTTAAGTATATGCACAACGACAACGGTTTATCCCTTAAAGACAACACTTTTATTTGCCTGTTGTCTTTATGCATTTTTTCGTGCAACGGCAACACTTTTGTTACAACATTTATGTTTCATGTGTTGTCTATCAGCGTGAGAAGCGCTAAAAGACAACACTTTTGGACAACTCTTTTTGGTAGTGTTGCCTTTCACTTTTTATGTAATGAAAAGACAACAAATTTTACAACACTTTTGTAAACCGTGTTGTTTTTTAATAATTTTTTTATTTTATTAATTTATATAATTTATTAAATATTATACATTTAGTAATATTTTAATTTTAGTTAATTTTAGTATTTTATAACTTCAATTTCACCTCTTCACCGCAATCTCCTCCCTTTCAGCTCTCCTTCCTAGCGTACGCCAATACTCTGTTCTTCCAGTCCAAGTACAATGTTCAGGTGATCGTCGCCGACAATGAGTCGGAGGAGAAGCTGCTCGGCTAGTTCCGGAGAGAGGTCATGCGAGCCGGCGTCATCCAGGAGTGCAGGCGCCGCCGCTACTTCGAGAACAAACAGGAGGAGAAGAAGCGCAAAATGCTTGAAGCCGCGAACCATAATCGTCGCAGGTTGTGCTTCCCCCTTTCAATTTTAGCACAATTAATCGTGAGTACAAATTAAATGTCCAATTAGGATACCATTGAATGTCTGCCTCTCGAGTTTTGCAGAATATGCATTGAATTGTCTAGTGAATTTGATATTTTTCCCTCTTTCGAACTGTTGTAAATTATATTAGGCAGTTAGGGTTTTAGTATTCATACTTATGTTTCTGCATATATGAGATTTTAAATTCTATTGTGGTGCAATCTCATGTTCCTTTTATTTGTGCTGTGCATTTTACATATATAGAGATGAAGTCATAATTTAGATGTGGTTCTACTTAATAAATGAACAAAGAATCCAACACGATACTTAATATAATATATATAGCTATTTTTAATGTCGCTCTACTTATTTACCTAGTTGAGTTCATGAATAGTGAATCTAGAGCTTCCATCCTGCTGCAGTGCCGATTGAGTATTTTTTTCCGAGGAATCTTTGTGTTTTGATTTGAACAATTACTTTTATAACAATCAGGAAATAAATTCACTCACTCCTCATAGAAATCATTGCATCCACAAGAATCTGCTAGAATACATCCAATTCTAATATTATATTTAAGAAAATCAGAGTGCAATATAAACCTGTCAAGCAAGCATCCACTTAAAACCATTATCCAAACCAAAATAACAGATAAGTTCTACTCCACCAACAATAGTAGTATTCATTAACTAATTTCGCCACAGCTTTGGAAAGAACTTCCCTTTATGGCATGTCTGCACACATTCCATTATGGCTTGTTACAGTTGTTTCTCAACATCTTCAACTGGAAGGGTTGCATCTACTATCTACAACAAGACAAAATACAACAAATTAATCATGAGATGTGTTACTTTGATGTTTATCCTCTGCTATAGGCACTACAAAAAAATAGATCTTTTGTTTCAGATCATCATTGTAATTAACCGCGTCCACATAAAATTGATCTTTTGTTTAAGATAGTTGAAGAATTGAGGCATGAAATAGGTGATTTGGAGTTTGTAGTCCCAATTATTTGACAATGAGTATCCCAATTATTTTTTGTACATTTGTGTTTCATTTAATATTTTATACATATTATATGTCCTATAATTATTTATTAAGTTTTTTTTCACCACCTTTATGGATCATATGCTGACAGTCCGACTGCTTCTACAATGTTGGATGGATGGATGATGTACGGAAAGTGATTGACCATCTTCACTGCCAATACCCTGAGGCTCCTCTATATGC
Organism: Caryopteris x clandonensis; assembly: GCA_028749325.2. Classification (NCBI taxonomy): domain Eukaryota; kingdom Viridiplantae; phylum Streptophyta; class Magnoliopsida; order Lamiales; family Lamiaceae; genus Caryopteris; species Caryopteris x clandonensis. The sequence goes on from JAPYKT020000011.1 coordinate 5,284,030, forward strand.
TCTTGGCACTACCATTGGTGTTAATATTCTGGAACAGAGATTTGTCCCATATTTAGTACATTCTTCATAAGAATAAGCATGCACAGTATGAATTTTTTTGTTGTACTTAGTGTTTACTGGGGTTTTGTATATTGTAAAACTGCATTTGGATTTCTATTAGAAGAAGATTATCAAGGATTTATAAGACCACTACTCCTGTAGTGGGAGCTGTAGCAATTTGTTCCCCATGGGACCTTTTGGTTGGTGTTTATATCTTTTTGTCTTCCTGTATCTTCTTCACTTGGATACTGGAATTTTTTCAATTTCTTTAATCTTTTCCCTAGTTCTTCTATTCAATTTAATTTGGAGTATATTCATTCTATGTTTCTACATTTTGTCCGTCTTATTCCAAGTTGGACTCTCAATTTTTTTTCCAGACTAGTGACAGATTCATGAACCGCAGGCTTGTACAGAAGCTTTACAACAAAGCTCTGGCCATTGGCTTGAAGGACTATACCTAGTTGTATGTCTTACTGTGTAATTCCTCCTACATTTCCTTAGGTTAGCAGTCTTAACTTATTTAATATGAAATTCTTGCAGGCATGATGATCTACTTTCTCATCTTTCAAATTGGGAAGGCATTAAAAATGTATTTTTTCTGGTTTTATATATCAGTTAGACAAATTACTAAATATATTCCTTTTTTATTGTCATTCTCAAATTCCACTATTGGATTGTCAAAAAAAGATCCTGGAACATTTAACAATGACCCTCATATCCACAGTCACGTTCAATTCGGGACTTTGATGATTCTGCAACTCGTGTTCTCGGTAATTATGAGGTAATTATAATTCACAAATAAATTGTCCCCTTCTGTTTTGGCTAATGTTCTTTAACTGAATTATTTCCATATTTCTACCCAGACTGTGGATACATACTATAGGCGTTGTAGCAGTTCTAATTTTGTGGGAAGTGTAATGGTACCCCTTCTTTGCGTTAGTGCTTTAGATGATCCAATATGTACAAGTGAAGCAATTCCATGGGATGAATGCAGGTATTTATTCAGGGGTATCAACTTTTAATGAACGTTGGAAATGTATTTCTATTGATTTTGAGACTATAACAATGATTCATTTACCATGATAATCAATTGAAATATGGTTATTTTTCAGGCTAAATACTAATGTTGTCTTGGCTACTACACAACCTGGAGGGCATTTACCATTTTTTGAAGGATTAACTATAAAAAGTGTTTGGTAAGTTATAATCTGATGTCTGATAGTGTATAGTACTTGGAGATTAGAGTAGAGACATAGTGAGCTTTCTTTATTTGATCAACTACCTTCCTACATCTTCAAAGACTGACACTCTAATGGCGCTTAAACAAGAACCGCGACACTTTTGTTTTAAATGTAGAAACAGGCACACTCTTTGGTTTCCATTAGTATTTCTTTCCATACAGTCGTATATTCTGGTGCTATCAACATTGAAAATATATTGTAATGATCAGCTAAAAAGACTAAATGAATCTAGGTTCCCTCGGTTGACTTGAAGTAATTCTCTCTTGCAGGTGGGTAAGGGCTGTCGATGAATTTTCTGGTGTTCTGCAGTCCAACCCCTTGAGTCACTGGAAACAAAAGGTGAAGAAAAAGAAACACTTGCTGATTTATATTTACCTAATTTTGTTTTGCCTAACCTTAGATATTAAATTTGAAATCTTCTTAACCCTCTTGTCATTTAATTCAATTAGCTAAGTAGTACTTTCATGTTGTATTCAGATAAACCCTCATTAAACTCCACATACTCGCAAAATTCACATCATCATTCATATTTTACGGCTTTTCACTTGCAGGTATCAATCCCCTCACTTAACCCTCTAGAGTCAACCATCGATCAAGCCCCATATGTGCATGTTTTGGAAGAAGGTATGGTCAATGCAGATATGATTTCGCTTCGGCCAATTGTAATAATTTTTTGTCTATTTACAAATTTGGATATTTCAGAATTAGTAATCAGTTTACTTATAATTAATATCTTTTGTCTCACAGTTCGTACAAACGAAGTGGTACTCTATAATTGATATTGATGAAGTCCGTACGAAATGGGCAGAATGTGTTCAAGAACATATATATATGAGTAGTTAAAGGTATCACTTTACATGGATCATTTGTTGTTATTTAGTAGTTTACTTATAATTAATATATGATTTGTTTTATACATTTGACAAGTTGTGATGTGGTGGCAGCTATATGGAGTAGTAGATCATAATTTGCGATGACATTTATCTTTAATTAGTTTGTGACTTTTAGAAATGATTATTGTAACTGTTAATTGGATACTTTGTTTTCATTTTTTAAGATTATGTTGATATTTTTTGTGGATTAAGTACATTTTGTAGCGATGTTTATTAGTTTATAAATTTGGATATATGCGTTTTATTTTTAAAAGTTTGGATATATAATAATTATAATAAAAAAGATCCAAAATAAAAAAAAATTGTAAAAAAACAAACAAACAAACAACAGTTCTGAAAGACAACTGTAAAAAAATTGTTGTTGTAACATTTTTGCATAAATCTGTAAAAGACAACAGTTACGAACCGTTGTATTTTAAGTGTTGTCTTTATGGGCATAAATTGTAAAACACAACGGTTATAAACCGTTGTCTTTTATATAAAAAGACAACGGAAAAAATATGTTGTCTTTTAGCACCACCTTTAACAACGGTGGATTCAACAACACTCATAAGTTTTAAAAGACAACGGAAAAAATCCGTTGTCTATTAGCATTTTTGTTGTAGTGAAATCACAGATTTTCCCTCACTGAGGCGGTGGTGATGGTAGGTAGTGAGCTCTCAAAGTTGCATCATTTTCTTCCTATGTATGCAATATAGATAACATATGTGACAATGAATGTGGCATAGCACGGTCCGTTCTTCTCTCTCTCTCTCTCTCTTTTTCAGGTTGCCTCCTGGTAGCGCTTGATTTATCGTCTCTTGCTCGACATATTACAATTGTTTATGGTTCATCTAAATGGATAGTGAAAGTCTCAAGTTTGTGCTCCAACGAGAAGTATTTCTTGACGCGATGACCATTAACTCTTAAAATTTCACCACTATTTCCTATGAGTTCAATCGTTCCATTGCGTTCATTGACATCATGTACCTTGAGAGGGTCAGACCACCTTGATTTTAATATTCCAGGAAACAATCTTAATCTTGAATTGAAGAGAAGTACCAAATTCCTTTTTTTGTAAGTTTTTCTTGTTGAGTAACTTGTCGTGGAATCGCTTTGTTCTCTCCTTATATAGTCTTGAGTTTTCATAAACTTCGTCACAAAAATTATCTAATTGGTTCAAGAGCATTATACGAGTTTCTCCAGCCGCCACCAAATCCATATTCAGCTTCTTCACCGCCCAATATGATTTGTGTTCTAATTCAACAGGTAGGCAGCATGATTTCACAAACACAAGTTGATATGGACAGCAACCCAATAGCGTTTTGAATGTTGTCCGGTATGCCCATAGTGCATCATCTAGCTTAAACGCCCAATCCTTTCGAGTCACCCCACTTTTTTTTCTAGCATTTGTTTAATCTCCCGATTAGCCAATTCATCTTGCTAATTGGCTTGAGGATGAAACGCTGTTGTGACTCGATGTTTCACACTATACTTGGCTAGTAGATAATTCATCCATTTGTTGCAAAAATGCTTCCCTCCATCACTAATTATAGCTCTAAGTGTGCCAAATCTTGTAAAGATATTCTTCCTTAGAAAATTTAAGACTACTCTTGCATCATTTGTTTTGGTTGGTATGGCTTCGATCCAACGGGATACATAATCAATGGCAAGTAGTATATATACGTATCTCTTGGATGTAGGAAAGGAGCCCATGAAGTCGATCCCCCATACATCAAACAATTTTACTTCCACTATGCTTGTCAATGGCATCTCATTCCTTTTTTATATGTTCCCCATTCTTTTACATCTATCACACTGCAAAACAAATAATTGAAAGGTTTGATAAATTGAAGGCCAATAAAAATCAAATTGTAGAACCTTTGCAATTGTTCGATTTGCACCGAAATGCCCCCCACTTGGAGATGCATGGCATTGTTGAATTATATATTTTCACTCTTCTTGAGGGACACATCATCTTATCACCATGTCAGCACATCTCCGGAACAAGAATGGTTTATCCCAGTAGTAAACTTTTACATCATGTAGAAACTTTTTCTTTTAATGTGAGTTAAAATCTTTTGGAATAAAACCTCCCAATATAAAGTTTACCAAATCTGAGTACCACGGGATGTTAGATTCTAGTGCTAACAATTCTTCATCCAGAAAAACTTCTTTGATAGGTGCTTGATTTTTAAGTCGATTCTCGTCCGTTTCCAATCGTGAAAGGTGGTCTGCCACCATGTTTTCACAGCCTCGTCGGTCTCAAATTTCACAATCCAATTTTTGCAAAAGTAGAACCTATCGAATTAGTCTTGGTTTTGCATATTTCTTTTCAAAGACATACTGTATGGCTGCATGGTCAGTATATACAATAGTCTTAGTCCCTATTAAATATGATCAAAATTTATCAAAGGCAAACACTGCTTCTAGCATCTCTTTCTCCGTAGTGGTATAATTTCTTTGTGCTGCATTGATCATCTTGCTTGTGTAGTAAATAACTCTAAACATTTTGTCTCGATTTTGACCAAGAGCTATCCCAAAGCATAGTCACTTGCATCACACATCAATTCAAAGGGTTGTATCCAGTCTGGGATTACCAAGATTGGAGCCTCAATTAATACCTTCTTCAAAGACTCAAATCCCTGCAGACACAAATCATCAAACACAAAAGGGACGTCTCTTTCAAGTAATTTGCACATAGGTTGGGTTATTTTAGAAAATTTCGCAATAAATCTTTTATAAAACCCAGCATGTCCCAAAAAACTCATTAATGCTTTTTCATTAGAAGGTGGTGGTAATTTTTCAATCTCCACAACTTTAGCTCTATCCACTTCTAATCCTTCAGCAGAAATTTTACGCCCAAGTACAATACCATCTTTAACCATAAAATGACACTTTTCCCAATTTAAAACTAAATTAGTTTCTTCACATCTTTGTAACACACGTGTCAAATTATGCAAGCAATGATCAAACGATAACCCATATACAAAAAAATCATCCATAAAAACTTCCATAATATTTTCAATTAAATCATGAAATATGGCCATCATATATCTTTGAAAGGTAACAGACGCATTACATAAACCAAAAGGGCATTTTTCGAAATGCAAAAACACCATATGGGCAAGTAAATGCAGTTGTATGCTGATCTTCAGGTGTTATGGCTATTTGGTTATATCCCGAATATCCGTCCAGAAAACAATAATATGCATGACTAGCCTACCTATCCAACATTTGATCAATAAAAGGTAATGGAAAGTGATCTTTTCGAGTAGCTTCATTTAATTTTCTATAGCAATGCAAATTCTCCATCCATTAACTACTCGAGTTGCCACAACTTCATTAGTTTGTTCGTTTTTTACTATTGGCATCCCCCATTTTTTAGCAACAGATTATGTAGGACTTACCCATTCGCTATCAAAAGTAGGAAAAATAATTCCATTGTCTAGCTATTTTAGAAATTCTTTTTTTACAACCTCTAGCATCACATGATTTAATCTACGTTGATGTTGTACACATGGTTTATGAGGTTCTTCCATTAAAATTCTATGCATGCAAATAGATGGACCAATTCCCTTCAAATCAGCTAAAGACCAACCTATTGCCGTTTTATGTTGTTGAAGTACCTCAAGTAACTTACTCAACTTAGATTTTGACCAAGTAGATGACACAATTATCGGAAAATTTTCACCTTCACAAGGTATGCATAAGATAAGTGACTTGGCAGCTCTTTCAATGGTGTGGCTTTTTCTACGTCTTTTGGCTTATCCTCAAGTTTCTCATTTTCTTTGTTATTGCTTGATAGGCTCTCATATTGGTGTTTGTCAATCTCCGAATCTTGGGAAGCTTGCAAAGCATTAAAATTCTCAAGTAATTCCACACTATCAAAATCTATAATATTTTTACAAGATAAGATAGAATGGCTTATGCAAAATTCAAGTGATTTAGTTGGGCAGCTCTTAACTTGTTCTTCATCTACGCATGTTTGGATCATATCCACAAATTTGCATTCCCCCACATCGTCTTGAAACTTCATTGCATCATATATAGAGTATACAACTTTTTCATCATTGACCCTCAAGGTTAGGTCTCATTTTTGCATGTTAGTAAGTGTTCTTCCAGTAGCTAGGAATGGTCTTCCTAATATCAATGGCACTTTGTGGTCTTTTTCCATCTCCAATACAACAAAATCCACAGGAAATATAAATTTATTAACTTTAACAAGCACATCTTCTATAATTCCCTTGGATATTTTACGACTATCAGCTAATTGTAATGTGATAGATGATGGCTTCACCGTTCCCAACCCCAATTTCTTAAATATAGATAATGGCATTAAATTTATACTAGCCCCAAATCACATAACACTTTATTAAAATAAGTGTTACCAATTACACAAGGAATTGTATACCCCGGATCTTTTAATTTTTGTGTAAGCTTCCTTTGGAGTATTGCACTACACTCCTCGGTTAGATTGATCGTCTCATAATCTTCAATTCTCCTTTCCTTTGCCATGATTTCCATAAAAATTTAACATAGTTAGACATTTGTTCAATAGCTTCAGCAAAAGAGATATTAATAGTCAATTTCTTAAATATTTCCAATAACTTAGTAAATTGTGTATCTTTATTTGCTTCTTTTGCCTTTGTGGGAATGGTAGTGGTGGAACGTATGCAGGCGGTGACACATATTTGGGTGTTTTCACACCCCCATTCTCTTCCACATCTTTTAGGAGTTCTTGTGGTTTTCCCAATTTCTTTTCTTTGTCAGTGTCTACTTCAACTTCTTCACTCGTAGGATTTGGAGGACCCTTATATTGCTTTCTGTTTCTCAACTCAATAGCTTGACACCGCTCTTTTGGGTTAACTTCCCTATTGCTAGGAAATTGACCTTTTTGTTGTTGACTTTCTATTACTTTTGCCAGTTGGCCCACTTGGATCTCCATTGATTTAATTTGGGCTCTTATATTAGTTGTGAACTTGTCCACGATGATGGCTAAATTGTCAACCTTTGCTGCCTACATATCCATCATTTGTTTTATCATCTGCACACAAGTTGGAAATATACTCTCCAAATCTGGTTTTTTCCCATCATTTATAAATCCATTCATCACAAAAAAATCGAGTGGTGGCTGTTCAAAATTGTTCGAATTTGAATAGTTGAGTCTATCTCTTTGTCCAAAATGATTTTGTCTACAATTGTTATTGTATACTCGTCCTTGCATATAATTCACATCTTTCAATGGTTGTTGTTGTTGTTGTTGTCTCATCAGTGCTCGCAACTCCTCCATCTCTCTACGCAGTGCGTATATTTCATACATTCTGTTTACTTGTGTTCTTGAAGTGTTTATATGTCAAGCAGTTGCTTCAATTTATAAATCAATTGATATCAAATGTCATGCACCTTTGGATCGAGTGTTCATAAACTACCTGCAAACACAACACGAATCAAATAAAAAAAATTATCAAAAAATATATATACTAAACTATAATATACATTTTAAATTAAGGTCTAATATCTAAAATGGATATCAGTTGTAAATTACGCCAGTCCCCGACAACGGCGCCATAAACTTGTTCGCTATTTTATTTCACTTAAAAATGACTCGCAAGTGCACGAGGTAAATTATAGTAAAATATGATGAGAACAGGTATTGTATCCACTTGGACTGTATATAGTAAATTCAACTAAGTATTCGTTTATGATATTATCCTTTATCTAAATAATCAATTTGGAATTGGTTTGATAAAATAAAATAAAACAAATAAAGAAATAGAAATAAATATCAAATCAGATTCAAACAACTAAAGATATTCAAAGATTGTATGGATTTCAGGGACATGCATTCATATGGTTCATATGAGTTCCTTTAATGTATCAAACCATATTTAATTCCTATATTTGTAGGAGTATCACTAATATATCTAGATCTCTCTCTTCCGAGTTAGATATAAATGTATATTAGATAACACTGATCATTCTCAAGTTAATATCTAACTCCCAAACGTGCCTAGGATCTATTCTTATCATAATACCTACCAATCTCCCAATCTAGCAAATGTTATGTTATGCATTCCTAATCCGTTAATTAATTACTCCCTCCCGGGAAGTAATGGATTAACTACACATATGCAATTTGTCTCCACATAATTTCATACGACATTCAAATCAAGGAAGCATAAACAAATATAGGAAGCGGAATAATATCATTTAAGAAAAACATATAAATCCATAATCATGCACTCCCTATATTCACTAGATGTTTAGCCACAGATATTCAATACATAATTCATGGGAAATATATTGATAATTATAGCTAACATAAAAAAAACAAAAGAAAAGAAGACTATTGAAGCCCAAACGATCTTCGTTCTCTCTCTCTCTCTCTCTCTCTCTCTCTGATACTTGGTTGGTTGATCCTCCTTTGTATCCCTATTTCTAACCCTAAAATTTGTATATTGTATTGTATCCTCCCATATAATCTGATGTAGATCCTCCTTCTTTAGACAATTATTAGGGTTTGATAGCCTCCGTATCTTTGATTGGAATGGGAAGATATGCCCGAATCACACAAAATCTAGAAGATATGATCGAATCACGTCAAATCAAGAAGATATGCCCAAATCACACCAAATCACGATAGTTAAGATCATAACAAGGGGATAAGCACGGTCCATGTGACTTGAGACGTAGTCTATACATCATTAATTATTTGTTTTTCTGTCAAAACTTCAACAAACACCTGACGTAACAAAATATAACAAAATCATGATGAACTCGTCACTTAAGTACATGCAATTGCCTAAAAACCTATACATAATAGCCCCGAATTTCACATAAATCCTATGTTTATCATATACCATAAAATGAACATAGAACGTGAATCTCTAATAGAAGAAGATAGCCTAAATGAAGCTCCAATAGGCGTACAACGACGGCGGCATAAGAAGGGATTCGAACAAAAGCACCAACAATTGATAATCTCATAGAGATCGTGACGACAGTAAATCCGATGATAAGACTGCTGATAAAATAAAAAAGACAAAGCCTGAAATATTTGAAACAATTTATATATATATATAACAACATGATTTGAAATAGCATCGTAATAGTATCAAGAGTTGTTGTGTTTCAAGCCAACCATAGTAGGGGATCCAAACCCTTCTCTCTCAATCTCTGAAAAAACATCACCAAAAAATTCAATTAAAATCAGATCTTGAGCCACGATATGACATGAAAAAACAAATTTTGATAAGAATAAAATTAGACGATCTTAAATAAAGATTGGAATTGTTTTTAATGAGGTAGAAAATATGATTGGGTATACCGGTAATGACACTGAATTTAACATGCGTGATGGAAAAAAAGGTTTGTGTTAGGGCGGAGGGGTGGTAGTGTGTGGGAGCCGTATCGTACGGTTGAGGAGCGACGGGGGCCCAGTTGAAACCAACATCCAATTTTGCAAAACCAATATCGAGCCCTTTTCTCAAAAGTGCTACACTTTATCCATATGCTTATTTGTAATATATTTCTCTCCACATATAACTGATGAGATTCTGATTGCACACACCAATCAATATTCGAAATCAAAAGTTCACAATCTTTTCGGCCAAAGGCATTGAGAAAAAAGATTCATCAACCCCTTAGTGCTCCCCCCTTTTCACCAATCGAATATTAAGCAATCCCAAGTCTCACTAAAAATATACGAAAGTATATTACCATGTGAACTGGGCCTACTCTCTCCCCTGCGCTTTACCTGACTTGTAATATCTCCAATTACCTGGATTTTTACATTTCTTCCCCCCCTTTTATTTTACGGCCATGATTCATTTCCCTTTGATTCTTTCTTTTAAGGAATAATTTTCACTTTTTTCTCTTTTCTAATTATTTCTCTGTTATTCAACCAATTCTTCTATTTGATCCGAAAAACTCCATTTATCGTAGCTGCCATCTTTTATTCGTCTTTTTTCTAGTGCTCTCTGGATCATTTCCGTTATCTGTTATCGATTGTCTAGATCTCTTGTTAACTCTTTTTTCTTTATTTTTTCTCGTGTTTGGGGCGCTCAATTCACCTCGTGGGGCGTGTTTCTCAGTTTTTAATACAATTCATCTAATTTTGGAAAAAAACAAAAAGATAAAAGAATTTTTAAGTTTTGTCCAAAATTTTGAGTTTAGTTCATGCAAACCTAAAATAGTAGATTGGTATTTTCGTCTTCGTCCTGTAAGTGGGAACAAAAGCAAAGGGACTAAAAAGGTAGAAAGAGCTTGACTGATGCCGTGGCTCTTCTATGCCAGTTGTAAAAGAATATGAATCCATTATCCAAAGGTCCAGAAAGACCCAACGAAAAGTTATCTTTTATATATTTATTTAAATAAATTATTGTGAAAATAAAATTTTAAGTTGAGAAATTTGGCATGGTGAATTTCATATTTAATATTTGATAGTAACTTTATTAATTTTTATAATTTTTTTTTTCTGAATTTGAATCAAGAAACTTCTATTTAATATAAATTCAATTTTTTGTTATATATATACAGACAAAATCACACATTCCTTGAATATGAGAAGAATTGTGGTGACTATCTTTTTGGCACGAGGGTTTTGGCCTAAACTTGTATGAGTTTGTCTTACAGAATGTATTTTTATAAGAAGGACCCTAATTTTCTTCATTCTTTTTGTTTTTTTTTTCTTATCTTTTTCTAGGGTTTCTTTAATCTTGAGGGTTTTTTCCTTCTTCTTTTTTCAGTTGTTTAGGTTTTATATTCTTTTAATTTTATTTTTTTTCAGTTATTAAGAAATTTTAGTGTTATTTAAAAAAAATTATTATCTGACACGTGACATTATAAAATGGTCACAGAAGAGACAATAGATGAAACATCTCATGGAAGTCCAAATCCAGAATAGACACATGATGCTATTATTTCGATAACAGTGATTAAGATGATGATTCATCAGAAGCATAAGAAATGACATTTGTGGATAAATGATTCCATCGGGCAGGTATATATTATGAAAAGTATATCCCCCTCAACTAAGCCTAAAATGGGCAATTCTATAATATTGGATTTTCCTTCGTAAAAGCTAATTATCCTATTACCTATTGAAGTAATATTTTTATTAACCTCCTTATCAGAGAACATTCTAACTGGCTAATGAGATTTTTTAATCTGTTTTTTTATATTTTAATTTATAATACACAATAAATAATATGACATTATCAAATTATTTCTATAATATAATAATGAAGTTTAGAAATAAAATAAAATAAAGGATCTGAACCGACGAGTACGTTGCACATCAGGGGCTCAAAAATTTCCTCTTTGCTACTTTATCCGAAATGACGTAGAAATTAATAATTTCAACATTTTTGGGGATAGTGTTGAAAATACACCAAATTGGTCTGAAGTTAAAAATATGTATGTATGAAAATTAGAATCCTGGTCCCAAAAGAGTTGTGATTGAAAAAGTACCCAATTACAAGGTGACAAAAAAAAAGTGACATTCTTAAATTTTGAGAAAACAAAAAAAAAAAAAAAAAAAAGGAAAAAAACAAAAGGAAAAACAAAAAGAAAAGTTGAAAAAAGCCTCTACCATGAAAGCCTCTGCCGAAAATGTGCTATAAATAGGCCACAAGAAGGACGTAAATGAAAGTGTATATTCAAGAACAAATTTAGCAACTTTTCGACATAAAAAATGCCAAGAGATGGGAATCCTTTGGTGGTCAGTCAAGTGATCGGAGATGTTCTCGACCCATTCAGCCCCACCACGGCCCTTCGAGTCATTACTGACGGCCGAGTGATCTGTAATGGCTATAGACTTAGACCATCCCAGGTTGCCTCCCGCCCCAGGGTTGAGATTGGAGGTGACGGCGATTTTCGGACATTTTACACTCTTGTAAGTGTGTGAGTGTTTATTTTTTGTTTCACTATTTATTTTGTTGTGCAATGGCGAAATATATTATGTATGATTGCCAACGTTCTTGATTTGCAGGTTATGGTGGATGCTGATGCTCCAAGTCCCGGAAATCCCTACCTTCGGGAGTACTTGCACTGGTCTCTATCTCTCTTTGTAATATATAAATATATATATATATATATATGATAAAAGAACCATCTTGTTGTGCATACAAGATCTTCTTTTGTAAATTATGTCTCATTTCTTATTTGAATACGAACGATATAAGTTATGTGTGAAAAGATGTTAGTATACATGCACACGTAACGGATGTTGATGATATTAGATTAGAAGATGAGATTGTACCGTTGGTAATAGAGGAAAACTTTAACCTAGTTGCTAATTGTTTTGAGATCAAGTTAGTGATGGCCACCGACCATGCATAAACAGCTATTAGTACGATATTGTCTGTTTATTTAGTTTTATAGACTTACCGACTTTACCCAAAAAAATTCTATTTGTAACTTCAATTGTCGACCAAATCAACAATTCCATAAAACACTGTTAACATAATTCTTGGTGTAAATACATCTTAGACTACAAAACGTATTAAATTACCTAAATTTCATGTAGACAACATAACAAGTAGGTTAAGAGTTTTTGTGATAATTGAGAACTTACAAACTTGCTTACCTAGGTTTACATAACTAATTGAAGTATGATTTGATGATTCAAATTTCTTGAGCGCTTTAAATTATTTTCATACTGATCCAATATTTTGCTCATTTTATTGGTAAATTGGAAATATAGGTTGGTCACTAATATCCCAGGAAGTACCGGACCCGCCTTCGGTGAGCTATATATATTCTGAGCTATATATATTCTGCCATGTATATTTCTTATATACAGGGTTCGTTAATTAAGATCACGTACATATAATGATATTATATTGTACATATAATCTAAAAATATAAAATTAAATAAAGGTAAAAGTGGGAACTAGTTTTTTATATATATGGTGTAGCCAAACACTATTGCATGCGCTTTTTTTGGACTTCTGAAGTGCACAAAATCTCTCTCTCTCTCTCTCTATATATATATATATATATACATACATACATACACACACACACTCTTCTTTTCTTTCATGGAATTTCTGTCTGAATTCCATGTATAAATGATTCACCGCGTGTGGTGCAATAAACTATGGCAGGGAATGAAATCGTGAGTTACGAGGGGCCTCAGCCATCAATGGGAATCCACCGCCTGATTCTGGTGGTGTTCCGGCAAACAGGGCGGCAGACGATGAGCGTACCAGAGTGGCGACAAAACTTCAACATCAGACAATTTTCTGAGACCTACAACCTGGGATCTCCAGTTGCAGCTCTATATTATAACTGCAACAGGGAGAACGGCACCGGAGGCCGAAGATCAGGCTGAGGCGATCAAAAAATGCAATATTATTCCCAACTATTAACTAAACTCCTCGTATGTGGAGGCTCCTTAGAAGTTTCACCGACCATAAATAAAGTGTGTGATTTGCATCTCAGTTATATAGCAGTACTGTGTTGCTGCAGTATATGTAAAAGTCTTTTAATGGAAGTTTCCTGATGCCAAATTTGAGATTTCTAGTTATTGTGATATTATTGTTTTGTGATTTTGCTTTTTGAGTAAAAGTAGTCTGCAGGTTCACTTGAACGCCACAAAAAAGATACAGAGAATCTGATGTGGATTTATGTTTTGGATATGATATGTGAGCCTACAGATTTGATGACACAAAGCTTACATTTGTGGACTAGTTGAAAGCATGACATCCAAACAGGCCACTACCAATCTTGTTCAGGGAATCACCTACCCAAGCACACTTGCATTGCATCTCAGAGGATCACTCCCAAAAGATGCCCACAGTGCAATGTGTTTCGAATGCATGACAATGGTCGGGATCCTTACCAATTCTGATTGGATAATCTGGTACGGTGATGGGGATTCTATGTCAACAAACATATTTCTCACCCCATCTCTTCTTTTCAACTTTTACCTTAATTTATTTATTTTTAATTATGTTTGTAGATGTACATTTATAGGAATTAAACATGCAAATACCAATAAAATAATACCACTATAAATTAAAATAAATAAATAAATTCGAGACCACCAAAAGAATCAGGACTAAATAATAACATCAAAGAACTAGTCCTCTGCTCCTTGAGTCCTTCGTTTGAATTAAGGAATAAGGGAAAAATATGTCTTACAAGCTATGAATGAAAAGGGACAGTAGATGGACCTAGAAACAAGACGAAGTAGGTTTATATAGATATATAAAGTTTTATAAAAATGACGAAGGGGAATTCCAATTTTGCCTAAATAGGACGGGTGGGAGCATAAATCTCAGCCTCGTACAATCCCAATTACTGTATAAAAGAGATATCTACATGCACGCGCCTTATTCTCGATTTGGTTGAAGATTCCCCGACCCATTAATTTTAGTTCTCAACGGGGAAATTATCGTTCCTACATATTGTTAGGTTATTTTGTCTCTATTTCATTCTTTCTACACCAATGGAAATGTAATTATCAATCATCATCAAAGAAGAATATCCTTTACCAAAAATCTTTGTCCTATTTCTTTCTTAAAGTTTTTAGCTCAGTTTGTATTCGATTAAAAAATACATCAAATTCAGTAAGGGAAATATATAATTCATTTATCCGGAAAGCCAGCTCATTAGTGTGAAGTTGAATAAAGGTAACTATTACATTTGGCAACAACAAGTTCTTGAAGGTATGGTTTGGAAGGTTCTCTCATTGGATCTTTGGAGAAGTTGTCAGTTCATTAAAATCGCCTCAGGTGATGGCAGTACTCACAATCTTGATTCCTTGTTGTGGAATACACTTTTCTAGAAGCTCATTAAGGATGGACTTTACCATTTTAAGCTCATGAATTCTAGAAGCTCTTCCCCAACATGGCCAATAATGACTTTTCTACATTTTTCAAGCCTCTTGTGGATTCCATTTTATTTGGTGCATTGTAGGTTAGTACATGCAAATCTTGATGGAGTGAATATATTCTTTTTTAGCATGAATTTGATATGTTTTTGTCATGTTTGTCCATTTTAATCTTGTTGAATGTTTGAAGCTATGATATTGAAAATATACACATTTACTTTTATATGTCTTTCGGCACAAAATGAGGGGATTAATCTTGGGTATCAGTTACAAGTGATTAGGAAGGCTTAGTCTAGAAGATATGAGGAGGAAATGTGAGAAAACGGATGTATACTACCCGGGCCAAGTGAGGGTGAAACAAACTGTGTGTAGCAAAAGGAGTGAGAAATTTAGAGATTTTCATATTGCGATGGCGACCGAGTAGCCCAACTCAAGTCGTGTTGCCATGCCCAACTCTAATGAAAGAAATTTGAAGTTGCTTACTATTTGTCCCTATTGTCACGGGATAATTTTTACATCCTCGGGATTGTCATTGTTCAGTGGGATTATTCGAGATTGGCTATATGTGACGCAACAGGCTTGTGCACCCAAGAAGTCTTCGTGTGATGTGCGCAACAATGTCGACTTATTAAATGAGTCACTTACAAAAAAGGAACTTGAGAGCTTCTTTAAAGGAAAAAAAGTTATGAGAAAGTTCTCCATCAAGTATGATTACAATCTGAGACCATTGGGTCTTGTGAATGTTGAAGAGAAGTGGTTGCAGGTTTGGACATAAGTGAGGGGCGAAATGCATTTGAGAAGAGAACTTTAAGAAATGAGTTTTCCTAAGTTGAACTGTCCAAAACAAAATAAAATTTGCTAGTTAAAAACAAATGGTTAAAATTGTTTTTAGAAAGATAAGATAAATCAATAACAAAGACCAATAAAGAACAAAATTTATATCAAAATATTACTTTAATTTATGGTTGTCTTTTGGGAGCTTTAATGCTCGAATTTTGTGGTTAATTGGATTGCAGTTTGGGCCTCAATTTATTAATGAAACTGATTTTAGTGATTTGGGCTCCGGGGCTAGCTTACGTTTATGGACTTGGAATTTTTGGTGTTGGGTCAAAATTGGGTCAATTGAATTTTATATTGGGCCTCAATATTTTTCAATGAAGCCTTTTTAATTTTGGGCTCGTTATTCTAGTGAATAGTTTGGGCTCGATGGATAATTTTCATGAGTTCAACTTTACATTGAAGATTCATTCCGAAGATGGGCCTTATGTGCTAGTTTCATCCTTAGGCCTGGGCCAGGCTTTTAATTTTATTTTTACGGATTGTAGTTTCTTAGAACATTGTTAATTTGTTTTTACATGGCCCAACCTGACTATCTATTGTTTTATTTCTATATTTTAGTGAGTCCTCCAGGATCTATAGTAGTTGCTAAAAAATTAAAACTTTCGGTTCTTGGTCGGTCCTATAGTAGGCTCAAAGTTACCCGATTTGGGTTCAAGAAAAAAGGGACCGAAATGTATATATATATATATATATATATATATATATAGTATTATAATTTAGAAATTAATAATATTCCTAAGGATATAGTGTCCAAAACATATAAAATTTGCTAGTATACTTCTATCTACTACTGTTCAGGCCTCTCCAGTTTTATAAAAAGAAAAAATGAATAGAGAATAAATATCTCATTATTCATTTAATTAAATAATTTTTCCACGCAATAACTTATTTTCAATATTTTTTATGATATGCATAATTACATTTTTTTATAGTAGGAATATTTTTTATAAAATAAAACGTAATCCCTCTATTCTTAAATAGTTCCGTTTGAATATTGTACAAGTTTTTTATCAATTAATAAAAGTATAGTGTATTTTTTTATCAATTAATAAAACTTATCCCCCTTCAATTACAATTATTTATTAGTTTGATATTTTTTTACCTTGACTAAAAAAATTCGTCATCATATGAGCATCATTAAATTTTTAACTAATAACTAATTATAAAATTTTAAATATGATTATTTTGTCGGACTGAAAATTATGAAAATAAAAATTTTTTGGACGAGAAAATAATATCTTTTAAATATCTCAATATTTATTTTATTTATTATAAAGAATTATTAATTATATATATATATATATATAATTTGTTCTGGGACACTTGTTCTCCGTTAAGGTCCAATTGATCGACACATGTCTGTCAAAATTGGTATCCGTCCATCTTGAGAAAACACCAACCACAGAATACTGTTGAACAAAAAAGGAAGGACGACGTAGATATGTATCGAATATTGAGATCATGTAAGCTACTGTCTCATTCTCAAAGAGCACAATATCTTTCATCATCAGTTGCTTTAAATTGTTGAGAATATAACTTGTTGGACCACTGCACTACAACTAGTAATAGAAATAATACCAATTGATTTGAATTAGTTGTAAATATTGATTTGATTTGATTTGAATTAGTTGTAAATATTGATTTGATTTTATTTGATTTGATTTGTTTCTATCCTGTATTTTAGGTATACATTGACCATATCCTTTCCTTAATTATAGGATATTGTTGTAACTACACATACGTGTATATATATGTGAATATACCCTCACCAGTTCTCACGGTGATTTTTCCAATCTTCTCTCAATTCTCAATTATGTGTTGTACATATTCTGTCATGGTATCAGCCTAACTCGTTCCTAAACCCTAACTTCTTCCGCCGTCCTCCTTCTCTACCTCGCCGGTGTTTACATCCGGCTCTCCTCTTCTCTTGTTTCGGTGATGTTGGTCGGTATCCGCCATCGTCAAATCTCAGTTTCGTCATCACCATGTCGAACTCTGCTAATGATCCTCTCCCTGTTACCACAATGATAAATATGATGCAAATTAAACTTGAAGCCTCCATATATTTGATGTGGCGCCGCCAAACAATACACATGGCTGAGTGTTTTGATATTTTGGGCCATCTCGACGGTACGACTCCAGCACCGTCTTCCACGATCACGCCGGAGAGCGGCGCTGCCACTGCAAACCCGGCTTACACGACGTGGCGTCTGAAGGATAAACGCCTTCTCAGTGTCATATATACCTCTCTCTCTGCCGACGCGGCCTCGGAGGTCATCGATTGCACATCCGCCAATCAAGCGTGGGAGGCGCTTGAGAGTGTCTATGCCTCTGTGTCTCGTTCTCATCAACTCCGGGAGGAGTTGTTATCACTTCGCCGAGGAGATCTGTCCGTTGAAGACTATGGCAAGAAGTTTAAACATCTCTGTGATCAGCTGCAGGCCATCGGCCGTCCCATTGACGTCGACGATAAACGACACTGGTTCCTCCGCGGGTTGGGGGTTCAATTTGCAGGTTTTGCCGACACTAGGATGGCTATCTCTCCAGTTCCGCCTCTCCGTGATCTCCTCCACCAGGCTGTACAATTTGATATGATGCTTAAATCCATGGAGGGTTCGTCTCCCTCTCCTGCCTTCTCCGCCGTTCGCCAGAATTTTCAGACGGCTGCTCCTAAGCCGTCGCCTCGACCATCGTCTCGCACCTCTGAGTAGCAGCACTCTTCTCGCTCAGGAGGTAATTTTAATTATGGTAACAATGGTTCAGGTTCAGGTGCTTCATTTAATTATGGTCGTCGTGACAATTCTGGTGGAGGTGGGTTTCGTCGTACGCCTAGATGCCAAATATGCCGTGGGGAGCACTACGCTGATAAGTGCTCTAAATACTTGAATGCTCTCAACTCCAACTCAGCTGCCCACCTTGCTCAGGCGTTCACATCCACTTGCAATGTCTCGGATCAAACTCCTGATTGGTATCTTGATTCGGGCGCCTCGGCTCATATGACGAACCAACTTTCAGCTCTTGACACTCATGAGTCCTATTCTGGTAACGGTTCTGTTATAGTTGGTAATGGCAATGTTTTAAATATCTCGCATATTGGCAATACTAAAATTTCTGAGGATGTTAAATTGTTAGATGTACTTGTCGTCCCTCATATCACAAAGAACCTTCTGTCTATAAGTAAATTAACTGCGGATTATCCTGTGGATGTTATTTTTCTGATAAGTTCTACGCCATTCAGAACCGGCTCACAAAGAAAATCCTGGCTCAGGGAAGGTGTAATCAGGGACTTTATTTACTTGATCGAGGTATTCCAGCTTTGGTTGCAGCTATTCGGGTCAAGAGGTTGAAAGCAAGCTTTGATTTGTGGCATTTACGCCTGGGGCATGTCCCATTTTCTGTTATTTCATTGTTAAATAAGCAAGGTTGTTTATCTGTTACTTCAGTTTTACCAAACCCTAGCCTCTGCTCTTCTTGCCAGTTGGCCAAGAGCAAGCGTTTACCATTTTCATTGAATGACAAACGTGCTACTGCTGTTTTTGACTTAATTCATTGTGATTTGTGGGGTCCTGCACCCGTTTCCACTTCTGATGGGTTTAAATATTATGTGGCTTTTGTGGATGATTTTTCTCGATTTTCGTGGATATATCCTTTGCGTACTAAGTCCGAGTTTTATGATGTGTTTGTTCGGTTTCATGCTTTCGTCTGCAATCAATTTTCTCGAACTATTAAAACATTTCAGTCTGATGGGGGTACTGAGTTTATAAATGGAAGGGTTCATGATTTTATGCATCTGCATGGTATACATCACCGGATTTCTTGTGCTTATACACCACAGCAAAATGGCAGGGCTGAACGTAAACATCGTCATATCTCTGAATCTGGTTTATCTATGTTATTTCATGCTCAGGCGCCAGCTTTCCTTTGGTTTGATGCTTTTGCCACTGCCGTTTATGTCATTAATAGGCTACCCTCTGTGATACTTGATAACATTTCTCCCTTTCAGGTGTTATTTGGTTATCCGCCTAGTTATGATACTTTTAAGCCCTTTGGTTGCCGTGTCTATCCGTATCTTCGTGACTATGCAGCTAATAAATTGGAACCTCGCAGTCGGCCTTGCATCTTTCTGGGTTATAGCAGCACGCAGAAGGGTTTTCGTTGTTTTGATCCGGACTCTTCTCGAGTTTTTATCACTCGCCATGCTCAGTTTGATGAGCTCCACTTTCCTTTCTCACGGGTACCGTCTGTTACGAAAGTCACTGATCTAGATATCTCGACGTTTCTCGATATCTCATCTGACTCTTCTCTGGCTCCTGTCTCGGCTCCTGTTCGTCCTCCACATCGTTTTTCGGTTGATAACGATGCTCGTTCACCGTCCTTGGTTTTCGATGAACCTTCTTTGGAGCCGCCTACTATTGATCCTGTCGTGCTTCCTGATCCCGACATTGAGCCTCCAGCTCCAGAACCACCCCAGGACATTGAGCCTCCAGCTCCAGAACCACCTCAGGCTCCTCAGCCCACTCATCATATGATCACTCGAGCTCGTGCTGGTATTTTCAAGCCGCGCTATCCGGTTGATTTAGCATCTTCTGCCCTTCTCTCATCTCTTGTTGTCACCTCTGAGCCCCGTGGCTTCAAGTCTGCTGTTAAGCTTCCTCAGTGGCTTGCTGCCATGCAAGAAGAGATTTGATGCTCTTCGCTCAAACTCGACTTGGGATTTAGTGCCTCGACCTTCTGGCACTAATATTGTTGGCTCCAAGTGGGTCTTTCGTACAAAGTTTCTTGCAGATGGGTCAATCGAACGTCACAAAGCTCGTTTAGTGGCTCAGGGTTTTACTCAGGTTCCTGGTTTGGATTTCCATCATACATTCAGCCCTGTTGTGAAGGCGGCCACAGTTAGGGTTGTTCTGGCCTTATCTGTTCAGCGTGGCTGGCCTCTTCACCAGCTTGATGTTAAGAATGCCTTCCTGAATGGGGTTCTTCACAAGCCTGTCTTCATGGCCCAGCCCCCTGGCTTTGTTGATCCTCGGTACCCTGATCATGTCTGTCGACTGAAGAAGGCACTTTATGGTCTTCGCCAGACTCCCCTTGCCTGTACCAGCGTTTCAACTCGTTTCTCTTTAGTCTAGGTTATGATTCGTCTCTATTTCATCTGCATTAGGGTAAGACCATTATATATCTTCTTTTGTATATTGACGATATTATTGTCACAGGCAATGATCTTGCTGCCCTTCGCCAGTTCATAGCTGATACTGGAGATGAGTTTGCCATCAAAGATCTGGGCTCCTTGAGCTATTTTCTTGGTCTTGAGGTCTCTCACACCGATACTGGGTTGTTTGTTGGTCAGGCCAAGTATGCACTTGATATTCTTGAGCGTGCAGACTTGGTTGAGGCGAAACATGTTTCCACCCCATTGGCGATAGGTGAATCTCTTGTCAGTACAGGTCCTGCTTTCAAGGACCCCACATTATACAGATCTCTGGTTGGTGCTTTGCAGTACTTGACCATCACTAGACCAGATTTATCCTATGTTGTCAGCTCTGTTAGTCAGTTTCTTCAGTCGCCTACTGAAGATCATTTTTTGGCTGTTAAGCGTATCCTTCGCTATGTGAAGGGTACTCTCCATTTTGGTCTCTCGTTCACTAAGCGTCCTGACTCTTCCATCTTGGGATACTCTGATGCGGATTGGGCTCGTTGTGTTGAGACCCGTCGCTCAACTTATGGGTATTCTATATTTCTTGGGGGTAATCTTGTTTTTTGGAGTGCAAAGAAACAACCAACTGTTGCTCGTTCCAGCTGTGAGTCTGAGTATCGGGCCCTGGCCAATGCAGCTGCTGAACTTGTTTGGGTTATTAATCTTCTTCGGGAATTGCGGGCTCTTCCTCCTACTCGGCCAGTTCTGTTGTGTGATAACAAGAGTGCCATTTTCTTGAGTCAGAATCCTGTTGCACACAAGCGAGCTAAACACATTGATTTGGATTATCACTTTGTTCGTGAATTGGTCTCATCTGGGCGCATTTCCACTGAGTTCGTTCCCTCTCATCTTCAGCTTGCGGATATTTTCACGAAGAGTCTTCCTCGTCCGGCCTTTGAGTTTCTACGGTCCAAGCTTTGCATGTGTCTTCACCCCACACAGCGCTTGACGGGGGGTAATAGAGATAATACCAATTGATTTGAATTAGTTGTAAATATTGATTTGATTTGATTTGTGTCTATCCTGTATTTTAGGTATACCTTGACCATATCCTTTCCTTAATTATAGGATATTGTTGTAACTACACATACGTGTATATATATGTGAATATACCCTCACCAGTTCTCACGGTGATTTTTCCAATCTTCTCTCAATTCTCAATTATGTGCTGTACATATTCTGTCAACTAGTACATATTTTTCTTGGAGAAACATTATTAAATCTCTACATATACTTCTTCTATTCCATATACTAAAAAGAGTCATCTTCCTAAAACATTTGGTTAATCCACACATGAACAAATTGTTGATTCACAATGAATATTGGCAGAGGTTAACAGTTAACCATATGAAGGAGAGCGGCGAAGGAGGAGAGCATCAATAGAAGATATAGGAAGTTATGGTGGACGAAAAAAACGGAGAAGGAAAAGAACAGAGGTGGTGGATGAAAGAGATGGAGAAGGAAAAAAAAATAAAGGTGATAAGAGTTATGTATCTAGATTAAGCTGTTATCATGTGAATAATGAAGAAAATTAAAAATTATAGGCCTGCTTTAAATAGATACAATAGCATCGCTATGAATTTGTTTGGTCAACTTTAACATAGTTTTAAGAAGATTGATAAATATCTTCAATACCTTCTATTAAATAAAAAAAGAATTGTGAGAATTATTTTCTTATATCTTTACATGTATCTCCACAATTTACTAACATTGTCTTTCACTTATAAAAATTCAAATAATTTATCGTTTAATTTTTTTTACGAATGTTATGTCAAATTAATCTTCTTTTACGCTCTTTAATTTGACATAAATATTGAATATATTAAAATAAATATATTATTTTTAAAGTATGGAATATAATTGTTTATAGATGCAATATAATTTTTCATTAATCGAATTATTTATTTTTACTTGACATATGTATTGATTTGAATAATTTTTTACCAAATAAAATATTTTTACCATTAATTTATACAATATTATAATTTATTATTTCACCATAATAGTTTCTAGTGAATTAAAATATTTTTATTGAGTTCGAGGACATTCTAAAATTCGCTTCAAATACTGTACAATTTATTATTTAATAATAGTAACTTTTAAGAGAATGTCAATGCAAAATAACATATCAAAATTATATTTAGAACTGAATAATATTTATATAAATATAATTGTAATAAATGATAACTTATTTATTATTTATAATAATAGTAATATAATTTAATAATATATTATTAATAAACTAAAATATATTTTATTCCGTGTACCGTTAGGGTACCTAATAACCGAAGGTTGTACATGGTAACATATGGGAAGCATAAAAAAAAGGTGATAGTTATTATTTATCTCTAATTTGATCGTTCAATCAAAAACCGGTGTTGAAATTGATTTGATCATTGATTCAGTTGTAGAAGTATTACTCTTAAAATAAGTTATATATGATAGAATAAAGAAAATCAAAGAATAAAAATTATTTAAATTTAAATTTAAATTTAAATTTAGGGTGTTTCTAAAGTTACCACTAAATTTGTTTTGCACACCACATTAATATTACTAACAAAATTAGATATAATATAAATGACATAATTACTCTTATTTAAAAATTAAAAACATACACAAATTTTAATTTTTAATAGAAAATTAGGGATTTTTGTGTGTGGATGAAATAAATATTTATTTATTTATTAAAAATAAAAAAATATTGTATTTTTAATTTTTAAATAAGGTATTTATGTTATTTACATTATATCTAATTTTATCAGTAAAATTAATGTCGTGTACATTTCAAATTTAGTGGTGGCTTTAAAAATATTCTTAAATTTATAATTTTAAAAAACTTTACCATTCAACAAATTAACTAAAAATAAAAATTTATATTCTTATAAAAATTATTATTATTAATTTATTTTTCTAAAGAAAGAAGAGAGTATATAACAAAAGAATTAAAATAAGGCAGCAAGCCGTAGAGGGCGTGCCGCGTATAGTGACATGGAGACGAAGATGTATCAAATCAATCTGCTTCTGGAGATGTGGTGTGTCCCAGGGCCAGGATTAACTAATTTTGGTTGCACTGCGCATGACAACGATGGCTTCCAAAAGCCACAAAAAGACACCACAACAAAGGTTGTTATATAGCTTCACTTTCGAATTTATAATGGTTATTTCTCAACTCTTAAGGATATTGATTTTACTCCTAATTATCCAACATATAATTGAGTATACTACTTTTTAAATTCAATATTTAAATAATCATAGAGAATCTTGTGAGATCCCGTTTTTAATTATAAAGTAAATAACTGAAAAAAAAAAACTTTTAATTAAGGAAAATATTAATAGAATAGTAAAATACGACCAATTAAAATTATCTCATTGGTATATCTGTAAAATGAGTCACCAAAAGAAAATGGAAAAAAATGAAGCCACATCTGTTTGCCCCAAATTAATAGCAGATTGAAACGATATATATATATATATATATATATATATATATATATATATATATAAACAGAAGTCACCATAAAAATAACAGCAACAATTTTTCCCACCTAAAATTACTTCTAAATCAGAAAAATATCTAATTTTATAAATAAAAAAAAAAAAGTAAACACAATTATAATGTTATAAATAATATTCCTTTTTTTACATTCGTTAAACCAAATAAATATTTCAATAAACAATAAATTATGAAAATTACAATACAAAAATTTCGCTATACTTCTATTTAGAATTGTACTCTCTCTATATTAAAAGACTTAATTTTTTTTTAATCACAATCTTCATATATTTCTTTGACACAATTGTATTTATTATTTTTTATTAGTTCTAATATATATATATATATATATACACTTTATATCATTTTCCTTTGTTCCTTGCTGACTAAATTTGGTTCTTTTTGTTTCTTATGTAAAATATATGATATAATTAATTTTAAGTAGTCTATAGACTGCCACTATTTGTATGTATATATATATATATAAAGAGAAGTATCGCCTAGAAAATATTATAATTTTTTCACATAAATTACTTTTTAATTATGAAATTTATTTATATATATACATATATATCAATATCTATCTGTATGTAATATATAATAATACAATTTGATTATCTTTTTTATTAGTATACTTATTTTTCACTAAAAATTTTAAAAGCTTATAATTTTTTTTTAACTCTATTTTTTATGAAAAATATATGTAATTAATTATATTTAATAATCTTTAAGTAGACATTCTTATTGCATGTATACATATATATATATACATAAAAATGTAATAATTAAATATAAAATTCATTTTCTTAAGTTAATTGTTATATATATATATTTATATTTAACTAAAATAAAGAAGTAGATAGTGAACAAATCATTCTTTAAATATCGACGCAAAAAATCAATCTTATAAGATTATGTATATCTTTGATATTTGTCACATAAAAAATACCAAAAATAATATCTTATGGTGGTCATTTGTTTGTTCTTTACTAGTATTTTTTGGTTAAAAAAAGAATTAGGATTTATGTGTTTAATGAAGTTGAAAAATATGATTATAATTTTTAATTATTTGACAATTTTAGCTCTTTTTTAATATTATAATGTTAATGTATATGTATTTATTTATTTTATTACTGATATATTGTTTTAGCATATACATATTACGTTGAAACAAATAAAATATATGCTCGGTGGGGGATGGGGCGGGGCGAGGTGAATACAATCATAAAAACTATTATACAATATTTTTATATGCTTCCTGTAAATATGTATATTTATTTATGTTGAAAATATTATATTCACTTACTCTTTAAAATATAATAAATTCATATATGTATATGTGGGGATGAGGCGTGGTGAGGTGAATAAAATTATCATATCACATTAATAATTGTAATAATTTACACCGCACATATTTGAGTCTAACTATTAAACGTATTTTGATTAGAAAATAGAAGAAAGAGGAAGAAAGAAATACATATGAATTTTATATAATACTTAAAGTTTATAATATTATATAACTAAATTAAGTTAGAGAAATTCATTCAAATAATATGTCCGTGCATCGCACGGAATATTAACTAGTGTAGATATAAAATTTCAAGTCAAACACTCTCGTAATCTCTTCATTTTATATCTTAAAAATAAAATAAAATAAAATAAAAAAGAACAACAGCACCACATTAGAAAAAGAATGCGTAAGAGGATTAAGATGGGTGTATTTTATATATAGTTGTATGCCCTTTTCATGGATGAACAATTAATAAAATAGTGCTAACTAATAATAATAATAATAATAATAATAATAATCGTTAGTTGAATTGTTATATTACAAATATTCAGAAGCTAGAAAAAATTAAGTCATATCATTTCCACTTTCTCAGGAAAACCTTGGGCCAAGGAGAAAAGGGGCTGGGCGTGTACTCCGTCAAAATTATTTTGACAATTTTGGCAATCACAGAATTAATATTTACGTGATTGTCAAAATTAATATTTTTAATAATAATAACATATTTGTAATTAATAAAAATATATAAAATTAATTTTCGTACATTAAACTCGAAGGCTTCAATCAATCCTTATGCGCAAACACAATAATAATACTGAAACAAATTTCTGCGCCCAAAAAATTCAAGCTTTTTCTTGGGCCCTTACTTCGTTACTTCCTCCCACTTACTTTGAAATAAATATAAACAATAATATAACTTTGAAATATAAATCCATTATATTGAGAACATTCTATCTTTTAAAAATACATTAATTTTCAAAAAATTATACTGCAAATAATTTTTTATAGATTTTAAAAATTTTGAAATAAAAAATTTCTATGTGTTAGGAAGTCAGTTTCCCCATCCTTCAGACAATGGTTAACTGAGGTCCATAACATTTATGTCCTCGGTATCATATCATAAATACCATATCTTTATGTTATATTAAATCTAGCACATATGTTCATAAAAACAACAATTAAATATTCTTTTAATATTTTGTAAATTTTTAATGCACTATTGGATCGAATTGGTAGATTGGAAGATATTTTAAAGTTTAATGATTTAGATGATTATTCATGTAAACCACGTTGAAACATGTGCAATAATTTGTCAATCATGATTAATTAAATAGATAATCACACTATTTAGATATAACAATTATGGTACTTAACACAAATGTGGAAACACGTGGACTAATTTAATAACAATTAGTCTTGTATATTGGTGAACTGCATTACATATTTAAGTAAAAATTATTACTAAAGATAATTTATCAGTAGTAATATTTTTTAAATAAATAAATAAATAATATTTTTTAATTAAATAAATAATATTATATATTAAATTGTAGGATGCACTGACTTAAACTACAACAAGGTCAACCAACAGAAAAATATTAATAGTTTAATAAAGTATTTTCAATGATAATCATAAATAGGTTGCGGTAGAAATGATATAACTTAAGAAATTAGAGTTAGAAAATTTGATGGCAGAAGTGGTCAATAGATGACGTGAGAAAGGTAGAAAGTTGACTTCTTGATGGATTTGTTGAATTGTGTTTATGGAGATAGCTGAGCACGATTGTATTTTAAAGGGAGACAGGTGGCGGGGCAAGTACTTGGACTTATATTGTGTCTCATCCAAAAGCTTCTAGAGAGAGAGGTACTTATATTATTACTAATATAAACACCAAAACAAATACACATTGATGCTTTTGGACTTCAATATTAAAGGATCTGAATTCCTTTTTTTTAAATATTGGACTTGGAGGGGAATGAATTGCGATCATTTCTACAATTTTCTTTTGTAAATTTTGAAGAGAAAAAAAAAGTGTAAATTAAAAAAAAAAAAAAAGTTAGTAGCCCACATATATTTTATAATCATGTGTTGTCCTTTTTAAAATTTATAAAAATACATACAAAAAAAAAAAAAAAAAAAATTGAAGGATTCATGTCTGGAGAGGAAGAAGAAAGAGTGGACCATTGAATAGTTCAAAAATATAAAATTTATACAAAGCTCAAAACATTCAATAGTTGTTGTATAACACATGTCAAAATGGTGAGGAGCACGGGAAAGATTATGGCTCATCTTCTTTCTTCCCTACGCACAAAAAAAAAAATGTAGATGTGGATCACCTCAAATCAACCATGTAGTATATTTAATATAGACGAAATAATTAATAAAAACAAATACGTACATGTATAATTGAAATCTTGTCCTCATGTATGTTAGGAATTTTGTTTTGCTTTAAATTGGTGAGAATATAACCCATTGGATATTAACTGCTTTTAGACTTAAAAGAAGGTCGGGACATGAAATTGCAGTATTACAAATACCTAGTTTCTTGAATGCATGTGTGTGTGTGTGTGTGTGTATAGAGGGCTCTACATATATAATATGTATGTGTGTGAGTGAATTATCCTGAACGGTAATCAAGAAAGTTCTAAGGCAACAACGTACAATAATTAATTGGTTGTTGTTATCTTGAATATTTCCAGGATATCAATCAGCTTTTGATTGAGAATGGACATTCTATGCTCTACTTCCCAGCGCCTGCTAAGTTTGTGTAGGACTCACATTTATTTTATTTTTCTCTTTTGGAGAGGAATCTAAGTCCCACATAAAAAAACTGAGGCACCATCATATCATAATGCGTTTGTATCTATATATATCTCCTAATTTTAAAGAAAATAACAATGTAGTTATACAAACACTCTTTTTCTAGAATTGGGGACATGTATTTTGGACTAATTGTAGAAATATATATACTCAAATTTTAATGGTTTTTTTGGGTAATTTAATCTTTATATCTTTTCAAATATTGAAATTAATTGGATGCACGAGTTTCCAATGGATTTGATGGCATGGCTACCCATGCTCGACATTTGAAAAATAAATTATTTGAGCTCATATCTGGTGATCAAAACCAATAATAGTTCATTATAAAAGATGAAACACAGTAATGAACTCCTAATATAATCATTTCCTAAACCCTTTGTTGGATGAAAATAAATCCGAATATGAAACAACTTCTTTTGACATCATAGAGTTCAGAGAAAAATACGACCATACATGTTATGTCCCAACAATGTGTGAATCTTGTTAGGCTATTTCCTTGCAGATGTGTGTGAATGAAGGAAATGGATGTCCTCCTAATGGAATATCAAACCCATACCAACAAGCACGACATCCTGATGAATACCTAAGTAACAGTGCATCTCAATCAACTTTCACGTCATTAAATTTGATAAAAATTTTAATTAAGCCACAAGTGCACTTACATGGACAATTTTTTATTTTATTTTCGTTTCTCCTTGGTAATAATCTCTAAAACAGAACCATGGTAACTGGGAACGAGAATGTAATTATGAATTAAAATGAAAAAGTCAGCCCCACATATATTTTATAATCATTTGTCTTCCTCTCTAAAATTCACAAAAATACACACAGAAAATAAAAATAAAAATTAGAGGATCCATGTCGGTAAAGGAAGAAGAAATAGTGGACCTTTCAATAGCTCAGAAATATAAATTTTGTTAAAAGCCAAGATATGTGGTGGTTGTCCGACAAATGTCAAAATGGAAGCCTCAGAAAAAAGAAAATTCTAAAAATGGTGGGAGTACTGAATATTCTGGCCCATCTTCTTCCTTCCCTAACCACAAAACAAACACACACGCACACATACACACCACACATTTTCTGTTGAGGGTCACCTCGAATAACCCTGTAGTATATTCAAGATAGATTAAATAATAAAAAAAAAAAAAAAAAAGTACACGTACAATTGGAATATTTGCTCATGTATAGTAGGAATCTTGTTTTACTTTAAATTGGTGAGAATATAACTCACTGGACCACTTAACTAGTTTTACCACTTAAAAGAGGGTCTGGACATGAAGTTGCAGTATTACAAATACCAAGTTTTATGAATGCATATGTGTGTGTGTGTGTTATAGGGGGGCTACATATATACAACACACATATATGTATATATATATATGAATTTAGCAATTCTGAACGGTAACCTGGGAAGGTCTAAGGAAACAATGTAATTATTGTTATCTTGGACCTTCCCAGGATATCATTCAGCTT
The DNA here is from genome assembly GCA_028749325.2 of Caryopteris x clandonensis. Classification (NCBI taxonomy): domain Eukaryota; kingdom Viridiplantae; phylum Streptophyta; class Magnoliopsida; order Lamiales; family Lamiaceae; genus Caryopteris; species Caryopteris x clandonensis. Next base: position 5,314,129 of record JAPYKT020000011.1, read on the forward strand.
CTGGTTGAGAATGGGCATCATATGCACTACTTCCCAGCGCCTGCTAAGTTCATGTAAGTCTCACCTTTATTTTATTTTTCTCTTTTGGAGAGGGGTCTAAGTTTCACACTGAAAATTGAGATACCATTATATTATGATGCATATTTGTGTGTGTGTGTATATATATATATATCCTTCTTTCAAAGAAAATAGTTATGTAGTTATACGAACATACTCTTTTTTTGGAATTGAGGACAAGTATTTTGGACTAATTGTAAAAAGATACTCGAATTTTTGAAAGTTTTTTTTTTTTTGTTTTTTTTTTTGTAATTTAATCTTTATCTTTTTAAATATTGAAATTAATTGCATGCACGAGATGAGTTTTCGAGGGCATGACTACCCATGCTCGACATTTGGAAAATAAGTTGTTCGAGCTCATCTTTGGTGATTGGAGTCAATAAGAGTTCGCTAAAAAAAACGGAAAGACAGTGATGAAGTGCTAATATAACCATTTTATAGATCCCTTTGATGGATGAAAATAAATCTAATTATGAAACAACTTCTTACTACATCATAAGGTCATAGATAGATACAATCATGCATGTTACGTCCCAGCAATGTGTGAATCTTGTTAATATGTTTCCTTGCAGATGCATGCGAATGAAGGAAATGGATGTCCTTCTAATGGAATATCAAACTGATAATACCATGCACGACAACCTGATTACCCAAGCAACAATATCATTTCAATCAGCTTTCACATCATTAATTTTGATCAAACTTTTAATAAAGCCACAATTGCACTTAAGGTAACTCTGGCTTAATTGACATTTTTTTTCTCCTTGGTAGTAATCTCTAAAATAGAACCACGGTAGAATGTAGTTATGACTTAAGATAAAGTTAGCCCACATACGTCCTCTCTATATGAAACTAAACCAATAAAAATAAAAATTAGAGGATCCATGTCGAGAAAGGAAGAAGAAAGAGTGCATCATTCAATAGTTCGAAAATATAAATTTTGTACAAAGCCAAAAATATGTAATAGTGGTTGTCTGACATATGTCAAAATGGGAGCCTCAGAAAAAAGAAAGCTCTAAAAGATTCTGGCCCATCTTCTTCCTTCCCCACCCACAAAATAAACACATACGGACACATACATGCCACACATTTTCTGCTGAGGGTCACCTCGAATCAACCTTGCAGTATATTCAAGATATTTAAAATAAAATACACGTATAATTGGAATCTTGTGCTCATGTATAGTAGGAATCTTGTTTTGCTTTAAATTGGTGAGAATATAACCCACTGGACCACTTAAGTGGTTTTATCACTTAACAGAGGGCGTGGATATGAAATCGCAGCATTACAAATACCAAGTTTCGTGAATGCATATGTGTGTGTGTGTCTGTGTGTATATAGGTTTCTACATATATACGACACATATATGGATGTATGTATAGCGATCCTGAACGGTAACCTGGGAAGGTCTAAGGCAACAACGTAGATTAATAAAATTGGTTGTTGTTATCTTGGACCTTTCCAGGATATCATTCAGCTTCTGGTTGAGAATGAACATCCTATGCACTACTTTCCATTGTCTGCTAAGTTCATGTAAGTCTTCACAATTTTTATTTTTTTTTAATTTTTCTCTTTTGGAGAGAGATCTAAGCGCCACGTAAAAAAATGAGACACCAATATATAATTATACTGATGCATTTGTGTGTATACATCCCCTTGTTTTATAGAAAAAAGTTATGTAGTTTTACGAACATGCTCTTTTTCTGAAATTGAGGACAAATATTTTGAACTAACTGTAAAAAGATTATGATCTTTTAATGATTTTTTTTTGTAATTTAATCTTTATGTTTTTATTTGAAATTAATTGCACGCATGAGATGAGATTCCGATGGGTTTGATGGTGTGGCTACCCATGCTCGGCTTTAGAAAAATAAGTTGTTTGAGCTCAACTTTGGTGATTGGAGCTAATAGGAGTTCATTGGAAAAGCTGAAACACAGTGATGAAGTGCTAATATAACCATTTCGTAGACCCCTTTGTTGGATAGAAATAAATTCAATTGAGAAACTACTTCTTACAACATCATAGAGGTTAGAGATAGATACGATCATGCATGCTATGTTCCAACAATGTGTGAATCTTGTTATGTTGTTTCCTTGCAGATGAGTGGGAGTGAATGAAGGAAATGAATGTCCTTTAATCAGCTTTCACGTTATAAATTTTAATCAAATTTCTAATTAAGCCACAATTGCACATATGGTAAGTGTGGCTTGATTGACAATTTTTTTAAATATATATTTTAATTTTATAATAATCTCTAAATAGAACCAAGGTAACTGGAAATGATAACGTAGTTATGTAAGGAGATTCCATGGATCTCAAGGACAACATGAGAATTTCGATCCTACCGTTGGTGCATAGTGCAATACACATTTCTTATAAAAGGGGGAAAAAGACTGGTTTAGAGAATTTAATCACTTTCATGAAGCGCAATCACGCCTAAATCTGGATTTGGGCTCAAAGTAGCATTCAGCCTGTCCAGGTAATTTCTTCGGGCCCATTAATAAGAAACTTGTATGAGTAGTAATATCCGTTAATTTATACAGTTGATGATGACCCTGATTCGAATATTCCAGATCACCTGCTTGCCTAATCTTTATTAAGATAATAAAAACTATTTATATATAGTGAAATTTGGATAACTTATTTTTTAATTCAAAATAATTTTCTGATTAGAAAAGAAAAAAATTAATAAAACCAGCTTCTGATTAGTTCAAGTTTTTATACTTAATTTTTTCACCAAATATTTAAAATACAAATAATTTTTTCATTTCTTACAAGTTTTTGACATATAATATATCAAATTAATATTTTTTACGAACTTTAATTTAATTCCTATATTTGCATATTGTAAAATAAGTTATTGGACTATAAAAATATAATTATATGTTTAGGCTGATTTTTTGGATCATATTTCTGTATTCACTGTCGATTAAACTATTTGTACTGGATTGAGTTGCATATAAAAATAAATTAAATATTATTTATGAAATAAAAAATATAGATAATTTATTTTTTACTTTTTGGAAAATTTATAAATATAATTTACTTATTAATTATATTATTTATATAAATATACACATATATAAAATTAAATAATTATATTTTTCAAAAAAGTATATATATTATACATATTACATCGCACAACAAAAAAATTCTAGTTTCAAACCCTTTAGCTCAACTTGATGGTTGATAACATGACATGCTGCAGACCATTGACCAGCCCAACGATTATAATTCATTTTACAGAGAATGGAATGCGCTGGTAGAGGGTTCAATACTTAGAGGTCCCACAAAGATATAGACTGGTCCAACCTTGCTCATTGCCTTCACAGACTCAAACAAGGCAAGACTATTCAAATTAATAACAAAGCTTACTTTTAAATATAATATTTCTACCGTGTATTGTGTAATTTATAATATAATTATAATAATTTATTATAAAATAATAATATTTTTAAAATAAAATATATAATTTTATAATATATGTTTATTTAAACAAAATATAACACAATATAAACATATATTAAGTGAATAAAAAGTACTATCAAAATTTGTAAGCATTATAAGTTAATTTTTGTCGAGCGGTGGAATCACTAAGATCAAAATAGTTTTTTTATCACCTAATAAACAACAAAATGATACAAGATTTTAATTTCGACTTTTCTTATATTCTGGCTATTAGTTTTCAGCAATACCAATGTTGAATAGATATGGACCGAGACAGAATTTATAATTTGCTAAATGGATTTAAATATATATTTTGCATGAACGATGCATATGAATATACAAGTGTAACATGCATGCATGTGCATGTACATTCATATAACCATTCCTGGTTTTCATTCCTCAACTTGCTTATCTTATCATGGTAAATCCTTAATCTGGAGATATGATAAATAAAGAAGACACAAAATCTTGATACATCCATCATCTTTTGACTGGTAATGTGCTTTCCACCATGGCTACATCATGACACGGGCCCACTCTTTTTAATCTTGACCTTCAAAACCATCTAAAGCTGTCCAAAAATCCTTGTAAAGAAGCATGTCTTTGAGCAAACACACACACACACACTAAAAAACCCTATATTTGCATTTCATATATTTCATTCATGCACCAATGGAAAATTCTCTTTTTTTTTTCCTTGCCTTAAGCTTTAAATCTTACTTTACACCAAATGGCTTTACTAAAAGCGTCATCTTATCATCATGTCCTCCTTTATGATCAATTTTATCTCACACAGTACTCTCTCTCTCTCATCCATTTACTTTTCATATTTTTTGCTCTTTTATCTATTTCAAATATTTTTTCAATAAAAGATTAAAGAGGGGAGGATATCTGTATCACAAAATTACCTTCGTAGGACTGAAAAATAACATTCTCAATATTTATAAAATTACCTTAAACGACACATAAATTAAAGCAAAGAGAAAGACAGTAATAATGTTAGAATGATTGTATCACTTGACATTTGGGCCTTTAACATAAGCATTAGGGTTCCTAGTATCTACCAAATATGTATGTTGGGCTTATATAACAAATTTTGGGCCAGCAAAACAGTCGACGCACCGTCAAATATAAAACGAAGATATAGTAAGATATCTACTTCCCTTCCACGTTGTATTTGTATTAATATAAAATGCAAAAAAGCTTGAACATACATTCGATGTAAGAAAAGGTTGGTTAATTTGGTTGTTAGAAATGGAAAAAATATAAATTAAGGCCGAAAAGAGACAGCAGCGCATGCATCTTGATGAGGTTTGATAATATTCATCAATGCTTTTTCGTCAGTCCCTTTTATGACGAAAGCCTTACTTTTTATCTCTTTGCTAACTCCCCCCACATGCATGGTTGGGTTCGGGGCTAAGCAATTTCCAGATATGGAACAAGGAGGAATCAAGCAGACAGACACCTCTCTCTCTCTCTCTCTATATATATATATATATATATTTACCCATTAATATGTTTTATGGAAGATAAATTGTTAGAATTTAATTCATATGTGATCCTTATTTTTTATGGTATTTCAGGGAAGTTTTCATTTTTTCAGCAATGCGCTATGTGTGTAAAGTGAAATTGTTTGTAGGAGTGTAAAAGAACTTAGTCTTTCGTTAGCTATACGAAGTGTGGTTTGATGAGAATTCGTTTGAGATCATTTAATGAGGCTATCAAAATAAATAAATCGAACTCAAACTTGTATATATTCGATTCATTGACTGATCATAAGAAAGCGCGTTAGGCTCGTAAGTTAGCTTGTAAGAGTTTAATACTAATAATTGGGTATTTTATTTTACTTCTGTGCTTTTAAATATATTTATTTATAAAAGTCATTGTTAGTATAAAAATGACAGATTTTAACAAATATATTATATTATCTTAGAATATACTCCCATCCTCAAAGTAAAATTATATTTCTAAAGATTACAAACTATTTATTATTGATCAATTAAATGAAAGTACAACTTTTTAACCATAAAGTTGTATCATACAATATTTTATTCACTGATTTAACTTATTTAATCATTTATAACTTGTTTGCGATTTTTTTTCAAATTTTTACTTTGACTATAAAATGAAACATCTACTTTCGAAACATGATTTTTCTTTTTGTAATAAAAAAATATTTAAATATATATAAATCTAAGTTATTAGAAGCACGATTAGGTCTTCTTGATTAATATATAAACTTTTAATGGAAGTATGTGTATTCAAACAAAATAGAGGAACTAAGCAAAAAGAGAATAGGAAAAAAAAAAGGATTCTTCATGTCCTAAGAACAATTCGATTTGCTTGGTATTCTTGTCCCTGACGCGAAATTGATGTGATGGGATCATAGCAACGAAGACTGAATCTGCCTGTGTCGAAAATTATGAAGCCATTGTCAGATTAAGCAGCGTTGGTGTAAAGATGATTGATTGATGAGTAGGCGTGTAGATTTGTCAAAAATCATTACACTAATCATCGTAATTAAACAATTGTTCTTCTGCGATAGGTTCTTAGGAGTTAAGCAAAAGATTCTGCTAGGGCTACCTACTTATTTAATTTCATAAAGTCTTTCTGCACATGCAGATTAAACTTTATGATTTATTTTTCGATTTATCTGGATTCACGTATTAGTTTAATTTATGTAGAATGTGGAACTATTTCTGGTAATAGAAAAGGAAACACGGTTGGGGGAACCATGTGTGCTTAATCTTGAATCTTGATCCCTTTATCTTATGGGTTGAAGAAGTTTATTTTTATTTTATTATTATTATTGTTGTTGTTATTATTATTATTATTATTAGTATTATTATTATTATTATTTATTTGCATTTACACATTAGAATCAGGTAAGATCTGGAAATAAGAAATTATATATCATCTTTATTTAAAAAAATAAAATCATAGTGAAGTAGGAAAAAGAAATCAATGAACATATATTCACAATACACGTTTGTTTCGATTGTAAGAACTGAATACGACCTCTAATAGTTTCTGAAATAAATCACAAACATTTCGTGTACATTTTGTGCAGGCATGAATGATGAACTAATGTGAGTTCCAGAATTGTATGTTATTCTATGGATAATTTTCAAGATTACTGTTGGACAATGGATACATTGCTTTTACCAGATGATTTACTAATACTTCTAATTATAACTAAAATTTTGTTTAAAATTTGCAAAAACTTTAAGGCCCGCCAATCCATTGTAATCGAGTCAAATCAAATGGACCCGACCTTCTGTTGAATCATGAAAAGAAAGGATCGAGCACGTACAATCTTGATCTGGGTCGTCGGCGAGACCATTTGTGTCGGCTCTAAGAACATAGGAATAATGCGTAAGCAACAGGAAGGATTGGAATCCAAACATAAGGACGCAAGTCTACTTATTCCCACGTATTAATCCCATTCCCTTATCCATCTACCAAACACTTTCACTTTTTCTGCTGGTTTTTCTTTGGCCCAAATTACGTGTAATTCGACTTTTGAATTCTCCACCAAGAATTCGGACAAGGGAAAAAAAGGAAAAAAAAAAAAAAAAGGAAAGGAAAAAAAAAATTATATATATATATATATATATATATCTGCAATCCGCACACGCCTTGTTTGTCTCCTTTGTCAAAAGGCTTCTCAAAAACTTTAGTATTAAACGACCAAAATAAGGCCCATTAATATTGTTAATCCACACTTTTAATCCCACCAACTTATACTTTAGTATTATTTTTACTCAAATTAAGCTTCTGATATTGGGTGCCTCATGATGGTTTATAAAATTAATGACCGTAATCAAGATCACGATTATCATAATGAGTGTAGTTATAATTATCCTCGCTTTTGCCGTCATCAATTCAATTTATTTGCACACTAGATGTCATCATTGCCACTTTATATAAATTTAGTATTTTTTAATTTAATGTAGCTGTACTTTATGTTTATCTCGCAAGTAATTTCATTTACTTTTTGATATTTAAAGAACAAAATTTAAACGATTTTAACTTAAGAAATTTTTGGAAAATGCCATAATAATAAGTATAAAATAACAATTAGAAAGGCATATATATATATATATATTATAAGGTAAACTCCTGGATGAATATTTTCCCCTAAGTTCATTAAAGTTGCAACGTATAATAAGGTTCATCACTGGGTCCAAGAATTGTCTAGGATGACAAATAATTGTTTAGAATGGGAAATTGAAAATCCACTAGTTCAGCCATTTGAGTGGTAATAAACTTTTTATCCAACAATTGATGATTAACATTGTTGAAATTTCGCACCACAACTAATGAAAATTATCTTTTGGACTCTTATTTTATTTATCCCACTTTAAATAAAATATTATAATCTTTATGATATTATTTGTTTTGATTTAAAGAGGTTATCTGATTCTTAGAGTTTTGGTTGTTTTGTAAGGTTAATCGCCTTTAATATTTGGCGTCTATTCTCAAAATTTGCTTCATTCAAGTTGACTCGACCTGGTCCATAAAACTTCTATTGCTTCTTTGTCGGATCACCATCTTGGTCTGCAATCTAATATCTCAGAACCCACTTCATTTAACTCAACCTCACTTAGTCCATGAAGACTCACTATCTTTGTCTAGCACTAAGGATCTCAAAACTCACTTTACTAGATCCCCCGTCTCGTTATGGAGTTCTGTTGTCTCTTTGAGGCTCACCGTTTTTTGTTTGACACCGAACCTCTACATCACATCGTTTCATTTGGAACCATGACTATGATAATATTTGTTAGGCCCCCAATAAATTTTAATCTTCACATTCATGATATTATCCACTTTAAACCAAGCATACATAAATTTTATTTTTGCCTTTCCGTAAAAAGATCTAATATATCAATTAAGATTGTCTGGCATCATATTTCCATGATCTTTTCTTTTTTATAAATGCGACCTGGACTTTGTTTGACAACCCCAAAATATGACCGACAAGTCACTAGATTGCCTCATGATTAAGCAAGCACTGCGCACAAATTAACTGCTTTCTGGAAATCAAAGAAACCTAAGTAATCGATCTCTTTGATGAATTACGCTCCATGTAATTATGACCCATGTAATTAGGACTCAATAAATGTATTGAAACTCTTAGTTATTAAAGTATAAAGAAGAGAATTTTTTGCCCCATAACAAAATAGACTACACATACATACATACATACATATATATATATATATTATAAAATAGGCCTATACAAATTTACAATTATAGTTGAGTCCGTAACTGTTAAAAATATTGCAAGTTGAGGACAGAATCCACGGAAAGTAGATAATAGTCCTGAAAGAAGTCACATTCATTCCTCATGACAATCACAATTTTAAGAATTTTCGTTTTTCTTGCCTAATTTTATGAACATATACCTAACTCATTTTCAATAACATAAATATCAACATATGCTTAAGTGTGTAATAAATACATGCAATTATTATATATTAATTAATGAAGTTTTTATTTTAAATATACTCCAACGACCAACATCCCCAAGATATCCTGTAATAACTTTCAAATTTACCCTTGATTAATTTTTTATTATAACTATGTAACACAAATGTATTTATAAATTGAATATACTTATTTTTATCATATACCCTATAATTATGAGAGTAATTACAGAAATTGCAAAGAATTATGATGCATAACTGCCTTCCATATAGTGGGATATCCTGTCCCCCGTTTCTTTTGTGTGAAGAAAGTGGGGAGCAGATGGCCTCCTAAAAAAGACAAGTTAGGACATCAAAAGAACCTATGAGAAGACGAAGATGAGTAGACCAAGTCATTCAAAACGAACTACTTAAGCCCTATGTGCCTAAGCCCACAAGGCACCCAACTGAAAACCCCCTAACCTAATAAACCTACTAAAACAAACAAGTAAAGAAAGGAATTCACTGCAATAACCCCTATATATCCCCCCACTCTATCTCCATTTCATTTCCCCCTCCCCCCTTTCTTGATTTATTATACAAATCAAGAAAACTTGCGCTCTCTCTCTCTTCCACCACCTTTTTATTTCTCTCTCAAGAACCAAAAGTTACCCTTGCTTTCTCTCTCAGATGGAAAATCTTCTTGCCAAGATCTTCATGTTACATATTCTTGTTGGATACTTTCTAATTTTATCAGGTAACAAATATATAATCTCCCTTTTGTTCGGGTTTTCTGATGTTGTTGTATGCGTGTGTGACGTGATCAGATGTAATATTGTAATTAAGATTTGAATTGAATTAATTCAAATGTTTAAGCAGGTTTTGGGTTCCTACAAGGAGCAGAATCGTTGGGCATTAACTACGGTCAAGTTGCCAACAATTTACCGCCGCCGGGGAACGTTCTGGAACTGTTGCGGTCTCTGAGGCTAACTAAAGCCCGAATTTACGACACCAACCCCCAAATTTTGACAGCATTTGCCAACTCCAACGTTGAACTCATCGTAACAGTCGAAAACGAAGTTCTGGCCTCATTAATGGATCCAAACCAAGCCCTTCAATGGGTGAACACCCGCATCAGGCCTTATTTTCCGGCGACAAAGATCACCGGAATCGCCGTCGGGAATGAGGTCTTCACCGGGGACGACACCACACTCATAAGCTACCTCGTACCGGCGATGGTGAGCATCCACTCGGCTTTGGTCCGGCTAGGATTGGATCAATACATTAAAGTCTCGACACCCAATAACTTAGCAGTTCTCCAAGAATCATTCCCGCCGTCAGCCGGCAGTTTCCGGCCGGAGCTCAGCCGTATAATGCCGCAGTTTCTACAGTTCTTGGCCGCCACAAAATCCCCATTTTGGATCAATGCGTATCCATATTTCGCATACAAAGACAACTCCAATAAGATTTCTTTGGACTACGTTCTCTTCAACCCGAACCAGGGTATGGTGGATCCGAATACCAAGCTGCATTACGACAACATGTTGTATGCTCAAGTTGATGCAGTTATATTCGCAATGGCGAAAATAGGGTACGGTGGAGTGGAAGTTCGGGTTTCGGAAACGGGCTGGCCCTCGAGAGGCGACCCGAATGAAATCGGGGCCACCATCCAAAATGCGGCGGTATACAATCATAATATTCTGAGGAGGCAGCTGCAGAATGAAGGGACTCCATTGAGGCCCAACATGAGACTGGAAATTTACGTGTTTGCTTTGTTTAATGAAGATATGAAACCCGGCCCGACTTCCGAGAGGAATTATGGCCTTTTCCAGCCCGATGGAACGATGGCCTACAATGTCGGGCTGTCTGCATTGTCAACTACTTCGTCAACTTCAACTTCATCGGCGTCTATATCCTTAACATCAAATGCAACCCAGGTAAAACCTTAGTTTTTCTTTCTTTTTCATTTTAGTTCTTTCATCTATCATTACAACGTTGTACCACAATTCATCCCAAAGATGTTAGCTTGTGCATATTAATGTTGTAATTAGTGAAAATTTACAAATTTTTAATTACAGTTAAAGTGATGTATATATTGGATATGATGACCTTACTGTTTGTTTTTTTTGCACTTTCTCATTGGGGCATATTATCAAACAGGTTAAACAAAGTGGATATTCAAGCTTCCTGTATTCAATAATCCCATTTTTGCTGGCCTTCCAAGTTTTTATAAGAAGACAGTGCTGAGCATAAAGGAGCGCAAGTAAATATCTCATTTTCGGGAGGAATTTGAAGACCGGCAATATAGGGACTAACACAATTATTCAATTGCCAAAAAAACAGTGACCTCATTCTCGAAGGATTCTTTTGTTCTGATGCCAACAACACCATTCATCAGTTTAATTATAATTAATCAGAATTGGTCCATATTCCTCCTGCCATCCACATTTACGTGGTCGATCATCCACCGTTGATTTATCCAGGATCAACCACGACGAAGAAGACTGCCTTTTGATTGAAAGAATGAAGGGCTGATGATGCATCATTCAAGAAAAATTAGTACTTTCGAAACGATTCTTCCACCAATCATATATATTCAAACTTACTTTGTAAATTAGCCCACTACTTTACTACAAATATAGCAGATATCTATTTATTCTCCTCCCATATTGTACAGAGCATTTAGTAATAAATGATTATATCTAAATAGCTTTGCTTTTCCATTCTTCTTTTAGACAAGAGAAATTAACACATCTACCCCTTCCAACTCGAATAAATCTCATTTCTAAAGTCGTCGTCTTGTTTTATTAGTTGAAGTACAAGAACTAAAAGATTTATTTTCACAAGTAAGTTAATTACTTATGATTTAATGAGTTATCGTTTTATTATTTTTAAAAAATTGTATATTAATTCATTTTTAAGACGAATCTACATCTATAAACGAATTAATAAGAAACTGAAAGACGGTCTTAGATGTTTTGAATAAAGTTGTTGACTTTAGAAGTGGATTCCACAACTGCTGTTGCATATGTGTGTATATATATTCCTAATACGAGTGTATATATGCATAAACATAAGTAAAGTATAGGATAGGTAATTAAAGATAATGCTAGCTTAATTCCCAAAGTTGTTGTTTTTTGTTCTTTGTATTTTTAATAAAATTAGGGCAGCAATGGGCGGCCAAGCTTTATTCCTTGACCATAACCGCCAGCATTAATTGGCAGAGACATCTTTTGGGAAAGAGGTAAAGTAGAGGATCCAACTTGATTAAGGCGTCATGGCTGTTTTTTTTTTTCATACAAGGCAAAATCACATCTACACTTTACAGGGTGACGTGGGATTCACAAATATATATATATATATATATGTATATATATATACATGTGTGTGTGTGTGTGTGTGTGTGTGTAGGCTTATCCTGTCTACTTCAATTGTTGCCTCCGACCCTACAAAGTCTCCAAACCACATATAAACTCTTGTCAAACTTGGTGAAATTAATTAGTGATCCACCCTTTTAACTAAAAGATTATTATTGATCACTTTGTAATGTTTATAGCCATTTTAGATTGAAATGCTCTCTCCCTCTCTCTCTCTCTCTCCTCTCTTTCCTCTTCCTAAAATCATTAATCTTCGATTATCTTTTTTTTTTTTTAAATACAATAATCCAAAATAATTTATCTGCGTGATGCAATATATAATATCAAATATTCAGATCATATAATGTCTATACTGCAGCACGTGACTGGGATTTTAATTTTAAATTATATATGCATGTTAATGGAACATACAATATTAACAAATGTTAGTACCAAGGCAAGTGATTGAAATTTCAATTGTGGTCACCCAAGCGACACGATGACTAAGTGTCCATGGTTAACTAAAACGCTAATACGAGTTTATGTTTTCGGGGGTCGAAGCAGATGATTAAGAGTCGCGGGCCGGCGGGTTGACCAACGCTTGCCATATTTGATAAAAATAAAATATATACATACAATAATTTTATATATTAACACTCTATATCGTGTTTTATTTTATAAAATACATAATATCAATTGTGTTATCAACATTTATTAAACTATAATATTAATAAATAAATCAGGAAATTGAGAGTGAAAGTAAAACCCCCATTGATGCTCTTAGCGGTGGATGTTCTTACATTTTGCTGTATCATTAACAGTTCAAGTTTTACTAATATACCACAGACTGCATATACTCAGACTCACCCTATCCTGTGATAGGATTTAGTTTTCCTCAATTGAGGATCGTAAACAATAATTCACTAATATATAGGGTACAAGTTACAACAAGAGATCCTATAAATAAGGAAGTAAATCAATCTAATATGTACATAGAATAAAATCAAATCAGGAATATATATTATCCTTAATTATCTCTAACACCCCCCTCAAGCGAAGCGGGTGCGGGCAGACGCAAAACTTGGAACGAAACAACTCAAAAAGAGGCCGCGGAAGACTCTTTGTGAAAATATCTGCAATCTGAAGATGAGATGGAACAAACTGAGTGAGCAAACGCTTAGCAGTCACAAGCTCACGGACAAAATGATAATCAATGTCGATGTGCTTAACGCGTTTATGAGCCACAGGATTTTGACTAAGAAACAAAGCACTTGAGTTGTCACAAAGCAAAGTCGGTGGAGTAGAAGGCAAAGCATGCAATTCACGAAGTAAAATAGTAACCCAAATAACCTCAGAAGCAGCATTAGCCATAGCACGATACTCCGATTCACAGCTGGATCGGGAAACGGTGGGTTGCTTCTTTGCACTCCAAGAGACAAGATTTGGACCAAGAAAAATGGAATACCCATACGTCGATCGTCGAGTATCCAAACAACGAGCCCAGTCAGCATCAGAATAAGCTACAAGAGTAGAGGTACCGCGAGAAAAATCAAGACCATACTCAAGAGTACCCTTGACGTAACGCAGAATGCGCTTGACAGCCTGGAAATGGGCTGTAGTAGGGGATGCCTAAAACTGACTGACCGTGTTAACAGCAAATGATAGATCTGGACGAGTGATAGTTAAGTACTGAAGAGCACCAACAAGAGAGCGATACAGCGTCGGGTCAGAAAAAGGTGTGCCATCAACTCGAAATGATTCGTCCGCAGCAAGAGGAGTAGAGATGGGTTTAGACTCAAGTAAATCAGCACGGAGAAGGACATCACGAGCATATTTAGACTGTCCCAAAAATAAACCAGAGGAAGTGTAAGACACTTCAAGACCAAGAAAATAGTTGAGACGACCAAGATCTTTGATGGCGAACTCCTTACGAATTCGAGCAACAAGTCGAGTAACAAAAGAAGTGTCATTCCCAGTGATGATGATATCATCCACATACACCAAGAGGTACAGAAGAAGAGAACTACGACAATAGACGAAGAGAGAAGTATCAGACTTACTCTCAACAAAACCCAATCCGATCAAGAAATCACAAAAGCGCTGAAACCAAGCTCGAGGAGCCTGCTTGAGACCATAGATTGCTTTGTTAAGACGGCACACATAATCTGGATGGAGAAGATCAGAATAACCCGGTGGTTGAGACATATAGACCGGTTTGGAGAGTACCCCATGCAAGAATGCATTGTTAATATCAAGCTGATGAAGAGACCAGCCATTCATTACTGCTAAGGCAAGAACAATGCGGACAGTAGAAGCCTTGACCACAGGACTGAAGGTGTGATCATAGTCAAAACCAAGAAGCTGAGAAAACCCTTGAGCGACCAAACGTGCCTTATAGCTGTCAACGGAACCATCAGCTAAGAACTTGGTACGGAAGACCCATTTAGAACCAACAATATTCTCACCAGAAGGCCGAGGAACCAAGTCCCAAGTGCGATTAGCACTAAGTGCACGAAGCTCGTCATCCATCGCACGAACCCAATGAGGTGATTTTGCAGCAGACTTAAAACCCTTGGGTTCCTTAGTGGAGTGCAAGGTGGTAAGAAAAGCACTGTGAGCAATATGAGCAGTGGATGGCGGGTACTTAGGTTTAAAAATCCCATCCTAAGACCGCGTACGCATGGAGTGAGTAGGACGAATCACAGGTGGAGGAGGTACTGGCGAATTGATACTGGAAGATGGTGCAGGAGTAGAGGAAGGCGGCAAAGGGGCCTCGGTCACTGACTGATTAATCAAAGGAGCATGAAGTGTAGACTGCGGAACTGTATCCGGACAAATAAAACATGGAGAAGAATCTGCAGGAGGCAAAACAGGAACTGACTGGGTTGAAACGATGTCAGACAGATGAGGATCCATGAAGGAGTCAAAGTCAAGCGTCTGAGCCGAAGAAGACACAGGCGAAGCAGTGTACGGGAGACAGGCTTCATCGAACTGAGCATGACGACTGATATATAATCGAAAAGTGACGGGGTCGAGACAGCAAAACCCTTTGTGCTTGGTGCTGTAACCGAGAAATACGCAAGGGACCGAACGAGGAGAGAGCTTATATGATGCATAGTCACGAAGACAAGGATACACTCGGCATCCAAAAACATGAAAATTCTCATAGACTGGTGGAGTGGAGAACAGTAGCTCATATGGGGATTTCTGCTGTAGTAAAACTGATGGAAGACGATTGATAATGTACACAGGTGTAGTAAAAGCCTCAACCCAAAATTCCAAAGGAACGGAAGCATAAAATAGCATAGAAAGTCCCGTTTCAGTAATATGTCGATGTTTCCGTTCAGCTCGACCATTTTGAGCAGGTGTATATGGACAAGACAAAGAATGAATTATCCCACTTTTTTGAAATAAATTTTGCAATTTAGAACTGGTAAATTCGGTACCCCCATCAGACTGAAAACGTTTTATGGTGTGCCCAAACTGATTTTCCACCAAAGTCTTAAATTGAATAAAGACATCAAAAAAATCCGATTTTAACCGTAGAGGATAAATCCAAGAGAATCTGGAGTAGTCATCGATAAAAAACGACATAATAACGAAAGCCATCACAAGATTTAACAGGAGAGGGCCCCACAAGTCACAATGTATAAGATCCAAAACACAAGTGGCACGTTTTGTATTAGAAATAAAAGACAAACGTTTGCTCTTAGCTAACTGACAAGAAGAACAAACTGTAGGGTTCGGCAAGACAGATGTAACCGATAAAAATCCCAATTTATTCAATAAAGAAATAACATCATAATTGACATGTCCTAAACGACGATGCCATAAATCAAAAGAACCTCTAATTTTGCGAGATCGTAACGCAGCAACAAGTCCCACATGTCCTCTTTCCAGAATATATAAGCCATTTTCCCGTCTACCCCGAGCCAAAGGTAACCCTGTCACCCGATTCTGAATTTCAAAGAGGCTATCAGTGAATACAACGTTAACCGGAAAATCAGTAGTCAACTTACTAACAGATAGTAAATTTTTTGTAAGGTGCGGCACAATTAAAATATCTAACAATGACAAATCAGATGAAAGAGCCTGAGTACCCGTATGAGAAATGGACAGGGAATTACCATTGCCAACGACAAGCTTATCTTTGCCAGAGTAAGAGGAGACGGAGTCCAATCCAATAGCAGAATTCGTCATATGCGCGGAAGCCCCGGTGTCGACATACCAATCTGATGGAGATGAATTTAGAGAGCATTCTTGACGAATAGATTCTGCAAGATTGGCTTGAGAAGGAGACTTCTTATAACGTTCCGGGCAATACGTCGCATAATGGCCATTGGTGCGACAAATTTGGCAGCGAGGGGGGAAGCGACCACGACCGCGACCACGCCCTCCTGATTTCTGAGAATGACGACCCCCAGAATTGGGAGGCTCATGCGACGAACCAGGCTGACCATGCGAGCCACTGACCAAACGACTGCCAGAGGAGCGCGAGAAGTTCTGAGAAGTAGCGAAGGCATGCTGGACAGAAGCCGAACCAGAATCCCCATCCAAAGATCGCGCAAACAGATCATGCGCTTCAGCCTTCGATAGCAAATCTGGAAACGAGGGAAGTGGAACCAGATTTATTTGAGATTTAGCAAATGAAAGGAAATCAGGACCAAGCCCACGGAGAAACCAGTGGGACTTGTCAGTTTTGGCCAAGACACAGCCCATGGACGCCAATTGATCAACCAAGGTTTTGAAGTGCGCTCCAAACTCAGAAACAGAGCGAGTTCCCTTCTTTATCAACTGCAACTCATCCTTGATGCGAAGCTCGCGAGCTTTCGATGAACGATTGAAAGCCGTGGCCAACGTATTCCAAATGTCAGCGGAAGTAAGGCAGCCAACCGCTACCGGCATGGTTTCGGCGGTAAGAGTGGACATGAGAAACACTCGTACAATCTGATCCCGAGACACACAGGCCTCATACGCGGGATTCGATTTCAAAACACCAGCATCAACAAGTGTAGACGGCGGAGGGGGAGAAGAGCCATCAAGGTATGGCAAAAAATTTTGCGTCGCAAGCAAGGGATGAACCTGCGCATGCCAAACCAAGTAGTTTGTCGAAGAGAGTTTCACTGGCACCATGTGTGTCATGGCCTGGAGAGAAAGGGTGGCGTCAAAAACAGATGGTGCCGAGGACATAGGATCACCAGCCATG
Organism: Caryopteris x clandonensis; assembly: GCA_028749325.2. NCBI lineage: Eukaryota > Viridiplantae > Streptophyta > Magnoliopsida > Lamiales > Lamiaceae > Caryopteris > Caryopteris x clandonensis. Next base: position 5,331,604 of record JAPYKT020000011.1, read on the forward strand.
GTGATGAGCAGCGACGCAGAAAAGAAAGAAAGGAGAGGGAAGGAAAATAGGGTTTTCAGCACAAATTAGGCTGATACCATGTGATAGGATTTAGTTTTCCTCAATTGAGGATCGTAAACAATAATTCACTAATATATAGGGTACAAGTTACAACAAGAGATCCTATAAATAAGGAAGTAAATCAATCTAATATGTACATAGAATAAAATCAAATCAGGAATATATACTATCCTTAATTATCTCTAACATATCCCATTATAGGTCGTAACAGAGCGGGTTAGGGCGGATCGTGAATACGTCATGCGCACAGTTTTGATTGGGTTAGACATCCTAGATCAGCCATATTATTGCGTATGCACATGCAACCCAATAACTAACACAAATAGAAATGTTACATGTATCCTTATTTCTTGCGAGCTTTAGTGTAACATGGGTTTCCTTGAGGACAAAAAAACGCGAACAAGTGTACACAGCTGATGTGGTAGCTCGGCATTTAGGCAGCTTTTGTGCAAGAAAGTAACATGAAGTTGTGGGTGGGAAGATCAAAAGGGGGCCCCATTTCAATGTATGTAATGCATGTGCAAGTGTACATACACATGCAAGCCAAAGTTTGGAGACTACCCTCTTTACCTTCCTCTTTCTTGAAAGTCCAATGAATTGATCTTCAATTCCTGCTACCAGTAAAGATGCCCCTCTCCTGTAGACAGAAAAAGCAACTATTTAAATTTGTGATGGCAATAGAAATTTTCTGTCATGAAACAGGAGAAAGTTTCCCTTTTCTTCAAGAAGGTTCAATGGATGATGAAATCTCTCTCTCTCTCTCTCTAGGGGGTTTAATAACAGAATGGATAAATGGGCTTATGAGGCGCCCGCACTTTGTTAACGAGTAATATTAATTAAGTAATCTTAACTTTTAAATATCTTTAATTCGCATGATTTTGGGAAGAGACTGGACTAATAATTTTATTCAGACAATATTAGATGTAATAATCCGACGGCTGATGCACGCCAATTTACTTTAGAAGTATATGATCATGAAGCAATTGCCACCCTCCCCAAGATAAACAAAACAAAAAAAACAAAACGTATCTAGTTGTGTTAATAAGTTGAATTATATGGAATATATATGATGCAATTTCCAAATCTGCATTAAAACATACAAAAAATTGGTCCGGCCTAATTCTGACCTGTGAACTATGCCCATGAAAGTCTAAGCCCAACATACGCCTTAAGTGGGCTAGCCAGCAACCCATCTCATTTGTTATTTAATTATATATTAAATTGAAATATCATTATTGTATCCTCGAAATCTAAAAATCGTTTGAACTCTCTTTCTGTTGTGTTGTTTTCTGCCTTTCTGTATTTTGCAGAATCGATCATGGAACTTAAGTGATATTTAAATGAGAGTAAGTTGTACGGAAGTAAGGTTGGATTACAGAAACTATGTTTGACATCTGATCCTTTTTTATGTTGGACAAAATGGTTGAAACTAAAAACTGGAATAAGATAAGAGTGAGCATCAAGCAATGATATTATAAAATCCAAAATCAAATATTATTCCTTACTTAGTTACAAACCAAATCGCAAAGTAGACAAAGGAAGTTCCAACAAACACGAATGGTTTTATAAATCATCTATTTCATTTTGTGTTGAATCTTGAGTTCCACTTTAAGAGTACACATCATACGCTCATTAAGAATGTTATTATATATGTATAATGTATATTAGTGAATTTGAAACATGAAATTAAACTCAAAATGCAATAGAGAATTTTGTTTGCATGAACGAAAAACAATTTAAATATTTCAGTCTCCCCCTACAACATTATTGCGTGCGCACTCGTAGTGCATCCAAAAATAACACTGGGAGCATTCCCACAACAGACTGTCTTGGTTGTTAAAGGTTATTTTACAATATCCGCAGCGATAACCACGCACTGTACGTCCCCGAACGAGAGCCATGGGACAAATCGTGGCATTTGACTTGAATACTACTACTATACCCAAACTTGATCATAGAAAGTTGATCTAGAGAAGGAATGCAGTCGATGTGAAACGATTGCTTGCAAGTGCGGCAATTGTAGTACCACACCCTACTGTCAATATCTCCCTCACAGACCTCGCAGAATTTGGCGCTGTATTTGGTGGTGGTTAGCTTCAGAGGGTGTTCGTCAAATGTGTGGGTGATGGTATCTGGAAGCAGAGCACACCTCGAATGTAGGTTGAACCTGTTACAAGTCCAACAGTCATAGAAACTCTTCCCCGACAGCCTGTTACCGCAGCAATCACAGTAGTTGTTTTCGGAATGATGACTACCCTGAGTTCTGTAGAGCGATGAGTACAGAAAGTGTTGTGCGTTATGTGCAATATGTATGAGTGAAGCAGGCATTAAGGCACACAGAGCATCCAGATGAAAGTCTTTGCATGTATCCGCACAGGAGAAGGAGAATCCATTGCTCTGTCGGCCGCAACAGTCGCAATAAAAAATGGAACCAAACAACCTGAATTTTGGTCGGAGAGAGAGGGGGTGTTTTTCGTGAACTGGGCGTTGAGCAAGTGTACTTGGAAGACGGACGCAACAGTCGTGAAGAAAGAAATTGGGGCACTCAGAGCACCTGTAATATGGTGCCGAAATAAATTGAACACATGCATTGCATTGATACTTACACTCAGGATCATAATGATCCTCTAAGATCAATTGATGTACATGTAGTTGATCAAGTTGTAAAGGTTCAGCAACATATTTACCAATAGCCCTGAGTTGTGTGTAGCAAATTGGATCTGGAAAATAAACTTGAATTAGACAAAGAATCATTTCCGGAACCCTCGTAAAAGTATAAAGTCCTGTGCAAGCATATGCATAATCAAATCTGTAAGAAGAAAATAATCAATCTCAAACACCAAAAAATAATACAAACAAGGGTTAAACAATTTTTCAAGTTGTTATATTGTGTGTTTATCACTTTAGCATCTAAAGTAATTTTTTATATATTTGCAGCCCATAATTTGCATATGTTTGAAACTATTTTTCTAATTTTTAATTTTTTTTTGTTAAAAAATAACTTAATTACCTTTCGCTGTAGATTACAAACTACCAAAAAATTATATTTTAAATACCAAAATAATAAAAATACGATTACTTGAAAAAATAATAATTAGCCTAGAAATAAATGAGCAATATGCGTACCGCCGACCCGCGATAACCGTTAGATTTGATTGCACACATGATATGAACATAGTGCCGACACGTGATACAAGAATAAAACCCCATGCTTCAGATGATGTCATCGCAAGTTGCACATCTATGTTCGAAGTGTGTACTTCCATCATCTTCCGTTGTAGAATATGCAGGATAGTTGTAGTTGAGGATAAGAGGGTGGTCATGCTCTCCTATTTCTATGAATTTTGATAATGAAGCACAGAATGGATGAATCCAGAAACGGCATGCTTTACAACAGTAGAACAGGTACCGATCGAACGAGTGTTCATCATCGGGCGCATGCCTTGTCCCACAGGCACTGCAGGCGAAGGACAAAAGATCCGCACCACGGATCGGCATCAGCCTGTGGGGGTGGCTTCAGTGCAGTATCTTGATCGGCGACGGCAAAGCGCAGAGCACGTCGAGTTTGACGTGGCAGTCGGGGCAGTAGTAGAACTTACCCGGAAAGCAGCTTTGGTTGCATATACTACAGCATGTCCCGGGTGAACTATTCTTCTGGAAGAGGCTGTGCCGTGCGTGCACATCACTCCCGACCAATTCTTCGGGAGATTAGCACATTGGTCGTGCAGGTAGACTTCGCTGTTGTACACGAAGGGAGTGGAGAAGATCGGCAGATTGCAGACACCGCAACGGCGGCCTTTCCCTAAGTATAGACCAAGATCATTGATCTCTTCACCCTTGGTGTGATCATTCCAGGCGGCAGATGGCGGCCTACCATAGATTTAAAGAAAATTAATGTTAGGGATAGTTCATAATTAAGAAAGCTATGCTTGAAGTTTAGCCTAAATACAAAAAAAAAGAAATAAAAAAACAAATCACTTCATTTGGTTTTGATGCTCTCTCGCTGCCACTGCCAGAGATAGCCTCTCCATAAACAAATCACTCTTTGATCAATTTGTGTTTTAAGTTCTATTAATACTGAATATATTTATACACAGACTTTGTATTTTTTTTATTTAAAAAAAAAAAAAAATTTAATGTTACCGAAATCACACGCTACCGTAGGCCGAATAAATACAATGAAGAAAAGTAGTGATTAATGACCAAATGCAAGAAAGGCATAAAGAATTTTCTTTTCTATTTCCAGAACAAAAATAATTCTTTGAAGGCACAAAACTGCAACAATTTTTTATTTATAAATGTAGCATTAAAATAATTTTAATGGGTGGGACTATTTGCACCTCTAAATATACCCTATTTAAAATTAATTTTTATTTTTTTACTAAATATCCTATTTTAGATAATTATAATATTTTAATTAATATTAAAATATAAAAAAAAAACAAAAACAAGAAGAATAGCGAGAAAGGTTCTTGAATTTTATTTGTGTTTTACAAGTGTTTTAAATAAAAATATACATTAGAGAAGGATTTTATTTAAAATATTTATATTTTATTTGTTTTTTATTTCACAATGTGTGATTTATTTATATGAACAATTTTAAAATACACTCTCAAAACACAAATTTTCAATTATAAAATAAACAGATGCAACCACCTGCCCAGATGGTGACTTGTTGTTAATACTTTGAAGGATTCTATTAAAAAACATATCTTTTCAATTATGAGTCACATCGAAATAAAATTTACATTGTTTAATTTAAAACAATATCATTAAGATATCAAGAATAACAAAGAAAAATACGATTATATGGATTAAATCTAAACAAGATACTTTAGATGTATCGGTTGTTGCCGATGGGTTGTTGCAATCTTATATTTCAATCTACGTAATTTTAACAGAAAAAAAAATGTTTTGAAATATGATAAATAAGGTTTGATAATAACAATTTCGTGCTTAAATTACACAATTTACATAGAATGTGTTAAGATTTGAATGAGTCAAACTTTTTAAGTAGATATGTTTTGCCGGTTTCTTTGCAGATAAGATTTTCAAGCTTGGGCATCAAGTAATATCCCCACAGAATAGGGAAACAGTTGAAGACCGAGTCAAAACTCTATCCTGGTAGAGAGACGGTTGAGGAAAGCAAGGAGAAGTGGAGAAACCATTCCATGAACGTGGCTAAGTGAAAAAGGAAGGAAAAGAGTACTGAAGAACTCTATAAAGACAACAGAAGAAGAAAGGAAGAACACACACTGAATACGATACAAATATTCTGATACAGCAGATCGTTGTTGCTAAGAAAGTTGTCGTCATTCTGACTCCAACATCCTGCACTGTTCAGCGACATATTTTCCTAATCTGTTATTATCGATTCATACACTGAGAGTTTGAGTGATACTTTGTTTCTCTTAGTTTACTTTCTTAGCTAGTTTAGTTGACTTGAAATTCATATTGGATTTCAAGTACTTAAGAATCGTAGGAACCATAATTCGATCCCTTTTTGTAATTCACGTTTATTAGTGGATAATTTTCGCCCTGGCTTCACAAGTCATTCTTGACTTGTGAATATTTTATTCTGGAATATTATATCTATTTCCATCCGGTACCGTAGGTTCTGGATTTGTACCATATCAGATGGATATTTTCAATCAACCACGACCGATTCTCCTCTCAAAAGACAACTACGACTACTGGAAGTATCGTACCAGACAAACCATAAAATCAGTAGATTTTCGAGCATGGAATGTTGTCACCGAAGCTGGACTCCTCCACAGAAAATCGATCAAGATGGGGACACCATAATCAAGCCTCAGTCAGAATGGACGATAGAAGAAATCGCTCAAAGAAACTACCATGAGAAGGCGCTCAATATCATCATGGGAAATGTCGATCTTCACATGTACCGATTGATCAAAAACTGCACTACTGCCAAAGAAGCCTGGGATACACTGGAACGACACTGTGAAGGAAGCGACACTGTAAGAGAAAGAAAATTACGAATGATCCATGACAAATTCGAAAGTCTGAAGATGGAAGAGAGCGAAATAATCTCCACCTACTATGATCGTGTGATAGACCTATCAAATGAAGCAGCATCCTTTGGAGGTCAAATTAGCAACAGGACGCTGGTAAGTAAAGTGATACGCACTCTTCCTTCTAGATATAATCCTAAAGTCTGTGCAGTAGAAGAATCCCACAATTTGAATATCTTAGAGTTAGATACTTTAATTGGTATTCTGAGAACATACGAGATGAACATGGAGAATCAAGAGAAACTGTATAATAAAGGACAAAAAACTACAGCGTTTATCTCAAAGTCCAAGGAAGAAGAAGTCGAAGATGAAGATGAAGAAGAAGACGTGGAACGTATTGGCCCAGACGAAAATCTGAGTGTTGCCCTTCTCACAAGACGGTACAACAATCTCACAAAAAGGTTGAACAATAGAAAGAAGAACGCAAAGGTAAAACTTGAAGAAACAACGGAATCCTCCTCCCGAAAGACGTTTGAACCTGCTGGTCCAAAAGGGAACTATGGACGAAAAACAGAACCTGAATAATACAGAAATCAAACTCAAAATCTTGATGATGTTCAATGTCGTGCCTGCAGAGGATTCGGTCATTACGCTAATGAATGTGCCAACGTACTTCAGAGACATGGAATGTCAATGTGGATAACTCTTAGTGAAGAAGAAATCGATGAAATGCATCCAATAGAAGAAGAAATCAAAACCGCTGCGTTGCTAACATCAATCCACGAATTTTCCGAAGATGAGGAGATACTTACTCCCTCAAGTTCGACAACATCCAACAGGTATAATTTCTTTTCAGATTCTGATTTTAACTATTTTAATGGGTGTATAAGTGATGCAGAATTATTAGAGGAAGAAGAAGATAATCGTATTCTCAAGGAAATCCAAGCCGTACAAACTGAATTGCTCAAAAATCTGGATTTACGACAGAAAGAAGCAGAAAACCTGATGAAAGAAAATGAAGAATTGAAAAAGATTGTCTACAGATTAGAATCTACGCTCACAAAGAAGGATGTCCAAATAAGCAAGTTAGAAATTGATCTCGAAATTGCGAATGAAACGTTCAGGAAACTGAATACAGGTACCTCTAGACTTGACGAAATATTAACTGTCAGTAATATAGGACATTCTGGAATTGGATATCTTGAAAATTCTGCTATGGTCAATGCATGTACTCGAACTCCTAATAAAAACTCGATTGTGTTTGTTAGAGAAAATAGCAATGTTCAAAAAACAGTAATCAAAAGAAAAAGAAAGTATGTTTGTCATTACTGTTTCAGACCAGGCCATATACGACCCTACTGTCAAAAGCTGAAAACTGATCTTTCGTTGAATCACATGTCACCACGAATGTTGCACAACATTCATCACAACATCGTGAAATCAAAAAATACAGCCGTCTGTCAGAACCTAAAATGGGTCCGTAAACCAAGTGTTTCATGTCATGTTGTCTTTACTGCTTTTAAAACTAATCATTCTGAGTCTTGGTATTTCGATAGTGGATGTTCAAGACACATGACAGGTTCAAAACAATACCTTACCAACTATGAATCATTTCAAGGAGGAACAGTAAGGTATGGTGGAGGAGCACAAGGAAAAATCATAGGAAAAGGAACCCTCTCAGTTGATGGTTTTCCTAACCTTCGAAATGTTCTGTATGTGGATGGATTAATGGACAATCTAATCAGCATAAGTTAGCTATGTGACGATGAACTACAGGTAAAATTTAACAAAGACAAATGTAAAGTGTTTGACTCAACCAATGTTTGTGTTATGACAGGAAAAAGGTCAAGCGACAATTGCTATTTGGTTGGGAAGAACCTGACTTGTAACTCTACACAAACAGACGAAACAATCATTTAGCACCAAAAGTTGGGGCACGCAAACCTTAGAAATATTGAAAGATTGATAAGATTAGATGCTGTAAAAGGTTTGCCCAAACTTGAGAAAGGTAAACAGATTGTGTGTGGAGAATGTCAAAAAAGTTAACAAACTCGAGCCTCTCATGAACACATAAAGTTTATAGGTACAACTCGAAACTTTGAACTGATCCACATGGACCTCATGGGTCCAATGGAAATCGAAAGTTTAGGTGGTAAACGGTACTCATATGTTTTAGTTGATGATTTTTCCCGATATACTTGGGTAAACTTTCTTAGAGAAAAATCAGAAACGTTTGATGTGTTTAGAAAACTACATACTAGGTTCAAAAATGTTAATGGCTCTTGCATATCACGTATAAGGTCAGATCATGGTAGAGAATTCGAAAACACATCATTTTCAAACTTTTGTGATAAACTAGGAATCATGCATGAATTTTCTGCCCCTAAAACGCCTCAATAGAACGGTGTAGCTGAAAGAAAAAATAGAACCCTGCAAGAAATGGCTCGTGTAATGATTAGCTCCAAAACCTCTCTAAAAGATTTTGGGCCGAAGCCCTTAACACTGCCTGTCACATCTCAAATTACGTTTTCTTAAGACCCGGCACACACATTACTCCATATGAAATTTTAAATGGGCGTAAGCCAAACTTGAAATACTTTCATGTTTTTGGATGTCTGTGCTATGTTCTGAATGACCGTGACAAACTCACACAAAATTTGATTCTAAAAGCGAGAAAGGATTTTTTCTTGGATATGGTCTTAACAGTCAATCCTATCGAATCTTTAATCTCAGATTAAAGACCATTCAAGAATCTGTAAATGTGGTATTTGATGATCTTAGTGATCTGGCAAGAAAATCAGAAGATGACAGTGTAGGCACATATCTGGAACCCAGGCAAGTTGAAATAATTCAAGAAATATCGGACCTGAATGTTGAACAAGATGTTGAACCCGACATAGAGCCAACATTACCCTCCGTTCCAAAAACTGAAAACGAAATGCAAACACCAGACAACTCAATTATCCAGTAGAATGAACGAAGAGACCCACCTGGGAGAATACGAAAAAATCACCCAATAACACAGGTAATTGGGGATGTTCAAGAAGGAATTACCACACGACGAAAGGATCCTGTCAACTACAGAGATATGGTAAAATTTGTTTGTCTTTCATCCACATTTAATGAAGTAAACTCTATCATGTTTTATATCTCAAATTGAACCTAAAAACATTACCGAAGCCTTAGGAGATAGCTTTTGGATAAACGCCATGCATGAAGAATTAAATCAATTCATCAGGAATGACGTTTGGTATTTGGTTCCCCGACCTAAAGGAATTAATGTAATAGGAACGAAATGGATATTTAAAAATAAATCTGATGAATCTGGGAATATTGTAAGAAACAAAGCAAGATTAGTAGCTCAGGGGTATACACAAGTGGAAGGGATCGATTTTGATGAACCTTTTGCTCCTGTTGCTAGAATAGAATCTATTAGATTACTCCTAGCTCTTGCATGCTTCATGAAAATAACTCTTCATCAAATGGATGTTAAGGCTGCGTTTCTAAATGGAAATTTAAAAGAGGAAGTTTATGTCGAACAACCTAAAGGGTTCGAGGACCCTAATAAGCCTAATCATGTATACCGACTTAATCGAGCCCTCTATGGATTGAAACAAGCCCCTAGAGCATGGTATGGAAGATTAACTGAATTTCTTTTGAACTTTGGTTTTTCAAGAGGTGAAGTAGATCGTACATTGTTTATAAAAAGATCAAATCATGATATATGTGTAGCTCAAATCTATGTTGATGACATAGTATTTGGTTCTACATCCAAAACAATGCTTAATGAATTTGTAGAAGCCATGTCATCAACATTTGAGATGAGTATGGTTGGAGAATTGTGCTACTTTTTAGGTTTGCAGGTGAAACAAAGCACTGACGGCATTTTCATATCACAAAGCAAATATGCCCGAAACCTTGTTCAAAGATTTGATCTTGAAAATGCCAAGTACATGAGAACACCAATGGGATCGACTCAGAAGCTCTGCACCGACGATGTTGGACAAAATGTTGATCCAACATTGTACAGATCGATGATAGGGAGTCTGCTGTATTTGACAGCAAGCCGCCCAGACATCATGTACAGTACGTGTATCTGTGCTCGATATCAAGCATGTCCAAAAGAAAGCCATCTAAAAGCCGTCAAAAGAATTATCAGGTATATTGCTGGAACTTCTAATTTAGGAATCTGGTATTCTAAGCATACAAACACGAACTTGGTATGCTTTAGTGATTCTGACTGGGTAGGGGACATTGATGACAGGAAGAGTACTAGTGGGGGATGTTTCTATCTAGGAAATAACCTAGTCTCCTGGCACAGCCGAAAACAGAACTGTGTCTCCCTCTCTACTGCTGAATCTGAATATGTAGCAGTGGGAGGGTATTGCACACAATTATTATGGCTCAAGCAAATGCTAGAAGACTACGGTTATCCTAGTGATACTCTTGTTGTTTTCTGTGACAACTCTAGTGCAATAAATATCTCAAAAAATCATGTCCAACACTCACACACCAAACACATAGATATTTGTCATCATTTTATTCGAGATTTGGTGGAAAAAGATCTTATTCGACTAGAATACGTTAATACTGAAAATCAAATAGCTGATATATTCACCAAAGCTCTTGATTACGAGAGATTCTCCAACCTTAGGAAATCTCTTGGTCTATGTGTCATGTGAAAGAATCCATGTTCGTTCTGTACATATATGTGTAAATTTCTGTATATTCTACCTCTGTGACACCTTTGGCATTATTAAAAAAAAAAAAGAATCTTAGGCTAAGGAAACTCATCAACTAAAGTAACTTGGGGGGCACGGCGCTCGCTACGACGATGCTACCTTGTAAAATACTGATGAGTTGAATATTTCATGAAATACTTGAGTAACTAAGGGCACGGCGTTCGCTGCGACGATGTTCTCTATGCAAAAAGAGTCTTTCTGATCTATTCTTCCAACATCACATCATAAAGTACCTTGGGTGGTACGGCGCTCGCTACGACGATGCTACCTTGAAAAATATGATGAGAACCTGGAATTCTTACCTAGATTTTTCGAAAAAAAAAATATTGCCAAAGTTTCTGTCGAAAATATGTTACTCAATACTATAAAATCCTCAAACACATCCTCTGAAATATATAATATTCTGCTGTTTGAAAATTGGTATTTTTGTATTTTATTTGAAAAAGATTCTGCTTCTTTAAAAATTCTTGGATAAGTGCTTGTGTGTCCTTGTGTTAGTGGGTGGAAGTTGAATTGGTTGACAGTTGAGATTTTCGCGCCCTAGCATATCACCAGGCATCCCCCACTTCCCGTCTTCCTTAACTGTCAAAAAACTGCCCAGGAAATAGCACTCAAGTTCCATTTCACAGTGCACTGATTTTTTCTTTTTCTTCTCACCTACTGAACCCTTCCTCTTCCTCTCCTCTAACCCATTTGCTTTTTTTGAGGAAACAAAAATGGCCGACGAAGCTTCCAGGAGGATCCTCGCCCACATCGTCGAATTGCTGGCCCAAGTCACAGCCGCCACCGTTGGCGTCGGTCCGCCGCAGGTCCCGACGTCTCCAGCCGAAACCCCAGCCTCGGCGTCCCAAATCCCCGCAGTCGACACGTCGCAGCCCGCCTTCCCATCCACGGCGCTCTGCCGACGCCGCCTGATGTCCCGGCCTCCACCACGACGACCACGCCACCAGTACCACCTGCTTCCCAAGGGCGAACTCAAACCGGATCTCCCGAGTCAGGCGCTCAGATACCTTCGCCGCCGCTCGCTTCAACCTCTCCTACACCCGCCTCGGCGATCGCGCCTGCGGCGTCGCCCGAGGAACCTGCACGCCCCTCCGCCCGAGTCCGCCGCTACTCACCCGTCGCCTGGGTCAACTCCGTCACCTGCATCACCAAAATCGGCGAAACCCTCCTCCCAGAGTTCGTCTTCCTCTTCAAGCCCTAGCCAAACCACCTCTCCTCCACCTTCGGCGGTCAACATCATCTTTCCACCGCCGTTGATGCAAATATTTCCTGGCAACCCAGACTATCCAATCGACGTAAATGATCTTCCTGATGTCTCCGCCGTGGGCAAAGCTAAACGAAAGATGGGAGAGCCCTCATTCCCGAGCCGTCGTTCTGCACGTCTCTCCATAAAGCAACAAAGTGCTCCGTCCCGAAAGGTATCACGGACCACTTCTACTACTCGTCCTTCCGGCTCGCGACATCTCACCGATTCAGATTCCGAGGGTAGCGACACAGAATTTGTACCTCCAGCCTCACCTGCTGAAGAATCAGATGTCGACTCTCCTGGTCCTGAACCACACTCTGCCCCATCTACCGTGTCACACCGAAGGAAGCAGACTGTTCGAAAATTCTCAGCTCAGCTATCTCCCTCTCCTGACCGCACCTCGACGCCTCCAAGTCCTGCACCAGTGCACTCACCAAGTCCGACACATACTCCTCCTGCCAGTCCGGTGCCTAGTCCACCTTCTCATATGTCTCCACCCCCTTCGACTACTCGGACACCCTCTCCAGATCAGGTATCTTCATCTCCTAGGTCAAGTCCTGATCCCCGTACCTGGAATTCATTTAAGACCCGTATGTGCTTAACTGAGAGGCGAATTGATCTTATGAACTTTCGTAAATACAATCTGGATAAGTTTCTTGAGAGTCGGAATCTTCTTACCGTTGTAAGCTATGCATCTAGTTTTATTCAAGAGGTTGTCCAGGGTAGCTATTTTTCTATCTCCTCCACTTTCGATGATGTCTCCCATGCTCTCTTTGTTCGGCTGATGGTTCGAGGAAACCCATATCAGCTCACTCCAGAACTCATAAATGCCGAACTGGGTATTGCTGCCATTTCCCAACCCAGTTGGTCAAGCGACCTGGATGAAATTACCCAAAGCATCACACAAAAAATGGTCAAAAAATGGAAAACACCCTTTCCGGCCTCTCGCCTGACCTCCTTGTACTCAGTGCTCCATAAGCTGATGGTCTACAACTGGTATCCCTCTCGCAACACTTCTCTAGTTACCATTGAGCTGGGTATCATGTTATATCACCTGGGTTTGGGACATCCGGTCAACTTTGAAAATATCATCTTTGAACAGATTACGAATACCGGTCGTAAGTCAGGTGGATTCTTACCATTTCCCTCTCTCATTTATTCCATTCTAATTAGACAGGGATTTCAACCGAATGCTACTGATGTATTTTCCAAAGCCTCTAAACTCCTCACCGTTTATCCAGGTTTCCTCCAAGAAGACCGTCGATGTGACCTACCTTAGATCTCAGATGTTCCTTCGAGCTCCACTGAGCCTGCTCCACCGTCAGCAAGTTCCATCTCCATTTCTCGTGCCTTTATTGCCCAGCAGGTTCGGGCTTTAGATGATCAAATTCAACACCTTCTCGCTATCCGGGATGCTCTTTCTTCCCAATTAGGGGGAGATGATACTGCTGGAGTTGATGCTGCTGCTGATGCTGAAGCTGATGCTGATACTGCTGGAGTGAATGCTGCTGTTGATGCTGAAGGAGACGATTCAGATGTTTCCAAAGATTTCTAGGCTGAAGGAAAACTGTTCTGGTCATTGGTACATTGTTGTTTTGATAAGCTTGTTGGATACATTTGACATTTTATTTTTGCTTAACCGTGATGGTTGAATGCTGGATATTTTACCATGATATGTGATGATTGCAATGCTATTATGACTGCCTTTTACTGTAAATATTATTGATGCCAATGCTTAGGGTTGCTGCTGAAATTCTACATTTGTTGTTTTGAGAAATATACATGGCATATTAAAGTGATGTGACAGGTTTGTGTGACATTGACTTTGTTATACTGAAATTCTTGCTGGCAATACTGAATGTTGATGTATATTTGTGCATTGGAATTAAAGTAGACATACTCTTGTGAGCATTCTTTTTGTATACATAAATTTAGGGGGAGCTTGAATTTAGGGGGAGATATTCAGTGTTGAAATGAACTCGAAAATTGTTGTCTTCTAGTTGAAAATTGGGAATTGGGAAGAAAGGCAAAAAGGGGCAGATTGTTAAGATTTGAATGAGTCAAACTTTTTAAGTAGATATGTTTTGCTGGTTTCTTCCTTGGTAAAAGATGCAGATAAGATCAAGTAATATTCCCACATAATAGGGAAACAGTTGAAGACCGAGTCAAAACTCTATCCTGGTAGAGAGACGGTTGAGGAAAGCAAGGAGAAGTGGAGAAACCATTCCATGAACGTGGCTAAGTGGAAAAGGAAGGAAAAGAGTACTGAAGAACTCTATAAAGACAACGGAAGAAGAAAGGAAGAACACACACTGAATACGATATAAATATTCTGATACAGCAGATCGTTGTTGCTAAGAAAGTTGTCGTCATTCTGACTCCAACATCCTGCACTGTTCAGCGACGGATTTTCCTAATCTGTTGTTGTCGATTCATATACTGAGAGTTTGAGTGATACTTTGTTTCTCTTAGTTTACTTTCTTAGCTAGTTTAGTTGACTTGAAATTCATATTGGATTTCAAGTACTTAAGGATCGTAGGAACCATGATTCGATCCCTTTTTGTAATTCACGTTTATTAGTGGATAATTTTCGCCCTGTTGGCTTCACAAGTCATTCTTGACTTGTGAATATTTTATTCTGGTATATTATATCTATTTTCATCCGGTACCGTACTTTTAGAATGCTACATCAAATATTGTAATTTTGTGCTGAAATTACGTGACTGCAAGAAGATAAGCCTAAAAAAACAACTGAAACAAACAAATGTATATATTCTGGCGATCATTGTGATGGCCAGACTCGTTTACGATACTCTCCGAGCGCCCACAATGGGAATATATTTCTGTACTGCGCGTAATGCAACATGCAGTTCTTCATGTAAACACCAGTGATTTCCTGTATTCATCAATTAATTCTTGTTCACAAAACTGTCTATGTGTAATTTATCAAACTCAGTACATAATGCAATGTTTTTGGGACCAGAATGGAGCTACAATTAAATTATCACCTGCTGAGGGAAATCTCCGTCATCCATCTGTGCATTAATCAACAATTTTGCTGCCTTATGTAAAGGCCTTGGATCCCTCTCCGCCTGTATTATGGAAACACAAAAGAAAATTGTTCTCAAGTAGTTCTCCATTTTCCTGACATCTGTGTATGTCGAGCTCAATAAACTGACCTGTCCACCATACATAAGACCAAGCATTGCCCAAGATGTCTGTACCAGGTTTGTCCTGTTTCCTTCCAGTGGTGTGTATTTCTATCACAACATCATTAAATTACGGGTCACTAGATTTCATTTTGTTTATTTTTATGTATTTTGATCTGGAAATCTTGAATAAGTACCATGCTTGGGCAGGACTCCAGGCTTTCTCCCCAGCCACCTTCTTCATTTTGCGTTGACAAGAAAAAGTCTACACCTTTTCGAACTGCTTCGCTGTTTTCATATGTTCTCCCTGCTGCAGCTAATCCTCCTAGCACGAAGAATGTCCCGTAAAGGAAGCAAATTCCCCAGTAGCCATACCTGCATTAGTAATTGAACTTAATTACATCATTTGTAATCATTTACAAATTATATAAGCCTTCCTAAACTCAAAAATAAAGCTCACCATGAACCATCAGGCCATTGTTTTTCTTCAAGGAATCGCAATCCCTTTGCTACAGAAATTTCTATTTCTTTCTCGCGATGACCCGGATGCAGACGCTTGAACGATAGAAGAGCATTGACTATAGAAGCAGTACATTCAACGTGCCTGAACAAAATAAATGATCAATTGCAGACTAGTCGGTATGATATTTATCAAATTATAATTCAAGAAACAAGTAAAAGAAAACGTTTAAGTCTAAATGTCAGAGCTAAGATCTTACTCTTGCTCGACGACGATGTCTGCAAAGAGCTCCGAGGGGTTCAAAACCTGAAAGAACAATAGCAAATTACTCAGTTATGTTTCATTCGTCTAATCTATCATCCTTCTGGCGTTATCGAAATTTTAGTTTCTGTAAGAAAAAACACAAATTTGGAATATATGAATCAGAAATGTTCACCTGCAGATAAGGCTGTGGAATCGGGGGTTCCCAGATAGCAAATCCACCACTCAGAGGGCTCTAAAAACACAAAGATTGTGCACAATGCTTTAAATTTAAAAAGGAAAATTAATAATTATAATTTAAGTGCCTACGTTCAGATTCATAGGGAGTTCATACTTGCAAATAAAGGAGCACATTCACAGCCTCGTATAATCGCTCAACATCGGCCTTTTCTCCCGAGATTTCAGCAGGCATTTGTGACAGCAAAAGCAGACACTGTAACAGCAGTTAAAATGTTCCTGTCAAATTTCCAATTTTTTTCTTAATTCTTATCTACAAGAAGAAAAGGAAATACCTTGAGGGCTTCGGATGTGCAGTCCGACACAACCCAACCCTGATCTTGATCGGAGAAAGTCCACGAGCCTTTTGTGAAATGACGATACATGCTTTTGAAATCGCCCGTTGGATTTTCCTTAATCTTCTTGCAGAATTCAAAATTCAATTATTTATATTGTAATGGATGAGTCTTCATATCTGGAAACCAATGATTTTTTCAGTTTCTAGGAATGAACCTGAGATTCTTTAATGTAGAAGTTTGCCTTCATCAGACAGTCGCCGTATTCCTCAACCATACCACTTGCAATAACTGCTTGAGTCGCAAGGCTACTGTCCCATAATTGACTTCCAAAACTCTACAATTAAATCAACCAAAACAGTTTCATTACAAATTCATAACTAAGTTGACAATTCTACAACAATTAGGCAAAAACAACACAATCGATTAACGCGTACCTGCATCTTCATACCATCTTCTGCAAGCCACAAATAATCAGGGACCCTGGCTAGGTGATGCTTGAACTCATCCCCATTTGGATCGTGTGCCCACCAGCACATCATTTGCAGACTCTGTATCAAACCAACACAACACAATGATATGTTGCCTCTTTGTTTCTTTGTGTTTTCTTTTTTTTTTTTTTTTTTTCCGTCATGTAATAAAAAAGACAATTCATGTTTCATAAATGACGTACTTTTTCGACACATCCAATGGTAATATATCTGCTTTCCTCAGCTCCATAACGCATGTATTTGATTGTCTTATCAAGAGCCCTTTGTCTAATCTTGTTCAGTGGCCAACGCCTCATTACTGGCTCAGTGCAGTAGTTGAGAGTATCCCAAAGCAAGTCTTGTATGAATGTATGAGGATAGTAAAGATCATCCTGGATAATTATAACAACATAAATCGAAATTTAATTATGTGATTTTTTATATTTTGTTTTTTTTGGTTCAGCTATTATATTCAGAACAAACCTTGCAACAATGGTGGCGGGCCTTATTCCAATCAATTTGACCGTAGGGCTTGACGTGCATTTCTTGACGAAGGGATAAAACGAGGTCGGTGAGAGGTCCATGGTATTTTCTACCATAAAGATAGGACATGGGCATGTAAGTTGTGCGACAGTAACACCACATTTTTGCTGCATTTTTATCATTAAAAACATCGAAAAATGTCAGATTCGAACCAAACAAAAATTCAACTTGCAATTGACTGATGACGAGATTCTTTTACCAGGGTGATAAGGCAAAACTGAAGGAAATAGCCAGAACTCTGGAGGAAGTGGGTTGCACCCATCCCAGTCATAGACTCCAAGAACCTGCTCCAATAATTATACATATTTGTTTCCAAAGTCAGTTTACATATTTATATGAATAAAAAAATAAAATTCAGTTTTTTGCTCGTCTGGTTTGGGGGATGGAAATGGGACACTTAACTGCATTATGTAGTTTGGGTTAAATTTTAGTAAATTGGAATAAGTTTGCACTAATTGATTTAGATTAAATAATTGAACTATTTGTTATATTTATTTTCCATATTTGTGGTTTTAATATATCATAAAGGGTAGGTAGGTGAGCATTTTTGTGTGATCGATAATTTAAGATGTTAATAAAAAAATTCAAAGAAAAACAAATATTTTTCTTCTTTCAAGAAAATAAAATTATAATAATATTATTATAACGACAACAACAAAAAATTGATTGACGAATACAAATGAAACCATGTTTAGTGTTCAATAACAAGAATTTTGTATTATGAAGTGAGTGAAATTAGAATGATAAGAAGTTGGTAAGATATTTTGCATCTTGATATTGGTTGTGATTTTCTTTACTCCTAAGGGCAATTAGAAAGAGAACATATGTTTGGAGGGGCATATATGTCATTCGGTTTGGGCAACAGATACACCATGAGGGCCACCATCGGATTATCATCAATCAAATAAATGCAGGATGTGATGTTGGGCTGCACCTTGGGCTCTCATCCGATGACTCAGGTAACGTGTGATTGTAGGATCTTATTCAATCGATATCATCCCAACCAAACAAGCCCACAGAGTCATGGGCCAATGTTATTGGTTCCCTATCATCCTTATCCCTATTTCCTTATACATCGAAACTACAATTTTTGATATATTTATTAATTAAGTAAATAAATTAAATTAAATTAATTGAATATTTTTCTTTTTTAAAAAGAATTGAGAATTGTAAATTATCTTGATATACTTATATAATGGGTACCAAACCTAAGGATCTAATATATGTTGATTTTATAAAATATTTGGAAAAGATATTTTAAAACATTAAAAAAACTTGAATTAATCACAATTGAAAACTGATTTTTGGTGGGATTTAATCATATATGGGTTGATTCTCTATTATATTAACATGCTAATTTAATTAGATTTATGGATTATATCGTGGCTATAATTAGTTGCTTCAATAGATCACGAGATCCTCTATTCTAAATATAATATGCATATAATGTTTATAAAATAATAGTATTAAATGTATGACATGTTTAAAAAATTTACCGAAAGATATGTCTTGCCCCAGGAAGGAATTCCAGTAGCTCCACCGTGATCAAGAATCCACCTCCGTGCTCGTGCTACGGAGCCGTTGCCATCATCCGGTCCCTCTCCGAGCAACCGTAACGCAACGTAGCTAAGGGCTGAACCTATCATCGTACTGTGCCCTTCTATGTAAAATCCCCAACCCCCATCCTCATTCTGCACCAATCGTAATCACAAAATAAATATTATTTAATTATTCTCGTCATATCAAAATAATTATATTTCAAACATATTTTTTTTCCTAACATAAGAATTATGTTTCAAAAGTTCACATCTCTTTTATTAGTCAAAGGAAAAAAAAACTTAAACTTTTAATTTTCTGAATAAGTTATATATAATTGAGTTCATCAAAATAACAAATAAACAAAGTCGTATGAGTAAGAATTTATAATTTTTTTATACTTTCATCTATATATCGAAAATAAAATATTGTACATTTGAGAAAGTGTCATTTTCACAAGAGTACATACTTTTTCTTTGTCAATTTGATAAAGTTACAACCTCCTAAAAATAATGCATTTAGACTATTTTTTATTATTAATTAGACTTATTCATGATATATAATTTATTTATAAAATAAAAAAATAATTTCTTTAATTTAATAGATATTAACTTTTGAAATATAGATATATATATAACCCTCTTATAAGATTAAAAAAAAGGTCTTAAAATGATTTTCTTTTTTCTATTTTAGGAAAAGAGGATGCATGCTGCAAGAGGAGTTTATTTGAGGTACCTGATGGTTGTAGATATAGCGGACCATCTCTTTTTTGTGTTCCGATGTCAATATTGTATTGATTGCTCCACTAATGTACAATGCAATAATCTGTGGTACATAAAATATCAAATTAAATACAAATAGCAAAAGACTATATTTTGTTGAATCTTATTTAATTTTTTCTGACTTTATAACAATATGTCTGATTCATATTACAGGAGATGTTTGACAACATGAATTGCTGTGCATGATATGAATAGTTGATCGAGATAATATAGACCAACTATCATCTTCACCATATGCTGGTAGAGACGTAAAATTACTAAATTAGTCCATATATAGGCAGGCCAGGCCCGACAAAAACTGCACTTTGATTTTAATTTCCGCCGGAATACTGTGATATATATGCTCTGTATCAATTGGAAAAGGAAAATGAAAAATAATTGATATTTAATTATCCCAAAAAAAAAAAGGTACCAGTGGGGGAGTGAAAAACATAGGGCCAGCATTTTCAGCAGGCCAGTGGCCATCACTTGCTTGGACGGCCCGATTCAACCTTAGAGCTTTCTTCACCGCAATCGTCGCTTTTTCATATGTTATTTCTTCTTTTTCTTCAACTCTGACGGGTGGTATGCTCAGAAGATCGATTCCACTTTCTTTTTTAAGCTGTTAAGAGCAAAATTTGGAAGATCAGACACAGAAGATTGTCGTGAAAACCTCCAAACTTAATTAGCCACTCGTAAAAGGAAGGAAGAAAAAAAAAAAATCGCAACTTGTTGTTTTATTCTTGGTTTTGGTTCAATCTTTATTTTGCTGGTATTATTTGATGTAGGAAATACGGACAGAAGGATAAAAATATCCAAAAATAAACTATAAAAATGACGAATTTTGAGTTCCCATTAGATAATTAATAACTTTCTATACATAAATAACTTTTTATATGATGAATATTAGGGTGATCCTAAATAATCTTCACCTGCATTCTCATGAACAAATCTCCACAAGAATGAAAACCCTTCTTCCGGTTCTCATTAAATTCCTCACGAGCCTTATGAAAAGCTTGGCGCTCTTCGGGGGTTCCGGCGTCGGGATCATACTCCCAAATCTGCCTGCCCACGAAGTTGTTGGTGCTGTACAAATACGGGCCATGCCCTTCAGCAATCTTCAGTCTCCACATCCTTTGTTTTCCGCACTTCGCCCAACTGTTTTCGAAAAAAACGAGTGTACATGCGCATTCAATTCGTGTACACACATAAAATTAGGAACAAGCCGAAGAGAAATCCATGATTTTGTTATAACCGACAAAAGCAAACAGAAATGATGTTAGAATTTGTTTTCACTAATTTCATACAAAACCGGAAAACGATAATTTTGAGTTTACTAATACTGCCCGGGAAATCAAAATTGTTAGGGTTATAGCACATAAGGAGGAAGAAGACCAAGAACCTGTAGCTCAAATAACACACAAAAACACAAAAGTAGGCAGGTTTGGAGCTTACAGTAAGATATATATTTGAAGGTAAAGTGATGATGAAGGAGAAGGACCAGAAATGAAGAAAAGTTGGTAGTTGTTTGCAGACGCCTGCCGATATTAGAGGGCCACGGTGATGCAATTTATAGGAGGCCTTACGTGCATTTACTGCTTATCTGCACATTATCATGCACAGATTCACATAAAGCTGATTACTGAGTGTAGAAAGGGAACTTTAATGAAATAGAATGAGAACTACATCAAAGTAAACTATATATATATATATATATATATATATTTCCATTTATGTGCAGTGAAAAGATACTCGTACCAAATCCCAGGGAAAGAGAGAAATATAGATTATACATGAAAAAATAAGAGAAAAAGGTTGGTTTTTAATTGGCATCAGAAATAGGGTTAGAGATTTTTTATTCCATTCCGTATTCTGTCTTTGGTCAAAAAATAATCACCATACAATACGTGTAAATGATGGCATCACTAATTAAGAGGTTGCAATTTTATGCTTTTAAGTTTGCCATATTTATGATGCAGGCGTATCAAAAAACAATAATACGTAGTTAAACTCATTTTCTTATAATTTATAAAAACCAGCAATGCTCTAAAATAATAAAGAAGGTTTTTATTTATATTTATCAAACCATAATAAAATATTAACTTCTTATTATAATAGAAATATATTCGTAAAAGCAATATAAAAATGTAATAGAACTATCAATTAAATTTAAATAAAGTAACAGGCTTCATCATCATCATTTAGTATGGAATTATTGATACATGCTCTTCTCTTCCTCTAACATGGAATCTTGATGCCGTCCGTTTTTATTAAATATATATTAAGGATGTCACACACGGGGGAAAGACAATATTAATCAGAAATTAATAATTTTTTTCCAGAATAATTATCTAAAAGCATAACAGTTTAACTAAACAATTTTGCTAATTAAGTTATTGAAATATCCACGTGCATCTGGCGCCTCCTACTCCAAGTCACCATTAAATGCAATATATATATATATATATATATATATTTCAGAATGATATAGAGAATTCTGAAATGATCTATGAAGTTATGTCAAAATCAATAATTATTTTAAAATCGACATATGTATTAATAGGTATAATAAAAATGTTTAATTAAAATAGAAGATGGACCAACAGTTTCCGATTACCAAACTTGATCAAACCACCAATTAATGCCTGAATAGTTAGAGGTAGGAGTCCCTCAAAAATATCATATGCACGTTTTTAATATGTATGTCGGTAAATAGGGACGGAATTAGAAGAATTTCAAGTCACGGGTGGCCAAATTTTTTGAGCCATAGCATAAAGCAAGGGCTACAATTTTACCTAAGTAAAATAGACGAGCGTTGAAGAAGCAGGCGGGACAAACTCTTATACATTAAAATTTTAAATCGAAAAAATAACATATATATAAAAATAAAATTTAAGAATGGGATTAAGTTAGAAAAGGTAGAATTAGATACCTTGATACAGGCAGTGAATGTGGAAGCAGAGCCGGGAAAATAGTGTAAAGTATGGGAATTGAATTCGTGTGAGATTTTGGTATCTTAGAGAGGTGCTTATATAGATGTAAATATCAAAATAGTTGGGCTTTGTGGTGAATTAAAATATAGCTAGCAGTCAGGAACAGATTAATTCACTCGGGGGCAAAATAGTCATTTCCCCATGTGTACTTTCTTCCATATGTCAATCTCTGGGTGTAAAATTCTTGGGTGCACACAAATTTTAAAAATTAGTACAGAAGAAAGTAACTGATGTTTCCTTTCACATTTGATAGTGAATGCAAGTCGCAAGCGTCGGACTCGGACTTTGTCATTTTGCCGGCCTTTTATCGCTTCCTAATTGGCTTTAATGGGAACAGCCCCAGCCCCAGCCCCAGCCCCAGCCCCAGCCCCCTCGGTGGCAGCTGGCCGATTGTCTGCCATCCTAAATTTATATAATCCTTAATATAGATTGATACACACAAATATTTTTTAAATTTAATTTCCATAAATGATATTTATATATGTTTCTATTTGTCATAGGGGTTCTTTTTTCTTATGGTCATTGACCCTATAAAAGCCTAGATCAGAAAACACATATGAAGTTGTATTTTAAGTTATAACTGAAGTGATAATACTATCTATAATAAAAAATAAAAAACAAAAATAATTTTGACAATTGTATCCATTATATAAAAAGACATCTTGCAGGAGATTGATTGTTCGATACTAACCTAATTATTATCTGTCTATGAGGAACGCTCTAAAATCGATACACCTATCAAAAAAAGAAAAAAGAATCAATTGGAAATGGTCAAAAGAGGTGAAGAACAGCAGTAAAAAAAAAATAAAAAATAGTGATCTTCGAAATAGAATGGGGGAATGGGTTTGGTTTCTCATCTTATTAAGAATACCAAGTCTGGATTGGTATCCTCGAGAGTGGCTGGAAAGTAACAAGTTTTTAATAAAGAAAACAAACGTGGGGATTCTTTTTCTTTTACTAATTCTTATATAAAGAACAACAAAAGTTGGTGTAGTTGTATATATTATCTCAATAGAATTAGAATTCTATACGCAAAATATGTTTAATTTCATATAGTGATGATATTGATAATATATACGAGATATAATGAGTCTCTCGTATGTTGGGTACATCGTAAATTTATTTATATTATTACTTATTTAAAATTAAGCTAAACCCCTTTATGCTGTTACATCCTTTACAATTTCATTTAAACTTATTTCAAATAGATTAATTAAATTAATTAATAAAAACAATAATGTATATAAAATAATAACATTATCCTCCTATAATCTTTTATGAAAAGATGTATATATTAATTATGATCTTACCATTTAATCTTTGAATGAAATTTATCACAAAAATTTAAGAGTAGGTTGAAATTGGAAGAACATATTTAATAATGTTTTATAAACAAAAAGTGACCCATAAATTAACTTTTGTTCCATATACATTTTTTTTTTTGTACTTTTCTTAAATCTTTTCCTATGTAATTTATATTTTACACTTTACTCCCCCACTCATTTTTCTTATTTATTTACTGTATTTGTTTTTTCGGATTTTCACTTCTATAAGAGATCACAATAAAATTAAAACACAATTGAAAATTTTGAACAAACAAGAGTGTAAACCACAAAATACTGGGACAAAAATTATATAAAAAAATACATGCGATAAAAATAAAGAATAAAAATAATAAGTACATAACACAAATATGCATTTTTCCTTATTTTAATCACTAGTCACATATTGATTAAATGAACCCATTAAAATAATATTTTTTTTAGTTTATTCTTCCCTTGAAACATATTTCATGAAATAAATTAAATTTTTTGACAAATGAAGCCACCAAACATAGTCGCCAATTAAGAAAAATAAAACCATTGTCGTCCAATCCAAATTTCCCGAAAATGATACCAAACGTTTCCACATTCGTTGATGCATTCAAAAGTTGTTACGTGCCGCATCACATCCAGCCATTAATCACCGCATCACATCTACCTTATGAAGCATTCAATTAATTATGTCCAATTAATTTATTAAATTTATTTCACTTTTTTAAAATTAAAATTAAAAATAAAAATATCAAGGAAATGCAGAATTTATGCCGAACTTACTCATCAATAGAGCGGCATGAATTGAATGAGTACAACCACTTTCATTAAATTTAGTATATAGTCTCGTTCAGATTGCATTTTCTTTTTTGCCCCTTTATCTTTGATCTT
Organism: Caryopteris x clandonensis; assembly: GCA_028749325.2. Lineage (NCBI taxonomy): Eukaryota > Viridiplantae > Streptophyta > Magnoliopsida > Lamiales > Lamiaceae > Caryopteris > Caryopteris x clandonensis. The sequence continues at coordinate 5,356,519 of JAPYKT020000011.1, forward strand.
TTATTGCCAAATGGCATTAAATCATATTCATGGAGAAAAAAAATCGATATCTATTAAATTTATATGTTATATCGCAACTACATCGACACATACTCACAAAATGTTCAGTATAAATATATATATTATTATTTCTACATTTTATATTTCGACATTTACCAATCTATTTTTTAGTTGGTGCGTCCGGTCGAATTCCTTGCAGATTAACCATCATCTATGTATACATATGTACGGTGTTATCTTTATAATTGAGCATGATTATCTTTAAATTTGTGTATGTAAATGAATAGATATATAAAAATAATCCAGTGGGATTATAGTTAGATTCCATTGAGGCCCGACCAATGTAGTTTGAGCAATCAGACAAAAAAAAAAAACAATGTCAACTAATCTACCACTAGATGAAATGAAGTCAACAATTTATGTCCGGTAAATCTTCAAAAAAGTCCCACTCCCTTTTCTAATTATTACAAATGACCGAATTCTTTTTTAAATCCTGACTTTGAATAACGTATATTCCAGGAAACATTGGCCCACAATTTGATTTAAAGAATTTGAGGGGTTGGTCATTTAGATGAGAATAGAAAAAGTGATTGGACCCAAATTGGAAGGGTTAGGTACCGCTAAGGCTGGGCAATTTTCGGAATGCTTCGTAGTGCTAATGTGAAAACTGTGGGTAGTGTAATTCCTTTTGTGTGGTCGTCCATTACACTTTTTTATTGTATAAATATAACTTAACAAACTCATATTTGAATCCACTTAGATGTGTTCACAATTCTAAGTCTCACCATTCAATTTAATGTTACATCATTAAGAAATAAGTAAATTAATTATAAAATTTTAGAGAAAATTTGTAATTTATTATTCAATCTGAGTAGACGCGGGTGGAACCAGAACCGCCGGTTCGAACCGCCGGTCAACGGTTCGGTTCAACCGTTGACCCGGTTTCGGTTCCGGTTCTCCTATTTTAGGAACAGGAACCGTCGGTTCGGAACCGCCGGTTCCGAGTTCTTCCCATTTGAAAATATAGCCGTTGGAGATCAACGTCTGAGATTAAATAGCCGTTGATCTTCAACGGCCCAGATCGTGTGATCGTTGGGAACCAGCAGTTCCGAACCGGAACCGGGAACCAGCGGTTCCCAACGGATCTTTTGAATTTTTTTTTCTTATAAATATCCCTTCCTACTCATTTCATTTCACCACATCTAATCTCTCTCAATCTCTCTCAATCTCCTTCAATCTCTCTCACATCTCTCTCAATCTCTCTCAATCATCTTTATATTCTTTATATTTATCAATCTCTCTCAAAATGTCGAGCTCAAGCCAAAGAGGACGTGGAGGTAGATGATCATCTTCTTTATCTCGACAAGCAAAAGAAAAATCGGTTATGCCGACGAGTACAAATGCGGGAACCGAAATGCCACCACCATCTCCTTTGGTTCCAAGATATCTCAATCTTGATGGTGAAGATATTGAAATTCCGATCGAGTGGCAAGAAGATTTTGAAGCTTAATTAGGTTTGTGTTTATTTTATAAAATATTTCTCTTAAATATTATTTTATACTTTTTTTTTTAGATATCTCTCTCAACTCTCTATGTTTAATAATTTATTATGATTATCGATTTAGGTGCACAAAACGAATCTAATGAAGAAGAACGTCTTCCAAATCAAGAGAGTCAAAGTCAAAGTACGCGACAAACTCAAAGTGGACGAGATGAGGCACTAAGATCGGATATCTTTGCCGTTCACTTCAAAAGAGATATCCAAAATAATAAAGCAATTTGCAACTATTGCGGGGTGGAATATGTTTTTCAAAAAGGAGGAGATTATGGCACGCTCAAAAAACATTTGCAACGTCTCCATCCCGACAAAGTCAGAAACGATCGGCGTCAAACACAAATACCTCGTGGAGGATTCACCGGATCCGGATCCACCAATGAATCACAAGGTACAGCTTCTTTATTTAAATATTCCGAACCTTTAATAAGAAAATATTTATCAAAAATGGTTTGTGGCATGTCTTTAACTTTTAATTTTGCTGAAAATGATTTGTATAAAAACCTTGTGTCACTATCAGTGAACCCTCAAGTGTCCAGTGTTTCACGTAGAACATTAGTTCGTGATATTGAAAAAATTGTAGGTGAATAGAAGTTGGCTTTAACTTATATGTTTAGTTCTTTACAACAAAAAGTTTCAATTTGTGCGAATATATGGGCGGATCATTGGAGAGAACATAACTTTTTAGGACTTACTTGTCATTGGATAGATAATTCATGGACAATGCAAAAAAATTACTTGCATATAGAGAATTTGATCAAACACACACGGCCACAAATATTTCTCATAAAATTCATACTATTTTGCAAGAATATAATTTAGTTACAAAAAAAATTTCAATTTCATTTGACAGTCCTAGTGCTAATACTGCTAGTTTGCCATTATTAATTCAAATTTTCAACCATCATTTAAGGGTAGATTTTTTCACATTAGATGCATGTGTCATGTTTTAAATTGTGTGTACAAGATGGCATGGAACATTTTAAAGCACATATAGGTCCTATTAGATTAGAAATTGGACATTTAAAAAGACATGCAACTTTATGTAAAAAATGGAGAAGATTTTGTAAAGCATATGGTATGAGTGAACCCAAAAAAATCACTAAAGATTTGCCTAATCGTTGGAATTCGACATATAAAATGTTGAAATCTTCTTATGAGGTTATAAATGAATTATGTACATTTTTTTACAAGAACAATTAGGCATTCCTTTATTTCCAAGTTCATGGGATACATGTGTAGAATTAATGTCTCTTTTGAAAGTTTTTAAAGATGCAACGGAAGAATTATCCGGATGTTACTATCCCACTTCTCCTTTAGTTGTAGATCATTGTGTTAAAATTGCACTTATTTTACAATCATATTATTCGCATGACTCTTTACAAAATTGCATTGCAAGCATGAGAAGTAAATGGTTAAAGTATTATCAAGAAATTCCCGATTTATTTTTAATTGCAAAAGTTTTAGATCCTAGAATTAGAGAAGATGGTTTAGAAGAATTACTAAGAATGTATTATTGATGCATTATTTCCGGTTAAGGATGATGGCACTCCTAATCCGCATATAATTGTAGGTAACACAAAACAATTATTTTATGATTGTTTTAAAGAATATAAAATTTATTATGGTGATAGTTTAAATAGTGAAAGCGGTCACGGAAATGATAATATTGGTGGAGGTAGTTCGCTTTCGGATCAACTCGAACATCATCAAGATCCGAACTTTCAACACCTTAATCAATATTATAAGTTTTATGATATTAGAAAATTAAAAAAACCTAGGAGTAATAGTCTTGATCAAGAAGTAGATAATTATCTATCTACTACTTTTGAAGAACTTGGATTTGATACACCTAACGAGCTCTTGAGATGGTGGTCTCGAAGAGCAAAAAACTTTCCTATTTTATCACTAATGGCAAAGGAAATATTTGCGTGCCCGACATCCACCGTCTTGGTTGAACAAGTATTTAGCACCGGCGGTTACATTTTGGATCTTCGAAGATCCAATTTAAAGGTGGAAAATCTATAAAATCAAGTTTTACCTCATGATTGGTCGAACGTCGAGATAAGAAAACAATAAGTAAATTTTGATGAAAACGATGAGGATGAAGATGGAAACGAGTATTCGACCACATCCGGGAGTGATTGAGTTACGCCACTAAGCCACTTCTCAAGCATCAAGGTATGAGAACTACGTCGACTTTGATTCCTCAACTATGAGGATATGTAGGCAACTTAATTCTAAATTAGAAATTAAATTTTAATTTTTAATTTATACTTAAGCTCAAGTCTTTTTTTTTCTCTCTTCTATTTTTTTTTAATATGTTGTAATTGAAAACTTGTAAAGTTGTAATCTCTTGTTAAAAGAAATAAATATTTTTAGGTAAGTTAATTTTTTGTTGTAACTTTTCTATTTTTTATTTTATTTTATTATAAGTTGTAAAGTTAAATTTTAATTGTTGTAATTTTTTTTGGTAAAATGTAATTGTTTTAGTTAAGTTAACTATATATTCAATTCAATCTCTTGTGATAATCAAATTCAAAAGACCAAAAATTAATTTTGAAAGTTGTTAATTATTTATAAAAAAATTTAAAAAAAAACCGGCGGAAACCGGAACCGTAACCGGAACCGTGGGAACCGGCAGTTCCGAAACCAGAACCAAAACAGTAAATATGGCGGTTCGGTTCCGGAATCAAAACCGAAACCATGGAACCGTGCCTGCCTCTAAATCTGAGAAATTAGAACTCCAATAGGAATATTTATAAGTGCAATTAGAAACTAGAATAAGAGTTTTGCATCCCTTAAATATCATTATTATTAATTTTTTTTTTATCAGAATCTAACTAGGAACTAGCATTTTCAGTCTTATACAAAGAAATAAGAGCTATGAGCCATAAAAATGACCCAATAAAAGAAACTCAAGCCCAAATTTTTAGCACATACATTGCAATTAGAATGTTTGAAAACAATAGTTGCAATTACAAATTGTCGTTTCAATTGTATGTTTTATAATTTTTTTATTAATACAAAATTTTAATATTAAACTTAGCTTCAAATTGGAACGGCATGTTTAAAATCACAGATCAAATGTGTGTTTTTTCTGGGCTGCTTTCACTTGCAATTGTTCGAGTTCACATATGAGTGACTTTTTTTTTCCAAATATATTTTCAAAAGGTAAATAAAAAAATACAAAATTTAAGATGTCAAGTTTTATTAATTTATCCATTTTAGTACATTATTAATTATATAATATTAATTGTTGCATCATAAACTAATTTCTTTGATAATAAAAACTGCAGAGACTTTCTTGCCGAGTAAATAATACTCAAGCCACAACTGCTCAAGATCCAAGGTCCACATCATAGAATATCGTAGTCTACAAACTGGGCCCTAAGCCCAATCTTTCGCTGTGTTCATTTACGATTCCTAAGCCCAAACCCCAAAATGGGCTAACTTCTAAGAGCTCCACTCTAACGAGCTTTAATCGGGCCGGGAGTAAACATATTTAAATTGCATAAGTCTAGAAACTTCTTTCCCGACTTTGATTAATTTAAACCCAAGCCCTATCTTGAGCGTTCTAGCATTTTCCATCCCTCATTCCGTCTCGATATTAGCGAGTTTTCTGGTAAATTTACTTTCGTCAGCTCTGAAAATTTTCAAACCGAAAGAGAAGATTAAAATGGCAAGCGGTGATGATTTGGCGCTGGACTTGGAGGAACTGAAGCAGCTTCAGAGCATCGCGAATAGACCTCGAGTTGTTTCTCTGATCTCCTCTGAGATTGGCAAATTGGAAAAGGTCAGTGTGGATACCACATTTATTTTCAATTGCTAATGTTTGACGTTATTCGATATGCAATCAATCATCGTCGCTCATGTATGTTTACGAATTATCTTTGGTCATTTATGTTGAGGAATTCGTGTCTAAAATTGAAGATCAGGTTGCTTTTCATGTCATCATTTTGTAGTGCTGTGAAAACGTGATTCCTGGAAAGCCCTCATTATATTCTGGATAAAAGTATACTTAATACTCTATTTCCTTGACTGAGAATTACTGTCAATGATTTTGGCTAACAATTTTGGTATGTCACTGTGTGTGCTGATTTGCGCTTTAAAGCAGCGATGCTTTCACTATGATACTTCTGTATACCTTTTATTTTTAGAGGGAAGAACTGAATATTCATTCAAGATGAAATCCGATTAGAACATAGGATTAGATATATGAAGGCACTTCCTCCATCCAATAATGTTCGGCTCCAACGTCAAGTTTAAAGTGGGCTAGCTTGTGGGTAACTCCATTCGCATGCCTCGGTACATGATTGAAACTTGAGCAACTGATGGTCCGGCTAAAGTTCAGAATATCTTCCACTAAAAGATCATCAGATACATCTGGAATTTTCTTACTATTCAGAGCTTCAATAAGAATTTTATTATTGCTCTCAACTTGCAAGTTTCCCAAACCACTTCCACAACCTTCCACAAGCATGCTGCCACTGTCCATTAACACTTGTTTACAGCCTGGAAGGAGGACACCACCAACTTCATCTCTAGCCACAGAACACCCTACGCTTCCATCACTAAAACTTGCAACACCAGTATAAGAATAAAACCTACAATAGAACCTCTGTAATTCTCATCATTTTATTCATAAGATTTTTGTTTCTGACTTATTTAAAATAATAATAACTTACAATGGATAGATTTGGTGGAAATTATGGTATGGTAATTGTGTGGCTCATGGTATTTTTCCTTTGTGTGTGGGCAGACATTTTGTGTCTATTTCGAAATGAGTTAGAGAAACCACCTTATTTTGATATTATGCTCCCAAATATTGCCTCTGCATCCATGTTTAGTTCTTGGTCGTCAAAAATTTTTAATACTGCTTCATGGTATTATTTAGAATTTTGATCTATAGCCTTGTTGCAGAAGAACTCTTCAGAACTCATGCTGTGAATTTTTATTTTTATATGGTGAATTGTGTTATTGCTTAAGTTGTGAATATTGTTACAGTTAACGGCTCAGCAAACACCAGCTCCAGTTCCAACTGTCACACCAACTCCGATATCAAGTGTGCCAAAGGCTGCCTCAAACTCATTGCTGAATTATGCTACTCTCAGCTCCTTCAGCTGGGATCAGGATAATGATCAATTGAAGGTGTGCGCACCTATTGACAAAGTTCTCTAGCTTATTTAATTGAATATCTCTCATCATTTTGAGAATCTCGAGTTTGTATTTGGACCATGACTTACGTAGAAATTTTTATCCCATTTCTTGGAATAAAATTGCAGAGGCCAAATGTTACAACCAAAGAAATGATTATCTTATGTAGCTATTCTGTCTGATGGAAATGGGGGTAGTTAAAATGTTGGCTGAGTTTTGATTTTTTACTGTATTTCTTCAGATTTATATCTCACTGGAGGGCGTCGATCAAGAGAAAGTTGAAGCTGATTTCAAACCATTGTCTTTTGATATCAAATTCCACGATGTCCAAGGAAGGAATTATCGATGTGCTGTGCCAAAACTGAACAAAGAGATTGTACCCGAGAAATGTAAGTTGGTCGTGAAACCCAAGCGAGTGGTTATCACCCTAGCCAAAGCTTCTAAAGGGAATTGGCTAGATTTGCACTTCAAGGAAGATAAGGTAACTCCCCATTCTGTTATAGTGAATTAGAGTATGATTCTTCATTGGCTTTGAAATTGATGCATTACTTATGATGTTATAGCTAAAGCCAAACTTGGACAAAGAGAAGGACCCTATGGCTGGGATAATGGATTTAATGAAGGTACGTTTCAAGATAATGATATCACCTGTTTAATTCATCTTTATATCCTAAAAAGATTTTATGTTTTCTAATTTCCTATTCGTTTGCAGAATATGTATGAGGAAGGTGATGAGGATATGAAAAGAACAATCGCGAAAGCATGGACCGATGCAAGATCTGGCAAAGCAGCTGACCCTTTACAGAGTTATCGCTGAGCATTTGTGTGTTGCGAGTCTTGTGACTATGTGCCCGAGTTATATAACATGGCTTAGAGTCTAGGCTTGTGGGTTGTTTTGCTGGACTTTATTTATGTTCTTCCTTGTGCATGTGCTTTTAATGAATCGTGCGTTTGAAAATAGATGGGCTTATTTAGCTGGCCCATATGTTCAACTCTTGTCACGGTTAAATTTGTAGGAGCGGATGAGTCTCTCGATGGTTTTCTTTTCTTTCCATTGATGTTGGGCTCTAATTTGGGAATCCATTAAAGGCGATACTAATAGCCATCACGATATAATATAATATCTCTTGACATAATATAATATTTTGATTTTCTATTTTTTAAAAATATGTACTCTAATAAGGTGGCTGTAAAAATATTATTACAAACAACTATATATTATTTAACCATCAAAATATATGTTAAAACAAAATAATCTGATTAAATATATAATCATTTTTTAAAAAGCATTATCTGAAAGATAAACTCTATTATTATATCAAGAGAATAAAAAATGTCATCATTTTATCACTAATCAATTAATAATGATGCGCATTACTTTTAAAAGTTGATGTTTATGAAGAATGCTTTATTTATGCTACTATCTATATTTTTCTATATTGTCTTTATTTATTTATGCTACTATCTATATTTTTCTATATTGTCTTTATTAATTGATGTCATAATTATTACTAAATTATGATACTTTTCATAACTAAATAAAAATATTATAATGGATATTAAGTTTTTGTAATATATTGATATAATTTAATTTTGAAATTTTCATTTAACATTAAACATTAGCGTTTGATTTGTGGAAGTAATCTGATCAATTTTAGATTAAGAAAAAAATGAACCAGATATATTTGAAAGACATTCTCCAAATAAAAATAGGTCCCAAAATTAAATGACAAAGAAGATAATACAATAATTGTAAATTATTAATATGATGTCTAGATGTAGAGATACCTGATTGATCACCATGGATGTTATGGTAGGGTAAGGAGTTTGTGATCTTTTAAACAATATAATGAATTAAAAATGAAATAAAAGATTTCAATCATGTTATTCTTGTGTTAGGCCATCTTTTAGGTCGGAGAGTTCGAAATAATATTATTTTTGTGTCAGGCCACTTTTTTTGTTGGAGAGTTCGAAATAACAAACTTGAAGAAGATTAAAGCGTAGTTCTTGTTGAGGAATTTGGATCCAGTAAAGTTATTTGAAGTTAATTAGCATCTTCTTTGTCACTGTCGGGTAGGATAAGCTGGAGTCCTTTTTGTTGTTGTCATTAATTTGTGGTTCTCTTATTTTAGGTTGTCAGTACATTGTGTCGTAAAACATTAGAATAGTTGGTGCATGCGGGAGCCAATTATTGTGTTGCAAAAGCTCCACGTCATGTGATGTGCGCAGTAATATTCAGCGACTGGTGAAGTCGGTCGGAGTGGAGTCTATGGCCTAAAATAATAGGGTTGTATTGACCATATTATAAGAGAGGGGTTGCTGAAGAACCCAAATCCCATTTGACTTGAGGAACACACTTACCGCAAAAATATCAACTCTGTCTCCCAATTTGACCTCTCCAAACAAAAAGCAGCCACGTCTGAACATAATTAGTCCTTCACATTATTATTATTTCCGACAACTTTTACTTGTTAATGTTTCCATATAAGTTCAATGAATGCCCAAACAAAAAAAGAAAAAAAAAAACTAAACTAAACTAAATATTCAATGTTTAAGAAGAAATGCGACATGTTTCTGCTGATTCAGAAATGCCAATAATTGTCCTACTTAGAGTTGAAATTCACAATTAAATATTTTAAGGATTTTAAAAAAAAAAAAAACAAATAAACCCGGTTCAACATAATATCTCACATAATTTCACCTAGAAAGGGGTTTGGCCCAGAGCTCTTGCTTATTGTCCTCTTTATACTTACTCATTTAATTCCGTGTATAAGTAATTTTTTTGTTTTTTATTTTTTAATTATAATCCTTTGTAATATTATATTATAATAAGAATTATCAATTAAAGATGGGCATCTTTTTCTGCCTTACCCAATTTCCTTTAACATTTCTTTATATAATTTGCTACATTCTCTCCAAAAGTGGATATTCCGTTTAGGTATTATCCAACCCAAGTGGGCAGGGTCAAAAAAGGTTGTAAGAGCATGATGGTGACTAGTGATCTTATTAGGTGAACCAACTTGAGCACATAATGCAACATAACTAGTTAGATTTGGGGCCAAATAAATAAATAAATAAAATAGGGGCATCTAACTACAAATTTCAAAAATCTTGAAGACACCATATGTATATATATATTATAATCAATATAAATGTGAAGTGAATGTGGGAATCAGAATTGTGAGAGGAAATTAGATTTGATCGAAATTAAAGTGAATTAAGGGTGGGTGAATAATGATAATTATGTTAGTAGGGCGGATAAAGTCAAATCTGAAGTGTAATCAGTGTGAAATGAACAAAGAATCTGTTGTGTAGGAATTGTTGGTTTCATCTGCAGTAGTATTACAGCTTACTTTACTGCTCACCCCATCACCTTTCTCTAAATCAAAGGTCCAAAGAATCTTATGTTCGTTCCAAAAGCATTACTTTTTCAGCTTAAATTAAACCTTTTCTTCTCCAAACAATAAGACTTCTCACACAGCACTTTATTACTGAAAATGACACCATAATTAATCATCTTACCACTGTAACACACCTCAAGTCACTGGCATGAAAATAGTTTAATGAATATGAGCTAGATAATATCTCAAATCAAATAAACTTTAACGAGAATCTATTGAACTCAATTCGATTCATTTACAGCTCTACTTGAATGTGTAAGATAAATGATGTGTGGTGCGTCGGTTATAGTATTCTTAAATGTGAAATATGTTAAAGGAACCATAGAAAATAGAAGAAATGTGGTAGACATGTTGCTTGTCCACCTGCGAAGTTAATCTAAAATTCAATAATTTGGTGGTTGAAAGAAGCAATTCGGTAGGTATGTTCCTGCAGATTATTAATAATAATTTGACCAGAATTGAGTGACAGATTAATTGTATGAAGAGCAAATGAAAGTATTTGGAGATGTATAAAATTCAAATAAATAATTGCAATTTGTATGCCTTTTGTGGGGCTCAAAGTCAATTTCACACAATTATTTTCTTCCAGCAGTTTAGGTCTAAATCTATGGGGGAATTACATCTTTTCAACCAACCGTGTTTCAAGAAATTGACTAATTTCTTCCAGAAGGAAAAAAAAAAAAAAAAGACTAATTCATGAAAATGAGAGGATTAGTTCGAGGAAATCAAACTATCTTTTATTTTTCTTTTTTGGACACCAGAAATTACAGAACATAAAAGAAGAGGAAAATGGTAACAAACTAAAATAAAGTAATAATATGCACACCTGCTGATCCAAACCTCTATTTATATATTATATACATGCTAACCATTTTTTATTTTTAAAAAATACAATAATATGAAACTTATAGTTATTTAATTACCTCATAACAGGAAAACACCACTAAAGATGGCAATAGGTATACAGGGGTGTAAACGAGTCAAGTTGAGTCGAACGTATCATTGTTCAAAATTATTTGAACTGTTATCGAGCTTCTAATATTTTATTGAGATTGGTTTGATTATTAATCGAGCCTAACATGAGTCGAATTCGAGTAATTTGATATTTTACACTTGTTTTAATAAATTTTGTTTAGCGGATTTGAGCTTTAAATTTTACCTAACGTAAAAATGTTTTCAACCTTTTTTATATTATTATCAAATAAAATTTAAATAAATTTTTAACAAACAAACTCAAATCGAGTATGAAATAACTTGGTTTAATTTTAAGCCCTACAGCCTTGCATGAGAAAGGCCTTTATGAGATGTTTCTCTTCTAGGCTTGCACTAGCTCTTTTAGTATGTGTATCATCCTTAAAATCTATTTAAGCCCATTTAAACTCTTAAGAGCTTCATTTCTAATCTTTACCACTTTATCTATTTCACTTTTCCAATATTTTTTTAAAATATTTTCTTACACAATAATATAAGTTCTAACATCTAGTACTATTTTATTTTATTTATAGGTTAGAGGACGTGTCAAACTTTAATAATTTTTTTTCAGAAGCTTTAAAATCTTTGAAGTATGTGGCATTTGGATGACTATATAATATTATATTATTTTTATTTTTAATTTTATATTTGTGTCTAGTAATTCCTTTCAAGAACCTTACAATACAATAAAAATATTGTCATTTTATTAAAAATATGGATTATATAGATAAATAAATAAAATATATATATATATATGTATGTATATACATCAATGAATATGGCCGCCTGGGGCTAAAATTGCTGAATGCGTGAAAACCTGTGTGGCAGGGAGGACGTGTACCGCGCTGAGGTGGCTAAGGCCAATTTTTCGGACACTATTTTTCTTTGTAACATATTATATTGATATTAATTAAAAATTATATATGTGTCATATAATATTTGAGAAGATGAGAATTGCTACCCCAAATTATTAGTAAATTTGGACTAAAGTATAAGCAGCATAAATTATTATTAGTTAGTACTATAACTATGCAAAACTTATAATTTGCTAGCTTTGATTCTATCACTAAATTTTTCGATCAAGTCACACATGTGAGTTGTACATGCGCTTTAAGGATTATTTTAATAAATTTGAAGAATTAGAATAAATTATAAATAAATTATTACAAAAAAATAATGCTTTCTGATTTTCTTTATTTTCTGTTCATTCTACAGTATTTTTTTTTTTTCCTTTAGCTATGTTTTCATTCTAGAATTTCTCTCATTTTTATAATTTATTTTATGCAGAATTTTGTTAAAAATAATAAAGACAACTAAAAAATATTGCAATATCACACCTACTTGATTTTAGTCGAAGATTTCTCCCACAAAAAAAATGGACCTTGCGAGTTTTAAGATATATAGAATTCGCTTTCAACTAGTAACATTTTATACTTTGTATATATTAATCATAGCCCGTTAATAATATATTAATAAAATTGTTATTTATCAAAAATATCTGACATCAAAATATAAAACAAAATAGTAATTAAAATAATATGGAGAATGGGTAGCCAATGAAAGGGGTACGTGGAAGAATATATATAGGGAGAGAGAGGAGGCGGGACATAGTTGGATGTCCTTTTCCTTAAAGTAAACCCATAATTGGGCCTTGTAAGAAAAAGGCAACAAAACCAAACCAGAATAATCACTTAACAAATTTAATACCTTGATATAGACCCCCTCATAAATTGGTGGGCGCAAATTCTAGACGACTATGCTCCATTTTTTTTATTTCTTTTCTAAATTTAAAGTATGAGAATTCATAATCAAAAATCAAACCACTAACCTATATTATTATTTAGTAAAAGCAAATATAGTTAAATTATTAAAATCATCGTAAACTTAAATTGCAAAATTTTAGGCCTTTCCTATTGACAATGTGGGCCATCACAGGCCGTTGGATCATTCAAAGGATGAGTTCAAAATTTGTGGACAACTTTTATTATTCTTTTGTTTAATATCTTATACAAAATCTAACCTAGTCAACAGTAAGAGTACAACACGTTGAACCAAAAACAGAGACAATCGTACAAATTAAAAAAACATTCTGCTTCTCTGTCTTCTTACGGTGGTCAATACATTCACATTTCTACTGCTATTCTGATGAAATATTATTATTATTATTATTATTATTATTATACAAATACATAATTAAATCAATTTATTTAATCTTTGGATTGAGTCAAACCAACTCCAGTTTTATAATATCTAAATCTAAAATAATTTTCAATTATTGAAAAGAATATATTCTCGGCAGAATGAATGAGTGGGACACTATCATATAACCGAAATATAGTATTTATGTGGAAATAATAAGGCAAGCGGTCATGTCGATTATGTTAGAATATTTAGCAATTATATATGATAACTGTTGATGTAATAACAAGCCCACCCCACCCCCCAACGGGATAACGGCCACATTAAGGCGTTAGGTCCAGAAATTGCTCCTAGTTTCAACCAGAGATGTCATGTACAGATAACATTTTCATTTAATACTAAAGGGTAGTTGTTACAATTAAACACAAAAAGCGAAGTTAGGTGACGAAATATATAACAAACAAATTTTTTTTTTTTTCTTCCCCAAAGAACTTTATCTATTTTCAAGCCTGATCAAGTCAACCAACCCTGCAAATAAATTTAAAAAAAAAAAAAGAAATCAATCTATTTTCGAGTTGGGATTCCAAGATTTTGACGACATATATATATATTTTTACATATATATATATTCTACTACTACTGCTACAGAAGAAGTAAAAAAAAAATTAAAAAAAAAAAACGAACAATCTATTGGGCAGTTTTCTCAAAAAGGCCCAATCTATTATCCCCCAGCCTTGTCTTGTAAGCTGACTTCTTGTATTCACACCATGTGAATTCCTTGTACAAACTGTCTTCTCCGTCTTCCATTACTGCTGGTAAAGGTGTTATCTTTTCGCTCAAAGGTGGCCCCCCAAAGTATATCATTGACACCCTGGGCTTCCTACTGTTTGCCAATACTCTGTGTTTCACGCTCCTAAACCTTCCATTAGTCATCACCTGCACAAACATTAAGCAAACAGACTTACTACATATGCGTATGTAATAGTACTATTTTATCTGAAAGCGAAGGGATAAGGTTTGTTACCTGCAGGGAGTCACCAACATTGAAGAAAAAGGTGGTGTGATCAGGTGGGACTGAGACCCATGTACCGTCTCTGAGGCAGATTTGCAGGCCTGAGGCATTGTTGGACCTTAAAACAGATATTATTTGTGGGTCAGTGTGTTCCCCGAACCCAATCAAACTTCGACCGCTCAATGCTTGAAGCTCTGGGCATGGTGGGTAGTGATTTAGCCTAAAACACGAGTCGCTTTTCTCATCTTTTATCAGCCGGCTCAAAGTGTCCCTCGCCCCCATCTCCAATTCCTCGGCGATCATTTCCAGCACTTCACTCGCCATGTTTCTCACCGCTCGAATATAATCCTTCACAAGACCCCTGCAGTTTACATGATTAGTAATTAATACCAACTACGAACGAATATATCTATATATGTAAATTGTAAATGAGGAATTGATGATATATTCTTGTATTTACCATAGAGTCTCTGGAATCCCGGGAATTACAACGTTGGGATTCTGGGAAATGAGTTCTGGGTTGGTGGAGAAGAGGAGATACTCGACCCACCCGACATCGCCGTTGGGGCCAATGTTCTTGCTGCCATACCCAAACGGGTTCGGAGGGCGCGATTTGTCCTTCTCCTGTTGGGACAAATTGAAAAACTTGACGGCCTCGGATTCCAATTTGCTCAGAAACTCCATGGAAACGCCATGATTGGTGACTTTGAAGAACCCAAACTCTTTGCAGGCGTTAACTATGAGAGATTTAGCATTAGAATCTGAAAGGTCAATAACTGGAATCCCGGTGAAAATGTTAGCCGTGGGCTTGCATGTTTTGATGTGGGCTAAATTATCAAGAATTGGCTGAGATAAAACCACCATCTTACAAACTTTTGATGTAACACGTTTCGGGAGAAGAAGAGAGAGAAGAAGTGGATTTGTACTTGTCGAAAGAGGAGTGAAGGGGGTTTATAAAGGCGGGAGGGGAAGGAGAGTGCTAATGCATGGAGGAGGGCCAGAATGGGCGTTGTAAACTATAGAGAGACATCTGGCTTTGTGTGTAAGCTTGGTCAATTTTTATACTATCGAGGGGGGAGAAAGAGAAACGCCTTGTGTAACAAAGTTGAGAGAGAGGGGGGGAGAGAGAGAGAGAGAGAGAGAGAGAGAAAAAAAAAAGTGGGGCTGAAGTGGGTCATTCATGCGAACAATTACACATAACATGTGAACAGTGAAGGATGGTTTGCAAGTAGCTCGAGTAATGCTCCTACCTATCAACATTCCTTTTTTCCGAAGAATTGCTTTTGTGTTTTTTTCCCAACGCAAGTCCGTGAAAGCTAAAAGGAAAAGAGGTTGACTAGGTATAGATATAATATAGGGTAATTATTAATTATTAATTATTTATGGGGTTGATTGTGAATAGTTATTGGATTGTATTTGGAAATATACATTTTAAGATCTCTAAAGTTTTTTTAATAGCGGAAGAGACATGTTCATGTAATTTTGAATTGTAAGAGTTTTATTAAATTATTTAAATTTTGAAATTAAATAAAATATTATTTGTAAAGTAGATGTCAAACTATGATAAAACGATTGTAAGAAAGTGTTTGAGAATTCTTTATAATATGAATCCTAACGAATAGTGTAAATTTTGTTTTTGTTTTAAAATTAATTAGAATATGATTCGTAACATATTATATGAGTTCGGATAGGTATTGTCTTTGTTTTTTGAATTAAATATGATAAGATTTTCAGAGTAAATGTCAAATTATGAACAACAACAGATGAAAATGTGTTACAAAATTATTTTTATAATGATTGAATGATTAGGTAATAATTATAATATATTTATTGAAATTTATAATATAATTAAGTGTGAGAAATAAAAATAGAAAAAGAAAGAGAGAGAGATGAAGATAGTGAAAGTAGTAGCTGTCAATTTTTTGGGTGGAAGAAAGTATATAGTTAAATCATCCAACCAAAGGATGAGTCATAGCACAAAGTATAATTGGACTGCCACATCTCTGTGCATACGGCCCAATTCGTACACAAATTTTAGCCTAAAGTGTTAAAATTTATGCAAATGTGAATTCTGAATCCAGAGCTTCATATAATATTTTTTATTTTTATTTTCTTTACTTATTTATTATTAAGACGTGTAAAATACTAAAAATATTATTTATTATATTAATTAAATGATTGTCCATCGGATACCGAGTGAAGAAAGAGACTTACTCTAAGATTTGTTTTAATTGGTCATTAAAATATCATTTTATTTTAATCCGTCTTTAATGTATTAAAACTTTGTTGCATTTGGTCTCTAAATTAAGTATTCATTGTTTTAATGTATTCCTAATATTTTAAAATTGTTTCAATTGATCTCTAGGAAAAAAAAAAAAAAAACTCACAATGCACACTATCTAAGTGGTTGCTCAATGATAAACGATGCATCGGCGCCAAAAACATCTCAACGATCAGATGCAAAATTTAAACAATTGTCATATTATATAAGTGTTGTATTAGAAATATAGAAATTAAGGGAAAGAATATCTATTGTAGGGATGTTATTGGTCAGATGGAGCATGAGTATTACAGGTATTATTCATCAGGTAACTGTCAGACAATCAAGTTATCTGAAAGACTTTTTTAAAAAATTGAATAATATCTAATATGCATATATAATATATATATATATATATATATTGATATAATAAAATCACATATAATAAATAAATATTATATTTTTGTTGTGTAATAAATTTTCTATGTTATATAATATATTACAAAATATTAGATCAAATTAATTATCATATAATATATAAGGTATATATTAATATATATTTTTCTGAATGAATAGTGTATCAAATATTACACAATTATACCTGAAGTGACCCAACTTAATGAATCCGTTTATATAAATTATAATTACCCGTTCCTTTCAGAAATTTCATTAATTAGGCTAGCAAGAAGAATAAATCAATAAATTAAATATTGACTAAATTGAAAGAACAAAATCAATGTTGTAATTTAAATATCCACATAGATTTCGTCAATGTGTATACCACTACATATACACTCCCAAATCATTGTCTTTCTCCATTGGAACTCCACAGATTATGCTTTGTATGTTTTAAGGGTAATTTTATATCTTGTCAATTTAATTTCGCACTAATTATTGTGTATAATTATTTGGATAAAATATAAATACCTCGACTTTGTTCGGTTGAATCAATATTAATTATCTAATCTCACGGGGAAAATAGAGCTCATATTCATCTCTTGATTTTAAGGTGTGTACTCGAATATAAAAATATTAATTTTAGATAGTGAATATAGCTCGTAAATTGATAATTTATTGATGTTTAAAATTTTAATTTAAAATAATTTGAAATAGAAAAATCATTCAAGTGTACCATCCTCGTTTAATTAAGAACGTCTTTGAAAAAAATAATTAATTAAAATTTCAAAATCAATAAAGAAATTGAGATGCTTCGGTGGTGAAAGTATGCGTTGTCTGGGATTTGAAAATGATTAGAAAATGGACATGAAATCCTTATTTTAGGGGGGGCGGGGGGGGGAACTAAATAAGACCAAATATAATGAAATTAAAGCTAAAACAATTAATATGTTATATATAATTTGTTTTCAATCCTCTTGACTAAACTAAAATGTTCAATTTAGTTATATAATTACAAAATATAAATTACATAAAAATTAAGATACTTAAACTCATAATATGAAACATTCAATAATGATAATGATATAAAATTGTAACGCCGCCATATAATGTGCACCAAAGAGAAGCCGTTTTTGTGCATAATATATAGTGTGAGTGCACTAGATCCAAACTGATCTTAATAGTTAAATACGAGAGAAACTCTACACAAAAATATACGGTATATTTTATTCTTCAAACTTCTAGAATAAGGTGTAATCAAGTCAGTTTGCATGATACCCGTGATCGGTTAGGAAAAAAATAAACTCAAACAATAAATCGATGAGTAGAGCTCATGCTACTCCAGTCACTCTCACATTTGACTCAATATGCTCACAAATCTCTGTTGAATAACCATTATAAAATTTTATTAAGATATGTTACGAGAGTCAATATCTTTTACTGCTCGAGCTCATAGAAAGAGAGCCTTTTTCAAATAATAATACTAATTGATTCAAGGATTTCATCAAATTGAAAACACAAAACTAATTTAAAATTAAAAAAAGTCCAAGCATAATAATGAGATAGATGTGTTTGGGCCAAGTCAATGGCACATGATAGAGGTTTATAAAGTTCATAGTATGCATTGCCGGCCGGTCGGGAAAAGGTCTTGGATGATTAGTTTAATGTTAAGTACCTAGTATATAAGCCAATTAGAGCAGACACTAACCGCAATTAAAGTATTGAGTTTCATGTGTTTAGATTAGAATATGCTAATTGGCAACCTCAATCCACTCAAATTGGCTATTAATGCCCAAATTGCCATAGTTTAAGGCTGCTACCCTAAATTATAATTTGTCGCAATTATTGCATTATGAGTTTTGTAACTAATTTAACTAGAGTTGTTATTACGGCACGATGGGAGATTATTTATTTATTATTATTGTTATTGCTATATATATTAATTAATTAATTAATTAGTAGAGGTAGTTAGAAAGTTCATTAATGGTCAAACAATAATTAGTCGTGGTTTGCGATATGGTTGTTTATGCAAAGTGTTGATTAATAAAATTATGTTCGGACACAAATATTTGGAGTACTATGTTTGAGAGACAATTGCCGACATACACAATTGAGACGGCCACTCAATCTTCTCTTCCTCTTCTCTGTCATACATGTCAACTTCCAACTTTACTTTTTTTTTTTTTTTTTTAAATAGAAAATTCAAAATAAAAGGGAGATGTAAGTGAGGCGGCAGAATTTGAACCTCAAATATATATATATACTCATCAGTTTAAACTGAGCAATTCTGTATAGAAATATGTATCTAAAGCCTGCCCTCACTTTCTACATTTTTTCCTTTTTTCTTTAATAGAAAATTGTGTTATTCACATTAACTCATTGAAGAAAATTTTCTGTTTTAATATCACAATTTTTATTTTTTTATTTTTTTTTCTTTCCAAACATTCTCTGTTAAATATGACTTACAATTAAATTTGGATCGGATTGCCCTTTTGAAAATTTAATTGGAAACTAATGAGGTTATCATGTTCAATTTGATTATCAAAATTCCTACTTAATTTAAATACGCGTTGAGATTGTTGTTGGTCGTCTACGATTTTTTTTCGTATCGCATTAAGATATTGTTTAATTTAAGAAGTGGGTCTCAATGTGTAGTTGACGTCACGTAATGACATGTAATCATTAGCGTTCGACTCTTTTAGAGGCAAGAAAATGATAGTATATATTGTATTTACTTGTTTTGAAAAGAAAAATAAAAAATGGAGTGATTATAGACGTAGATGAAGAAAGGATGGTACATGCTATATGGTTGATTTTTATTGTCAGAAAATGGGGCCCCGAATACAGGTCCACCATGACCATGGGCTGTCAATGTCGGAAACGGGTCGGATAGCGATTTCTAAGGACACATTTAACGGCAGTGCACGGCCTGCAGAAATTGGCGGGTAAGGAAGTGTTCACTGTACAGAGTGTTCACTAACAGTGGTTTTAATGAAACAATAACATTGGCTCGAAACTTTTCCAGCCGAACTGATAGCGACGACCCATTTACCATAACTTGGATCATGAAACAATTAAGATCGAATCCTTATACATTAAGTTCTAACTTCTAAATATGCCGTGAATCATTTCAGTATACTCTATTTAAAATAATATTTATTTTTAAAATTTAATAATTATCATTTTGTAACGTAAACACCTACTACTAATAAAAGCAAAAACATAACAACTTAATGTTTATAAAATAAAATTCGATCATAAATATTAAATTTCAATATAAATAAGAATATATAATACTCAAATATATAAAGAGAAATAAATTGTAAGTAGAGGAATACCAAATATATGTGTTTACACATATTTATTATATTTTTATATCCATAGTAGAATTGAACAGTAGTGTTTAATTATGGAATTAGCTAATTTTGATAGAAGTAATTAATATTTCTCTTTATTTAGGAAAAGTGTGACAACATGTGGAAACAGAGATATTTCAAATCCAGGAAAAGCCAAATAGTATAAAAGCTTTGAGATGCTGGTGGTGGTCATTGTTTGATAATTGATACGCCTATGATGAGTCATAAAATCAATTTTCTTTCTTTTATATTTAAAATATTCATATTTTATATATATATTTTTAAAAATCCTAGCCGTTCTTTTCGTCTCTCATCGCCCCATCTTTTTCTCGTTTCCCTCCATTTTTCCATGAAGGTCGACTGAAGAGTTTTCTCATTTGCTTCTTATTATTTATTTAATTTTTTTATTTGTCGTATAGAAATGTATAGACTGAAGATTTTTCACACTCGCTTCTCATTATTTATTTAATTTTATTTGTCTTAAAATTGCCTGTATGTATTTTTTTATTGGCTTTGCATTCATGTCTTGTCTTGTGCGGCCTTCACGTTTTATACTGATTCTGATAGTGAATTTTTTTGGGTTTCTGTTATTGCAGTTCAAGTCTACTTCAGTTTTTAAATAGTCGTACAAACAATTATAATGAGATCTTTCTCTAATCTTTACATATTTAAAAATATAACAGAATTTTTTATATACATCCATTTTCTTTCTTAACAATTGATTTAAAAATGATATTCGTTGTTTATTAAGTTCTTCGTACTTGCAGATTTATTTATTTTTTAAACAAAACATATATTATGACATTAATAAATGAGAGAGAGAGAGAGAGAGAGATCGCGTGTGTGTGTGTGTGTGTGTGTGTTAAGAGATGGTGATGATTATGGCATCAGCTTTCATTGTCAAAACTTTACAAGAACATGGACATTTCATTTCTGGTAGAGCAGATTTGGTGAGTGCCTAAGTAGTGCCCATCATTAATATTGCATGTCACGGATGCAAAATCAATGATTGCGAAAACATGAATCTGGAAATGCCTTTAAATTCATTCCAACATTCTGGTTTTACATTAAGTCTACAAATTTATGTCCAGGCCTGAGTGCCTCCCCTCCAACTTTCTAAAATTATATATGCATGTATGTATGTATGTATATATATATATATATGAATTATTTAAACAACTTAAAATAAAGGCTCCACTCCATGACTATAAATTCTTACATCTAGACTTTGCTCCATTACTTGGTTCTGTAGTAATTAAATTATCCTCTTCAAACATATTTCTAAATTCTCTGCAGCCATGTATGGTAATGACGGACAAGTATATTTGGCTCACGAAATTTCCTTTTTATAGGAAAGCGTCTTTCAACCCAACTTTGTCAGGCATTTACTTTCTGCTGGGAGAACTCCAAATGTTTAGGTCATTTCGTATCTTCAACAAGATTTTCTTCTTCTTTCTTTTTTTTTTTTTTTTTTTTTTTTTAAAAGAATAATTTTTTTTTCTTCTACATTATATTTAGAGGTGTAAGCCAAAATAAATTTAAAAATTAATAATAAACATGTGTGAAATTTTACTAATAGAGATCCAATCTCAACTTGCTTGGTGGGCTGCAGCTTTTTATGCTAGGCCCGGAGCTTTGTAAGGCGTCGACGTGTTCAGGACCTATTCGCTAATTTCCTTGTCTGTCAGGTTCATTTTTTATTATTTCCATATTGTCTTTCCCTTGTTTTGGGCCTAAAAGGGGCCCTCGTTCTGATGGCCTTATCCATTAAGGCCCAGTAAGAATCATAAATTATAAATTATGTTCTAAAACAGAGGTTCATGTCAACATATAATCGTAAAATAATATAATAAATATTTATATATATATATACTACCTGTCAAAACTATTCCACAAATTTCTAGCGCTCAAAATAATATTACTAGGGACCAAAAATTTAATATTCTGGTAGAAACAATATGGATCAAAAGTTCGATTCTCAAAACATAAAAAAAAGTATCATAATATGGATCAAAGTTCGATCCTCAAAACATAAAAAAGAGTATCGTTACCAAACTATGTATAATACTGCATTTATTCCAAATAAAAAGATATAATAACTATGTAGAGATGTTTTAAAAATATTATTCACCTGTAATTATTTTATTGAAAATTCTCAAGATAAATAAAACTAATAAAGATAAATAGGCGAAATAAAAGTCTATTATTAAAGACCATATCAGGTTATTTGATATGGGCATTGCAAGTGGCAATTTCTAACCTTTCTTCGTGATTGGGGAGGAGGGCCAGTATTTACCCAAAAAATAAAAAAGGAAGAAAATGATGGTCGGCGCTAATCCAGAAATTAGGATTAATTATAATAATTAAAGAGATAAAAAATGTAATTACTTGTAATAAAATTATAGGGGTGCCCCTTACCTCAAAGCAGCTCATCCCCAGAACTAAAAATAATAAACAAAATAACCTATTATCTCATCATAAATACTTGAAAAGGGATATAATAAAGGTATATATATAAGAAAATATGAAGGGTTGGTTGGGAGCAGTAGCAGGGAGTGGTCCAGGTGAGGGGGGTGCATGGTCGCCAGGTGTATGCACCACGACAGTCGAGTATAAATCCCAGAGAAAATCTCCGTCACATGGCATATCCGTTATGGATTTGGGCTCATGCAGAAGGCGCAGATATTTAGGAGATGAGGCCCGGCCCATCACGTGTCGACCCTCTTTCTATTGGGTGAATAGACATTTAAGCACAATGGGTTTGCATGGTCCACAAGGCGGACTGCATGCACTCTAATGGGGTTGCGACTTGCGAGGCGCCACTCCACCTATTTTCTACTTCAAACCTTATACATACATATACCTACACTACATACATACGTACATATATATATATATATATATAGCTACAGACTAGTGTACGTATATATTCGTGGTTGGTGGTCTTGACCATGGGTGCACAGGAAATTTGATGTGGTTTTCATGCACCTTGTTCTTTTCAAAATTGGCATCCTGACATTTTTCTCAAACAGGCCGGAATTGGGATTTTAATTATTCTACTTAAGTCATTATATTATACAAAGTGACATTATCAATATAAACATGACATTGTTAATATAAAAATATATATTGTGAATATTGATGACTCATCAACTATGCTTAGCTAGTAAGAATACAAATTTATATTGGTGACTCAGCAATTATACTTAGCTACCAAGAATACAAGCTTATATAATATGGTTATGTAGTATAGATTTAAATATTTATACATTTTTTAACTGTTACAGAATTTTTGTCTAGCGTACATAAAACTAATGCATCATACAACAAATAATAGATAATTAAAAGATGTACAAAACTATTTTAAATTATATATTTTTATTTACGAACTCAATAGTTGCAGTCAGAATTTCAAAGAATTTAAGTTTAAAGAGTCACATGAAGTTCTAGAATCATAGAATGTAATTATTTATTTTCCATTCTTTGATGTACAAACACTAATGTACATTTATGTTGAAGATAATATTATCTATATATATATATAATGATTTTTTTTCAATTTTGTTTTTCGCCTAAATTTTATTACTTAATATAGAATAAATATAATATTATTAAATTAAAATTGGAATTATAAAATTTTTTATTCGATTTCAAAATCTAAAATTTTTCACGAATTTAGGTGTTTCAAAATGAGATGATATCAAGATGAATATACTGTTGCATTTAATATATGATTTGACATCTAGATATTTTATCGAATATTCATTAAATTACTAAATTCTGAAATTCAAGAAATATATGAAATCTAATAAATATATGATTCAATTTTCTTGAATCATTTTATCAAACTAATTAAAATCGCACGATCTTATAAATTTTTTGAAACAATAATCTATATATGTTTATAAATATATATATATATAAGTAAACTTACTTGTTTAAATTTTGTTTTGCCGTCCTAAATTTTCACCCTATAAATGTAAAATTATATTTATTGTGGTTTCATTATATTGTGGAAAGTCATTAACAATTTTTCTAAAATTAAGCTATCAATTATTTAAAATCACTCAATCACGTGAATAGAATATGATTTTGTTAAATATGAAATTAAATCTTCACCGATCTCACCGTAATTCAAATTATTTTTCATTATTGTCTCTTTTCTTTCAATATATTTTATCAAGATTATGACTAAATATTTTAAAGTTTCTCTTTTTCTTTCTCTCTCTTCTTAAGTCTTTTGCATGTTATTTCTTGAGAAAATAAATGATAAGACAAGTATGATATTCAAAAACATTATTTTCAGGTTTATTTTATTTTTAGATTTTTTATTCATATGTTGCTTTCAATTTAACATAAACATATTTTATTTTTTTAACTATTTTTCTTTCTTACTTTTAAACGAAAAGTTCGTCTATCTCTTTTATTTTTTGTTTGATTATTCTTGTGATTTTCTATTGAGATCTACTAATTATTTCGACGTATAACCATTGTGCGATTATTCATTAGCTTTCTAAGTATTTGTTTTAATTTTTGTGATATTATTATATTTAATATATTTAATATGTGATTTGCTTAATATTTTTGTCTATAATTTGACTGTGTAATTGGCCATTTTTACGAGCTCTGTACAAATCTTTATATCTCTATTTAAAAAAAAATTAATTTGATTCAACCTTCAATAAATCATGGATATCATGCTTATTAGTTTGTGAAAGAGAATAATTCTAATAGAAGAAAAGACAAAAAAATATAAATTTCTTCTCATTATACAAAAAAATAATCATTGAATTACAAATTCACACCTTCTACAGTATATCATATAACTTGAATATATGCTTATATTATAAAATATAAAGAAAAAATATTTTTTGTATATTGCACAGGTCTCACACTAATTTTAATATAAACTAAGATATAAAAAATCAAATAAGCAAATTGAATAATCTTATGTTTCTTGAAAATAAGACATTTTAAATTATGTAATAGTTCTGCATTCTATTAATAAATATATTGTTTTTCTTTTGTGACCCAATTAATTACAAATAGTAAAACCAAACATAATGCTTAAATTCAATCTAAATATTTTAACCCATTAATTAAATGTGTAAACGTGAATCAATAACTGATATAAATTGAATATTACTTTCTAAAAAATATTTGATTTTCCTTGAAATAATAATTATTTTTAATGTATAATAACTTTGTATTGCTTTTCATATATGTATCTCAAATTTACTATAGAGGATCGTATTACCAAAATTATTTAAAATATAACCTAACTAATTAAATTAACTACAAATAATCAACCAATAAAAATTAAATATATTATATCTAATATCCCATTTAATATATGATATACGAGAATCAAATTAAACAACATAAAGAGATAATTATATTATATTTTATTCATAGAAACAAATAAGGAAAGTAAAGCTATTTGTATTTCTACCTTATTTAAGTTCCTTTATCTTCATACCCTCTAACCAAGCATCCTAAAAAAACCTAATGGGATTTTTTTTTAATTAATTTAAATTTTATTAGTCTTCTCTTCATCTTCTTCTTCCCATTCATTCAGAACAAAAGCAACATAGATTTCTGACATGAGACCCGATTTGCGGTTTATAAGCATCACGTGGTGGAGGTGCTTATTGACATATTTATGATCACCTTGGGGTGCTCTCTCTCTCTCTCTCTCTCTCTATATATATATATATATATATATGCATGTTTGCCTGTGTCATTGAGTCCACGTATACATACTGCTATACGTGGAAGAAAATGGTAGTTTTGTAATATTAAATATTAAGTAAATACTTAATGCTGTGGTTTTGTTGCTGCATGTCATACTGTGGATATACAATGTGGGATCTCATTTCATGAATCATTCTGGTATTTCATTTCCAAAGCGACGTTCTGACATTTTCACAAACAGGGAGGACGCAAATATTCTGCCCATCTGAGGATTTGCGACTATGACGTGCGCTCCCGTTATATATATACTAGCTGATCTGTCTACGTACATGGAACAGAATATTTATATTTTTATGGAGCCGCCGGCATTGCCTCTACTAAAACACATTTTTTAAGAGGCATTCTATATTCATAATTTGGTAGAATAGTTCAGTTTAAACATGTAAGATGATATACATATCATTGTACCCAACGTTTCTCTCTAATTTTTATAAAACTATTCTCTGTTTTTTTTTTTTAAATATATGCGTATCTACATTTATCATGTGTAGATCTGGATAAATCTTTCTATACACATCTAAAATTTTCTATCTATCAATTCTCCTAATTGTTTTTCATTTGTTCTTTCTACATACATCTAAAATTCACTATTTATTTATTCTGTTAATGTTTCTTATTTGTTCTTTCTACACACATCTAAAATTACATATCTATCCATTATGTTAACTGTTTTCATTTGTTCATTTGTTCTTTCTGCACACATCTAAAATTCCCTATCTATCAATTCTGTTAACTGTTTTCATTTGTTCATTTGTTCGTTCTGCACACATCTAAAATTCCCTATCTATCAATTCCGTTAACTGTTTTCATTTGTTCATTTGTTCTATCTGCACACATCTAAAATTTTCAATCTATCAATTATGTTAACTGTTTTTCATTTGTTCTTTCTGCACATATCTAAACTTTCTTATCTATCTATTCTGTTAATTGTTTTTCATTTGATCTTTATGCACACATCTAAAACTCCATATCTATCCATCTGTTAATTGTTTTTCATAATTCTTTCTGCACACATCTAAAATGTTCTTATCTATCCATTCTATGTTTTTCATTTATTCTTTCTGCACACATCTAAAATTTTCTTATTTAAAGTTTTCTATCCATCCATTATTTCAACTATTTTTCATTTATTTCAAATAGAATACAAATAATACCTAACAGGTATATGAGTACATACAGATAATTAAATAATCGATATATATAGTATATCATAATTTATGGGGCGTAAAGCAAAATGATATTATCTAAGGGGGATGAAATGATGGTAGTGTTAGAATACGGTTCGGTTCCGGTTCTCCTTTCTTTGGAACCGGAACCGGCGGTTCCGAACCGGCGGTTCTAGTTCCCGGTTCCCGGTTTCGGTTCCCGGTTCCGGTTCCCGGTTCTGAGCTTTCAAAAGTATAGATCAACGGCCCAGATCATGTGGCCGTTGGGAACCGGCGGTTCCGAACCGGAACCGAACCGGAACCGGGAACCGGCGGTTCCCAACAAATCTTAAAAAAAAAAAAAAAAAAGAACCGGCGGAACCGGGAACCGGAACCGAAACCGGTGGAACCGGCGGTTCCGGAACCGAAACCGGAACCGTGTATATGGCGGTTCGGTTCCGGTTCCACCCTCCCCGGTTCCGAAAACCGGCGGTTCCGGAACCGAAACCGGAACCGCCGAACCGTGCCCATGTCTATCTATGTGTACTCATATATTATAATAAAAAAGATACTTCTGAATTTACATATATTAAATAAAAAATAAAAAGCTACTTAACGATGATATATAAAATTTAAAAATAAAGATACTAAACAAAAGAACGTAATAAAAGAGTTCTAAAATATTTCCACTAAATCTTATTTGATTTTTAAATTTCAAAGATTTGTTCAAGACTAGCATTAGCCCTTAACACACGTATATAAGAATATTTCTTATCATAATCTTTTGTTAAAACTAAGTTGAGGAGAATTTTTAATTGTTATTGTATTATCGAGAAACATACAACTCGAGTTTCTTAACCACAATAACTTTTTTACGTCTTAAATTTAAAATTATATTACCAATATTAGTATTTTTAAGAATTAAATCCAGAACACTGGAATATTTATTATTCAATTTTTTTCATAAAATGACAAAAAATCAGATTGGAAATGCAAAAGATATTTCTAGGAGAAACCATGTGCTCTTAATTCATTTGATTTAATTAAGAACAAAATTCGTAGAGAAAACCTAAAAATTATAAATCAGAATTCTTTGACCCCTGTCCCGAACCAAGATTCAATTCATCAGATCTATTTAAAACTTATTAAAAAAAATATCTACTATAATATCGAACATATGGGTTGGTGTGGAATTTGGAAAATGAGTCGGGGCAGTAAATCAGAATGGGCTCATCTTGACAATAGCCCAATATTCTCATGAGAAATAGAAGCCCAAATTCACCTTATTGTCGAGTTGCCTCTTATTGATTAAAAGGAAACATAATGACCCAGCCCAAGAAGAGTCCATGGGCCTAACTCCCAATATTGAATAGGCCCAACCCACCAGGCACTGGATTTTGAATTTTGGATACAGTGTAGAAATTCTTTGTTTTTTTCTATGACCAAACATATCTCGTAATTATTCATCAGTTGTAGATAAGACCATATTTTTATTAATACTCCTTTAATCCCCCAAAAAAAAATCACGTTTGTATAGCTATTAGTTACAAAGTGATTTTTTTAAACATTATGAGTAATATATTTTTATTCTTGCTTTAAGGATTGACTATTTTCTGGTTCTCAAGAAATTAACCCGCATGAAATAAGAAAAAACAAAAAAGATCGTGTCGCTTTTCCAACTCTTTTGGATTGAATTATTTAATAACAAATTTGAAATCAATCACATCTATTTCTTATAGCTCTAAAAAAATTGGGTAGTTGTTATTTTGATTGATAAGAAATTAAAAGTCACCAAGTAATTTTTTGTATAATTTAAAAAATTGAAATATTTTAAAACTTTGATCCAAACAAAACTTTACGAAATATGGCGTGTCAGGTCCACATTACTACTTCGGATTACATCTATTTAGATGTTATACTTTACTACATTTCTACAACCTATAAATTTTTAGTAAGTGTCTTTTTTAAAATAATAATAAGTCAACCAATTGCACCAAAATAGTAATAAGTCAACCATAGGGCACCAAAGCCCAAAAGTATACAAATAATCATTCAAGGAATAATTCCATGGTTGCTGCACGTTCAAGTTATCATCAGTATGCAATTTGCAAAGCTGGAGTAGATTATATCTTATAAAAATTTGTACGAGATCGTCGTAAAAAATATTTTTATAAAATAACTTTTTTTTTTAGAATCTTTAACATTAAGACATTTGTTTATTCTACTCATTAAATTTGTAAGAAATAATAATAATAATAATAATAATAATAATAATAATAATAATAATAATAATAATAATTAGTGGGGTATTTAAAAAAGAAGGGGTGAAACTCAAAATTGCATATGACGAGGTGTGATTGCTAAAGATTGTTGTATCATGGTTGTTAAATGGGTAGGAAGTTTGCTAGGTTCTCGACGCCACTTATCTTCCGATCAAAACTCCTCTGTTTCTCTCTCCTCTACCTTCTCTTCTCCTTTTCCTTGGCCGTCCATTTCACTTTCTCCGCCACCAAATGCATTCTCCGGTCATCTCCATTCGACCCCATCCAGGATCCTCTCTTTTCTTATCCTACGTCGTACGGACAACACAAACATGCCATCCCCACCACTCGTTCCTCATGCAATTCCCCCGTTTATTTCTCAGGTATCATAAATGAAATCACTCTCGATCCGGATTTTTTTTTTTTTTTTTTTCTGATGATGGGTTGTTTTTTATTTTGTTAGATTATTGGGAGGTTTTGGACGAAATGCACAGAGTATTTTCCAATTCCACTCCGCCATTGGCTCTGAAGTATATGCAGGGGAATGCTGACAGTTTTGGTGGGAATTTCAGTTTTCAGGAGAGATTGTTTTATTTTGATCATCGTGATGATGGAATTGAAATCCCATGTGGATTCTTTAAACGCTTTCCGATTAGCCCTTCTGGTCAGTTTCTCTCACTGCAATTGTTCAAGAGAGAGAAAGAGTGTGTGTGTGTGTGTGTGTTCCCTTTTTTTAATCTTCCTTTATTATTGGTGTCTATTGTGGGGTTTTCAGATCAAACTTCCATGGAAAAGTGCGATGGTCTGGTAGTGGTCTCAGCAATACTCAACGATCATGACAAAATCCGACAACCGAGGAGCCTAGGATCCAAAACCTTGGACTATGCATGTTTCTTTATGTTTGTTGATGATGCCACTCTCAAAAGACTGCATTTCCACAACCTAATTTCAAGAACACCCAAGGAATTCAAGATTGGGGCATGGAGGATTATAAATGTCTCAAGTGAATTGTTATACGATAATCCTGCAATGAACGGAATCATACCCAAATACCTAATTCATCGTCTCTTTCCCAACTCGAAATACAGCATATGGGTTGATGCTAAGCTGCAGCTGGTGGTTGATCCATTTTTGCTGATTCATTCACTTGTTGTAAATGAGAATGTGGATATTGCAATATCCAGGCACCCGTTTTTCACGCACACGATGGAGGAAGCTATGGCGACAGCGAGGTGGAAGAAATGGTGGGATGTCCACGGACTAAAAATTCAAATGGAAACATACTGTGAGAATGGCTTACAGCCTTGGAATTCAGACAAGCCTTATCCCACAGGTAGAAATATAGTTCTATCTGCAATAGATATTTTTATGTTTTAATTTTGAAGTTAGGAGCCGTTCGAGAAGCTATCTTAGATTGTAATGTCAATTATCTAATTCCCCTTATGATCAATCATGAATTCTTCTTTTTGAAGCTTGCTTAAACTTTAGGCCATGGTTCATGAGTGTTCTTTTTAGATCCTATCAATAATTTTCTCATTTGTAATCGGTGTATTAGGAGGTCTTGTCCAAACATTAGACTAAAAGTCTGTCGTCCTAATTTTTTCTTTCCAATTTAGTTCAACCCGTTCAAGCACTAAGCTTTATTTTTTCTTTTAAGTGGAAACTAGCACATTTGAGAATATAAATTATCGTAGAGTACTATTTTAAGAGAAAATTTTTCGTTTTGAATTTTCTTACACCACATATAAATATTACTTTTTTTTTTTTTGAATGATAATTTTTATGCTTGTTGCTTTAAGCTATTTCTAGGATCTTCTTTCCCATCAACTATGCTACGTTTTTTAGTTTCAAAAGATTCCAATCTCAAGCATCAATAAAAAAAGAGTTCTTCGAAGGAAGGCAATACTTAAAACACAAGTAGAAGTATATAATCATGTTTGGCAGCTACTAACCTGACTTTATTATCAAATTGCCATGATTTGGCATGTTTAAAGGTAAACTAAACTTGTAAGTAAATGAATTACTTGTTTGAACATATGGTTGCCGGAGCCAATGGGGTTGTTGACTGATTAAGACATTAATGTTAGGACAACTAAGTAATGTAAATCCAACTACAACTTTTTATTACATAGGGTTTAACACTACTAAGAAAGGTACATAACGTGTATATAAAATTAGTTTATTCTTTGCTAGTCATATACAAGTTTCTAGAACTGAATTGCTGGCCATTAATGAATAAGCTCTATTTTCTTGCAAGAACTATTTCAATAAATCAAACTTTACATTTTCTTGTTTTCTTGTCTAAACTGTAATAATTTCTGGGGTTTTTTATTTATTATTTTTTCCCTGATTTTGGAAAGTGCAGATGTTCCAGACAGTGCTCTCATCTTGAGAAAACACAGTGTAGCAAACAATCTATTTTCTTGCCTATTATTCAATGAATTGGAAGGATTCAACCCAAGAGATCAGCTGCCATTTGCATTTGTGAGAGACAAAATGAGCCCAAAATTGAATCTCAACATGTTTGATGTAGAAGTGTTCGAACAGGTTGCAATTGAATATAGGCACAACCTTAAACAGGGTGGTAGGGCCAATGTGGGGCCGAAGACGAAGTGGGCCAGCTCAGACTTGCTTGCCAATCGAAATACGACATGCGGCAAATGTGAGGGGTATCTTTTAACTATGTGGGGTGAATCCCATGATCGATAGTTTTTGTCCTCTTCCAACCAATTTGCCTTTTTTTTTCTTATCACGGAATTAAAGATAACTAACCAAACAGGTCTTCACAGGACAAAAGCTGAACAGGTTGGCAGAGATGTTTGATTTAATGCGCACATGCTAATCATATGTACTTCAACTTTTAGACTCTGTTTGGTTGGAGGTTTCTCAACTGTTTATGTATTTCCAGAGGAATTACTGACTTTTTCCTTCGGTATTTTCCCCATTTATCTTGTTAATGGCAAAATTCAGGCCCAGTTATAGTTAGATCGTTCATTTGGAGGGTGATTGGTGATTGGGATATCAATGAGCTTAGACCTAATGGGACGGGATCGGATTTTAATAAATGGGTCTAAATGTGTTCCGTGTTCACCAACTTGATGAATTCACGAGTTCTGAATTTAATAACAGCAAATTTTATTGGAGGTTGTTCAAATTAGTGTTTTTTTTTTTTTTATAATCTTAAATCATCACTTTAACTTAAACATCTTTCTTTAACTATAACAAGCACGGCTCTTCAACTTGTCTGCATATTGAAACTATCGTGTGACAATTTTTTTGTTCAGACTAACACACCAAAATGATGTTTCCGTTTCCGTTCTTGGTTTGGGGGCTTTCGGGCCCCTCTGGCGAGGAAGATGAGAGCGACTGGTCGAGTCTTAACTAACCTAGAAGGACCTTGACTCTTCCTGGCATCAGATCAGGCCTGGATCTTAGGCCCAGCTCCTTCCAGACAAGCAGCATCTTGAACAGCAGCTCGACCAGTGAGGCGAGTTTTCAAGAAACTGCTCAAGTTTTATCAAAAGCAGCTCTCCGAGGAACTTCCAAGGCTATTTGCCAGTAACTCTAGATAGAACACGGCGAGTGATGGGGCATCGACTTCCTTTGATTGAGAGTATCGAAATACACCATGAAAATAATAAAATAAGATTGTAATAAAAAAAATCAAATAATATTGGTTTTGGTGATATAACAAGATCATTCGTTACTGGAAAAATAAGCAAAATTATATACAAGATAGTAAATAATGTATTAAGTATGTTTTAGTACTAACATTAACTAAATGGTGACATATTGGTATTATAAGGGCACAGTCAAATTTCTCATATCCAACATTCAGCCGCCCTATATATTAGGGTTAACATCATTGTCAATATTTTCAAGCTCGTGTACCATTCGGTCAAACTAAATAAGTTTGTAGGTAATACAAAATTTCTCGCAATTAAAGCTCGTTCAAACTTAATTTTTTAAATATATATTTTTGAATTTGATAAAATCTAATAAATAAAAACAACAATAAAATAAAAAAAATTAAAATGCTAAGACTAAATTTATATTCGGCCCGACTCCTTAAAAACATGTTAAAACTAACCAATTTTGATTTGATTGATAATCGAGCATGTTTAAACATCTTCGCAACACACAAACATATAAATAAACTAGATTAACAATAATAAATTGTACTGTACTCCCTAGCTAGCACAACAAATTATATAGGGGTTTGGCAAGCCTATTCAGTCTCATTAAACAAGGAAAATAAACGAAGAAAAATATAAATAATGTGCCGCTATTTGTACCTTCGCTACGTTAAATACACTTTGAAGTTTAAATATACCTTATATAAAATTGACATATATTTTTTACTAAATATACTTCATTTATACCAATTAATACTATTTTAATTAAAAAATATGGAATAACTCTTTTCATCACAATACCACCATAATCACCTCCCCTAAAGACATGAATACCTCGTTCGGAGATTAGAGAAGCACTAGAACTCCGAACGAAAATCCCTACCACGCTTTGTCTCATTAGACTTCTTTGCTTCTTTTGGTGGTGTATTGAAAAAAGCACAAGATGGATATCTATCTTCCTTGCGTTTACAATGTTATATATTCTACTATGATTTAGTTAAATTTTTAAGTCTTTATTATCTCATGACATTCTAATTAATAAGCCTTTGTTTATTTGAGAAGATCAAGGCTAGAAAAGTAAGGGTGTTCATTACTAAACATATTTGTGAAGAAACGTATATCCCAAAATAAATGTCATTTAACATTATAAAATTATAGATCATATCAACTAATATGCTTTTGATGTTAACCTTATAAAATTATAGATCTATCGACTAATATGTTTTTGATTATATGAGTATCAGCATGGATGCAAATGATTCAAGGTAATGGAGCTTTTGTCAATGAATCAATCCTCACATATTGAACCCTACTTATCATTGTTTCTCTTATGATTGCATTTTGAGATGTGCGACTGGAAATGATGAGAATACTTTGGAATATGAATTATTGAACCTATATATTGTTAAAAAGTTTCAAAGTATTGATATTGCTTTTCATGGGAGTTTGAAAGTAATATTGTTAAATATCTCTAATAGTGTTTTATTCTTTTCATTTGAAATTTTGAATTGTATTGCACCTTGAAGGTTCTTCTTCACCAAAGAAGGTTCTACGGGCTGCAATGTTGAAGAAACGATATGCAACGACAATCTTTAAGGCTGCACCTAGATTTTGATTAAATTGTGATATATCATTTATAATGCTGAATTCTATATATGATTATTCAGTTAGACAAATCAAATCCGCAAGAAAGAAAGAGATTGAAAAAAGAACATAAAGAGAGATATTAGAAAGAGAAGAACATAAAGGGGGAGAGGTTGGAAACGGAAGAACCTGAGGAGAGAGATTAAGTGGAGAAGAAATACGAGAGAATAAAAAAAGATTAAGTTAGTTTTAAATATATATATATACATATATATATATATATATATAAAAGGGTATTTAGTGAATTTAAGTATATTAAATTTTATCCTAATTATTTTAGGGTATATTTAAAATTTGTGGGGGTGCTGATAGCCGTGGTCTATAAAATTTGCATTCTTACTCACCTATATAACCATGCCTTCTCATCAAAGCGCATTAAACAGTAAAGTGGTTCCAATGTAAAATGTATTGATTATGTAGCCTAACATAATCTAGAAAAAAATAATAATAATAATAATATAGGGTTTTATGCTTTAAATTTCAGCCCACAAAAGCTTAGTAAATCTTAAACGAAGAATCTATATATGAGAAGAGATTGATGCATAAGGAAATCAAAGAAAATGTCAACAGCAAAAATGATTGAAGCCCAGAGAGTGGGAGCAGAGATCTATCATGGAGAAGCAATGTGCGAGAAGAAACTTCTAGAACTCTTCTCAGTGCCGAGGAGTCTAATTCCTATGAAGAATGTGGAGGAGCTCGGGTTCAATCGGTCAACCAGATTCTTTTGGTTGAGACAGAGAGCGAAGACGGAACGTAAGATCAAGAACGTAGGGATTGTAATTGCTGATGTGGAAGTCACAGGCTTCTTCGAACAGCGACACATGGCCAATGTGACAGGAGCTGCTCATTGCAGTCCCAGTTAACGACATGTTTATTGGGGTTCCTAAGGTTAAGTTCAAGAATTCTACTGGTTTGTATCGCGTGCATCCGATTGCTGCCTTTGAATCTGCTGAGCCGTAGAAGAACAAAACCTAACAGAGATGTAAAATTGTAATAATTATTGGGGAATCCAACATAATACATGATTGTTTTTATTATTAAATCCACCAGTAGCAAAAACTATTGTTATAGTCTTAAAATAACATAATGCTTATATGATAAAATCATCAAAATAATTTTATAATTGTTCAATTTTGGTTTGTGAAATATCGAATTATTAATGTCACTTCAATAAGTATTTTTTCCCATCAAAAACAGATTATATGACTACTTTATTTTCAGATGGTTTTTGCATCTTTGTTAGTAAGGCCATATTTGTCAAATTAAGGCCAAGTTATTAAAAAAAATGCTTACAATTATGCCCAAATTATTTTATAACTCGTTAAATTTAAGATTTTTTTTTTCAATTTGGAGGTGGTTTTTAATTAAAAAATTATTAATTGCACCCATCAAACCTACAAGAACCATCGGGATTTCGTGCAATTTTCAAATTTGAAAGTCGCATACGTAATTCCAGCACGAATTTCAATTTTCTAATCAAAATATATTTAGTGAAAAAAAGAAAAAGAATGGCGAATAGTGATTCAGACAATTTTGGGTTTGCCTTGATTTCTACCAAATGCAATATTAAAAGAATAGAATATGAAGTTAGAAGGGTTTTCGTTTTCAAGGCGTTGCGTCAAATATTGTATTTTCCGTCTGTTCTCCAAAAGGAGAAACAAGCGTGTGATTATATCAGATTTTGCTTCTGCGCCCAACTAAGAAATTATTTTTAAAATGGGCCCAACAACTTCCTATCCTATATTTTAAACAACCCAACCCGGTAGATAATGTATTTTCACGATATTTAAGAATACATTTGAAATTTAGAGTTACCTAATTTATTGATAATTCTTTAAATATTTTATGCTTA
This sequence comes from Caryopteris x clandonensis, assembly GCA_028749325.2. Classification (NCBI taxonomy): domain Eukaryota; kingdom Viridiplantae; phylum Streptophyta; class Magnoliopsida; order Lamiales; family Lamiaceae; genus Caryopteris; species Caryopteris x clandonensis. The sequence continues at coordinate 5,393,058 of JAPYKT020000011.1, forward strand.
GCACTTTTATTTTCAATTAATTTATTAAAAAATAATATTTAAACTCATTTCAGGGGATATTAAACCTATTGATTTCAAATTCTTGTTTTGAATATCCAGTACGAGACTAATTTTTTGTAAAATATATAGAGAGAAAAAATAAACATGGGTCAAAATAGATAAAAAAATATATATAAATAAATAAAATCAAACCCACTTTATAGTTCCTAACAAATTTACCCAATCAAAATGTAGAGGACCGTATTAGATTATAAAATTCTTCATAACCAGGATATTTTATATATAATATGTGTATTTTTTGAATATATATAATTTATAATATGAATAGAATAGAGTTCTATATCAATTTGAGCTTATTTTAAAATTAGGATTAATGTCGATATTTTTAAAGTATTAAGATAATTTCTTTTTCTCCTTCCATCATACGATATTTTTCACTAGAATAAACTTTGAACGTACGTACTACAGATTTTATTTAGTATATCTTAAATATTTTTCTCAAATTAAAGTACAAATAAATAAATAAATGGATAGTAAGTGTAATTTGGTGTTGTGTGTGTGTGTGTGTGTGTGTAAGGTGTTATTTGGGAACCATAGCATATATATTTACATATTTCAATTTATTATCAACAATAGTCTGAAAGTCAATATTTGGAAAATTGTGAAATGTAAGTAATTAAGGTAGATTACCTACAACTTGAGTTTAACTCACACTAGTCTCAAAGTCACGAAGCTAATTTAGCGGATTAAATAAACTAAGATCTGCGTTAAAAGGGTGCTCCCGCTCCCTTTTCATTTCAAAATACAAATTATATTTTTTTATAGTACAATTTATTTATTGAAATAAAAATTATGTTCTTTAATAGTATAATATATTTACTTTTCATTAATTTGATGAAGTTATAATTTTTTTAAATTATAAATTTTCATTTATAAAACTTCTTTTATTTGTTAAGTTAACTTATTAAATTACAATAAATTATTTTAAACTAATTTTTTTAAAAATTTTACTATGATTTATAAGATGAGATTTTATTTAACATCGAAGATATAACGAGAATCTTATATTAAAATGCTAAACTAATCCAATTATTCATACTTATAATTTACAATATCAATGTACATATCATATATAATTTAATATCAAAATTATATAGGAAAATGCATTTTATTGATAAATGTGTGGCACGTGCTGCAGTCTAGCATATAGATATAAAGCATGCATTTCATTTCAATTTTTTTCCATTTAAATCAATGTTACATATTTTATTTATTTATTAAATATGAATATTGAGAGGGGAGATATGATGGAAATTAATTTTATGGCACTAATGAAAAACTAAAATATAATTCGACGGTAAATAATATTTAATTTTCTTTTCCTTTTCCATAAGAGACAATTTCCCTGTTAAGTCAACTACTAACTAATTTGGCTCGCAATAAATTCAGTCCTATCCCAAATCGCGCGACCACCTGGCAGTTTACGCTCCTGACCCTCACGAGATTCAAACACGTCCCAACTGGAGAGGGTATTTTCGTAACTCCAACTTCCGACGCGTCCCTTTCTGCTTGTTTAAATGGAGCAACCCCAAACGCCCAAACAACTCACTGCGTTTAAAACTCTTTTAAGAATCCCATCCCCAAACACCACCGCAAGATTCAAGCCAATTTTCCTCGCGGCTCCCAAATCCATCTCTCCATGTCGTCTCATCAGATCGCGTCCCACCGTGAAAATGCCGAAGTATACACCGGCGACGCCTTATGCAAGCAGAAATCGCTCGAGCTGCTGGAGAAGATGAACTTGCCGAAAGGCCTGCTCCCGCTAGACGACGTCGTAGAGGTTGGGTACAACGAGGGTACTGGATTCGTGTGGCTGAAGCAGAAGAAGAGCAAGACACACGTCTTTCGCGCCATCAGCCGGAGCGTGTGGTACGACACCGAAGTCACGGCGTTTGTCGAGGACCGTCGGATGAAACGCGTGACAGGTGTGAAGAGCAAGGAGCTCCTCATCTGGATTACTATTTCTGATATTTCAATTCAGAACCCTAACTCTGGAAAAATCACGTTTGGTACCCCTGCTGGCTTGTCCAGAACTTTTCCGGTGTCCGCTTTTGAGGAAGAGGCGGAGAAGGAGAAGAAGTGATCGTTTGGGACTGTAGAACTTCAGATTCCAGTAGGAATGGAATAAATCTGGGCCTCTACTCGTTCTAGTAGCAACGCAGTAGCATTTTCCCTTTTCTTTTTCTTTTTTTCTAAAGCTTAAACAAATTTGAATGTGGTCTTCCATCATTTATGTGGTTATTATTTGTGGAATACATTACTAGGAATATTGTTCAAGAATCAATCGGCGTCGGGTCTTAGTCACCGGGTAAGCTCTACAGTTTTCTTTAGGCGATCAACAGTACAAACTACCAAATTTGTTACAAGTCTAGCTTCCACCTATTTGACTTGGACAATTTTATATCAGAACTATATGGATCAAAATATAATAACATATCAATCTTTCGTCTGCACGTATATTTTGAAAGTTCCAATTTTATAAAGGTTATTAAAGAATTATTAATTCTTTATTAAAAAATATTTAGTTTTATTATAATATTTGGATTATATTTTTGTGTGTGAAGGGTAATCTTTGGAAGTGTAATATTACATTATAGAGTACATTCATACATTTTTAGGTTGTTCTAAAATTTATATGCACCAGATTCATCGTGTAAAGAGTATTAATTATTATTATTTATTTATTTAAAAAATATTAATATTAATTAATTATCTTAGAATAATATTTATATTTTTAAAGTTTATAAATAATATTGTGAATCGGCGACTCTTTTATTTTAAAATCTTATTAGAATAGCTCTTTTCTAGAAGAAACTGGTAGACTTAAAATGTAAAGAAAAGAAAAGGTGGTATTATGTTTTGAGTTGATCAATGTATAGAATATTTGTTATAAAATTTAAAAATTATTTTACAATGAAGCACAACCCAAAGTTTTCTTTTTTAAAGAAAAATATAATAATCCTTTCTAAAAAGAAAATTATGTACCACCCACTCTAATTGTTTATTTATTAATTCATACATTTGAGAAATATGAAAAATCAATGTCATGTTAAAATTAGCCAATTAGTCCCTACAGTTTCATGTAGGTAGATTTGACATTTGACATTTGCATTTTGGACCACATAGCGCCTACTTTTATTACCCAGAATCTCCGTTGCACATATATTCATTCCATTGTAAAAGTCCAATTGTCTACAGTTCCTTACCAATCCTACAACCAAAATTTACCACCTGCCTTAGTTCATTGTTTAATATAAATGTCCAACCATCCAGAATTAAGATTCTGGAGGAAAAACAGTAATCTCTTTTTATACACTGTTTATAATATAATAATATAATAAATTATTATAAAAATAATAATATATTTTTAAAAATAAAATATATAATTATATAAAAATGAAAAATTGTTTAAAAAATGTCTAACAATATAAAAATATATTAAATATTAAAATATACCTCAATTAATATATGAAAATTGTATTTTATATTTTAAAATTAATATTTTATTATTATATATGTTGTATGGATATCAAATTGTAAATCATGAAAAAAGATTAATTTTATACATTTTTCATAAAAATGAAATTGAGATGAAAATATTATAAGTCTTTAAAAATAAGTGTAAAAAATAAATAAAAAGAAAAAAATCTGATTGGTTATCATAATATTTAAAAATAAAAAATTAATTTTGGACGAAAAGATGACATTTCTGTAAATAGTCTAATTTTCTTGGTTTTATATAGTTAATATGTACTTGGTGTTCCCTATATTCATATTTTTATATTGATGATTTTAAAGGGGTTAAAAATAAATAAATGTGGGTAGCGAAAAAATAAGAAAATTAAAAGTGCGGAGAGAAATGTAAAATATAAAGTATAGGAGAAAAGAGTTAGAAAGACTACAAAATTAGAAAATAAAGTAGATGGAAGAACTTTTAAAAAATAAAAAATGTAAATACAAAAGACCAAAAATGCACTTTTCCATTTAAAGAAAAGGTAGGAAGGGATTTAGTCCAATAAGTTGGCCTGTTTATGATTTCGGCCCTTTTCGATTCTAAGAATTAATTTTGGTCCCTTAACTTATACAAAGAAAATTATTTAAATAAACTTAACATTTTCTAAATAAAATCTGAAGTTTGTTTTAATTAAATATTCAAACTTATGCTTAAATATAGAAATTTGCAGCTAAACTTTAAATTTGAAATTATTTAAATAAATCCAAACTTATCAAACAAAACCTGAAAAGTGTCGCATTAAAATCTAAGATTTTGTAAATAGGTCTAAAGTAATAATTAGAATAATATCAAATTAAATATATTAAAAGTTATAATTAAAAAAAATTAATCCAAAATAAATAAATTTATTATTAATAAATTAAAATCTAAAATATGTTAAGCTATCAAGGCAGCACAAAGATGATCCGACGATTGGACAAGAATGGAGTCCTAATTCTGGAAATCAATGACAATATTTCTAAGGCTTCACATTGTTTCCACATCCAAGTTAGTCACTATAAAAACACATTTGTTATTGCTACCACCTTACAAACTTATATTTTAAAGGATGTTTCTATTTACACTACAATAACCTTTTTTCACATTATAAATATTTTTTAAATTAAAATAATTTTATATTAAATATTTAATTTATCCTTTGCACAAATTTGTTGTCAACATCATCTTCACTAATCCATGAAATTACGAGCAGCTCTCAACAAAAAGTTATCATAAATTAATAAGAATAATAAGTGTAAACAAAGAAATATTGATGATCGTGATTCTAATAAGAATTAGTCCATCTTACCCTTGAACAAACACAAAATATCGAAATAATTTCTTCTATTAAAAAATTCATTTGCTCCCAAATTCTAACTTGTGAATCTGAATTTCTTTTCTTCTATTATTTGTTGCTATGAATTTTCAAATTCATATATTTAGCGTGAGATAAATATTTATTTTTCGACTAACCAAATATGTAACGTCCAATTAGTATGTGTCGAACATTTTTAAACTTGTGCAAACATCTCATAAATCCTAAATACTTTAAAGCTTTTTAAAGTATGCTCGGCCGAACCCCCTCCAAACAAAGTAAAGCAGTGATGAAGCTTCCAACAAAATGGCAAAGCTACAATAGTTAGAAGTTCCTCACGGAAAAGGGTATGAGATTTCTGGAGCTCCATGACGAGTTCTGTACGATGCTGAGATCATAGAGCTGCATCACTTTTCAAAGATCAATGATGATAAATTTCCACCTGCAATATTTTGTAGGATCAAATTATTACAAACTCTATTAGTCTGCAGCCAATCTCTCACTTTACCATGCAGCTTTCTCCCTGGCTTCTGAAGGGCCTAACAGTTCCTCACTGACCCGAAGTGATTTAACAGGGGCGGGTCAGATCCAGGTTTCCACCTTGAGAGGACATCTGCTTCTGAATTAAGAACAACACTTGGCTGATTGAGACACCCACCACTTGATATGTAGCGGAGAGTCGGGTGTATAACCCCTACAACATATGATGTGAATTCCTCTGGTTAATATGCTCAATCACAACCTTAGAATTCTCTAATCTAATCCCATACGGTCGCAAAATTCAATTATTTCCTTCTAACTCCTACCGCTTCCTCTCTATGACCCCTAAAACCAATGAGGAAATGCCCTGCAAACCTAATGTAATCCATTCTCGGAGTCTTGTTCTTGCCACTTGAGGGCACAAACTCTGGCCAAGAAAGGGTTGTGGCAACCATCATCTACTGATTACGTCCATATTGTATCAGACTCACTAGGCCTGAAAAACTCTAATGTCTTAGTTTCCATCATAAGATCAAGTTCATTCAGACAAACATTCATCAGCAAAGGACTCACCATCCCACAGTAACCATAATCAGGCACATCTGCAGCCTCCTCAGGAGCAAAATAAAAAAATGCCCTCAACCAATATGGGTCGGGTTTAGGTTCATTATCGTAAGCCCCTTCTTCTTTTTCCTTCTACTCACCTTCCCGCCCTTATCTTCCACGTGCTTCGGGATTTTTTACTGCCCATTCCGATCCGGTTTTATTCAAGTTCAAAACTTTCTTGTCATTGACTGATTTTTCAACATAACCCAACACTAAATTTGAATCTACCTTATCATAAATCTCACTCAAATCACCTCTTATGAACCACAAGTAGCTAGCAAAATTACTCCTGGTAATTCTTACAACAGTGTGAGGCTTCATACGTGGTCGAAAAGCGTGGGACTTTGCAGAAAACCGTGCCGCAAAAACCGGTTCAAGATTCACGACGATCTTGAGATTCCTATCTCAAATCGCGCGACCCACCTGGCACTTTAGGACTTTACGCCCGTAACCCTCACGAGATTCAAACACGTACCAACTGGAGAGGGTATTTTCGTAACTCCAACTTCTGACGCGTCCCTATCTGCTTTTAAAACGCCCAAACAACTCAGTGCATTTAAAACTCTTTACGAATCCCACCCCCAAACGCCACCTCAAAATTCAGCCAATTTTCCTCGCGGCTCCCAAATCCAACTCTCCATGTCGTCTCATCAGGTCGCGTCCCACCGTGAAAACGCCGAAGTATACACCGGAGACGTCTTATGCAAGCAGAAATCGGTCGAGCTTCTGGAGAAGATGAACTTGCCGAAAGGCCTGCTCCCCCTGGACGACATCGTTGAGGTTGGGTACATCGAGGGTACTGGATTCGTGTGGCTGAAGCAGAAGAAGAGCAAGACACACGTCTTTCGCGCCATCAGCCGGAGCGTGTGGTACGACAACGAAGTCACGGCGTTTGTCGAAGACCGTCGGATGAAACGCGTGACAGGTGTGAAGAGCAAGGAGCTCCTCATCTGGATCACTATTTCTGATATTTCAATTCAGGACCCAAATTCTGGAAAAATCACGTTTGGTACCCCTAGTGGGCTGTCCAGATCTTTTCCCGTGTCCGCTTTTGAGGAAGAGGCGGGGAAGGAGTAGAAGTGATCGTTTGGGACTGTAGAACTCCAGATTTCAGGTGGAATGGAATAAATCTAGGTTTCTGCTTGTTCCAGTGGTAACGCAGTAGCTTTTTTTTTTTTTTTTTTTAATGTTAGCTTAAAGTTTAAGCGAATTTGAATGTGGTGTTACATCAGTTATGTGGTTATTATTTGTGGAATATATTTATTATATTAATGGGAGAGTTGTTGAAGAATGAATGGGCGTGGGCGTTTTTGCAAGTTATAATTTGATTATAATATTTAATATTATATTGGAATAACTCTTTTGTTAAGGTGAGTAAAAAATAGTATTGAAGAAACAGTTGACGTAAAATTTTAAGTGATATTATTATATTGAGTTAGATTAGTGTGTAGGATATTTGTTATAAAATTAATTCTGAAGTGTTGAGAGATAGAATGTAGGAATCCAGCACAACCCAAGCTTGTTTTAAGAAAAAACAATTATCCTTCCTAATACAGAAAATTAGCTGCACCCACTCTAATTGTTTATTTATTAAAATATGGACTCTGAAACTTAGAAATTTTCAGCTAAACTTTAAATTTTAGAAGCATTTAAATAAATTCAAAATTATCAAACAAAATCTTAAAAGTATCGTGTTAAAATATAAGGTTGTGTTTTGATTGGACAGTAGGTATTCGTAGCACAATCAAATGTGAGAGATGTAAGTGGCTAAATACAATTAAATACATAGAAAAATAGAATAAATTGTTACTGTAAATGTCAATTCAGTTGGTTTAATGTGATTTTTTGTATTATTTCCATCTCAATATTCGAAATTTACTCTTAAGCATACCGAAACAACACTCAATCGAATTCTTGAAACGAGCATGGCGATGATTGAAGAGCTTAACTGGATTGTACGTCTGGGTGCTAGTATAATTGAATTCATTCAGATGGTATTACGTGTCTAAAAGAACGAGAAAGCATGCATAATTTATGTATCCAACATCAACCAAATAATATCATCCTAAAATATGTATGTCAAATTAGTAAAAGTAATGGATCAAGATAAATCATGGTAAATGATAACTTTAATAAGGAGGATAAGGCAAAGATGGGTCATATCTTACAACAATCACTAGTACATGTGCTCACATGCACTTCCTTCCCATCCGGCCATGATGTATGTACATTTTGAAATATCGAATGCTTGCAAGATCGGTAAACAGTTGTACGGTTGGTTGATACCCAAACAAAAATTAGTGTATCGTCCAAAGCTCTAATGTCATCCTAAATCGTATCATTATTAATTTATTAACAATTAAGAACTACATCCTTAAAATAAAGACAATTTACCTCAAAATAGTGGGGGAAATCCAATTGTATAAAATCTCTGGGTGGATACGATTAAAATTAGGAGGATCAATATACTCTGGAGCCAAGCTTAATAGTGCATTCATCACACGAAGAACCTAGTGATTAATTGTCTAGTGAGTGTTGGAATCGTTCCATAGTATCTCGTTGCGGCAAGTGCATTGAAACAGTAAAAAAAAAAAATTGTCACAAACTCAATTGAAAATACTCAAGTTTGTTGGTAATCAGTAAGCAACCTTCTGGTTTGTACAAATTAACAAGGATGTCGAATGTAGGTCTTGTCATTCGAACATTTATATAAAGTCTTTCATCTGTGTCTATAAGCATCTTCTCAACCTAATCTTTGTCAAGCAATGACAAGGTATTTTGAGCAAAATGTCGGTTAAGAAAATCTTTGTTATCATGATACTAAAAAAAATTAAGTAAAAAAAAAAGGGTAATTTTGTTAGGTTTACCTAAGGCTGTGTAATGTAATTATGAAAGATAAAAATTTACTTTATAAACATGCTCCATAATATCATCAGGTTATATCATAGTCATTGTTGTGCATCTCAAATCTTACAAAAATCTTTGTAGTTCTGCAGAGTAAAGCAAGTACGATCAATTGTCACAAATAGGTAAAAAAAAAAAAAAAACACATAAATTAAGTTTTTAAAAAGGAATGTAAATTTGTAATGTTATTCATGAATAAAAAAACACTTCCCAAGTTATAAAATAATCCAGATTATGAAAGCCTTTTTGGACCTTGCTGATTCTTTTTATGAGAATAGTGCATATTTCAAGAATATAATTTTTTGTCTGCCGATTTCGACCTTGTGAGTTTCTTTATAAACAAATGTTTTTATGCTACTCTTCTATCAAAGTCCGATTTTATTTTTTTATATAAAAAATCCAATTATGGTTAATTTGATTTTTGTCATGAACCAGTATTTTAATCTTACTTTTTAAAACAAAGTTCCATTTTATTTGTAAGCAAAGTCAAATACGAGCCAAGTTTTTAACCAAATTTTTTAAAGAATTTTTTTTAATAATATTTATGTCCAATATTTTTATATTTCAATTTGGAGTATGAATTATGATTTTTTTTTCACCTGATGTTTTAATAGCAAATTATAAATTTATATATAACAACAGAATCAAAGAACATAATTCAGCACAAATAATTATTAAAGAAATGCACTCCATACACATTGTTTTTTTCAATATACATCACTGGAAAAATGAAAATATTTTGCCTAAAATATAACGTAAGAGTGATATTTTGCAACAAATATGACTCTTTGACATATAAACATTGAATTGTTCAAATTTATATGAAGCTATGAAAAAGCTAATAAAAATAAATGAAAGAATAAATACCATTTAATTATGTTAAAGCCAAAATTCTCTCCTCCACCAATGAAAAATAAAGAAAAAAATAAAATCTACATTTATCAAGGGAAAAATGACTTACTCCTTCACTCATAGGAACCTCAAACAAGATGAATTTCCTAAATGGGATGCTGAATTTTTAGAAAGGATGAACAACATAAACAGAAACAAACCTCAAGCATAAACACACTTTAATTTATGTGCAGTAGCATAAGAAAAAATTTCACAACCACAACAAAGCAGCATCATAACCAACCAAATCTGAAGAATGATTTTGGCAAAAGAAGGATGTCTTTGCCAAAAACACATATACCAAAGGCATTTGTGCAGAAATCATATATAAAACCAAATATTATATACAGAAGCATATACTACAACGAAGGTAGACTCAAACATCCAACAATATAGAACCAGCAAGTATATGAACATCATAACTGAAAATAACCAAGGGATAAGAAACATCATACTTGCAGTAAGTATATGAACATCATAAATAACCAAGAGATCAGAACAGTAAGCCCAAAAATCAATGAAGCAGCAAGTATACAGAAGGCATTTATAACAAGTATATGAACATATAACTCGATTAACCAAGAGATCAGAACAGCAACCCAAAAATTAACAAATCAAAAACACAAATTAGCAAAACATGCATCCAGAAGTAAACATAAAAATTTACCTTTTGGCAATGAGAAACGGGAGTGTAGCTACCAACAAATCTAGGAAAAGCACGACGACAAGCACAACCACAACAGTTTTTTCTTGGCTGGTCGGACACAATACTTGGAAGGATTATGTCTCGTGCACAGTGTGTGAGAAGTGTGAGTGTGTGAGTGTTTAACCATCCTAAACACTCCTTAAATACAAGAATGAGAACATACATGAAGACACAACACAAATACACTGACCATCACAGATAAAAAAAATATAAAAATGCGAAAAATACAGAGCTTTTCAAAGCAATCAATGTACAACATAAAGTAAACTCAAAAAGCAGTTCACCGGTCCAAAAATGGCGAAGAAACACTATGCGAACAGAATATATTCTCTGCGTGACAAAAGAAGTGCAGATTGACACAGCTGGAACGGATAAATGCACATACAGAGGACCATTAGGTCCATTTAATCGACCCAAATACAGAGACAGGGTTCCAGGACTCGAAACAAGGCCTAGCACACAAGCCCTATATCCTTCACATGGCCGAGACGAGAACAGAAACGAATGAGCCACACCCCAAATACAAAGGAGTTCTTCCTTCTGGTCATGGAGGAAGAAGCATGAGTGAGACAACTGAAATAAAGAATGAAAACATGGTGGAGGAGAGAAGGCTAAAGGGTAGGTGAAAACTTACCTTTATTAGAGGGGATAGAATAGGGTTGGGTTGTGCGATCCTAAATCCACAACCCTGACCAAAAATGGGTTGGGTTGTGCTACAACCCACAACGAGTTGTGCACAACCCAGCCCAAACACAGCCTAAGATTTTCTAAATAGTTCTAAATTAATAATTAGAATAATATCAAATTAAATATATTGAAAGTTATGAATAAAAAATTGATAATTTAATGAAATTAATCCAAAATGAATAAATTTATTATTAGTAAATTAAATCTAAATTTGTTAGATCTCAAGCCAGCACAAAGATGATCCAACGACTTGGACAAGAACGGAGTCCTAATTCAGGAAATCAATGACAATATTTCTAAGGCTTCACATTGTTTCCACATCCAGTTTCGTCACTATAAGTACACATTTGTCATTACAACATCTTACAAGTTTTATCAATCAGTTCAACAACTTATTAGTAAATTAAAATAAAAGGTCTTATAAACTCTAAAAAAATTGCAGAGCTTTTTAAAATAAGCTTACCCGAACACCAATAAATTAAGCAAAGCAGTTATGAAGCATCCAACAAAATGGCAAAGCTACAAAAATTGAAACTCACTGACAGCAAAGAGGCTGAGATTTCTGGAGCTCCAAGACGAATTCTGTACGACGCAGAGATCACAGACCTGCATCACCTGTCAAAGATCAAAGGATTCATTTCCACTTGCAATATTTTATAGGATAAAAAATAACATATTTTAGTTTGCAGCAATCTCTCACCTTACCCGTGCAGATTTCACCCTGGATGTGATGGGCTAATGGTTTCATCAAGTACCAACAGCTACCCAAGATTCTACAGGAGCTCCAACGGAAACAGCAAAACCTCATTTGACCTGAATTGTCAGATCCAGGTTTCCACCTCGAGAGGACCAACTGCTCCTGATTAAGAACAACACTTGGCTGATTGAGATACCGACTACGATGCATTTTCTGTCTCCTTATCTTTTTTAAATCGATCGCTCAAAAAACCAAGGATTTTGTAGTCCCACACAATCTCAGATACCTTATCCTGAGGCAAACACAAACCCTGCTGCTTGACTGATTTATTGAGTTCACAAAAAAATTTGGCATCTTGCATTCTGATATACTCCCGCAACAATTTCTCATGATCAGGCACCCAATTCCTAGGGAAAGGAGTATAATCACACGATGGAATTACAGCCATGTGAGAAAACTGAACACCTTCAATGACATCAACAAGTCCCATTCGCAAAAGGTCCGAATATTCTGGTGCAGAATTGTTACTACTTTCCCTCAACGGACGGCTAAGATCACGTGCAGCAATCTTGTAAACCTTGGCACGAGATTTTAACCTATACCTTGCAGCATATAACTTAGCCAGAGAGCTTCGGATGACATATGCACAAAACCCAACAACTTTCTTCCTATTATCTGCATATTTATACCAATCTGCCATAGTTTCAAGTAACTTATTCATTTGCGAATTGGTATGTGCTTGACCTGAATAGAGCATTGGGTTGCAAGGCAGTGGTTCAGGGTCTTTATCACCCTTCACTAGTGCAAGCTTCCTAAACTGTCGAATACACTGTTGGAGGCTAGCAGTTACTGACAGCAAAGTCCCTACACCTTTCTGATTCACAATATTACCACCACTTGAAGTGTAGCGTAGAGTTGGGTGTATAACCCTACGACATATGATGTGATCCAAAAACTGAATTCCTCTGGTTATATGCTCAATCACAACCTTTGAATTGTCTAATCTAATCCCATATGTACGGTCACAAAATTCAATTATTTCCTTTCTAATTCCTACCGCTTCCTCTCTAGGACCCCTTATACCAATTAGGAAATGACCTGCAAACCTAATGTAATCCATTCTCCGAGTCTTGTTCTTGCCACTTGAGGGCACAAACTCTGGCCAAGAAGGGTTGTGACAACCATCATTTATTGAATACTTCCATATTGTATCAGAGTCGCTAGGCCTGAAAAACTCTTGTATCTTAGTTTCTATCATAAGATCAAGTTCATTCAGACAAATATTCATCAGCAAAGGACTCACTATTCCACAGTAACCATAATCAGGAACCTCTGCAGCCTCCTCAGGAGCAAAATCGAAAAATGTCCTCAACCAATATGGGTCGGGTTTAGGTTCATTATCGGACAATATCTTCTTCTTCGTCTGCCCCTTCTTCTTTTTCCTTCTACTCACCTTCCCACCCTTATCTTCCACGTGCTTCTGACTTTTTGCTGTCCCTTCCAACCCGGTTTTAATCAAGTTCAAAACTTTCTTATCTTTGACTGATTTTTCAACACAACCCAACACTAAATTTGAATCTACATTATCATAAATCTCACTCAAATCGCCTCTTATGAACCACAAGTAGCCAGCAAAATTACTCCTGATAGTTCTAATAACAGTGTGAGGATTCCTACCTGGTCGAAAAGCCTGGGACTTTGCAGAAAATCGTGCCTCAAAAACCGGTTCAAGAATCATCAGCAGAACTTCCTGAACAACCCGGTCTTGAAACGGCGGAGCTCCGGAGGCTAAAATAGACTGAAGCATGCGGTTTGAGAGTAGGCTAATCGGCTTATCGTTAGGTCCGCGAATGAATTCCTGAAGTTTGGAATTCCATTGGAACCGATTGTGAATGACTGCGTCTCTGAGGGAGAGCAGGCTGGAAAGGGAGTGAGAAGGGATGGCGTTTTTGGGAGGGAAAGAACCGGTGGCATGAGCGCAAGCGCGCTGGTAGGCGAGCACCCAGAGGTCGAGTTTTGAGAGGAAGCCAGTGAGGTTTTGGAAGGGTTTTTGAGTTTGGGAGAAAGATTTTACCCATAGGTCTGATACTACTTGAACTGGGTCTTCTTTCAGTAGGGAAAATGGATCTTGTTTCCGTGGTGGATGTGGACGGTGGTTTAGGTGGTGTGAAAAATGGCGGGTGGCGGAGGGGAATACGCCGATGAGGTGTTTGAGTTTTGTTCTCAGAGACATTTTTGAAGTCAAGCGAGCGAGCGGGCTCAATTCCCCAATCTGTCTACCAAATTTCACATTTTGAATTTATGAAAGCCAATATCAAATATCGCACCTTATAGCTGAATAAGAAAATATTAGCATTCATCATAACTTGTCTAAAATTTTTCAGATTGGTTGGGCATTAGGTTTCATACCAGAAACACAATTTGACCTATTTAATCTGGTCTATTGGGTCAATGTTTATTGGTCAGTCTATTAAATTTTAATATATTTTAAGATGTTAGACTTAACTAAAAATAAAATAAAAATGGTAGTATTGAAAAATTTATAAAACTCACATTTTTAGACTAAGAGATAATTATTGGTAGAGAATAAAAATGCTAAACTTTTAATAACAATTTGAGGTTGGATTCTCAATTTCATTTTGTATTCATCTTATTTTTTAAAATAATCATCACACGTCAATGTATATATGACGATGTCACTAATTAACACATAATGTATATTAAAAATAATAAAATTAAAAATGAAACATATAATACAAATCCAACCATTCGTTTATATAGGTCAAACTGTCAAACCATATGTGAGGGAGCATTAGAAAGAGTGTGTGATGTGTGTTTATGAATGAGTTATTGTTTGTGTAAAAATATTAATTATTTTTAATTATGAGTTTTAAAATTAATTTCAAATTCATAATTAATATGCTAAAACTCGAAGGAAGGAAAACTTAAAATACTTTTGCTTTACCTATTTAGCTATAAAAAATACTCCATTCAGATCTTGAATCCATAATATATTTTGAAGTGGATCTTCTGTGAAACGGTTGGGGCATCAAATTCTCGTTCATCCTCAATTATCATATTATGCATTATTATGCACGCAGTCATAATATCTTTCAAATCAATTTTACTCCGAAAACGTGCTGGATTTGCCACTATTGCAAATCGACTTTGGAGGACTCCAAATGCACGTTCCACATCCTTTCTACACGCTTCTTGTTTCTTTGCAAAATATTTTTTTTTGGACCATTTGGTGCATGAATCGTTTGCACAAGAGTTGCCCATTTGGGATATATACTATCAGCCAAATAATACCCCATGTTGTACTCATTTCCTTGAATAACATAACGTGCAGGAGGAGCAATACCTTTAGCAAGGTTAGAGAAAAGGTGGGACGTCTCCAACACATTAATATCATTGTTGGATCCTGGCATCCCGAAATAAGCATGTCAGATCCACAAATCATAATCAGCCACAGCTTCAAGAATAATTGTTGGAGATCCACTTCGACCAGCATATCATCCTACCCATGCCGTTGGACAATTTTTCCACTTCCACTGCATACAATCCAAACTTCCCAACATTCCTGGAAAGCCACGTTGTTGACCAATATGAAGCAAACTTGCAACATCATTAGCGGTAGGAGATCTTAGATATTCTCCCCCAAATATCTCCACAATAGCACTACAAAATCTTTTGACACATTCAATTGCAGTAGACTCTCCAATTTTAATATACTCGTCAGTTGCATCTGCTGGAATTGCATATGCTAACATTCGAAATGCTGCAGTTGCTTTTTGGAGTGTAGACAAACCAAGTTGCCCAGCTGCATTTCTTCGCTGCAGAAAGTATCCATCATGATTTTTTACTGCATGAACAATACGGAGAAATAGATTCCGTGACATTCGATAACATCGACGGAACTGATCTTCATTAAACGTTGGAGTTTAAGAAAAGTAGTCTCTGAAAAGATTTTGAGCTGCTTCACGATCACGATATATTGTTCTGCGACCCGGAACTGAGCCTCCATGAATGGGTTCAGCCCTTCGATGCCGATATGCAGCTAACATACGATTGTTACTATATATTTGTTGAACAATCGCACGTTGCTCCACATCGG
This sequence comes from Caryopteris x clandonensis, assembly GCA_028749325.2. Classification (NCBI taxonomy): domain Eukaryota; kingdom Viridiplantae; phylum Streptophyta; class Magnoliopsida; order Lamiales; family Lamiaceae; genus Caryopteris; species Caryopteris x clandonensis. The sequence continues at coordinate 5,409,014 of JAPYKT020000011.1, forward strand.
AACAATCACTATCAATCAATTGTTGATGTTCATCATCAGATGAACTTGAAGGAATAGAAGAAATAGCAGAAAGATCAGCAGAGTGAAAATTCATTTTTTTAGAGAGAATCAGAGCAGGACACAAAAAAATATTATTGACGAAGAAAATGACTAAACGAACTGAGGATAAGAAAGGTTGATGTGAAGAAAATTGGTGGAGTATGTGCTAATTATATAATGATATGTAAAAGCCACAAACAAGCACAATCCTCGTGTTTTCAACTACGACCGTTAGATTATTGTCATCTTTAAATCTCAACCATTCACCACTTGTCTGAATTGAAATCATTGTTGCAGAAAGCACAATCTTTGTGCTTTCAATATTAGTCGTTGATAACCCACTACAACTTTTAATCTGAGCCGTTCATTCAAAGTCTTCAAACACAGAGAGTTGCAACAAGCACAATCCATGTGTATTCAACTCCGACCGTTAGATTATTTTTATGGTAGAATAATAATTGTATGTGTAGTATTTAAAATTTTATTGTATGGTTTTTATTTATAATTCAGATTACATCTTTTTATTATTTTTATTAGATTTAATTAAAATAATCTTAAAATTAATTAAACCAACTTAATTGTAAAAGAAAAAAATTATTGTATTATTTTTATTTTTAATTAAAATTACATCTTTTTATTTTTTATCATATTTAATTAAAATATAATTAAAATTTAATAGAATTAAATTAATTATATAATAAAACTTTATTATTAAATACAAAAACAAATAAAATAGAATTAAAAAAAAAAAGTGACACAGACCGAAGTCTGCGTCAAAAGTAAAGCAAATTGACAAAAAAAAAAGGACAGCGGCACAGTAGCGTAGGCTCCAGCGCACTGCTGGAGCCTGCTTTTCATCACTCCACTCCTCTCCAGCGCACTGCTGGATCTCCAGCGCACTGCTGGAGAGGCCCTTACGTATGTAACTATAAAGTATTACTTGTTTAACTATAAAGTATCACTATTTTTTAAGGTAACTAATCAGCAGTAATACACTTAAAAAATAGTGATATTTTATAATTAAACAAGTAATACTTTATAGTTAAACAAGTAATATCTTACATCGTGTCACACGTGCAACCGTTTACAGAAGTTTTTGCGATATATTTTTTATAACATAATATTCAACAATCCAAGATTTTAAAGTAAATATAATTTTTATACTATAATCAATGTATCTCAATTTATGTATTTCAAATCATAATTTTCAATTAAACCCTTTCGAAACATACCCTCTAAGTCCACACAAATATAACATTTAAAAAAAATGGTTGTTTTGTATGTAAAATATATTTATTTTGGAGAAAAATATTAAAAAGAAATAAAAGAAAAATAATTGTCCTTTTTATTGATATGTGTACGTTGGTAGGAGTGCAGAATTGGTGATTAAATGCATGAAGTAAACGCTAAGAAATTGTATAAAAAAGAAACAAAGCCCCTAAAATGATGGAAATTCATATGGTTGGCGCCCGATTCCCGCCTGTTAAAATTGTGGAGCCCTTCTTCAATTCCAAATAAATAAATAATTTTATAGAAGAAACATTCTACCACAGCTGAACCAAACATTAATTCCAGCCAGATGAATTTTGCAGTTCCTCGAGTAATTAACAAGAAATGATAAATCAATGTATTTCAATTTCAATGCTTAATGAAACCCAGAAAAGCAAAAAAGTTATTTTATTAAGTATTTCTGATATCATTCAGAGATCAGAAGAACATTTATTTTCCAGAAATTTATCAACTGACTCATGGGACAAAATTAAAACAAAACTGCAGCAAAACCATTGCGTACTGTCATCAGACTGATGATCATGGAGCAAGAAGGGGTTTCGATCGTCAGTTTCTCATGCAATTCCAGACGACGAATTATCGTCATATTCAGAAATTTATTCTCTCTTTTTTTTTTTTTTTCTTCAGTATCCGCAAAAATATTAGGGTTTTTGTATTTCAGTTGTAAGATCGCAGAAGAAGGCGACAGAATTCGGGTACACATTGTGGCAGGGCGATGAACCGGAAGGCGGCACGTAACCCTTCGGAAGCATGGCGGAGAAACGCCGTGAATCCAACTTCTTCGCTGCTCTCTTTCTCGTCGATTTATTCCGGTAGAAATTACCCTTCTCCTTCTTCTTCAAGAAAGCTGGCTCCGTTTTTTTGACTCGAAAACCCTGGAAATCTGTCTGAGGAGCCGGAGAATTGGATTGAAGTTCATCGAGAGATCCGGCGTAGACGATGATCGACAATAGAAGAACGAATAGAGAGATGAAAATGATATTGAAGAACCCCATTAGATCGACTTCATGAACCGATCGGAGGGTGGGGGTTTCTTGATTTCTTGGGCGGCGAACTGAGGTAGGATTTTCTTCGGTGGGTTGCTCCAAGACTAGAATGAGGGATTCAAGAATTGAGGAATACAATGCACAGAGAGACTTCTTGTTGATTATATACACACACATATACATACACACATCTATATATATATATACACACACTTACACATGTGTCTGGGTTTCGGTGGTGGGAGTGTGAGTGTCTGTGTGTTAATTCTTTGGTTTCCCTGGTGAAAGAGTGAACATTCCGTGGAGCATACACGCGAGTGGCAGAAAGAATGACAGAATCCAAGATTTTCGCATGATCGTCACATGCATATATATTTATGGAAAATTTCCCTAGATTAATTTCTAGCTGCACTTTATATCTTTTGTGTTATTTTCTTTGGTTCTTACGAGTTAAATTTGGCTTAATGTATTTTAAGAAAATATATGACGAGATTCATTATATAGAATTGTCATATCTTCTTATTGGATATTATTACAAAGAGTATCATATGATTTTTTATATGTCAACGTCAAATAAAAGTAAAATTACTTGAGTCATGAATCAACAAATATATAGCTTGTTTGATTTGAAAAAAAGAGGAGTTTTTTTCCTCCGTTAATTAAAATAGGATGCGGCTATTCGCATCTCCAATTAGGTTCTTCAATTACAATATCACCTTTTGTTAGAACAATCATCTTTTTGTTCTAAAATAATAATAATAATAAATATAATATCTAACATTAAATTTTAGAGAAACAGAGTGAATTAATAGCGAGCACGTTTATAATATTCTTCTATTTCTTTTTTAAAATCAATGTTGAAATTGCTCCCAACACTTTATAACATGTGTTTATTAGATGATAATAAGAATTTTAAAAAAAAAATTGACTCTATATATATGTACTATGAAGGTATACGAGTCCAATATTTATTTAATTAAGTTAGAATGTTTGAGCTCTTTCTAAAGTTTTATTTTAATAAAAAAAATATGCCTTAAGGAAAAAACTTTCAAATCATACTTCGTTTGCCCGTTTAGTCCTGATAAGAAAGGAGGATCTCCAAAATTGTTATAATTATTATAAGATTTATATTTCATGTAATGATCTCAGACTTTAGATATGTTTTAATATGAATTTAATAAATCATATAAGATAATGTCAAAGAAAACACATATCCCAAAAAAGGAGGGAAATGCATTTTAGTAAATGAAAGTTCCTAACTTTAAACCATTTTGTTCCTCATAATTCAAATTGTAAAAGGGTATAAAGTTTTTGTATTTTTGAAAAATAAAAATAAAAATCATCAAATCAGACGTGAATAGAAATTAGCAGCGGAACACTTGTGACAAGTTCGGGACCAGACCGATCGACGACCGTTGACTTTAAATATTCTTGATTTCTTTCGAGCCATATAAATTAATTATCAATCCAACATAGTTAAATTTCCCCAAACAGATTTCTGCCCCTCCAAGAATCAGACTTCAAGAATTCGCGCCTCCGATCTCTCGCGATCCCTGTCTAGATTCCCTCTCCCGCTGCTATCTGATCATTTCAATCTACTTCCACCCGCAGATTTACTCCAAGGGGCGCACGCCGCGCCGCTTTCTAAAATTTAACATTTAAGTGCTTAGCAGAGGACTCCACCGATGTCGAAATCGCTGCCTTATTCAATGAAAGATGTTCATTACGACAATGCAAAGTTTCGCCAGCGATCCCTGATCAAGGTTCGTACCGTTCTTTCCAGATCTCACTGTTTTCTCTTGCGTTGTTTCTTTTGTTAAAGATTTTTGTTCCCCACCCCCACCCCACCAGTGTTGTTTTAGTCGAGATTTTGATCGATTGAGTTTACTATCATGCTATGTCCCTTCAAGATTTTGGCGAGCATGACAGTTTTTTATTTTTTTAGAATGTATGAGCAAGACTAGGACGCCTTTAGTTGTTTTAGATGTTGAAGGCTGAAAAAGATTTGAAGCTGTATTACTGTTCTTGGACAAACAATGGTGATGAATCTCCTCTTAGGACTTGAAACTCTTGTCAATGATTTACTTTGGAGATCTAACCATGGGCTTTTAGGGGTTTTTGATTGGGTTCTTGGAATCACTCTGTTATACAAGAAAAATTGTAGTTTGAGGAGCTTGTGAGAAAGGCCTGGATTTTGTGATTCTTCTCTTTATAATTCTATCTAGTTTATGCTTGTTCTTTATTTTTCGATGCTCTATGTCCAGTTTAAGTTGACCTATCATGGTTTCTTCTCCAGGTGATCACACAAAATGTTCTAACCCTTAATGCGAAGCGTGAATGTATAAAATGCAGTACAGGAAGGTTTCTTTCACTATTAATGATTTTTGGTGTAGCCTATCTCATGTTAACACACGCAAGCAACATTCCTTCTTCGTCTGTTACTTTAGATAAAAATGTTGGAACTGAGGAAGGAAAGAATTTCTTCACAGATGGAAGCGGTAAATTTCGAAAACTTTGGAGAAAGCCACCACGGCTTCCTCCTAGGTTATCACCTGATGAAATAGTCACTAGGAATAAATCGATCCATAACTCTGACAAGATAGATTCTGGGCCTGATTGGAAGGCTAGGCAACACAAGGTCAAAGAGGCTTTTATCCATGCATGGTCTGGTTATCGAAAGTATGCAATGGGATACGATGAACTTATGCCACTGAGCCAAAGAGGAATTGATGGCTTAGGAGGTCTAGGAGCCACTGTTGTGGATGCTCTTGACACTGCTATGATAATGAGAGTCGATGAAGTTGTCCAAGAAGCAGGCTCTTGGATTGAGCAACATCTCTCTGAGAGGATTGATGTGAAAGGCCAAGTAAATTTATTTGAAACTACCATACGTGTCCTGGGTGGTCTTTTGAGTGCTTATCATTTAAGTGGGGGTGAAAACGGTGGCAATACTTCAACAAAAGGACCTAAGCCAGCTGTCTATCTTGACACTGCTAAGAATTTGGCTGATCGACTGCTAGTTGCTTTCACATCAAGCCCCACTGCTATTCCCTTCAGTGATGTTGTTCTGCGTGACCGTTCAGCACATCCAGCGCCTGATGGATTAAGTAGCACGGCTGAAGCTTCTACTCTTCAGCTTGAGTTTAATTATCTAAGTTCTTTGACTGGTGATCCAAAGTATGCTGTGGAGTCTATGAAGGTTTTGGAACACATGAAGACAATGACTAAGTTCAAGGGTCTGGTTCCTATCTATATAAAGTAAGAAAAATTATTTCCTTTTCCCCTTATTCTTTTGTTTTCTTTCATTGCATGGATGATGCATTTTTACGGAGACTGGCTCTCCTTAGTACTCATTCAGGATAGCTTTTGAAGGACATTTTTTTTTATACAACAACGTAGTCCATAAGTGGGTTTAGAAGTGCCCCAATCCCCTATATAGTGGCCATTATCTTGATTATGAGCAAGGATTTATTTTTTCCAAATGGTCAAGTCAATAACCAACAGGAAGATGTTTCTGACACAGAAAATTGCATTGTGTTACAAATAATTGCTGCACAATACCTTGTATGTTTGATTTCTTAGCTGTTAATCTATTGAAATAAATACAAAAGCATGTCCAAATGATATATGTAACAAATGCAACCTGGACTTTCTACTAGTTAGTCTGTCAATATATGGGTATTAATTTCTATTCTTCATGATTGCAGCCCTCATACTGGTGAGTTTAGTGGGGAGAATATTAGACTTGGATCTCGTGGTGATAGCTACTATGAGTACCTGATAAAAGTGTGGCTTCAGAACCCAAGAAGTAATTTGACTTATTTGCATGACATGTACAAGGAATCAGTGAAAGGTGTCAAAGAACTTCTTGTTAGGAAATCCGTGCCCAATGGGCTGGTTTTTGTAGGAGAATTACCTTATGGTCTGAATGGTGGTCTCAGTCCAAAAATGGATCATCTGGTATGTTGACCTCTTTGTTTTGGTGTCTTCCTAAATCATGAAAATCAACTGCAAATTTGAACTTCTTACAAGCCAGCTAATACATTACTATTGTACGATACTTATCATGTCTGTATAAATTACCTTATTTTTCCAGGAAAAATCTATCACAGTTACTACTTGTCTCTAGGTTTATCAAGTTCTCCTTCAAATCTAATGTCTTTTGTCAAACTTTTGAAAATTTTATTTGGCAACGAATAAATGCATCTGGCACATTCAATATAATTTCACGGTTTTTATATCTGAAAGAATCGATTTTACTCATACAACTTGTATTCACCATGCTGAATACTGACACCAAACCATAAATTTTCATGAAACTGGCTTCTGTTGATGCCTATGTAGTATGTAGAATTGATACTATCATTTTTCTTCTCTGCATTAATATATTGAAAGAGGAAACAGTTTTCGTTCTTTCTATAATTTCACATACCCTCTATTGATTCTTTGCAACTCATACATAGGTATGTTTCCTCCCTGGCACTCTTGCTCTTGGTGCCACAAAGGGCATTGTGAAGGAAAAGGCTATGAGAGAAAACCTGCTAAATTTTGAGGATTTGGAAAATCTGAAGCTTGCTGAAGATCTAGCTAAGACATGCTTCGAGATGTATTCTGTAACTTCTACTGGTCTTGCTCCCGAAATAGCTTACTTCAAAGTGGAGGTCAGCTTGTTTCTTAGTTTTCTTGATTTTATTTATTTTACTTTATGTTCTTGGATCTCGATGAAAGTTTTGTTTCCCAACTTAATTATCCAAGGCAATCCAGAACTTTCTCACTTTCCTGCCATTTTCTAATATCTGTGCCTTCAAACCACTATTTTGGTTTATTCATGTGTGGTGATAATTCTGATATTTACTTGAAATTCATGATCTAATTTCACATTGAGCAGGGAGAAACTGAAAGTGGACCTGGTGGTGGAAATAAGAAATCAAAATATCTAGATGACATAATCATTAAACATGCTGACCGTCATAATCTCTTGCGCCCTGAGACTGTTGAATCACTGTTTGTATTGTTCCGCATCACAGAAGATCCCAAGTATGTCCTAGTTATTTATCTATTCAGTTTTCTGTGTTTTAGAGTTATTGGGAAACTCCATCCCTCCCTTCCCTCTCTCTCCCTCACACACACTAACATCAAAATTGCATTTGTTCTTCCGCCTTTTTGCACTACCATTCAGTTTGAATGTTGTTATTGCTTGTGCAGATATCGTGAATGGGGTTGGGAGATCTTTGAGGCATTTGAGAAGCATACAAGGGTTGATTCTGGAGGTTATACTTCACTAGATGATGTTACTGTGATTCCTCCACGCCGAAGAGACAAGATGGAAACCTTTTTCTTGGGCGAAACGCTAAAATACTTGTATTTATTGTTTGATGATAGCAATCTCATTCCACTGGATGAGTATGTATTTAACACAGAAGCTCATCCATTTCCTATTCAAGGCAATGCTAGAAGAAAATGACGCTCCTGCCCTGATAAACAAGTATGATTTAAAGAAGGCAGAATCTCCTAATTCACTTTGGTTCTTCCTCAAAGCGAGTCATGCCTGATAACAAGTTGATAAGTTCAACGGTGGCCGAATCCTGCTTTCTTCAGCTATTCTTCATTGGATTTTGAATGTAAACTTTCTGATGTATGAAATGTCAAGGAGGGAACTTTACACACTGAGAGTTAGAAGGCTATCGCTAAAGATCCCGCCTTTTTTTTTCACTGCAGTTGACTGCGTCGTCATACAATTAGATACAATTTACAGATTTAGTGAGTTGTAAGTCAATTGGCAATACCAATTTTTCTGCTATTGTTGTTAGCACCAAAGACCACACAGAATGATTGGTGAATGTTAGATAATCAGTATACTTGCTCTGAATTGCCGAGCCCTACAAATGTTATTATTGTCATTGATTGTTGTTAGATTGTTCATCTTCATTCTGACTTGATACAAGAAACAAATGATCACCATCTCGTACGACACTTAAGTCGTCTATTTCCGCATTCTCTGCATTTACTACACTTGTAAGACTGTCATCTCCAAATTTCTGACCTGCAGTTTCACAAAGGAGATGATTATCAGATATGCAACCAGGGAAAGTGTTTCGTTTTCCCTTTAATTTCAAGGTGTATTTATAGTTTGGACAATGCATACCTGCTATTTTGAGTAGCTCTTCTACAGAATCAGGTAAAATTATTAGCTTCGCAGGCTTCTTTTGTGAATGTTCATTCTCTTGAGACTTCATATGAATAGTGACTCTCTTCTTCTCTGGTTTTGTTTCTTCAACGCGATTTAAATATGTAGAACTGCTTGAGCTGACATGTGCGTGATTGTTGCAACGATTGGCTACGTGATTGATGTGCCCACATAATCTTTTTTCACTTCCGTAGTTCAATATAAGGTCACGTATGCCTTTGTTTGAATGTGTTTCTGCTAATACTTTAGGTGTCAAACCTCTCTCATCTGGTCTGTTCACATTTGCTCCTCCCAGCAGAAATCTGACCATTTCAAGATGCCCTTGTTGAACAGCGAGATGCAGAGCTGTTTGGCCATCCTCTGCTTGTAAATCCACCTCATTTTCGCTCCCTTTGGTATTGTTACTCCCTGTTTGGTTTGTTGGAGTAAATCTTGAATTTGGGAGATCTGTACTTGTTTCTTGTTTTGCTGATTCTCCATGGAAATTGCAGTCTTCTCTGAGGATTAGACTCGGATCCTCCTGTTGGCCCTCAACGTCGAAACTTCTGCATGCTTTCAGTTTCTTGAAAACCAAACATAAATTGATCGGTTGAGTTTGCAGAGAGAGAGAGAGAGAGAGAGAGAGAGAGCTAGAAAAGTGGTTGATAAATTTACCTCGAAAAGATTGTTCATAACAATACGTTCATCTTCTGGGCTTGCTTGAAGAATGTTCAGAAATGTCGTCTTGTTCAGACGTAGTATTTGAGAAACTTCTGTAGTTCGAACACCATATGGCTGTGGCTTTCCGAATAAAACCCCTACTTCCCCGAAAATTTCCCCCGCAGAAGCCTTTCCGACTATCTATGCATGAAAAAATATAAAAATTGGTCAGTTACAAGACGTGGTTTCCAAATATTGCAAAAGTATCAATGTAGTCTGATAAGAAAATCTTACTTGATCATGTCCATTAACCTTAACAACGAAATTCTGCCAACAGACAAATTCAGAGAGTGAAGGCGTGAAGCAAGATTCTTTAAAGGGATTATTTGAAATATTTTCTATGAGATTTAGCAAATTACCACTCCTCCTGTGACTAGTATGTATGCGTCTGTTGGAGCCTCGTTTTGTAGAATCACGTCTTCTTTGGGTGGGTAGTATTCGGCTTCCATTTCCGGTACCTTTTAAGAATAAAAAAGAGTTGGAATCTTGCTTTGTGTGTGTGTGTGTGTGTGTGTGAGAGAGAGAGAGAGAGAGAGAGAGAGAGAGAGAGAGAGAGAGAGGGAGTAGGAAAATTACCAGTAGGAAAAGGAAATCCGGGGAAACCCCATTGAAGAGATGGACATTCTGAATAACAGGGTAAAATAGATAATGCGCAATGCTGGAACGAATGGCTTTTGGCAATCCATTCAGTGTTTCTTGCTGCTTTAATCCTTCAGTCTTGAATTTCAGACATATATGTGCCAAAAGTTGATCTTCAATCTGACGGGGCAGCTGGTTTCTCTTCGTGAATTCTGAAGCAGCTCGAACAGTATCTCTCTGCATCGCACACACCACACAAATTTCACATGTTTCTGAGAATCCTGTGATCTGAGAGAGAGTGTGTGTGTGAGAGAGAGCAGAGAGCTTACGAAGTTTCTTGTTCGACTGGTCCAGTGAACAACAAGGTTTGTCATGTTTCCAATGATGTATGCTGTCAATCCAAGATTAAACAGCATGTAGAAAATATCGAACAGCATCTCTCTAGGGTTTTCGGCATGTAAGTCCCCATAACCAGTCGTGGTTAGAGTTACAATCGACCAATAGATTGTAGTTACATATCTGTCCCACAGGCTCATCTGTTTGAAATCAGGATAGACAGCGCCAATCCAGGTTCTTTTCGGATCAGGATATCTATCGGCAATCAAAAACATGAAGCATCCCGCGCAATGTACAGCAAACAGAGTAACCTGAGCTTGGCCAAGAAATATATCAAGGTAAAAATTAATTGCCAAAACACACACAACTCACAGTAATATAAATAGCTGTTACTTACAGATATGAGTTTTGTGCAGCGCGTCCAGAAATAGTTGAATCTAATGTCCTTTTCTAGCCTGAAGGAAAGAAGGTGGTGAGTAAAGTCTCCAAGCATTCTACTAACCAAAAGGCTAATGCAGAGAGAGAGAAAGAGAGAGAGACCTTGCAAAGAGGGAGCTGACACGTCTGAGACGCCAGAGACGAAGCATACTCAGCAGTTTAAAGCCTAACCCGCCGCTATGATCTGTGAAGATGAGGCTAAGAGATTGAAAGGGTACTGTTGAGCAGACATCGAAAACGAACCAGGTCGATAGATACCTGTTGGTTGGTACAACACAGGTAATCAATTCAACTTATAATCATGCTATCAAATGAAAAAGAAATTAAGAAAAAACTGCATGCTTACCTTGCTGCTATTTTTCGAGGATCATCGATGAGAAGATAAGACTGGCTGTCCAAATAGGCTACGAAGAAGGTGAGGAAAATATCGACAGCAAAGAAACTGTTGACAATGTTGTCAACTACGAACAAAGCATCTTGCTTGTAAGCCAGAAATGCAAACTCGAAGGGAGAGATCCAGGCGGAGTAGATTACCAGGAGAATGAGAAACATCTCCCATGCCCTGAAACAAGAATTGTAGAAATTCAGAATCAATTGAGCTTCTATACAACCACCATCCTCTCTCTCTCTCTCTCTCTCTCACCTATATCGAGGATTGAAGGGGGAGACGATGTGGCGTCTGAGTTTGGTAGCTCGATTGATTCTAGCTCCGAGGGAAGGAATTAGATCGCTGGAGAAAAAACCACTGTGGTTTCTTGTGTTCATGTGGAAGTCCTCGACGCAGAAGCGACGTAGGAAGTTCTTGGAGTATGAAAACGACATTTGGCGAGACGAGATTGAAGCTGAAGTTGGAACTTTCGTGTATGGTAAGTGTAGTATATATAGGTCCGCCATACACGGTTGGATGCTCTCCTTCATTAAAGGAAGCTGCTTTTTCCAATATACCGTGAACTTATTTGGAAAGATTATGCAGTTAATATTGTCATTAATGCTATAGTTCTATTCTTTTGACTCAATCACAGGTAGTCCAACGCGAGAGAGAGAGAGAGAAAGAGAGAAGGAAATGTGGGTTACTCCATCTGAAGAGCTACTTACCGACAAGATTTGAGTGATTAAACTGGTGTTTCCATATCAAAATTGGACATGAAACAACAACCATGGTAAGAGGATTCGCTGGAAGGTCCGCGTTTAGGATGACACGTGGACCAATAGAGGCCTTTATTGTAGTAAAGTAATGTTGCAGCAGCTAATATGTTGGCTTATGACTCCTTGTTCAGGGCATCTCTCATTAGATTCTTTGCATTTTGAATAACTTCATATATAATCTTTTTTTTTTCTTTCATCATAATTTACCAAACAGGTCCTAACTATGCCTGTGGTTATAACTCACTCTTTCCCTTTTCAGTGAAAGCAGTAAAAAAAAGGAGAACCACATATGTCTGAAGTTTGTGCTCTCTCTCTCTCTCTGATCATAATTCATGAACAAAAGCGTCGTACTGCTGTTGGAAATCACGGCCCGTAAATGGGCGATAATCACGTGTTTGGTCCCTCTATTGATGGTTTTCTGAATTTGTTTCCTTTCTGCTTTCTTCTTACAAACCAAAGGTAATCTTTTGTGGCTGATCACAAAATCCAAAAAAGAAAAGAAAAGGAAGGTGGTTTGTGGGCTATTCGAAACCACCTCGTGACAAATGTAGAAAAAGGGTGGTCTTGAATTTTCGAAGAAACAATGTTTTTGGACAAGTAGTCAATGTTGCAGGTAACCTGAAGAAAAATCTAGTGGAGATAAAGCATAACATATTACCATTATTTTTATTATGAAATGGGAGTTAGAGAGTTGGGCCATGTTTGGATGGGGAGGACCCATAAATCGCAAACTTTGAAACACTATTATTTATCCAGATCACTGATGATTCCTGCAATGGGTCAAATCTTTATATCCCAACCCAGAATCTGGTGTTAAACGTGGATACCATATCCATCCAAACACTGTATTAACCCCGCTTTCGCCATCTTAATTTGACTATTTATATGATAATTTCGAACCTTTTGCTGTGCTGCAGTTTTGAGTTCAAATTAGATTATATTCCAACATACATTAACAAAATTAAAATATTATCCAAATAATTTTCTTATTTTTTTCTGCTGACAGTAACACAAAATTGAGAATAATTTCTCACCAAATTTATGGATATTAACTAAAAAATAATAATATTTAATGCAATGTATATAGAAGGCATCATATAGAAAACAGAATAAATAAATGTATATAATATCGTGGGAACCTAAGAGAAAGTGAAATATGAATGGAATAAAAAGAAAATAGTAAATTGAGGATAATATTTAACAGGTGTAAGAAGATGTGTGTTTAATTTGAGGAGAAAGTTGGTATTTATGGGGGAAAGTGGTGGGATGGAAGTGGAACCCACTCCACTCGTTTTCTCAAGTTTCTATGGGCAATCATTTTTAGCCCATCCACATTAATTCACACACACTATATATTATATATGGATAGTTACTAAAGGATTAATCAAACTTAGGTTGTACATATCCCTTTGGTAAATTTAGTAGTAGGGCCTACACACGATCCACCTGCATATCCAACACTCCCGGAGATGTAGTCAACTTGACATCGACAATTCACTATTTTAATTATATATATATATGTATGTATGTATTATAGCAAAAATGTTCATTAATTTCTCCTCCTATGCTTAACTGCTATCTCTCGATTATCTTTACTTGGGCCCGACTCAAGTACCTGCAAAAATATGTTATGAAATGCTCCGAATCAAGAATTTTTTAATTAAGCCTGATTCGTTTTGTAAATGTATTATCAAGTGTAGAGAAAGATTAATGGTAAGACAGAAGATAGGATAAGTGTAAAATATATTTTTATTAGTGAGAAATAATATATATATATATATATATAAATAAATAAAAGTGTGCAAACATAAAATAAAATTTAATGAACCTTCTCAGTGGGTTTGAACCGTAATAATGGAAATGTGGAGTTTTCATAACTTGGTCGAAAATTCAATCGGTTGAGCCATGGAGTACCTCTTCAAACCGTACAAACGAAAAAAGGAAAATAGCTTTTCTTTTTTTTTTTTGTATTACCACACATATTATTTATTAACACCCCAAAAAATAATTTTTTAAATATATATTTTAAAATATAATGTAAACTTCATAAAATAGTTTTTTTTTTTCTATTTTCATATGTTTTGATTTTAACTTTATTATAAATTTCAGAAAATCGGATGGTCTTTAACCGATTTTGACCGATTCAAAAGCAAAAATAATTATATTGATATTTTGGATCATTCTGGTTCCTGATTTAACCCGTTGAACCAATCAATTGAATCCCATTATGAAAAAATGAGGTGAAGTAATTTAGTCTACGTCAGTCTCTGATTGTTTAAGGAAAAGTATTTTCTTATCTGTTTGTTTTTATTTTTTTTGTCTATATTTTAATTTTTGGGGCTACCTTTGTGTTGTAGTTATTACACAACCGCACACACAAAATTGAAAAAAAGAAAAAGGTCGAATCAGAATAATTTTTGTAAGATCTCCTCAATTGTATCTTAATCATTTCACATTTTGCTACTCCATTACTATATAATAATATAAGAGGTCAAAGAATGTCTCAATAAACGTTAATAACCCAAAAAATATATATTTCTTCTTTTAATTCTGACCTTATTAGAAATTTATATTAAAACCCCCTAACTCCTCACTTTCTGCCAACGAAAAAATAAAATCTGTATTAAAAAATTAAGGAAAGTTATCTTTAGCGTCGAAAAGAAATATATCTTCTATAACTTAGTTAGGTTTAAAGTTTGACCATAGATGAATCTGGATTCTCTCTCTCACAGAGAGAGAGAGAGAGAGAGAGAGAGCAGTGAACGTGGAGTGTTAGGGTATCCATGCAAAAGGACAAGCAGCATGCAGGAAAGGAAGGGTGCGTCCTCAACAGAAATGGCCTCTATGGTCACAAATTGTCCATTCACTGCTCCACAAAAAAAATCTCGTTGGCTGTTTTTCCTCTTCTCAGGCCACAATGCCACTTCCTTAACTTTTCGACACTCCTAATTGGTCAATTTTGTTATGTTTTTTTTTTCTTTTTCTTCCCATTTGCAGTAACCCTAATTTTATTTTTCTTGTTAAAATTCAGTTACCAAAAATATATAATCTTTAATATTACCTGTTTCATATCAATTAGACAAAAATGATATTTTAAATTTATACGTAAATATAGAATAATACATTATTTTTCAATAATATACGAGCAACATTTTTATCGATACGATGTTATTTAAGAAGACTCAAGAACTCTATATTTTCATTCACGTTATGAATGAATTGATAATGTCGTTGTTTGTATACGAGTTTGTGTTTGTGAAATTGAAATATAAGATTAAATACTAAATAAAATAGAGAATTTCGAGGGTAAAGATGAAGCAAATTCAGAAACAAAATAAGAAATACTATACCAATGACAAAATTAGGAATACTCATACTCGGGCTGGGCCAATGTCAAAATTAGGAATACTCATATTCGGGCTGGGCCAATGTCAAAGATGAATTAATTCTAGGCTTCAATAGTTTTGGTAATTTTGATGAAAGGCTTGTTTGCCTAATATGCAACTGTAATACAGTACTCAAGAGCACATATTCTCCAGCCCCAAAATTTATTTGACTGGAACAATATTTATTCTTTTATTCTTTTAATTATTTGCTCCAAAAAAACTCTGTGCTCCATTTTCTTTATTTAAAAAAAATGAAAAAAAATTCCAAAACAGTAAATCAGCAAATGAGAATTTTTCAGAATTTATCATTGTCCTTACAGTAATTTTCAATTGGAAAATGAATTGAATCGGGCATGCAATATTTACTTTTATGGTGAATAATATATATATTTTAAAATTTTTAGAGAGAGAAAGAGAGAACTTCCCTGATCAAATTTCTGAGAATTGGGATACCGTGGTCCTGAGAATGGGGGTTCACTGGTCCTCTCCATGAAATTTTTCTTACATTTCTCTGTCTAGATTTTTTAATTTGTGGTCCTTAATTCTACTGATTAACAAATTGTGAAGCCCCCCTCTCCATTGAAGCAGTCCGGATTCTGATTTCGTAGCACAATATTATGTACATGTGTGCAATGAACGACGCGTAGTTATTCCGGATCCAATTCTGACCATCTATTTCAAATAGTCTTTCAATCTTTTCCTTCTATATTATCAATATAATGAACAAATATTATTTATATATAAATTGTTGGTTTGGTTGTGAAGATGAGGAATATTCTGAAGGCATTAATTAATGATTACGTGCTCAATTTTGGATCCTTCATTAATGGTGCTTCTATTAAGCATATAGTTAGTGTTAAATGATCGAACAAATTGCCACTTTTGTGTAATTGAAGATGATTAATAAAATGTTAATTAGATTAAGAGAGGTAGCACACCCAATATTTAATTTTATTTTTTTTCTATTTTTAGATAATTATATGTTATTGTTGTGAATAATTGGTACCACGCAAGTTGCTGGATGCCCCTCCTATGCTATGCCTATATAGCAATAATGCATTTGCCTCTCTACAATATAAATATAATTATATGAAATTCTTTTTCACGAATTATATAATGACCAACCCAAATTTAATTGAAGTATGTTGGTTGGATATACCATTCACAAAGTCTTTCATTTTGTCTTTTATTTGCATATCATGGGTGTATAATAATAATAATAATAATAATAATAATAATAATAATAGATGGTGGCTTTGAATATTATTCAACAAATTTCATCAATCCATTAGGCTCGTTAGAATTATATTCAATAAATTCATCAAATCAGTGCGTAGAAACTTGTTAATTTGGCACATGGATCCACATTTGTTTGCTACTGGGCCATTCCAAAGTTAATAAAAATATTAATGTAATTCGTATTAAAATACATGCATAATATTTTTTTAAATTTGATATATTATAAATTTTAATTTTAACATTATTTTTAAGGATGAACATAATAAATAATAATAATAATAAAAGGTGAGCAAGAAAAATATTAGGATCCATAAGAATAATAAGATTATGGTTAATATGATGTTAAATTCACATATAAATTTACTCAATTATGCATAAATATTAATATTTGATTAATGTAATTCTTTGAAAATGTGTTTGATTTATTGTGAGAATATAAGTTTTATTTTATTTTAAAATATTACAATATTAAATGAAATTTAAGTATTTACTTTAGTAGTGTCTAGTGTGTGAGAGATGGTGCGTCCCCTCATTAGTGTATCATCCATGTGCCTTCCATCACTAGATTCTGTCCTAAAATCATTTAGCTAGGGCATCTTCTACATGTCCTTCTCTCTTTCTCTTTCCATCTCCTCATATGATTCACCATTTTTTTTCTTTATTACAATATTTACATATTATTTAGATTTTCTGCTACAAATCGTGCAACATAATGTAATTGTATCAATTTATGATAAGCATATAATATGATAACATTGATATATTCGTAATATTACAACACAAAATTTTGCACCATTTGCAATAACAGATTCAATTTGTTAAGAAAAAAACAAATTCAAATATTTTTTTAGTTGTTCCAAATTCAATAAATAAAAAATAATCTTAAATTATCAGATTTCACAATTATTTCTCTTATCATAATATCATTGATCGGAGACGTCTTATTATTTCCAATACCAAATTATATAATCATTAAACTTAATGAATTAGTTGATTTTATAAAAATAGATGCATTTACTATATAAATTAATAAATTATTAATTCCTTGATAGTAAATACCACTTTAATTAATAAAGTTTTATAATTCCAAGATTATTAATTCAAAAATGCTTCACAATATAATCATCCGAAGCAAAAAAAAAAAAAAAAAACTCTAGTTTTAGGATATACTTATTAAATTTAGGTGATTTGAAAAAAATAGATGCATCACTATATAACTTAATAAATTAATACCACTTTTAATTAATAAATTTTATTTGATTCCAAAACTATTAATTAAAAAATATTTAACAATATAATCATCCAACCCAAAAAACAACTCTATTTTCAGAAAAATCCTTTCGTATCACAACTACATTGCATTAATTACATCATGCATCCTCGAGTAGTGTTATCTTGTCATTAATACATATATGTGTGTATTCCCATAAATATATATAAATATTATACTATTATATTTTAAAGGGCGAAAAAAAAAAAAAAAAGAAGATTGAATGTGATTGGTTGGGGAGTTTGATTAGATATTATAGTCAACTTGGGGATACAACACATGCTAGAAACATTGGACCTTGTTTGTAACATTAACTAATGTGGGTTTTGTCCATTGTCCAGTTGCATCAAACTCATCTATAAGTCTGGCTTTAGGTGTCGTCTCATGTGACAGACCCACTCTTTTCTCATGCTCCACTTTTCTTCTACTCCCACTTTCCTCTCACCAACTTAACTTTATTGCCTATGATATTATTTTGCAATTCAAATCCTACATAAGTATATTAATATTCCTTCCGTCTACAAAATATAGAGCTCGTTGGGCCACAAACTAGTCCCACGCCATGTGTGCATTCAACTTACAATATAAAGAAATAGTGAAGAATTAGAAGCGCCCATTAATTAAAAATGCTCTGATACTTGAACTGAATATCTACCGAAGAGAATATAACTGGAACTTGAAAAGAGTGGAATGTTGAAATGATTTGGCGAGATTTGGACTCGTCAATACATGACTCGTTTACAATTCTCTTCATCACATGTATTGATTGATCCTCAATGAAGGTCAAGAATTTGCAACCCCAAAAAAGAAAATGACGGGCAAGCATAATTGAATAAGTTCTCCAAGCTTTAATAGGAAAAAATGAAGAAATTGAGTTAAATGAAAAGAAGGTTTGAGCCGTCATTTGTGGTTATTTCAATGAAAGTTGCGTCTGCGTAGGCGTTTCTAATCGGAATATAATCTTTGGGAGGGAGGGAAAGGTGAATCGTCTTTCTCATTGAAGCAGCCAAACATGGCCTTGTGGTCCTCTGCTGTAACACACAAAATCAGTAGCAATCTCTTATTGTTATTTGATTTCTGAAGTCAAATTAATGTTACGATTTTGGGACCATGCATGTTGCATATACAGTTAGATCATCGCGGATTGATTGCCACACTATTTTTAAATATTATCACTTGTCTTTGGATTCATTACTTATCTTCCAAATGAATTTCAACATGTAATAAATTTAGGGTTGGAACGAACATGAACGAACCAAGATTTTTCTTGTTCATGAATATTAACAAATGGTTCGTGAATACATTCATTATTGTCTCGTGAATAATTATTTGAACATAAATCGCTAATAAAAAAGAGTTCTTAAAACAACCTCAATTTAACATAAATAAATATTATAACAAGTTTAAATGTAAATGGATTGGGTTAGAAGATATCAAAACTAAAATAAATCTATCTTTACAATTATCATTTCATAACAAGTAGTTAAATATATAATTAATAATTAATAAATTAACAAATAATACAAGAATGAATACTGGACATAATCATTTTCATTTTAGTGGCACTTCTAAACACTAGATTCAAACCAACACTAGAATAGAACGAATACTGGATATAATTGAGAACCATCATTAGAACATGAGTACTTTTTTTATTGAATAGTAAGAAGTCGAGTAGAGATGAAACCTCTCTTCACAAAACCAGGTACATCATATATATATATATATATATGAGCTCTTTGAGAATGTTATGTACGCAAAATTGCAAGTAATTTCTCTTGCAACTGCATGAACTAAATATACACATCAACCCAATCAATAAAGAGATTAGACATTAACATAATATCATGTCTCATGTGTAACCTTTGAAGTTACAACCTTATATTGAGATATTTATTACTTTAGAAGATTAACTTCTAAAAATTACAATATATCTGAAAGCTCTCTTGTTCAGATTATTGTAAATCTCTAAAAATTACATTAAATACTAAACCAAGTCACACGTCTCTTTATGACATACCTAAGCTTAACAGAATCGAGCTAGTCTAAGATTAAGGCCGAGCTAAGCTCAATATCTACATATGTGGTCCATTAATTTATATTTAAATTTAATATTTAACCACTTAATAATCCATCAAAATCGAACTCTTATTCGATTTATCAAATCCCTAATCTCCCTAGAAACCTAAGTGTATGAAAAGAGAGTCAAAGAGAGGGATGATTATGTAGGAGAGACAAAATGTTGGTTGAAGTCGATCAATGATAACCCTAACTTTTGATTAATGGAGATGAACAATCATCATAAGTCGCCCCATTTTAGGAGAAGATGATTGGTGGGCCCACAAAGATGCCAATATGGGATTGGTTCAGAACTCAATCCTTTCGCATCGAACTTTTTCCAGGGTTTATTCTTTCTCCACACTTCTCATTTTTTAAACCACCCAATTTCAACAAGTCTTCTTGCTACTACATTTAATCAACGTTCGATTTTTTTTTTTAAATAATTATAATAACTAAATAAATAATTTTTTTGGAAGTTAGTTTAGTTACTTTTCTCAAAAAGTTATTAATTTAGTATTTTATCAATTTGAAGTATTTTTGGCCAATTTTTTAAGTTAAGAGACATAAATCTAATTTTTGAATATCCTAAGTACGTGTATTATTATGATCCATTTATGCACATTTTCGAAGGCGTGACATGATTTTATAAATGACCAAACTACACCCAATTAAACAATTATGATCTGACTATTAGCTTTAACTTAAAGAACACAAAATAAGAATCATATACATTCATATAAATACATATAAACTCATATGTATTACATTTTAAATGAATATATAAGTAAATGAATTAAAATTCAAATGTACATTCAATTCACGAGTGAATAATTGGTGATAATATAGTACACACTTTTCGTCTCCATCCATAACCTAAATGTTATGGTTAGATCAGAATCTGTGCGCGTGTGTATTAGTTCAATAGTAGTTCGAACTATAAATGAAATTGCGGAAGCTTATAATAAACTTTTGATTTTACGAGGAAGAAATCCCTTCTTCCTCTGAAGCATTTTTATTAGAAGACAAATTTGGTCACACAAATGTTACAATAGAACTTACAAGTATTAGGCTCCCCCTAAATACTAGTCTACCCGTGTAACTCAATCTTCTAATCACTTACTTGATCATCTAGTCCCCTAAATGGATTTAGATACAAACTCTCGTTTGTAGTCTGTTGAAATCTCCCGAATTCAACTCAAGGTGGATTAACAGTGTAGTACAAACTCTGCGTGGTTCACAATCAGTTCGCCCTTGAGTATATGTTGAGCTGTGTATTCTCCCGAATCTGACAGCTTCTCCACCAGCCTCTCTGCTTTGCTCTGCTCGTATGAGGGTAATATAATATCTCAGAGGTTAAGTTCATCTTTGACTTGAGGTCTTATTTATACTCGTGTGTCTTGCGCCTCAAGAGATCTCCAATATCTTTTATGAATCGGCTTTGATATGCATATCTTGTATCTTTCCAAATCTTCATCATATCTTCCTATATATGTTTCGCAAGTTTCCTTCAAGATTCTTCCCTTGTTCCAGCCGTGATCTCCATTCCTTGAGTATCTTTTGTATCTACACACAAATATACAAGAATTAGAATTTTCGAATAATTTGACAATATTTTTTACCTTATCAGTTATAAACAATTTAACTTGTCAACAAATGCGATCCTCTGTATTTGACTAGTATTAAGCTATTTATAGCGCCATTCGTCAAATTTTACTTGACATTATAAAAAAAACAAAAAAAAAACTTCAATTTACCATAGTCGATAATTTTAAAAACCACAATTTTTTGGTATTTATTAGTTGAGGAAGCAATCGTGAATTGACAAAGTAATTGGTGCAAAGAAGAGCATAATAATGAAATAAAAAAGAAAGCGTATTGCGTATGTTGCACTTATTCAGCGATTGACTTGGAAGAGAGAAAGTGCTGCTACCTTAGCAGCTAGGGTGTCCAGTATTTACAGTTGCTGATGCAGGAAGAGAGTTAGATTATTAGCAACTTCGAACGAACAGAGGGTAGGCTCGATGGCACGAGGCTTGGAGTAGACATTAGCCTCCCTGGAGGCCATGTTCAGAGGGGGTGCAGCTTTTTGGAGAACATCGGAAAACTGAGCCTGTATCCCCTGGTGGGAAAGCAGGCCCCAAATGAGAGTTGGGAATGGTAGCTTCTTACGTGAATCTGGCCGTTCTGCAAACCCCATGATAGCTTCAAAAGCTATCCTCCCGAAGTCAATGGGGATGGCCTTCATCACCTTGAAGATGAACTGACATTGTGCTGGAGTCAGGTGCGACTTATTGGACGTAGGAGTCCAATTTTGTGCAGCCAGTTGGCATCATGTGTCAGGACGGAGGGTGAGATCCCAGGCTTCGTCCACTGGGCTAGTTTTCCATCACTCGAAAATTCAACCATCTCTCATAGGTCAACATCAAGCGCTTCCTCTTCGTCCAAGCTATTTAGTTCCAGGAAATCATTAATGGACTCAACACTGAAATTCACAATTTTGTTACGAACAAAAATTTTCCCAAATCTGGGAGATTCAGGATCCTGTATGCCAGTGATAAGGTTGGAATAAAATTCATGCACAATAGAGCCATAAAATCTTCCTAAGTTGGTCACAGTAACTTATAACCCAGAACGTCTAATGTATTCCATGATGGGGGGTTTGGCAAAACGTTTGAGGTCTAGATTTCTTTCAGGCCAGAAATCCATACCCGAAAATAACTTATACCTATCAGTCGCTGCTTTGGTGTAGAAGGATTTTGAAAAAGTTTTACCTCTCACCATAGTGTCATTTTCATTGTTGAGTCACCCCTGAGAGGACCCGGTATGGGTAGCAGGAGAGGGGCCTCTGTTGCGGTGAGAACGCCTAGGTGTAGATTTGGGCACTTCCTCCTCGGAGGTGGATTCGTCTATCAGATGTCGTCGTCGAGTCAGAGAAATGGCAAATTTTCCAGCAGATTTTGACCCGTGCTGAGTTTTTGGTCTAGAACTCGGTTTCGGTGTAGATTTGGTAGAAGGGATATGTGTGGGATGCGGAGACTCGGTCATTGGCGAGGGTTCGTCTTCCTGTACGGCCGAGGGTTTTGATGGCGGAGTGGTAGCAGCAGTGTTGGACTGTGGAATGTTAGAAGAAGAGGATGTTGATGGTGGAGGCACGTCACACACAGGCGAGGATGGACCAGGTGGGTGTTGTTCACCATCGTGTGCGGATGGCGACTGGTCGGGAAAGTCTGGTGCAGGAACCGGTGGAGGTACTGTTTCTAATGGCTCTGGATTGAGAAAGGGTACTATTGCCCAACTCAGGCGGCGTCCGTTCAGATCATCGCCGAAGTTCGCCATTGAATAAGCTGCAGAGAAAGCTTGAGAAAAGAAAAGCAAGGAAAAACGACAGCGAACTGGGGAGGGAACTGTCAATGTTCACTTGATAATGACAAAAGTTGACTGACGCCTCGATTCTATGTCAAAGTCAGGAGATTCTGTGTGGGTCATTAATACCCATTTTGGAAACCACTTATAGCATTAAACAATCCCATTAGATCATGATCCCACGTCCGAAAGTGTGAAGAGGGAAAGGCCACATCCTCATATCACACGTGTTCCTATTTCCGCTGACGTGACTGGGAGATAATTATCAACCAACCCTCTTACAGAAAAATTCATATAAATTCAAAAAATAGAGAAGCTTTTTTTTTTTTTTTTTTTTTTGTAAAGGATAAAGTCACAGATCATCATGTAAACATAAGTCTCTGTCAGACAATTTAGTTTGAAGGTACACTATGAAAAATCCGCAAACCTTCTCTTCAAGTATATGTTCACCCCTTTTTTTTGCTAAGGTAATTATGTTATTTGTCCTGATAACTCCTTCAGTCAAACCTTATGTAGTAGCTCGCAAACCACACAATAAAAAAAAAATCACGCTGGGAAAACCTTGTGTGACGAGGTCAAAACCTTGTAACCCCTATTTATAGTGCAACTTTGAGGTGAACATGACCAATGAACCTGTCACAGACCTGTCATTTTCTGGGCTTAGTGTTCTATCATATTGATGACAATCTTCCACAGCATCATTTCAAGGTCGTAGCTCTTTCCTTATACAAGAGAGAGGAATAATGGATTCAAAATTCAGAACAAACAAAATTTTAAACCTATGCGAGACTTTTTGTTATGTTAGATGGTCTGAAACATCTATCCCTCTTTATTTTTATTATATATATATATATATTTGTTACATTTATACAACACAGCAGATCCCTAGAGATTTTCTTAAGGATATGAACTTTGAGTATCCATGGCCTTTGTGACAATATCAGCCAGCTGACATACGGTAGGAACATGTTCAAGAGTAATGACTGCTTCTTCTACCAACTCTCGGATGTAGTGATGTCTAATGTCTATATGTTTAGTTCTGGAGTGTTTCACATGATTTTTAGACATGTTGATTGCACTTAGTTTATCACAAAATAAGGTCATGGAAGTCAAGTTCATACCATAGTCGCACAACATGTGCATCATCCACACTAGTTGAGAGCACGAGCTCATAGCAGCAATGTATTCTGCTTCTGTTGTTGATAAGGAGATGCTATTTTGCTTTTTGCTGAGCCAAGAGACAAGATTGTTTCCAATGAAGAAACATCCTCCTGAAGTGCTTTTTATATCATCCACATCACCGGCCCAGTCAACATCACAGTATCTGGTAAGAAAAGGTTTAGTATCAAAGGAGTATTTCAGTCCATAGTCAGTGGTACCTGCTACATATCGTATGATTCTTTTCACAGCCTTGAGGTATGACTCATTTGCATTAGACTGGTATCTAGCATACAATCCTACAATAAAACTTATGTCAGGTCGGCTGGCAGTGATATACAAAAGACTTCCAATCATGCTTTTGTAGATAGTTAGGTCAACACTTATTCCACTTTCGTCTTTGGATAATTTTGTATTTGTGCCCATGGGCGTGTGTGCAGCCTTGCATCCTTCAAGTCCAAATTTCTTTACCAAGTCCTTGGCATATTTTCTTGATGTATCATGATTCCACTTTTGCTTTGTTTGACCTGCAAACCAAGAAAGTAGGAAAGCTCACCAACCATACTCATTTCAAATTCTTGAGACATACCTTGACGAAGTCATTAACTTTGTGTTTGGATGTGGATCCAAACACAATGTCATCTACATAGATTTGTGCAATAATAATATCATTGTTCAACCACTGGATGAACAAGGTCTGATCGACTCCTCCCCGTTTGTATCCTTGAGCCACCAAAAACTTGGTCAATCTTTCATACCAGGCTCTTGGAGCTTGCTTCAATCCGTACAAAGCCTTCTAGTTTGTAAACATGATTTTGATAATGTGGATCTTCAAATCCTTTTAGTTGTTCAACGTATGTTTCATCTTTTAAAAACCCATTCAAGAATGGACTTTTTACATTCATTTGATTAAAAATAAATTTCTTAAGACATGCAAAGGATAGGAGAATTCTTACAGACTCCAGTCGCGCAACTGGAGTGAATGTTTCTTCAAAGTCAATTCCTTCTACCTACGTGTATCCTTGGGCCACCAGTCGTGCTTTATTTCGGGTAATGTTACCTTGTTCATCAGTTTTGTTTTTGAATATCCATTTGGTTCCGATGATGTTCGCACTGTCTGGTTTAGGTACAAGTGTCCATACGTCATTTCTAGCAAACTGCTCCAGTTCTTCTTGCATTGCTAGTATCCAGTTGTCATCCTTGAGAGCCTCCTTAACATTTTTGGATTTGACCACAGAGGTGTAGCAAGCATGATGGTGTCTTTTTTCCCTCATTGAGTTCACCAATGATGAGTTCCTTGGGATGTTCTTTTTGAATCTAAGTGGAAGGTTCATTTTTACCACAATCATCCTTTGATGGCTTCTGGTCAGTTTTTGTGGTATCTTCATCATTCTGGTTGCCCGTTGGTCGTACAACTGAAGAACCAGCTTCTTCTAAGTATATATCATGTCTTACAAAGGAATCATCAAACACAATATTATTGCTTTCAATAAGTTTTTGAGTTCTTAAATTATAAACACGG
The DNA here is from genome assembly GCA_028749325.2 of Caryopteris x clandonensis. NCBI lineage: Eukaryota > Viridiplantae > Streptophyta > Magnoliopsida > Lamiales > Lamiaceae > Caryopteris > Caryopteris x clandonensis. The sequence continues at coordinate 5,434,713 of JAPYKT020000011.1, forward strand.
TAGGCTATACTGTTGGTCGAATATCCTAGGAATATACTAGCATCACTTTTGGCATCAGATTTACCTAATTGTTGTCTATTATTGTATACATAACACTTGCAACTAAATACATGGAAGTGACTCAAATTAGGGGTTTTGCCTTTCCAGATTTGATATGAAGTCATTCCTATTCCTTTTCTGAGATACACCCTATTTGAAACATAGCATGTTGTGTTTATCGCTTCAGCCCACCATTTTTGGGCTACATCATTTCCTATCATCATGGCTCTAGCCATTTCTTATAGGGTGCGATTTTTTCCTTCTACTGCTCCATTTTGTTGTGGTGTTTTAGGTGCTGAACATGAGCAATTCCTTGAGAGGCACAAAAGTCTGTGAATACAGTATTCTCAAATTCTCTACCATGGTCACTTCGTATTCGAACAATGGAGTCCTGTTTCTCATTTTCTATTAGTCGTATTAATTTTTCAAATTCATCAAAGGTATCTGATTTTTCACGAAGAAATCTTACCTAGGTATATCTTGAAAAATCATCAACACATACAAAAATATATCTCTTACCTCCAGCGCTTTCAGTTTGAACAGGACCCATCAAGTCCATATGCAGTAAGGCCATGATCTGTTTCGTGCAGATGTCTTGTGTTACCTTGTGTGAACTTTTTACCTATTTGCCGAGTTGACACAGTCCACAGATTCCTTGATTTATGCTATGAAGTTTAGGCAATCCTCGTATACATTGTGATTTTGACAGGGCGATGAGGTGGTTGTATCATACATGTCCCAATTTTTTATGCCATATTTCTGTTGTCCCTGAGCTCACATTATAGCATTCGTGACTTCTGTCAGGAAGGTAACAGTTGTTAGTGGATCGTGTTCCAGTGAGTATGCATTCATTATTCTCATTGACTACTAAGCATTTGTCATGAGTGAAATTCACTTGTAGTCCTTGATCACAAATTTGACTAATGCTTAACAGATTGGCCTTAAGATTTTCAACAAGAAATACATTAGACAGTTTAGGTATATCATTTATATTGAGAGTCCTTTGTCCAATGACCCGCTCACTTTTACCATCATCAAATGTCACTGATTCACCTTTTATTAGGGTGAGATCCGAAAGGTATGTTGCATTTCCAGTCATATGTCGTGAGCAGCCGCTTTCAAAGAACCATGTTCCAGTATTGTTCGCCCCAAGTGAGACTACCGACGAAGTAAGACACATGTTGTTCTTAGCAACCCATATTCTTTTGACATTTGATATTCTGTTTTTGAAATTTCTTACTTTTGTAATTTTTTATGGAGTATGATTTTTCACCAGAACACCGTACTTATTCCAAGTTGAGATGTTACCTAATTGTAGGTCATGTTTCATTCTGTAGCATCTTGGTTGGATGTGTCCAGGTGCTTCACAATAATGACAAATAGGAATAAATTTTCTGGTACCTTTTGTGTCTTGTTTTCTCAATTGACTTGCAATATTGGATCCATCTTGTTCAAACGCTGGGAGCGATGCCGGTACAAAGACTGTTGATCCTGATGTCCTTTTTTCAGTGTATCATATTCTTGTTTTGTTTCTTTGTGGCGTCCCATATGCTAGGATTTCGTCAAACTTAGTTTTTCTTTTGTTTAGTCCTTGTATAGTTCGCATCGCTTTATCCAGTTCAGCCCATAATTCAGTTAACTCATAATCCTTATCCTGTATTTTTGAAACAGAATATGTTAGTTTATTAGTCAATGAAGTGTTTACCTTGTAATTTCTTGGTGTAGGTTTCAGCGCTGTTTCTAAGTTGATTTTGAGTGTCTCAATTTTCATCTCGTAAAGTTGAACCTGATGTTCCAGATTTCTCACATTCTTTTGAGACATAGTTAGTTCATCACTCAACCTTTCATTAATTTCCCTCGTGATTCGCAGTTCTCGTTTCACTTGACTTAGTTCTTGATTCTCCATGTTCAGTACACCTTTGCTCTTGTATTATTTTACTTGATTCTCCAGTCTTTGAATGACTTCTATAGCTGCGGTACATCTGGCAGATGCGTCTAGATATATTCTCTCCAGATCTTCCAGAGTTGGATCGTCAAAGTCAGGTTCCTCAGTGTACTCTAGTTCATCATCAGTTCGCACAACAGAAGTAAGACATACCAGATCTTTTAAAGATGTATAAGTGGCGAAGTTACTGGGGTATACTGTCTCTTTTTCATCAGACTATTTTTCTCCTTCAGATTCAGATTCACTCCAAGTGGCTTTTAGTGCTTTGTTTTTTTCTTAGAAAATTTGGGCATTCAGATTGATAGTGTCCATATCCTCTGCACTATCTGCATTGGTCAGAGTCTTTTGGATTTGCTTGCTTAGAATTTGAAGATTTATTTCCGCCTATTCTAATATTCTCTCTAGAATTCGAACTTTTGTTGAACTGCTACCTCTGATTGCATTTTTTTACAAACTTGATGTAATTCTTTGTAAGAAGTGCCATCTTGTCAGCTATTTCAGTTACATCATTCTTGATTTGTTCAGTTGTTGACTCCGACTTCAGGGCTATCCCTTGTTCTTTGTTATGTCCATTCGATTGTTTATCTCAAAAGTCCTTAGTTCTCCCATCAAATCTTTTAATGCCATTGGTGTAACTCTCATGAATGATTCCAGAACTGTGATTTTTTCTCTGAATCTAGGAGATAATGTTCTCATGATTTTCATGATTTAAACATCTTCCTTGATAGCGTCACCGAGGGTGTAGCATTGATTTACTATGTCACTGAACCTTGTATAATACATCTCAATGTTTTCTTCTTCAGTCATTTGTATTCCATCGAATAATGTGGTCAGTCTTTGCAGTTTTGATTTTCTTACGGACTCATTTCCTTCAAACTGTTTTTATAGTGCATCCCAAGCGTCTGTGGCAGTGTATAATCAGTTTGTGTCTCATTGCATCAACCAAAGCAAGAATTGCATACAGTGCTATGTAATTTGCATCTTCGGCACACTTCTCGTCCTCTGTGCATAATGTCATTGGTTTGTCAACAACCTTCGTTATGTCCTTTCCATCTTGCATCCTTGGCCACGTCCACTTTGTTTGGATTGCTTCTCCACATCGTTTGGACCTTAGATAGATAATCACCATTGATTTCCAGAACGGATAGTTTTGTCCATCAAGCGAGGGTGGGCGCAGTGACGTCCCTTCATATGATCCCATATGTCTGTCCCTGGATCTACCTGTTTACAAATAAAAATTGGAACCTGCTCTGGTGCCAATTGTTAGATCAGAATCTGTGCGCGTGTGTATTAGTTGAATAGTAGTTCGAACTATAAATGAAATTGCGGAAGCTTATAATAAACTTTTGATTTTACGAGAAAGAAATCCCTTCTTCCTCTCAAGTATTTTTAATAGAAGACAAATTTGTTCCCACAAATGTTACAATAGAACTTACAAGTATTATGCTCCCCCTAAATATTAGTCTACCTGTGTAATTCAATCTTCTAATCACTTACTTGACAATCTGGTCCCTTAGATGGATTTGGATACAAACTCCCGTTTGTAGTCTGTTGAAATCTCCTGAATTCAACTCACGGTGGATTAACAGTGTAGTACAAACTCTGGGTGGTTCACAATCAGTTCGCCCTTGAGTATATGTTGAGTTGTCGTATTCTCCCGAATCTGACAGCTTCTCCACCAGCCTCTCTACTTTGCTATGCTCGTATGAGGGTAATATAATATCTCAGAGGTTAAGTTCATCTTTGGCTTAAGGTCTTATTTATACTCGTGTGCCTTGCGCCTCAAGAGATCTCAAGTATCTTTTATGAATCGGCTTTGATATGCATATCTTGTATATTTCCAAATCTTCATCATATCTTCCTAGATATGTTTCACAAGTTTCCTTCAATATTCTTCCCTTGTTCCAGCCGTGATCTCCATTTCTTGAGTATCTTCAATGTATCTTTCGTATCTACACACAAATATACAAGAATTAGAATTTTCGAATAATTTGATAATATTTCTTACCTTATCAGTTATAAACAATTTAACTTGTCAACAAATGTGATCCTCTGTATTTGACTTGTATTAAGCTATTTATAGCGCCATTCGTCAAATTTTACTTGAAAATATATAAAAAAAACAAAAAACAAAAAAAAAACTTCAATTTACTATAGTCGATAATTTTAAAAAACACAATTTTTTGGTATTTATTAGTTGAGGAAGCAATCGTGAATTGACAAGTAATGGGTGCAAAGGAGAGCATAATAATGAAATAAAAAAGAAAGCATATTGCGTATGTTGCACTTATTCAGCGATTGACTAGGAAGAGAGAAAGTGCTATTTATCTTTCAAGAAGAATCATTTATTTAGAGATGAAGCGCAGCATCTTAGCATGGGAAGATGAAAATGGAGTCAAATCTCAACGTCTTCATAATCATTATTAATTATATTTTTGGTTCAAAGATAAGAGCATTTAACCAACACAAAATAATATCTATAAATATCTCAAGGAAAATTTGACGTTCTTCATAACTACCAGTTCTTGTTTTTTCATTTAGGAAAAAAAATAATAAAAAAAAGATTATGGTACTACCATATGGCTCCAATTTCATGAATGAATTTCTAATACCCCAGCTGATTCGTGTAATTGTATTGGTTCAACTCAATAAACATAACAAAAATGTGTAAATTTGTCATAAAATGTCCGCAGTATTTGACTCTATTTGACCCATGCGTATAGAATATAATAATTTTTTAGTAAAATATAATCTCTTTTGGATAAAGAAAATATATTTAACAATCCAAAAATTATTAAATTTTCACTATTCAAGTATAATTTTTCAGCGTAAAAGTATTAATTTTATTTGACTAACTAGAAAAAAATGTAGTTAAAAACACTATATTTTTCCTGCAAAAATTTGTACTTTTTCCCGAAAAAAAAAATTTATTAATAACACAAAAACACATTATGTTTTTATAAAAAAAAAATACATTATATTTTTATTAAAAATATCATATTTAAAACATGCGTACACAAAGAAAAATTGTGCATGCACAACAAACACCAAATCCATGCATTTTGCATGGATCAGTGTCGAGTTGGTTCGCATATTTTTATCATTTTTAGGTTCAATTTAATTTGCTGTATTAATTATGATGCATGATAATAAGGCATACAACTTTTTATCATTCTTTATTTATATTTTATTCTTTTTGGAACGACTGAAGCTTTTTAAAGCATTTTGTTCAAACATACAAATCAAAAGCTTCAAGACTACGGAGAATGCTCCCGTTTGGAATTGGATGAATTGTTTTTGGGAGAATCAGTTAATTAATTAGAGTTTCATTTCATACGTCTTCTACATTATTCCACATATCACATTATTTAGCATTTACTTTACAAATTTGTTTAAATGGCATCAATTGAAAAATTAGTGCTAAATTTTGAAATAATTTGTTTTTCTTTTTTCTATCAATATTAACAATTTTGAAGCTCCCACTTAGATATGAAAGTAATAAAAACTCGAGTTTAAGATTTATAGACGCCAAAAAAATGTTGAAGTATTCGATGAGCGTGGAGGGCGCACCCACACGAAACAGGAGCAGCACATGGGCAAAACTAGTCTCTGTCAAAGAAGCAATGTGGAATCCTACAAACAAAGAAATATGGAAATCCAATCATCAATCATGGTACGACAAACTGTCACTCTCCAAGATCTTACTACTGTTGCATTTGAAGACCACGGTTAAATTGTGAGAGCATATGATAATGCTTGTAGTTATCATTGATGAAACCAGCCTATCGCAACAAGGACGTCATATAATAATATCCTCCTTGTATGTTTTGGGACGCAATTAGCAGCACCAACTCTTTCTTTATTTCTTTTCTTTCTGTTTTTCCCAATGCTTAGATTAATTATTTTCTCCGTCTCAAAAATATAAATTATATTTTTCTAACTTAAAAACTTTCTTTGGCACTAAGTCTTTTTAAGGCGTTGTATTAAAAATGTTAGGGCGCAAAAGGAGGGGCGGAGCCTCTTAAAGGGTTCTTATAATACAACGTGGGTTAATTGTTGAGACGAAGAGTTCAGTAGTGCTCCAAATATTTTGTCAAATTAAATGAAGCAAGCAATATCATTTTATTGTAAAATGAATACAAGCACGTACATATATTATCTTATGGACCCTAACACTTGTGGACCTCAATACCTATACTCTCCTTAGACTCTTTGGCATAAACGAACGGGTATGGTGACGACATCACAACATTATACCAAACAACTACTTTCCTATCCGTCACCATATATGAATGCGGATATGAATCTGACCGGTGCAATAGTCTACAAATCACACCAGAGATGTAACCATATTAGAGAATTCTTATGCAGCAAAAAGGAGTGTATAAAGATAAAAGACCTGAAAACCTCGAATTATTGGCATACAAACACACACACACACAAATAATAATAATAATATTAAATAAATAAATAAAACTCCACTTACAATTGAAACACCACCAACAAAATCTACAACCCAGAAAGAATGCATAAACAGAAAGATATCTTCAAGTATACGAATTCTGGCAGTGGCCACTTGTTCACTTTACGAAGCTAAGATATTCAAGCAATTCATCATACTTGATCTTTCATTTGGTCATCTGAGTTATGCTGCCCATTAGGAATGCGGAATTCGTTCAAGAAATTACTCAATGAGAAATGAGAGACAGAAATAGCCATCATGATTTGCTGCCTGCAAAATCTCTCTCTCTCTCTCTCTCTCTCTCACACGCACACACAGCAAGAAGTCTCAGGAGTAGCAGAACTAATCAAGAACAGTTGGCTCCAAACTTTCCATATCCTTCATTACAGTCAAGAAAACTGAAAAGAATATTATGCTGACAAAAGAATGATGCTTAACTTACAGAAAATGCAATGAACGTATTAACTCCAGAACCCAGAGTGTTCATTTGATGCCTAACCTGAGAAATTTCTAAGGTCAAACACATATTCCTTCTCTTAAAACAGAATTGCGGCTCTAAATCTGATTTCACTCCTTTTAGAATGCATTCAACAACTGCTGCTAGTGATCACAATGTTCCATCTTATCTAAAGCGCTTCTGATACGAACAACAGCTTATGGTATGTTATTCCTTCCTATCACAATGCAACTTCATCTTAAAGCTTCTTATATTCTACACTACTGCTTAACTAAGTCCCTTTCAGCATAAAAGCAGCACTATTCTTGTTTCTCTAAAATAAAGACATTGAATTCAACCACAAAAATAAATTATTCTCTTTTAATAAATAAATAAATAAATAAATAAATAAAAACTAAACAGTTCTAAACTAACTTATGCAGAATTCAGGACAGCTTCTCCGATTGATGTCAAGACAGCACAAGTATGAGCATAATATCATTCATCAACAATGTTATTAATCCTCAAAATTACATGGACAAAGATATAAAAAGGGCATCACAGTCCCAAAGTCCTAGTAGGTTACCTACAGAATGATAATTTTAATGGTACACGCTGCAGTTCCAACATAGAGAGGTCACATTTATGCTTTTATTCAGGCATATTAGGCCTTTGCTTTTCCAGCCTGCAGAGTCTGAATTCTTTGCTGTAGCTTGAAAATCTGCCGAAATGGAGAAATTTAAGGCATTTCAGCAATCACGTTAGTAGAAAGGACAACCCGGATATGCTACCAAAAGTTATTAGTGAAAAAACAAAGGAACAGTGAAGCATTAGCTGATTAAGCACAAATGAGAAAATTCAGAACAACGTTGATGCAAATAGTATAGCAGCAGCTCTTGCCAGAAATAGATAAAGTTATATTAATGGGTATATTTTGTTCCAAGAATGATTTAAGATGAACAGAGACAGTAATCTAAGTTATGGAGCCTTACTGAGAATACAGGCTGCTTTGAATGCTCTCATCTCAACCAAAATGTACGAGGAAAAGAGTATTGGAGTTATGACAACTACGACACATATTACAGGGCATCATTGACAGAATTTCCAAATATATGAAGAAAAAAAAAGAGGATCTTGTGGTAAGCTCCACATAGAAGTAAAATACTTCTTATTTAGTCCAAAAAAGACAGCAATTCAAAATTTCCAATCACATGCTAAATGAGAAGAACAAATTAATCATGATTATGGTGATGGTAAAAACTTTTACCACAATAATAGATTAAACTCTGGAATTCATGTTATAAGGATGAAATTGAGCAGTTACTAACCGCTTCTTTCTTGCTGTTCTGCTTCTCTTCTAAATCTTGAAGAGTAGAATCTAGGCGCTTCCTGGTGCAAGAACAAAATATCAAAACCCAATGGACAATACAGGTAATCAGAAAATAAGAAGAACAAGACATCAACAACTGGTTTTTCTCTACCTGAACATTCAATGATTTAAAAAAATTAGCAGGATAGCATGAACTTATAAATCAGACTACATGATGAAAGTTCAATCTTAGAGAAGTTCAAAATCAATGAAAATGATGCATCAGTCATAAGAGTATGTCATGATTTTATTCACTTTGTTGAGGGAAAGAACAAAATATTCTGAACTCCCAATTCCATACTTATCACAGCATTTAGCCTGACAACTATCTCTTGAGAACGCACACCTTAACGAAATATTTAGAACTCCCAATTCCATACTTATCACAGCATTTAGCCTGACAAATAACTCTTGATACGGCACACCTCAACAAAATCAAATTATATGTAAAGCTTCTCTTTACCAGTCAATAAATCCCATTTAAATATGCAGAAGACACATATTCAGTCCTGCCATGATTGAGTGACAAAAGAAAAATCTGCTTTCATTGATATGGTAAATTCAACTCCCACGTGAGCATTACGGTGCTTCTAAGACTTTAATTATTTCAGAATTTTGTGAACATTATTAAAACAAGTTTCTCATTCACATTCTGCCATGAATCTGAAATCTCAAACTTGAGAATGGGAGCAGAAAAAGAACATCAAGTTTACAAGAATTTCATAATAAAGCAGCATCTACTCGACAACTAATTGCAAGTATGAAGCATAAACTCTCAATGCCACATAAACGAAGATAAAAAGTTCTTCAAAAATGGAAGAATTTCAGTACAAACAAACTTCAATGCAATGAGAAGAGCATACAATTCGGCCGATATGTATTCAATCCGCTTGCGAACGTTGGCATTAGCCTCGGCCAAGTCCTGCTTCACTAGCACTGGACCAATCAATTTGTACACATTTGCATCCTCATTCAACAAATCCAGTTCCTTTAATCAAAAAATAAAATAAAGATGTAAGCAAACCGAAAAACTTATAATACTGAAAACTCATATTTACAAAGAGAATATTCTCTTAAAGGCGGCCTACTTTGAGGACAAGCTCGTTTTCGCCAAGCTGGATCGTGTACTTCTTTCTGACTTGGTGATTCTTCGAGATATCTGTACGTTTGTATACAAGTGATTGATTCCAATAGACAATACAAACAAACAAAGTATATCTGAGTGTGTTAGGGTTTAACATTTAAAAAATAAAAAATAAATTTAAAAAAGTTCAAATACCTTTCTGAAGTTTGTTAAGATCGTTAGCTTTGTTCTCCAGGTCACGCTGCAGCTCTTTGATAGCAGCCATCGCCTCGCCCCCTTGCGCTTCCGGCGATATCGATTGCTTCAATTCTCTTGCGACCGCGCTTAAAGTCGGATCCCGATCCGTCTAGCAGCAGTTCAATTAAGTTCACAATCGCCTACTGTCGCAAGACTGAGAATTGTTTCTAGCAACTCAAATTTGCCCAATACATTGGGCCGTTTTCCATTGGGCCCGTATCGCAAAACTGAGAATTATTTCTAGCAACTCAATTGGCCCAATAAATTGGGCCGCATTTCCATTGGACCCATTCTGATCTTTTAACCAAGTTAAATTGATGAAATCAGCCCAATTTGAAATTGTAATTTTGTAGTTCAACTCGCCTGACAATTTCTATTTTCCAAATAATGTTTTGCCTATTGTCGCGTGGATTATTTTAACCATTATGATATTTTGTATTTTGTTTTAATTTATTATAATTATCTCTGTTTTTCGAGAGATTATAAGTATACAAAAAAAAAACTAATAATGTTTGGGATATGATAGCTTCAATATCATTTACTAAATCGAATATTAGTTCTTAAATAATTTTCTGTAAGTAGGGTGTAAACTAATAAATCAATATAATGTAAAATTAAAAAATAAAAAAAACTTTCTGTTAAGATTTGAATTTCTCAAATCTTTTAAATAAATATATTTTGCCGATTTCTTCCTCAATAAAAGATCAGATAAGATTCTCTAAACTTGGTCATCAAGAAACATTCCCTCAGAATAGGAAAGCTGGTGTAGACCAAGTCAATATTCTATCTTGAAGATGAGACGGTTGAGGAAAAGAGGGAGAAGTGGATATCACCACTTCTTGAACGTGATAAAGAGGAAGAGGAAGAATAGAAGGTTGAAGTTCTCCTTAAATAGACGGAAGAAGGAAGAGAAAACTGAGAGAAAAAACACGAGCCAAATATTTTGAAAGCAGCAGACTGTTGTCGCTGAGAAAGCTGTCGTCATTCTGACTCCAACATCCTGCACTGTTCATCGAACGGATTTTCCAAATCTGTTTCTATCGAATCATACACTGAGAGTTTGAGTGATACACTGTTTTTTCTTGTTTGCTTTCTTAGTTAGTTTGGTTAACTTGAAATCCATATTGTATTTCAAGTACTTGAGGATCGTAGGAAACATTGTTCGATCCTTTTTGTAATTCACAATCATTAGTGGATAATTTTCGCTCTGTTGGCTTCACAAATCATTCTTGACTTGTGAATATTTTTAATTTCGTGGTTCTTTATTTATTTCCATCCGGTACCGTACTTTCAAGTGGTATCAGAGCAGTCACTTGACATACTAAGTGTTTCCTCCACCGTTGATGCAAGTGTTTCCCGGAGACCCAAGCTATCCTATTGATGTCAATGACCTTCCCGATGTCTCCGCTGTTGGTAAGTCTAAACGAAAGTTGGGTGAACCAGCCTTCCCCAGCCGTCGCTCTGCACGATTATCTGCCCGGAAGATGAGCACTCCGTCCCAAAAAGTGCCGCGCACAGAGTCATCTTCACTTCCATCCGGATTGCACTCTTTTCCGGATTCTGATTCAGACGGAAGCGACAAGGAGTTTGTACCCCCGAAGTCACCTGCTGATAAATCTCCTTCTGATTCCGCCAGTCCTGAGCCTACACCGGAGCCGTCCACCAAGTCTCACAGAAAGAACACAACCCATTCGTCGTTCCATAGCTCAACTGTCGCCGTCGCCTGATCCCATTTCTTATTTCTTCACCGCAGAGTCCAGTCCCTGCTTCCTCACCGAATGCTGCCAGCCCAGAGCCCGTTGAATCAAATTCATCGTCTCCTGACCGTTCACCCACTCACTCTCACTCTCGAGAGACAGAGTCTTCGTCTCCCGGATCAAGCCCTGATTCCCGGCAATGGGATACCTTCAAGACTCGACCGTGTTTACCTGAGAGGCACATCGACCTCAAAAACTTTCGTAAGTATAATCTTGACAAATTCTTTGAAAGTCGAAATTTGCTATCTGCTGTTCGCTATGCCTCCAGTTACGTCCAAGAAGTTGTTCATTGCTGTTATTTCTCTATTTCCTCACACTTTGATGATGCGTTCCATCCGAATTTTGGCCGAGTAATGGTACGAGGGAATCCGTACCACATCACTCCTGAGATTATAAATCTGGAATTATGAGGTATCCCATGGCTTCTCCCAGCTGGTCCGGTGATCTTGACGATGTGGCCCAGGCAATTACCCTCAACATGGTGAAAAAATGGAAGACGCCTTTCCCGGCATCCCGTCTATCTTCCCTATACTCTGTTCTGCACAAACTGGCCGTCTACAATTGGTACCCCTCGCGCAACACCTCCTTGGTCACAATCGAGCAGGGAATTTTATTGTACCATCTTGGCATGAAGCATCAAGTCAATCTGGGCCACATTATTTTTGAACAGATCACTGCAGCAGGCCGTAAGACAGGTGGATTCCTTCCATTTCCATCCCTTATTTACAACATTTTAAGTCAGCAGGGATTTAGACCAGCTATCACTGACGTGTTCTCGAAAGCCCCAAGATATCTTACTGTCTTTCCAGGATTTCTGCAAGGGGACCGACGCTGTGACCTTCCTTGGATTTATGACACTCCCTCCAGTTCTACCGCAGCTGTCTCTCCCTCAGATGATACCATCCCTATTTCCCGTTCTTTTGTTGCTCGCCAAATTCGAGCCTTGGACGAGCAGATTCAGCACCTACTCGCCATACGGGATGCCCTTTCTTCCCAATTAGGGGGAGACACTGATGCTGCTGATGACGATGCTGATGCTGCTGCCGGTGCTGATGACGATGCTGCTGGAGATTCAGATCTCGGTTGAAGGAACACTACACTGATAAGTTTGTTGGTTTATTGTTTGTTGGTTTATTGGAAACATTTTTAATTTCTGGTGGTGATGAATAGTCTACTAGTAAAACTGTTCCTGAAGACTGCTGAATATTTTGCTCAAACTACTGCTGGATATTTTACTATGTCATGAATGTTTGAATGCTGAATATTCTTGCTTTTAGATATGTCGTCTGCTGTGCTGCTATTTGCTGAAATGCTGAATGCTTACTACTAAGAATATCATTGATACTATTGTGTAGGTTGATGCTTAGGTTGATGCTGAATGTTTATTTCTGGGATATATGCATGACATTTTGAAAGACTTGTAGTACTGAAAATTATGATGTGTCTCGATGCATTTGAATTAACATTGACCATGTAAGTATTCTTTCAATTGAGGGGGAGATTGAATTTAGGGGGAGATATTGCTGTATTTGATATTTTGGCTTATTCGTCTGTACACATGAATTAAGGGGGAGAATGAACTCAGGGGGAGATAACTGGGAAAGATAACTCATTACTTTATTTGATCTTGGAAATTTTGTAGTCATTTTTGTGGAATTGGGAAGAAAGGCAAAAAGGGGGAGATTGTTAAGATTTTAATTTCTCAAATCTTTTAAATAAATATATTTTGCCGATTTCTTCCTCAATAAAAGATCAGATAAGATTCTCTAAACTTGGTCATCAAGAAACATTCCCTCAGAATAGGAAAGCTGGTGTAGACCAAGTCAATATTCTATCTTGAAGATGAGACGGTTGAGGAAAAGAGGGAGAAGTGGATATCACCACTTCTTGAACGTGATAAAGAGGAAGAGGAAGAATAGAAGGCTGAAGTTCTCCTTAAATAGACGGAAGAAGGAAGAGAAAACTGAGAGAAAAAACACGAGCCAAATATTCTGAAAGCAGCAGACTGTTGTCGCTGAGAAAGCTGTCGTCATTCTGACTCCAACATCCTGCACTGTTCATCGAACGGATTTTCCAAATCTGTTTCTATCGAATCATACACTGAGAGTTTGAGTGATACACTGTTTTTCCTTGTTTGCTTTCTTAGTTAGTTTGGTTAACTTGAAATCCATATTGTATTTCAAGTACTTTTTCCTTTTGTAATCATCAAAACCTACACTGCGTAACATACAAGAAATTTAAGTGAACTTAAAAATTAGACAATAAAGCACCATCATCTCTTGATTTATTTTATAGAGATCCAATCACCCTCCAATTGTGACGACATTGGATATGATGTAATAATGTTCCCTACCATATGGTATTTGTACTTCATTAGTGTGAACTATGATAATAATGTATGTTATTATTTGTGATAATATAGCATACAAATAATAATATTGTATATTATTTCAGAAAAATAAGGCGTCCTTGATGTGGGCATTATTGCAGGTTAACTTTTTCCTCCTTTTTGCGACAAAAGTCGCACATTTTATGTAGCAAAAATTTCAACTTTGGTCTGCAATTGACAGAAATTTGCCTCGGCCTTCTCGCTAGTGGAATCCATCAAAAGTGCAACTAAATAATTTGTCATAACTACGCAAATCAATTATTCTATGTAACAATGTTGTTAAATTACTTTTTTCTATATTATTGACAACTACCTTATGCAATGTTGGAAAATAATATTTCCAACAAGCGTTATAATAATTATTTTTAGAGTTAGTTTGTATATTTATGTCGTAACAAAAAATAAATTCTAAATTTTACTAAAAATAAAATTTTATCTTGCGAGTATAGTTGCTAACAAAATACAATGTTTAGTTCGTTATTTTAATCTTTCTCTCTTATAAAAATACAGATATGAAAAAAAAAAAAAAACTACTATGTTAGGCGGCATTTTCCTTTGTTTTCAAAGAACTTAGTGAGATTTTTTAGTTTAAAAAATTGGTTTTGAGTTTGTTAAATACAACTTATGCTACAAAAAATAAAATCTAAACTCAAAGTCATAAGTGGCTGAGTGTTTTCACTGCTTCTGAAAATTAAGAAAACAATATAAATTTTATTTTAGGTAAAAAAACACACATATTCCAAACACTATAATTTTTAATTATAACTGATTTTATTATAATCACTTATTTTATTATTTTAAAAAAAGTTGGAAGCAACCCTTTAGAACATGGGGAAATTAAAAAATTTGAATATTTAGTGAAGTAAGAGAGACTAATTGACATGGAAGGAAACCAAATTTGGATTAATATTGTTTTCTCCCGACATGTGGGACATGTTTAAAGATGAAAGTTGAATTAGAGCAGAAAGAACATAGGTCTAAGAAGTCCTTTTCTCTTTCTTTCTTTTTTCTTAAAATAAAATGCTGAAATGAAGTGCTCGAATCTCGCATAAAGCTGCACTTGCTCGATCATTACCACATTCTTCCATTTCTCTCTATCTCCATTCCCCTCCGGATGTCACTCTAGTACTGTACTTCCTCTGCTCTCTCTCTCTCTCTCTCTCTCACACACACACACACACAGACTTTGGGCATTAAAGATGGTTATCTTGAACTCGACAAAATGCAGATGGGCTTCTGTTTTTCTGCTTCTCTTTGCTTGCTCAGCTACAGCAATCGTTGATGACGGTGCTCTCTCTCTCTCTCTCTCTCTTACATATTAATATCGCATTTCTCTTCATATTGTGTAGAAGTATTTCAATGTTAGGTAGAAGTGGGTTTTGCTTTCCTATCTGAAGTGTGAGACAAATGAATCCCCTGTGTTTGAATCAGCTCCTCAATCCTTTCAATGGCGTATTGATCGGATTTATCTAAAACCATTTCAATTGCCTCAATTCCAAGATTCATTTCAACCTAATTTATTGCATTAATTCCGGGTCACCCTCCTTACCCTTTTGTGCTCTGATTACTCTCTTCAGACATGAACCTTAAAAGTATTTAGTCACATGATCAACAAAGAATGTTTACTTTTACCATTGTGCTAAACCCTCATTTTTCCTTTCTAATTATTCCACCGTCACAAAGTCCCAACCCCCCTGTACTCTTCACTCTCCTACTTTTTACCTTTCTACATTGTGCTCCGTTTATTTTAGTTTTTAATTTAATTCATTACTTTTTTTTATTTTCTTTTAACTGTTGCCTCTTATCTCCCGGTGAACAGACAACATTAATATATATTGAAAATGAATAATTTACTAATTTTGCGTGTGTATATATATATATTTATTTATTTATTTATTTTTATTTTTTGCCCTTTTTAATCATGAAATGACTGTGAATGGGACAAGAACAGTGCTCTACTCTTATGGCCCAGAGGGCCCAACAGATAAGAGTTACTGTACGAGGGTCCAATTTTTGATGCAACGCGGCTTCTTGAATTCGCCCAAAGTTGTGATTGGCTTTTGTTTAGTTGTCATGTCTTGGCTGTACATGCCGTGTGAAAAGATTGCATGCTGCCTCCAGAAAATCCCATGGCCCCTCTTTGAATGCTAATTGAATTCAGATTATAAAATAAATTATTTATGTTTCTATTTATTGTATTAATTATGTGATAAACATTACAATTATCCCAAAAACAATGCTATTCTGCGATTTATCAGCTAGATGGGCCGTTGCAGAATTAAAGTGGGCTGGGTTGGAGGGCCCATTAATAATAAATTCTTGATTTGGCAGGCTCACTCGTGAATGGTGATTTCGAGACACCTCCGACGGGAGGATTCTCCTCCAACGCAGGGATCTCCGACGGCCCCGTCTCGATCCCCAGCTGGAAGACCAACGGCACGGTGGAGCTGGTGGCGTCGGGGCAGAAGCAGGGCGGAATGATCCTGATCGTGCCGCAGGGTGCACACGCGGCTCGCCTCGGCAACGACGCCGAGATCAGCCAGGAGGTGAAGGTGGAGAAGGGGTCGCTCTATTCCATCACGTTCAGCGCGGCTCGCACGTGCGCCCAGCTAGAGTCGCTCAACGTGTCCGTTCCCCCTGCGTCACAGACCATTGATCTGCAGACTCTGTACAGCGTCCAGGGCTGGGATTCTTACGCGTGGGCGTTTCAGGCGCAGGAGGATGATGCGCGGGTGGTATTCAGAAACCCCGGAATGGAGGATGACCCCACTTGTGGGCCCATCATTGACGACATTGCTGTTAAGAAACTCTTTGTTCCGGTCAAGCCCAAAGGTTAGTTCGGTCTTTTCCCTCAGTAAACTCTCTGTTTTCTAACCCATTTGAATCTGGACCTTTATTTACTTACCCTGAAGACATGTTGGACTGGGAATTTTTCTTCGGTGCCGACATTTGTCAAATACACTAAATTAATAATTTTGCTAAAGAGTTCTTGCATCCACATCATTCTCAGACAATGCTGTGGTCAATGGAGACTTCGAAGAAGGCCCGTGGATGTTCCGAAACGAGTCACTGGGGGTGCTCCTCCCCACCAACCTTGACGAAGACACATCCTCACTACCCGGTTGGATTGTCGAATCAAACAGAGCCGTCCGCTACATCGACTCATACCACTTCTCCGTCCCAGGAGGCAAACGGGCTCTCGAACTCCTCTCCGGAAAGGAAGGCATTATCTCACAGATGGTCGCAACCAAGCCCAACAAGCCCTACCGATTAACATTCTCACTGGGCCATGCCTCAGACGCCTGCAAGCAGCCATTGGCTGTGATGGCATTTGCCGGTGATCAGGCCCAAAACGTACACTACACTCCTGATTCAAATTCCACATTTCAGACAGCGAATCTCAACTTCACTGCCAAGGCTGAGAGGACACGTGTGGCATTCTACAGCGTGTATTACAATACGAGAACAGATGATATGAGCTCGTTGTGTGGTCCGGTTGTTGATGATGTGAGAGTCGAGCAGTCGGGGTCGGGTAGGGTTAGGGTAGGGGGAGCGGGTGTGGTACTGATTTTGGTCTGCCAGATTGTGGCTGTGTTTTTGCTTTAGTTGTGGAATCACGTTTTGCGGAGGGAGTGTTGGTAAACCAAGCTCTCTTGATGTTGTATTGTGGTTAAATTCTGGTCACCTTGTATTGAGGAAATGTGGTAATTAATATAAGTATGTGGTGGTTTATTTGATCTTTTTTCCTAAATTAACTTCCTCAATTTTATTAATTATTTATATATGTTAGTTGGTATTTTGGTCTTAAAACCCAAAAAATAAAAATAAAAATGGTTGTCCCTCAGGGCCAGTTTTTTTAGATTTTATGAGAATGTAGGTTAGAGAATATTCTCTTATAATATATTTTATACCTTTATATTTCGTGTCCCCCAATTAATTTCTCCTTCTTCTTCTTTTTTTTTTCTCTAATAATCATTCTCAGTACTGATAGTAAGAGATTGCAATTTTTATCAAGAAGATCTTCGTTATAGCTTGGTAGCTTAATCCAAGTAAATGAGCTACAATAACAACGACACTGTTAGTGTTACAAGGATTATAAATGTCATTAAAAAGAGTTTTGATATTGTTCGGAGGCTCAATCTATATAAACACGCTAGCATAAGAATTATATTATAATATTAATGTTAGAATCGGTTATGTCCATCAAAGCACACGTGCAACTCAATAAGACTATTTTTTAAATAAATAAATTAATAGTATAGTATAGATAGTGAAGTAATATTGTAATAATATATTTTAAAGATAATAAATAATATATTTCGATAGTAATATTTTTTTTTAACTAATAATAATATTAGATGAAATTGTAAGATGCACTTTTATATCTTACGACGAATGACCTCATTCACTTGTTTTAATACAAAACAAACTTTAAAATTAGACAAAGGAAAATAAAAAGGTCCTCCGCCCATCATTGCCATTTTGAATATATTGATAATATTTGGTGAATAATTTGATATTAAAATATTAAACTAGTTTTAAAAAATAATTTTATTAGGGAACCTTTCACTAAAAGAAAATATAGCAAAAAAATTAATGCACAATTAAACTTGATTTATAATATAACGTATTTTAATTAAAAAATATTATTTGTTTACTTAAATTTTTTTACTATTTTTTACCTTAATTTTTATTTTATCTCTCTAAAAAATTAAATTAAAATAATAATTCTATGGATATATCAGGATTTTCTCAATAGATTATAACTTTTTATTGTTGTTGTTGTTATTGTTGTTATTGTTATTGTTGTTGGTGTTGTTGTTGTTGTTATTATTATTATTATTATTATTATTATTATTATTATTATTATTATTATTATTAACTTTCAAACGTGGGAGACTGACGTCGTCTAAACAATAGCGTCGATATTAGTCTCCACCATTAACAGCTGCAGTCAATCACAATTCAGTGACCTACCCATTTACACTCACTGAGAGCACACCAATTCCAAATCAATGGCGGCGGCCATTTCTTGCCACCTCTCCTCCGTTTCCTCGCCGGATGCAGTTTCTCTCTCCTCATCCGCTTCGCTTTCGCGTACCGCTCAAAATATTAGCAGATTCTCTGGCGTCTCTCTAGCCGCTCCGGCAATCTGTCGACGAATCTCGTGCCAGACTGTTTCTGCTGCGCCGTTGTCCCCTGCTAATGTTAAAGGTATCGTTGTTTTTTGTTTCCTGATCCTCGATTTTTTAAGTATTTCTTTTGATGGAATTATACTAGGTGGTTTTACTGTTTGTTCGTTCGTATTGCCAATACATTGCTTCTTTAGGTGAATCTTGGAGTTTGAGATCATTTGGGTTGTCTTCCTTTGATATTTAGTTTTATTAATCTTACCATTGAGTAAACATGTCAAGATTGTCACAAGTGTCTTATATGATTGATGCGTTATTGAGTTTTTCACGCATTGATAATTTGACGATTTAAGCATTTAATAGACAATGTGTGGGGTAATCATTTAAAATCGTAATAATAAAAGAAAATTGAAAGATTAAGAATGATTGCATTTTTTGGCATATCCTGCATGCTTTAGAGTTGAGTTTGATTTATGTTGATAGTGATCAATACACATCATTTACTGTTTAGGGTTTCTGTTAGAAGCATTCTAGCACCACACTGATGCCCCTGCGGTGGAGTTTGGTATCAGACCTCTAACTGATGTCCTTGGTCTTTAACTGTCTAAGAAACATTTGGAATGTTGATGGTGTTTGTTGTCAAAATAGGGTGAACTAATAATTCGAATTATCTCAATGGTGAAGCATTTGTCACCATCTTTGCTTGTATCATCTTGCATATTCATGTTTGCTTTCATGTAATCCAAATAACCGTAATACATATGGGAAACTACTGGACACGGTGTCCTCGGTGTGACCACATTTCATGGACCATTTAGTGCTAATTAAAATTTCTCATTAATCTAATATTGTACGGTTATTTCAGAGAAAGCAGGCCTGAAGGATTTTCTTCACATAAATGATTTTGACAAGGAGACCATTTTAAAGATTTTAGATCGAGCTAAGGAGGTCAAGGCACTAATTAAATCAGGAGAGAGGACATATCTCCCATTCAAAGGGAAAACTATGGCAATGATATTTGCCAAACCTTCTATGAGGACAAGAGTTTCATTTGAGACGGGGTTTCATTTGTTGGGAGGACATGCCCTATACTTGGGGCCTGATGATATCCAGATGGGTAAGCGAGAGGAAACCCGTGACGTAGCTCGTGTGTTGTCTCGCTATAATGATATAATTATGGCTCGAGTTTTTGCTCATCAGGTATGCTGGTGAGTTAAGGGTATCCAACTCTGAATGCACATGATATTTTGTTTGTTCTTGAGCCCAAGGTCAAAACATTTTGCTCTCTCTCTCTCCCCTCCGCTCTCTCTCCATCTGAATTTTTTTTTGTTTTGTTCTCCATAATGTGTGTTCTGATCTGTGTAGATATAGTTACAGGAAGTTCATGTTTCATTGTTATTAATTATCTTGCAGAGAGTATGAGTGAAACATATGTCTGTGGACTTGCCATACTCTGGAAAATTAAAGTACCCTATATGTGCTTGAAAATCAAATATGAATCTGCCACCATCACTCATTCTTACAGCAATTGTATGGATTTATATGTTTCTATTTCGCATAATAATAAAACATTTCCTTTTTCCTAAATGGGTTTAACTAAGCAGGACTTGTGACCTATTATTGATCTGGCCAAATTCAGTTCAATGCAATTTTTATAATTACAGCGTTAACATGTCCTTTCATCTTGCAGGACATTCTAGATCTTGCTAACTATGCCACTGTCCCTGTGATCAATGGCTTGACAGACTTCAATCATCCCTGTCAAATTATGGCTGATGCACTCACGATCATCGAACACATTGGTCAACTAGAAGGGACAAAGGTTAGCCTATATACAGCTGCTTAGGATGAAGTGTATATCCCCTTCCCACGTTTCTAGTGTTGACATTGTATGAAATATATTATTTCTATGGTTGCAAATCTTCAGGTTGTCTATGTTGGAGACGGGAACAATATTGTGCACTCCTGGCTGATGTTGGCTTCTGTCATTCCATTCCACTTTGTTTGTGCCTGCCCTGGGGGCTTTGAACCAGATGCCAGGACAACTAAGAGAGCAATAAAGGCTGGAGTTGGCAAAATAGAAATAGTTAATGATGCAAAAGAAGCTGTAAGGGGAGCTGATGTTGTCTATTCTGATGTTTGGGCGAGCATGGGGCAGAAGGATGAAGCTGAATACCGCCGTAAAGTTTTTCAAGGATTCCAGGTACTCCACCTTCTAGAGATATTTAGTAGATATGTATACATTCTTAAGCCCCTAAAATTTTACGTTTGTTCCATTGAGCCCTCTAACTTCTATTTTTGCTACATTGAGGACTTTAGCCCTTACAAAAAATTTGAGATATCATATCATGTTTAGGTGGATGAGGAGCTAATGAAATTGGCGGGCCCTAAAGCATATTTTATGCATTGTCTGCCTGCTGAGAGAGGCATTGAGGTTACTGATGGCGTTATGGAAGCACCAAATTCCATCGTCTTCCCCCAAGCTGAAAACCGAATGCATGCCCAAAATGCTGTAATGCTTCATTCCCTCGGGTTGTAATCGCTGTAATTTTCCTGTTGTTGTGTGGCTAGGCCTTCAACATTCCATCTTAAAATTTGACCATTTCAATGGCTGTCTTCTTATCCTCGATGAACTATTGTGGAACATAGGAGTCTGTTGCTCATGTATCGTGTATTTTTGCCTTTCTGTGAACTTTTAGAGGTAGCATATTCTACTCTTCTCGGCAGAACATCTTCCAGCTTTGTATGTTGGATTAATGAAATGTAGTTTGCTCAGTTGTGTGCTGTCAATTTTTATGTTTTGAGTTTGGTTCGATTGCAGACTCCAGAATTTGATTTAATTACTTACTTAAAATTTTTGAAGTTTATTGTAATTCATCTCATAAGAGAAGGATCTCGAATTCCCCTCCTAAGGGGCATCTTCTTGCACGGGAGAAGCATTCATAGACAAAATGAACAAGGATGAGACTAGATACCCGAAGTCAATGGACTCCCTAGGGACCTGCTGTACCTGAGAAAGTCGAATTCTAGTATGACCAGTATTCTCGATAGACTTCTCAAGGTTGCATGTGATTCAAATGAAGAAGGTGCGCATGGCTGAGCTTACAAGCCCAAAATAAAATAAGTCTGGAGCATTTTAAACTCCTTTTTTTTTTTTTAATGAATTAAAGACATTTTTATAGTATATACCGTATATTGCAGGTATACAATTTTTTTTCCCTAAAAAGTACGTATTATGTGGAATGGTATGATTAATTATTAGTCAAGTTTACTGTCAAATTTTGTGATTTTTTTATTTTATTTTTTCAATTTTCTCAGTTTCACCCTTAATAAGTTTAACAAAAATGTGAAATTGAGATCAAATTATCAATGGAAATTAACAGAAGCCAAATTATAATGAAAAAGAAATGAAGATGAAATTAATAAGACATAAAGTGAAAGGGACAAATACTACGTAATGGTGTTGTCTATGTTATATATATATATATATGCAATGCATTTTATAATATTTTTACCATATATTTATACATAATTATATATATATATATATATATTTATATAAATAAAATACTTTTACCATATATTTATCTATAATTATACGAGTATATAAATTATACTGGTGAAAATACAATGCATTTTTAGTGCAACATTAATAAGATTCGGTATAATAATGTAAAGAACGAAAGTATTAACGGTTGGGGCCAGTCGCCAGCCGGTAAGCGGGACTGTATATATTTGACCCTCGTAGAAAGAACTTCTTTCGAGAGATCGGGAGAAAGAAGAAAAGGAGGAAAGAAAGAGCGGGAGGTTTTACGTTTCACCTTTCTCCATTATTGACGCCTCTTCTTTCTTCCTCTCTCTCCCCTCCTATGGAACAACCTCAAGGGCATGGGATCCAAATCCCCACCGCTTCATCTCCACCGTCGGATCACGATTTCGATAACGACGAAGATCATCTCGATTTCTCCCCCGTTGGCTCCCCTGAACTCACTGATGCTCTCCTCCCCCTGCCTTCGGATCAGCCGCAGTCCTCTGTTCTCTCCGATGATCTCCGCCGCAAGATTATCAAACAGGCAACTAGCCTACTTTTGAATATTTCTTCTGTGTCTATGAATTTTTTATTGCCTTTTTTATTGATTAAATTTATTTTACCCATTTCAAAATGGTATTTTGGAGATTTAGTTGTAATTTGGACCTTTGTGAAATTTAAATTACTAAATCATTTCTTCTGATTAAAGGAGTCTGTGCTTGGGTTTCCTGAGCAGATAATAGGGTTTGAACTTAGGCGATGGCTTATACAAGTCTTCTTTTTTGATTGCGTGTACTTTTGGTTAGTATTAATTAAAGCTTTTCCATTGTGAACCTGCTGTGTTTTAAAATTTTCCGCTATCATTGGTTCTGGACTGAAATTTAGCAATGCTAGTGTGTGCTTATTGTGTTTCTTGATTAGTTACCTTTCCCACAACTTGTTACAGTGTGAGTGGAATCTGTTTTGCGTTTCAAGTTTCTTCTGAAAATCTTTCTAAGATTTGATTGTGCGTCAATTTGCCGTTGATGGTTGTTCTTTTCAGGATTTCTTTGTATTTTTTTCATAGTATAGGTTAAACTAATTCCATTCCATGTTCTGCCTGATGACTGCTCAATCCAGTGACATCATTGTCACATGAAGATGTATTTTGCCACATTGGTCTTGACATGTTGGAGATGATTCTGGCATGTACTTAATTAAACATTGGCATCTTTGTAAATGAATCAGCCTGTACTTAATTAAAATTTCTTCTTTGCAGGTGGAATATTACTTCAGTGATGAAAATTTGCCAAGTGACAAGTTTTTGATGAAATATGTTGCAAAAAATGCGGAAGGATATGGTGAGATCCTTACGTTGTTCTGCTTGTAGCTTTACATTTTGTTGTTTAACTGCAAGAGCGACTCTGTAGCTATATAGCAAAATCTTTCATTGCTTTATTCCTTCAGTGGAATACAATATCATACTTCATACTGCACTAGATTGAAGTATTTCAACAAAAATGACATCTTCTTTCATCTACTATGATAATGTTATGGTGAATGTCCCTTACCAATCTTGAGAAGGAAGAGAGTGTCTTTGCCAAATGATAACATTTTCCGTGTTCAGTTGGATTAAGAACATTGATCAGTGTATTAACTTTAAGCATATCATGTAGCGGGGAGATTTGCAGTTCATTCTTTTGTTTTGGAACCATAACAAGTTTAGAATTAAAATGAATTGAACAATTAAATCCAGATAGTTCTAATGATTCACTAGTATGCCAATCAAGGCACAGTAATTATTAGCCTTCTCAACATTTAGGGCAAAGTTACCATGATTGAATTGTTTATAGATACTCTTGTCTGCTGGTAGGTCTTTCAGAAAAGAAAAGTAAGTTTCCTGCATAATTTGCCCAGGATCATCATGATTGATCTTACAGCCAACTGGATGACCTCTCTGTAGTTTTATACATGTTGATTTTACACAGAGCTCTTGTAATTCCAAAATCATTTGACAGGTCTTTTATGATGGATCATGCATTTTTGAAATTGCCATCTCAAGTTGTAATGTCACATGTCTAAAAGAAACCATCTACTGATCTACGTTGCAGTTCCTATTGTAGTCATTGCCTCTTTTAGAAAAATGAAGAAGCTGACTGGAGACTTGTCATTCATCGTGGCTGCACTAAAGGATTCTGATCTTCTTGTAAGTGGGTAAACATGAAATTTATTGAGATAGACATTCATATGAATGATGTTAGTGCAGAGTGATTACTTGATTTCTAACATGCTTTTGTCTAATAAAGTAAGATTAATTAGTTTCTGACATGGTTTGGTCCTATATTTCTGTTTCAAATTTGTTCTCACTTTCTTATAAAACTAGCAAGTTGCTTCCCGCTGTCCTCAGGTTGTTAGTTCGAACGGGAAAAAGGTAAAGCGGCTTAATCCTCTTCCGTTAGCTGAGATCAAGGATCCAATGGTATTTATTCTTCTTTACTACATTTGATAATTTTATTCTACATGGTTTCCCTTGAAGAATTTCAAATCTTGACCCTGTTCCAGGTATGCACTGTACTGGTGGAGAATCTACCAGAGGATCATTCAGTGGAGAACCTTAACCGAGTATTTGGTGAAGCTGGAAAGTATGGATTTTTGTTTTCCGTTATTTGGTTCTGTTAATCAGTTTTTCTTGTCATGTAACAGGCTAACAGCTTTTTTTTCATCTGAATGAATGAATGCTAGCATAAAGAATATTACAATCCGTGACCCACATGATGTGAGAGAGCCAAAAAAGTGCACGGTTGCAGAGAAGCTGATAAGTGGAAAGGTGTGCCTCAAGTTGGTTTTTCTTTATCAGCTTTACCTGATAGGATGATATTAAATACAGAAAATTTCTCATTTATGAACAAATTAACCTTGAAGTGGCCAACTTACAACTACTCATATTGTGATTTGTGCTTGTATAGTTTGTTGAAGCCTGCGCCGGTCCCTAAACGCTACAAAGTCTAGATGTTTCATTTTTATGGTTTATAGATACCTTGTAATCTTGTATGTTTCATTTTTTGTTTTTCTTATGCATGGGTGATGTCTTAATTGGTGTAAATGCATTTCCCCTGGCTTATGTGGTTGCTTGTAAATTGGCCAACTCACTCATACACACATAGTGTTGCTTAAGTGGTACTTTATGTAAGTTATGTTGCTTATTATTGTGTATGTGCTGTTGTATCCAGCTGGGCTAACTTTTTATGTTCCTTTTTTCTTCCTGTAGTTACATGCCCTTGTGGAGTATGACTCTGTGGAAGCTGCAGAGAAAGCTGTAAGTGAAGTGCTAGTTTTTTTCCCCTCCTCTTTTCTTGTTTATGTCCGGCCCCAGATCATTGTGTCCAATCGTTTTAGGTGGCCACTTTAAACAATGAACAAGATTGGAGATATGGGTTGCGGGTCAAGCTTCTCAAAAAATTGGTATGTATTGCTACTGCCTTCTTTTCTCACAAAAGAATATGCATGTTATACTCTCCATGATAACAGTGAGAATGGCTGTTGTCTTCTTTTGGTTCTTAGAACAAACCAGGGCAGAAGAAGAAGAGTTGGAGGGAGTCAGAGTCTGATAAGGTTAGCATTGTTCAAGCATCCGAGACAGCTGGGAATGAGGAGAATCATGATGCAAGTGAACAACATGATGATTCACACGATGAGGAGGTACTCCATTCCTGCTAATACTTTTTATTTTTTTGCTGGACTATATTGGATTATGTATTATTTTTCTTCTTTCAAATGCTTATTTAGGATGTGGGTCATATATCAAGAGACAACAAAAATGGGGTGCATTTGCCTAAAGATAAAAACGGGCAGAAAGGTCGAAACCGAGGGCGTGGAAGGAGGCAGAAGTATCACGGGACAAATGGCTATGGTATTTTTTGCCAAAGTTCCTAAGGCTTTCTACCCAGTACGTACTTTAATCTCTTAAAAAACTAATCTCTCCTTTTCAGGTCATGGGACACAGTATTCAGGCCATGGTATGGAGCCATCAAAGCCGCCACCGGGCCCGAAAATGCCCGACGGAACCAGAGGGTTTACCATGGGCAGGGGACGTCCTCTGCCTGTGGTTACCGATTAAAATCAATGGCGCCGGTTGCGGTCCCGTCTTGTTGATGACAATCTCCTTGCCTTGAGAGTTGGTACTTTTGTGATTTCAAAACACTTGGAATCTGTAACAGCTGTGGAATCTCAGAATCTGTATCTTTTGGCTGCTTTAAAACAGCAGTGCCATGGTTTCTTATCAGGTCCTGTAATATGTTAAAACAGCTGTGGGTGCGAGGGTCTGCAAATGCTTCGTTACCATCACACTGCCTGATTTGTTCATGAGCCCACGGATGATGTCTTTAAATTTAAAGAAATTATTTTGAGTTTCTTATTTAAATTGCACGTGTGTGATCTTAATTATAAATTGATGGTTTGTAATAAATTGTAATTTTATTTAGTTGACATATTAACTTTATTTGACATAAATTCAGTAAAATGCTAATACAAATTTTCAGGTGCCATTGAAATATACGTGACTATAGTTTAGTGGCAATTGGTACAACTTGTATTCATTAACGCACTAACATAATTCGAAACAACTTTTTGAGATTATTAATTTGTTTAAATACCTTAATATATTTCAATATAATTGATCATATAAAAAATAAATGCAATAAAAATAAGATAAATTCTAAAATTCAATCAAAATATTGAATAAAAATATATAAACATGAGTTTCTTGTTTGGATCTATATAAATATTGCTATTTTTAGTTTTCAAGAAATTTCTTTTATGATAGAGTGTGTGCATAGGTGCTGGCAATGCAATATAATTAATAATATTTTTTAAATAAATTAATAATTTTATTACTCAACAAAAGAAATGTACAAACAATATTAGGAAGTCTACGTTAGTAATCCCCAAGTATCCAAGGATAACAAGCTCTTAAATCTATTACAAACATTTATGCTCAAATTGTAAATTTGATTGTGTCTCAATAGCTTTATTTACAATACAATCATCCACTACTCTATTTTTCAACATGTAAATTCATCTTCTACTAATTACATACAAAACATCAATTTCTAACCATATATTTGAAATATCCATACATGAGAGCAAATTCAACCTCTCAATAACTGCACTCAACTAAGCATAGACATTATTCTAATTATAAAAGAATGTATAAAATTCATGTACGACTCTACAATTTTTATCACATAAAATATCACCAACACTAGATGATCCAAATTTCTTTTTGACAGCTCCATAAAAAATAAATAATATTGTTAAATTGAGTTGTACACAAATTTTTTATCTTCTTTTAAATAGTGATAAATAAATTACTATTTCATAGGAAATTTATCAAAACGAGAATTCAATTATGTAATAGAAAATGAGATGCATTTATTAATTGTCTGGGACATGAAAAACTGCAGAAAAATTGAGATATATTGAATTTTAATTTTTAATAAGCTCCAAAAGTACTCTTGAATTAAATATATAAATATTTTGGTCAATTGAGAATATATTATAATCTAAGAAAAACTTGAAATTCTTTCCATATTTATTATGAACTCAAATCGTTTTCAATAAATCGCCTTCGATCAATATGATGCTATTTTGACCCAAAAAAATCATAATAATTTATTATTTATAAAATGAAATAAAAATTTCAAATATTCATGGTGAGGCTGTCCACCGCGCCGAAGAGCCAACCATAATCTCGAAGCTTCTCCACAATAAATAAATAAAAATCAGGTGAGATCATCTCCTCTATCCACGCTCCTAGGAGGCGCGTCGGATTTTCCTACCTAACAGTTTCGGGGATTTCGAAGTTCCGGTAAAATTATTTACTCTCCAGGAATATGCTCTTGCACCAATTCTCACCCAAAATGAACGTTTCGTCCAAAACGCAGAAATTTTACAGTTGCTGATTGGCTAATCGTGCTGTAAATAGATTTGATGTGTACGTAGTCATGCAATCTCATGCTTTATGTACTACAAGTAGTAGAAATCTCAATCGCGCAGGGTTTCTTGCGCATACTTTCTGTTGTTTAAGGATCCCAACATCGCGCCTTTCATTCGATTGCCGAAGTTCTAATAATTATGCTCATCAAAAGGTGACCTGGACTCCTATGATGCAATAGAATCTGAATTTTGCATGTGATTTCCGTGGTTTTCGATTAAACCAACTAATTGTCATTTTTTATCATTGGGATAGTTATTGGAATCACGGGTTCGAAGACATGGGTTACTCGTGCGGCGTGGAGCTCTTCGAGTTTGTGCAATGGATGATGTATGTTTATTGATTTCCGCGATTAATTCAGCCCCTTTCCTCTGTTACATTTTTTTATGCTTTCATCACTTGATAGTTTAGGCATTTAACTAGACAATGGTGGCAATTGCTGTTGATTTAAAGAAATACTGCATTCCTTAACTGATGATTTGAAATTTATCAAGAAAACGGGGTCAAGTTTCTTAATTTTCTTTGCGGGGATGGTTATTAATCATTCTTGGGTAATTGAAAATGTCTCCAGTTGTGTTGTTTGTCTTTGTTTTTGTTTTTGTTTTTTTTTTCCCCCAACTACAATTAACAGGATTTGTTCTGCATCCAGGATTCATTCGGTGTTTCCTTTGATAACTGGGGAGACGATAGACCTGCTGAATATATGTTTTCATCAAGTGAAGGTGAAGACAGCGATGGGGACATTATTTTACAGCCAATAACTGATATTGATTTGCCGACCTCAAAAGAGCGATTACTTCCTTCTGATGACTCCATAACTGTGACTGCACATAGGCTTGCAACGCTTGGCAGTTCAAGAAAGAGGAGAACGTAAACTCATTTAGCTAAACTGACTTTGAATTAAGAGCTATATTATGTTAAAAATACAATCTGCACTTTGGTATTCTACACTTTATCCTATATAGTTTTCCACTTTTATTGCCCATACATGCATAAACGTTGTCAGAGATCCCCTATTTTCCATGTCTTGCTATGTTGTATTGCAATCAGTTTATGTCACTCTTTTCTGTTATGTGTTCCATTTTCGATTTATTGCTTTAAAGTTGATATAGTCGAATATATTGACCGACTTCCATAAGTAATCTATGCATGGTAACTCAGGTCCTTCTGGAACTATCTTCTTGCAGGACCATTCATGGAATTTGGAACAATTTTGGACTTGTGTCATTCTCAATACTCATTCTCTTACTTGTGGATCAGTGTGCATGGCGTATTGTGAGGCTGCCTCTAGCACCATTCCACTTGATGCGGCCTTTTCTGATATCTGTGATTTCAGTGTCTTGTGTTGGCTATATTTGTGTCCCATTATTCCGTATGTTCAAGCTTCGGTCTATAATTCGGAACACTCGACACTCTTCCAAGAGGGGAACCCCTACAATGGGTGGACTGTATTTTATACCAATCGGCCTGCTTGTTGCAGAATTTGTACTAAATTTTTCTTCCATTGAAGTTTCTGGAGCAGCAGTAGCCACTATCGCATTTGCTGCAATTGGTCTATTGGATGATTTCTTGAATATTGGAAATAAAAATGATGGCCTACCTGCTTGGATGAGAGTTTTGTTGGAGGTAAAGCGTGCTCCTAGTCTTCAGTTATTGCATCTTCATATAATGTGTGTGGCTCACTGTTTAGATTATGCTCTAATCTCAAGTTTTCATGATGCTCAGGCAGCTATCGGGTTGTGGTTCTCCTGCTGGATGTGCAAAATGGACCTTTCAACACCCTACAACATGTATATCTTCTAGTAATTAATTTGATCAACCTTTATTTAAGGGTAACTCACATATCCATGCTTATAGTGGTGAATATCGAGATGATATCTGGTGCCATATTAATTTTGATTAACTTGTTAACTTAATGCATCATTTGTGTAACTAGTGATAAATTCAACCTTAGCTTACAATAAACTGACATTTTTGTTTTTAGGTCGTCTCATTCAGCCTGCATATCATTTCCATCATTTTGATACTTCACAAGTCGTAGGTCCGTGGTTATTAGCTTTCTTAGTTCAGCATCATGAAAAATCATACTAATCAAGGATCTGATTTCACCTTCTCTTGTTTTTTTAATGTATTCACTAATTTGCATTTTTTTAACTATATTTTAAAAATAAGCTAAAGTTTATTTCTTAATAAACTTTTATTCTTTTTTTGTTGGGGGGGGGGGGGGGGGAGTGGGTGGGGCCACATGTGTTCTGCTTTAGAACGAACAAATGTTTATGCTGTGACTTAGCAAATTTATATATTACTTATGGCATAATCTGTTTGTCAGGAAGACGGTGGTTCCTTTACCTGCACCATTGGGCCTTGTTTGTCTCGGAAATTTTTATCCAGTCTTGAGTTCATTCTGTTTTGTTTCCATGGCAAATGGTGTTAATTTAACTGATGGGCTTGATGGATTGGCTGCGGGGACTGCTGCACTAGCATTTATTGGAATGTCAATTGTGGTTCTTCCAATATGTTCTGGTAATTGTTCTTAACATTCCAACTCCAAAAAATAAAAATTGTTTCAATAGTTATAGCATGTTACATGGACAAATTTTTCTGACTACTAATATGTGCTCACCAATATCAGACCTTTCTATATTTGGAGCATCAATGGCTGGAGCATGTGTTGGTTTCCTTTTTCAGAACCAGTATAAGGCATCTATATTCATGGGTGACACAGGATCTTTGGCCTTAGGTGGGGCCCTCGCTGCAATGGCTTCTTGCACAGGAATGTTCCTCCCTTTGTTCATTTCATCAGGAGTTTTTGTCATGGAAGCACTTTCAGTTATCCTACAGGTACTTGATCCAATCTATGTATCACTCTGCAAATCTGCATTTCTTTCTAGTGTTCGTACAAGGAGACAGGTTGTTTCAACATCTTCCGCTTAATATACAGCCAGCTCCCCCCCCCCCCCCCCAAAACAATGTTTCTGCTCCTGACAACAGCCTCGTATTTCAGGTATCTGTCTTTCAGGCAGCTAAACATTTCAGGCGAAGGGGATTCAGGATTTTTCGGATGGCGCCTCTGCATCACCACTTTGAGTTATGTGGAATTAAAGAACCAATAATTGTTGCTGCTGCATATGGTGTGGCAAGTCTCTTGATCTTATGCGCAGCGTATGTCGGTCTTACATCAGCATGAGCTGCAAGCATGTTCTCTATGACTCAGGCATTTGCTAGTTTTCATTGATACAACTCCTATAATTCTCTTTGGGTTGGATTGGGTGGGCAGGTCTATGATTTTTTTCTTTCTGGCTCGAAGTAGAAGATGAAGAGTTGATGTATAGTAAGCCAGCCAATTTTGTTTTTTTGGCATTCGGTTGGGGGACTCTTCGTTTTATTGCAACTCTGCTAATGGTTACTTGTATTACTAGTTCTTAATTGTTTCTTCTTTAATTTAGGTGTTAAATATTATCGCTTTTTTAAATGTTTATTTCTTATATGCAATTGAGATTGTTGTTTTCAAATATTTGGCTGATTTATAGGTGTTTGGTTTTGTTTTCATTTTCAATTTTTAGTCTTTTTATTTATTTATTTATTATTATTATTATTATTATTATTATTATTATTATTATTATTATTGTATAATGCGTATTGATTTTTCTTAAAAAAGAGATAAGGTCTGGATGAATGATTATGTATATACATTTTTTTTGAGGAAATAAAAACATAAAATTCAAGTTTAAAATGAAAGTGTTTGTTAATATTTTGATGTGAGTGGAATGTTGACTATTTTGTAATAATTGTGTAGTTCTGTAAATTTAAGCATTACCATTTATTCTAAATAATTAGTACCAATTTAAAAAAAAAAAAAAACCAATAATAGTAGAACTATTCGTTCCTAAATAATTCCGATATTGATTTAATTAAAATAGTAAAAATAATCAACATATTTTTTAAGCCATTTTTTTCTATTTTTCATTTATTGTTAAATCTCAATAAAATCCGATTTATTTAATAAAAAAAATAAATGACTCGAAAGGTTTAGAACTCTTTTTTTGGGTTTGCTAACCTTCTTATCTTACCATTCACCACTTAAGTCTATCCGTCGCTCGCCTCTTCTCATAGGCACCCGCTGCACCCAGACCACCCTACGCCCACCGGCGCTCTCCACCAGCCGAATTCCGGCAGCCGTTGACGTGATCGGAGGTCGGCCGCTGCACAATCATGAATGTTCTCTTATTTAGTTATTGTTCATTTTCTTATGTTCTGTTTCCTGTATCGAGGCGGGGCGCGCCTCGAGCGCTAAAGCAGGCCATATGCCTCGTGTCCTCTGTCAATAAGTATTTTTTCCTTAACTCTTTGTTCAAATTTATATTTTTGTATCTAACCAAAACCATATATTTATCTAGGGGGGAGATGGCATTCATTGATTAAGGGATTTGACGCGTTAGTAATTAATATTTTTGAATCAAGAGTTGAGATTTAATCCACGAGGCTCGGGACACTAGAAATCCTCCAAGTTTTTGGAATCAAGAGTGTGTTGTGTCCTTCTCTTAGGTGTAAGTATTTACCATTTCTTTTATATCGTGTCTGTGTACCCTATTTTCCATTAATTTATTGTATCCTTACTTTTGTTAGTTGGGGTATTTTGCTGGACTTGGAAACGCAGTTGTTATTGTAGGAGATTATGGTGGGTTTTGTGGCTGTTATGGGAGGGGTTTAGTTGAGAAAGTTGTTGTTGCACAAAACTGGATGTAATTGTTGTAAACCATATTTCAAAGTAGATGTTTTTTCTTCTCGTTTTTTAATAATTTGTGGTTGGCTTTTAAGTCTTTTAACTTGCATCAAAGCTACAATAGACCCTTAACTGTTAGACAACCGTCTATTGCATTGATCCATCAATTGTGACTTATGCAATTTCTTTAGATTTTCATTTTTGTTCCTCTATTAATATTTGTTAGTCGAGTTCATGTACAGAGTTTAATTTGCTATGATATCAATTTTTTTTTTTTTTTTTTTTGTACTTTTTCCAGTAGCCATATACATACATTCCTCTAGTTGCCTCTTCTGTTTGGTTCTAGTATTGAGTCTATTGGTTTTTGTAAGCACAGTTTTCTATTTTTTATAACGAAATGTGCTTAAATAAGCTCCAGTTTTTCTTTTCACTCAATGAGACAAGCTCAAACTATTTGTTTACCATGCTAATGAGCCAATAACATGGGCTTAATAATATCAAAACAAAATGGGTTTGAACTTAATTAAAATGTATAATCAAGCTCAAGCCTATGGATTACAGCCCTAGAGTTTACCTTAATACAACAAATAGAGTGGTTATGAGTGACATACAAGCCCAAGTTAGGTCCTTCTTAATGAGATTGACTTGTTAATTTTTTAGATGCCCAGCATGATCTGGTTTGGTTCGTGTGGTGTAGATGAAGTCTAAAAAGTTGTAATTGTGCAGTTTTGCTGCTAGGGGATTATGAAGTAAGCCATTTGTTGAGATGAGTTGCATCCATATTACTGCCTGCCAGCTGGCTGCTGCTTCACCATCTGTATTCCCAGTGCAGTCTCTTAAACTTAGTAAGGCATCTATATGCCCATCCATTTACCTGGGAACAAAAATTCCTAAGGTCTTCTTTAAGTTTACCTCTGCTACATCTCGATACCAGCAAGCTCCAGTTGTCTGTTTGTTTGGTGGTAAAGGGAAGTCGGAGAATGCGAATGAGGTAATTAAGTGGATTAACTTATTGTATGACATACTTGCTTATATAAGAAGCACTGTGGGAAAGCATATATTTTGTTTTGAAAAATTGCTCTACTGTTTGATCTTTGTCCTCGTTTATTGTTTTTTTCTTTTCACTGTGTTGATTGTGTGTTTTTCAATTGCTCAAAGATTTGACAAAGTAAGGAACCGCATTGTTCTTGCATGCGAATTGTTGTGAATCATATGTTTTTTTTTTGGCTAAATGCACTCTCTAAATTATTTTAGCATTTGTTGTCACCACAAATTCAGAATTTCTTTTTGAACCTTAAAGAATATACTTCTGCAGATATCGAAATTAATTTTTGGAAATTATCTTCATACCAGGGGGCCCTGTATTGTAGTCATTTTCTTCCCTTTATTATACTCCACCATGATAGAGGGTAATTGAATGTAGAGATAAATTGTATTAGTTGGACTGCTCTACAGTGTTTAATTGCCGGGCGGACATTGTATATTTAGTGATAGAGGATCAAATTGAAGGGAAAATCTTGCATGCCCATCCCCTTGAAGATTAACTGATCTGTGTCCAAAAGTACTTTACCATTTCAAGCATTCTCTCTCATGTGCTTTTATGGCATTGTAAAGAGCCTCATAAGATGTCCACTTCTCAGTTCTTGTCATTTGTGAATTTGTTTTATTTTAGGATCATGCTATTGTTGTTTGGATCTATTGTTACATTAGAGCTTCTGAGTTTGTCTAATTTAACTTGCTAGTGTGTAACAGGGTTCTCCATGGAAAGCTATTGAGAATGCCATTCAAAATTTTAAAAAGAATCAATCAGTTGAGGATTTACTGAAGCAGCAGATTGAGAAACAAGAATATTATGATGGAGGCACGGGTGGTAAACCTCCTGGTGGGGGTGGGGGTGGGGGTGGGGGTGGGGGTGATGGTTTTGGTGAAGCTGAAGATGAAGGTCTTTCAGGAATGTTTGATGAGTTTGCACAAGTGATTTTGGCAACTATGGCCTTTATATTTCTGGTACTCCAAACCCCTCTTCACTTTTACTCTTGAATTGATTGATTTGGTGTGTGAAGTTGAATAGACTGAGTTACGCCAGACTATTCCAGGGCTTAAAAACTGTCCTTTTCAGTTCTTCCTGTCTTGATCCTTGTTCTTGTATTTGCTAGGTCACTTAAGTTCAGTGAGGTCTTAATATACCCTTGTTCTTGTATTTGCTGAGTTATTTAAGTTCAGTGAGGTATTAATATATATCCTTGTTCTCTGGTAGATTTTGTGTTTTTGGGTTTCTTCTTGTAATATACTGATATATAGATATAGTGCTTTCTAGTAATACTGACCTAAGATATGTTTGGCTTCATTTTCAGTACATTTACATTATTGAAGGTGAAGAGATCACTGTAATAGCAAAAGACTTATTAAAGTTTCTGCTTACTCGCCAAAAGAGCATACGTCTGAGCCGTCTCATGGAACAGTGGACGGGCTTCTTGGAGAGTATGAAACAGAAGCAAGATTTTGACCCATATTGGTTGGAACGAGAGATCATTAGCACCCCAACATGGTTTGATAGCCCCGCCAAGTACAATTATATCCTCAAGGTTCTGAATTCTAGGTCTCGTCGTGATGAAGATGATGATAATGATAACAATAACGATGATTATGAATGATGCCAAGGTTATTGTTTCGTCATTTTTGATAGTTTATTTTGACTAGGCCAATGAAAATCTGGAGGTAATCTTGACATATCAGTTACTACTATGGCAATAGACCCATCTTATTTTTTTTCTTCTTCTGATGGCATCCATTGTTTCCCAAACATGTTCACATTCAGAAGCTGTTGTTTAGAAATTATTACTCTGTTGTCTTAATTGTCTTACGTACAAAGCCGAAGGTAGAGAAGTATTATGTTGTGTTGGTCGCAGTCAAATTTTAATTACACACACACACACACATATTAACAAAAAATAAAGAGAGGAAGTGGATCCTCTTCTCCATCTCTTCAGTTTGGCAGGCCTCGGCCCAGCGAGACCAACCACAGGTTATTCTCTCTCTCTCTCGGCGAGGCTGCAATATATCTAATATTTCATATTTAATTTTTATGTAAAATACAATATATATATATATACACACACACACACACTAGAGAATTCGTTGTCTTAAAAAAAATTATTCCTATAAAAATGATGACCATTTTAATATTTTTGTACTAAGTTTTTAAATATCTATACTTATATAATAATAATAAAGTAGTTTATAAATAGAGATTTTTTGTTATTTTTCTATTTTTGAAAGGTTAAAATATTTTTTAAAAATGATGTGTCAACCTTGGTCATTTGGATTTTATTTTTCTATTTTTGGGCACAAATATGATTTTTAATTTTGTTAAACTATAAATATTTTGTTTTAAATTTATTTTGAATATATATTATATCAAATTAATTATCTTTAAGGATCTTTAATCTGATATGTTTGTTGTATATATTAAAATAAGATGTTAGTAAAAATATATAATTATTTTTTGGTAGATTAATTTGGTTGGATTTGAATATTAAATTTGTATTGGAGAGTTATATACAAATATTAGCTAATATCTTTTATAATTAATAATTTAATTTTTAAAATAATTAAATAATTTGTATAGATATAAGACTTATTTTAGGATGGAG
Source organism: Caryopteris x clandonensis (assembly GCA_028749325.2). Lineage (NCBI taxonomy): Eukaryota > Viridiplantae > Streptophyta > Magnoliopsida > Lamiales > Lamiaceae > Caryopteris > Caryopteris x clandonensis. Next base: position 5,471,439 of record JAPYKT020000011.1, read on the forward strand.
TAAATATATTTTTTTGACTTAAAATTGTGTTCTTTCACATGCTTTAATAATAAGATATTTTAATTATTATTAAATATTAATTTACTCAAAATTATATTATAGATGTAGTATAAACCCTGGCACAAAAAATACTAGTATAAGTATAATGTGGTTGAATATTATATATATTGAGTTCCGTTTTATATAATTACTTGCAATATGTAAAATGTTTTCATTATTATAACTCAATAACTCATGTTTTTATTTTATTTTCAATTAAACAAAACACCCTTGGGCTGGCCAACCCAAACATAAGACCTGGGCCCACACATGCAAACCCAATTTCGCCCCCTTCAGGATGGATCAACCCAATCCACTATTTTGGCTAGGCGGGCCATTGGCCCACTAAAAAAATACCCCTTAATATTCCTTAAAAATAAAAATCCATTTCCTTTTTTTTGACAGGTTAGTTTGGTCGGATTTTTATTTTTTATTTTTTAATTTCATATTTACTCATGATAGATTATAGGAAAATTGTTTTTATATAAAAACTTTATTTTATATATTTTTAACAAATAAAATAATAAAATGCTTCGAATAATTTTAAATATTATTTACCGAAGAATATCATAAGCGGTATGTCTATTCAAATACTGGTATTTAAATGGTTCTTACAAAGTTTGGTTATGGCGGCGGAAGAAGAAGTCCGAGACCGTTCGTGCCTTCATATGATCTCAGCCTTCCTCGCCTTGGAACCACCAGACGTCGTAATCTCCTTCGCCAGGTCATCATTCAATACACACTCGCCTTTAAGCTCCATTCAAACTCCAATTGCTCATTTAATTTTTCCCTCTCTTTTCCCCCCATTTCTCTTTCATTTTTAGCTGTTTGTAGCTTGATTTTATCAAATATGTTATGAACACTAGGGATTTTGGCGGCGGTTCAATCACTGAGAGTGTACAGAGTTGCATTTGGCACCGATGCATTAGCAAAGCTGTAAGTCTCCAGTTTTTTTTTTGGTACGAGAGAGAGAGAGAGAGTACATGTTTCGGTAAGAAAATAAAGGCCCTTTTTCAGGATTTGAAGTGGCAAGGGTATTTTCTGAAAAGATTTCTCAAGAAATTAATTATTGTAATCGAATCGAGTGCCGGCGTCGTTTTGGATGAATTGTACGAGTACTACGCCTCATATGTGATCCCTTTGAAGGTAACTGATGCTCCTATTGTTTTTTCCCCCAAAATAAATTTGTTATTTACTAAATTTAATATTTTTCATCTTATATTAGGCTGATGATGCCAGTGTAGGGAACTCGAGAGTCTTGAAAACAATATCATTTCTATTCCCTAATGGTAACTTTTATGGATTCCTGATGTCTGCTACTGTCTTCATGTTAATGGTTTAGAACTTCAGTAGTGAGCTCTCCCCATTTTGATACATTTGCAGAATCTTCTGGAATCATGGGCTGCTTAAAATCTGGAAAATTGGAAGTTAGACTTCAGTGTTCTGTCAACATGCTTGAAGGAGACACTGGGTAACTTTCACATTTTATTTTAATGGGGAAAAAGGAATCAACTTTTGGTGTAATTATCCTAGGACTTGTTTGTTAATTGATTTTAATCAAAAAAATTAGTTCAAGATAGAAGGAAATTTTCTGTTCAATCAGAAGTTTGAATCTAACTGAAAAACTTTCTCATATAGCCTCTACACTTTTGTCATTCTGATCTATGCTGTGCCTTGATGATGGCTTGAAGGCATTGCAAGAATTTTACTCGGTCTACTGGCATGGAAAGTGAGTTTTATTGAAATTATAGAAGAGGTTCATATTCTCATCAATGAGGGAATCAGCTAATGTTCGGTTTTCCTTTTGTCTAGTCAATAGGCCTTTCTCTTGAGCAGATATAGCCATGGTGGCAGCAAATATTTGATAAAAGAAATGGTAATGTTTGGAAGATGTCCCTAAAGACTGCTTCTAGAACTGATATGATAAAAGAGTGTAGAGCAAACTCAGTAGTTTCTGTGATTGAGACATTATATAATTGCAGCGAGACTGAAGAGCTGTGCTGCTCTTTTTTGAGAAGGAACAAATTAATATTGATGCACATGCCCTAGGAAGACAACTTACGAAAGATCCACTAGTTGTTGAGTTCAGACTTCAGAGAGCTTAGCTTTGTTTGCTCGACAATCACCAGTTTACCCAGCTGTTTTAATGCACATCTAATGAAAATATTTACTGCTAAGTTTTATTCTTCTCTGACTGGTTTTCTTGTGGACCGTGGTACTGCTAAACTTTTAGGAATCAACTATTAGCATATATATAAGTACAGTTTCATTATTTTACTGACCAGCCTTGTTATTTAGTCGGCTATCTGAGTGTACAAAGAAAGGAAGGGCTATTCTCTGTGTAGCGAACAGAAAATAAAGTATTAAATGGTTAATTATAGCATATTTTGCTTTTCAGTAATTTAACTTCTGATTGCAGCATGCAATCACACTTTACTAATGGTTTGTTAATTATTTCCTCTAGTGCAATTTCACTGAACCAACTCCAAATGGAACTTATGTAATTTTTATTCTTCATAAATTAATTGATGCATTCTTCTAGCTCCATTAGATGACTGTTTGCTAAACACTGCAGGTTTTGCTTTTATGTGCTTTCAAGTACCAATATAATATTGGACCTTGTTGTTTGCTTCCTTTGTTTTTCTTTGTATATGTAGGTGCTCCGTTTGGCCATCAAGCCTTTTCCTGTCAGAATTTGTACTGTCTTTCCCAGAACTATTTGCAAATAAACGTTGCTTTGAGGTGAGATATGTCATATGTGTTCCAGAAATGCTATTATGCATTTCATAAATGTTTTCAAACTTAAATGCTAAAATCAAGATTTTTTCTGTTCTACCCTGTCTATGCTTGAAACTTATCTCTTATATCTGTTAAAAACTTGATCTGGTGGTTTGTTTCTTATTTATCTATAGATTGATTGTCAGATTTTTTTTTCTTTTTCTGAGTTTGTGGTATTAATAATTGAATGGTGATCTTGTACGAACAGGTTGGTTCGGGGGTTGGATTGGTTGGCATTTGTCTATCCTATGTGAAAGCATCTAAGGTAAGCCCATACATATATAACTAGATGCAATGGCCCTTTTCTTGAAAAAGGTAATGTTATCAATAAAATGCCTTTCAGTTGCAACATTATTCTTTTGGCAAGCTAAGATTTTCGACCACCATGCATTATGTGTATACTATTAATCGAGCAAAACTTTCTTTAAGTTTGGCTGTAATAGAAGTAAATTAGTATTCAGCCATTATACAGTAAGGCCTTACATTATTTTGCCATTCTCCCTCATATTTAACTAAGATGGCTCCAGTTCCAGTCACATGGACTGGTATCTGGGAAAAATATATTTTCTCAATTTTTCCTTACATGCCATGAGAAGGTTGATTTTAATTTGCAAATCAAAAACCATATGTAGAGAAGTAATTCTTTTAATTCCCTCTGAGTGCTCTTCATGGTGCAGGTGATACTAACCGATGGTGACCTCTCTACTTTAGCAAATATGAAGTTTAACATGGAACTGAATCACCTGAGTGCAGGAAACAACACATCAGGCAACCTTTTACATGATCAAATGGTTAGTAGGGTGGCATGTCTGAGAGTGTTGTCCTTTATTTTGTGCTTAAATCTATTTTTGGTACGACGATTTATGACGTCATATCTGTTTCTTTTTAATATCAAATGAAAGTTTGGGAATGAACTAACCATCCACATTATGCATTCTACTTATACCAAGACATTAAGGGGCAGTTTTCTTGTGCTGTTACTTGAAAATAGTGAAATTAATCCAGCTGCATCTTCTCTGTGACATTGACTGTGGGAAGTTGTAATACCTTTGGAGGGAAAATTACAATTTATGCCTGTTACGGCTATTTGATATTGACCGCTCACATTTGATTTTGTCAAATTTGTGGCCGATTTTGTCAGAATTTCGAACTTTGTTGAAAATTGCTGATTTGCAGGCCAAGCTGCCTACGTGGCAAGTGAATGCAGCAATTCCAACGAATATTTGTAATTCCGGCAAAATCAGACACAAATTGGATAAAACAAAAAGTTAAAGGTCACAATCAAGTTAACGAGCATAAATGAATTCTTTCCTAGCTTTCAACATGTGTTAAAAGTTCCATTTTACCCATAGTCGAACGCTAACCTGATATTGATAATAGGTTGACTGTGTTTATTTGCCATGGGAATCCGCTTCAGAGGATCAGCTGCATTCCTTTACCCCAGACATAATGTAAGTACTAATCACATATTTACACATACCCACATGGGCGTGTTGAGATTTCATAGTTCGGTTTCATTCAAATCTCGATTTTCTTTACCTCAGCTTAGGTGCTGATGTTATATACGACCCTTCATGCCTTCCTCATCTCGTACGAGTTTTGTCTGCTCTTCTGAGGCGCAAGCATTCGCGCCCTGCATTTGAGACTTCCCAAGGGAAAGAAGCTAGTAATGGTTGTCGGGCCGCAGAGGCTGGTCCTGTTGCGTACATAGCGTCTGTGGTGCGTAATATCGACACTTTCAACTATTTTCTTGAGCTGTCTGAACAGGCGAATCTTGTGGTCACAGAGCTCACTGAAAAGATAAAAGTAGTTGATTTTCTTCCTTACTTGAGATCATACGATCGATCTACCATAAAGATATTCAGAATTCATGTGTAACCAACCCCCCCAACCAAAAGCGGATCATTTTGTTGCAACATTATTTTTTATTTTATAATTTATTTAGTTGATACGCGTAACATGTAAATTTATGAGGTCATCGTACCCACAACTTCTTATAGTGCGATTTTTTCTCAAATTTTTAATTACTATAAGGTTATATTGGAACGGAAAAGAAAAGGAACAATGGGTACAATTGTGAGTTATTTTTTAATACAATTTTCATTTATTAAAAAAGATCTGAGTATTATAATTTTCTATTCTTTCATAGAGAATTCTACATTATTATTATCAATTTTCTTTTAGGATAGAATAAAATAGTAAGAATTTGTGTCTATCTGATAAAAGATTGTTCATAGAAGATTTTCTGTGTCAATTTCTACAATAAAAGAATCAAGGATTTTTTTAATTTTTTTTATTATTGTGTATTTATATTGTATAAACTATTATGTTGTAAAGATGACACGTCTAAGTTAGCCGACTAAAAGAAATGTCAGTTTGAGGAGATAATTATTATTATACAACGGCCCACCTCAGAACAACGCGGCGAGGGTAAGGCGCCAGCGGCCGTTCGCAGTTGGAATCGATCATCTGTACCGTACAGCAAAACGACGTAGCATCAAGAGCGGACCTCTACCACCGTGATCCGATCTTTGATTCTTCTCGGAAAAATATGAGCGAAGAAGGCGGAGGCAAAAACAGAGGCGTCGCGGATGCTGCCGCCGACCAGCCTTTGCGGCCGCCGCCGCCTAATTACTACTACGGTACTTTTCAAGGCGTGGCCAATTATCAACCTCAACCTCCGCCACCCAATTATTCCGTGATGGGTTTCCCCCAGCCTGTACCTCCTCCCGCCTTCTCCGGCGCTCCGCCGCACCACTATCCTCAAGGATATCAAACCGTTCCAGGTATTTTTTTTATTTATTTTTATCGAGCTAGATATTTTAAATATTTCTCAATCATAAATTATCCGGTGTTCGTGGTTTATGAATCTCTAGAGAAAGAGAAAGTAATTAGGTATGTTGCTTTGCATCGGGAAGATTTAAGCCGTCGAAGTTGTTATATTTAATTTGGAGTTTTATTGAGTTTGATGGGGTACTGGATTTGATTTGTGTTGTAAGAATGTATTTTTCCTAGTTCTTTCACCTTGAATAGATAAAGGACCATATCTTATCTTTAATACGTTGGAAGATGGAATTTTGAAAGATGATAATTTCTAGGTGCTTATATGGAATGTGTGTGCGCGTGTGCGTGCACATGTGTCTATTGTAAAGATTTAGTACAGGGGATTGAAGAAAAAAGGCGGTAATGCCGTGATAAAAGGTTATATGGACAGCAGTTTGTATATATGTATTTGTATAACAATTGCACCAGAAGGGAATTTAGCGATCATTAACTCTTAAAAATTGAACTGAGGGTGGGTCTAAATGTGATCTCCATTTCATGGCTCTGAAACATGTTTTCTTTTCCAATTTTCTGGTTCTTGTAGGTTATGCTGTTGCTCAAGTGCGACCTTTTAGAGAGGATCGACTACCTTGTTGTGGTGTTGGACTTGGATGGTTCTTGTGAGTTTTCGATTATCAACATTTCCACTTATATGCTTGCTATAGTCATTGTTTTCAGATGTAAAAATCTGGAAGGCAGTAATCTGGAATTGTTCGGTTGAATCATATATTTTGGCTTTGTTGCTAGGTTTATAACTGGTTTCTTTCTGGGTGCCGTCCCCTGGTACATTGGAGCTTTTATACTGCTGTGCGTTCGCATGGATTACAGAGAGAAGCCTGGACTCATTGCATGTGCGATTGGTGTAAGTTTTTCGATCTCTTTCTCCAAGGTGTGAATTCATGACTTGTGCCTAATACTAAGGAAAATCTAAATTGTATTGGCATTTTATATCTACATGGGATTTGAAAAGATTATCAACCAACACTAAATAAATATTTGAAGTTGTTCGTGCGGATGTGTGAAGCTATCAATCCGAGGGATCACGTCTAAGTTACCGGACACGTTGCACTACTTGTTTTGATAGTTTGAGTTGGTTTCCGAGGGAACTTATTGAAGATATATAAAGGTTTTGTAGCTATTAGTGAGTTATTGTAACACTAAATTGTAGTTTTAGTCTACCGCAAGTTGATATTTGTTGATTCACTGGAGTTTCACTTTCTTATCTATTACTCCCTCCGTCCCAAAAACAGTTGTTTGTATATTTGACAGAGGGTGTCGTTATTATGAATGTTTTTTCTTTATATGCTCATTTATTCATCAACATTTGCAGGCTCTGCTAGCTGCTCTTGCTGTTACTCTCGGTGTGACGAGGGCGACTCACTCCTGGTGATGTTGTTTTCTGTACATTCTCCAACTAAAAGCCTTCATTAAAAAAAGGAACAAAGACAGTTGCTTGTATTTTTATTTCTTTTAAGGTTTCTCTCTAAATGGATCGGTCATGGATGCTGTTTCATATACTGCCATGGTTGTTCGTTTATATAGTTCGATTATTGATTTATATGCATATTTCTCCAATATTTAAACAATCAGTTGCTTTGCATTAGGTTCCGTTGGGAGATTTTATGCTGTAACGTATGTAAATTGTAGTTCGATTAGTTATTTTGAACTATTATTAATACTCCCTCCTATCTAAAATAAGTGTTAATTTAGAAATGTTTACACATATTACTAAATAATTGAAGTGTCTATTCTATTCTTAATTAGTGAAGAAGAAATATTAATAATTAGTGATAAAAAGACATATGATGTATATATTTATTTACAAAAAAATTTAAGGGTAAATTAAAAAATAATATTAATTTATATTTTGAATGTTGTAAAATATTATTTATTATGCAAAAAATTAAAACTATTAAAATAATATTTATTGTAAATAAGAGGGACTATTCTATAAAGACTAACTTGTAGTTCTATGGAAGTGTCTTACATACATATATATTCATAAAATTATTAAGTATTCTCTTCATTTTTAGATTAAAGTTTTATTTATCAAAGTAAAATTTTTATTTTTATATAATCAGATGAAATGAATTTATGTTTTTATAATTTTGTTTATTCGTTGATTTAACTTATTCAGTTGTATATAACTTATTTGTATAATTTTATTTTATTTTGATATTATATATAACAAAAATAAATAAGCATTGGTAATTTGTAATTTATATTGTTTCTTAACTCACCTTTCTACTAAATGCATTTAAAGAAAAAACAAAAAATTGTATCTAAACTTCTCAATTCGCCCCATACAAGTAATTCTACTCTTTTCTTTAAGCAAAAAATAAAAATAAAAATTGAAAAACTAAGAAAATAAAACGAAAGGGAGGGAGGAATGAGGAGATGGTTATATATATATATATATTAAAATTTTTAATATTAATAAACTTAATTTAATTTTAATAATATTTTATTAAATAACATGGATGCATTGGAAAAAAAGGGTTCCGAATTTTTTTTTTTAAGTATGTAGCACTCAGAACATTCAGTTTGAGGCCGATCCAGAAAACACTTACGGTAACTTAACAAACCCAAGCGGGCCTTTGAAACCGAAGCCCATCACAGACTAGGGTTTTTATGCATCTCATTTTCTAACAACAAAACCCCTTCATTTACGCCTTTCTGCTGCCCACACTCCCCCGCAGACAGAGAAGGAAGACAATTCTGGGCTCCATCGGAAAATGGTGACTTACAGGGTATGCCGCCGTCGTTGGCTGTCAATATTCAGCCCTTTTATTTCTGTACCGTGTACCAAGTGCATGTTTTTATTTAGATGATCTTTAGACTGATTGAAATGAGGGTTCGAAGCACTGATATAAATTGATTTATGACTTTGACGGTTTGTACGCTGTGCAGTTCCATCAGTACCAGGTGGTGGGGAGAGCTCTGCCGACGGAGAATGACGAGCACCCGAAGATCTACCGCATGAAGCTTTGGGCCACCAATGAAGTCCGCGCTAAGTCCAAATTCTGGTACATCATCCCTCTTCTGCCTTCGTGTGTGTTGTGTGATATCTCAGTAAATTTTTAACTTTCTGTCTGAACTCTTTGTAATTTTCAGTTATTTCATTTATGTTTTCACGTGAACCTTCAGTTATGTTTAGGAGTTTTACTTCATACGCTGTTATAATAACTGTGAAGGTAAGATAAAAGTTTGAGTCGATAAATACTGGTTAATGTTTCTTCATGTAGGTATTTTCTGAGGAAGCTTAAGAAGGTGAAAAAGAGCAATGGTCAGATTCTTGCCATCAATGAGGTACATGATTAAATATTGCCAGATCGAAGCATTACACTTAACTCCTATTTTATCATATGTTTTTTTCATTTAGCTAATAACCAACCTTCATCCATGGGAAGGGGTGATTCCTGACAATTTAAAAATATTCTGGAGTTATAATAATTAGAGAATGCATAGTCTAGTTAACACCAACACCATGAAATGATAATGTCACAGATCACAGGAATTATATCCAATATCTTAATTTCTTTATAGTATTTGATTTCCATGTCTCGCCTTGACTTGAATGTCTAGTGTTTTGAAGAGAGCTTTATTGTTTGGATTTAAGGTGTGAGGTGTTTGGAAAATTCTTTTAAGTGTTTCCATACTCTCTATTTATCACTCTGAAATGTTTCTTCAAGTTGCTACTACAATTTTGTCCCCATTTTGTGGGCAACATTTCTGAATTGGTTAGCTGTATTGGTTATCTCTTTTCAACCTTATTGCTCCACGGCCCAACTTTATTTTCTTATTTGTGGGAAATAAGATTCTCACATACATTAGCTATGTGCTGTCATCATAAATTTCATTAAATTTGTTGCAGAACTAATACACTTTTAACGTGCGGTATTATGGTCTTCTAGATTTATCATCATGTGCATGTGCGCTGGGTGATTTCTTACCTCAAATTTGCACACTTATGCCCATGTGGGTGTGTGTAAATATGTGGTAAAAATTTGTGGTTATAAAGCATGGGCACACTTATGCCCATGCTTTGAAGGTAGCACTGACTGGTGTTGAGATAGAAAATACTAGTTATTTGAGAGTGATTGAAGTTGAGAGTTAAGGAGCACTTGATGGATAATTACTTTGGGATTATGTTTCTGCAGTATTTCTCTTCTTGTAATTTTCAATGGTTTATTCTATTATAGTTCTATCCATCCCCTTGCTTGACTTGCTATTTGGCAAACATGTAAATGTTTCTCATTTTCTCTTTTACACCTGTTATATTTTTTATGGTCCTTTTACTAAACAACTGTATGCTTGATCCTGCTGCCAGACTAACATCATGTGTAATTATTGAAAATACTAAATTGTTAATATTGTATGTTCATCTTGTTGAGGACTATATTAAATTGTTGCTATAGTTGTCCATTTACATTATTTTTCAGAAACAGTACATTACGTTTAGTGGGGATTTTTTAAATAGGCCGTGCCATATTGATTTTGGTTATTTCAACAGATTTATTTGTTATTTGTTTTTTTGTTGCTTCTTTGCCACCATTTCTGTAATGTCTTTTGCCAGCAACTATGAATTAAATCTTTCTTGTTTTGGAGGGCAGTGAACTTGTATAAATTGTCATTTATTAAACAGTTTTCATATTTTATATGTTTTTTTTTTTGGCATCTCATTCCTTTTGGAACTGGCAAACTCAATATTAATATCTTTCTTTCTTGTCATTTTTATTTGAAAACCTAGGCTTATTTTCAAATATCTATATGCATAACCACACCTTGCACTGGTGCCCACAGTCTAATTTCAAATTCTTGGCGGGTTGGGACTGGGTGGTTCAATCCTATGGCCTACGAGTTATGCCTAGTCTCTAATAAATGGTTTTTCTCTTTTTCCTAGATTTTTGAGAAGAACCCTACTAACATCAAGAACTATGGAATCTGGTTGAGATACCAAAGTAGAACTGGTTATCACAACATGTACAAGGAGTACCGTGACACCACCCTGAATGGTGCTGTTGAACAGATGTATACCGAGATGGCTTCTCGTCATAGGGTGCGTTATCACTGCATCCAAATCATCAAAACTGCCACCATTCCAGCCAAGCTGTGTAAGAGGGAGAGCACCAAGCAATTCCATGATTCCAAGATTAAGTTCCCATTGATGTTGAGGAAGGTGAGGCCACCAACAAGGAAGCTCAAGACTACATACAAAGCAACCAGGCCCAACTTGTTTGTGTAAACTGTGTGGTCCTTACTGGAGGGGATTAGAACTTTATTTCTGCCGTGTTGCGTTAGAGGCTTAAAAGAAGTGAGTGAGGACTTATCTTAACTTGGTTATCTGAATTCATACCATATTTGGTTTTGTTTTCCTGTGGGTTTCCAAATTTAGTGGTTTGTTTTCAGGGGTATTGAATTGTTCTGTTCTTGTTTTGTTCTAGACATTTATTATATATTTTCTTCTGTTTTTTTGGAATTATTTTTGTGGTTATTTCCATCTTCTTTGCCCCGAGTAATTTATGACTAAGGTTTGTTGGTGTTCTTCCCAGGCTTTAGCAATTTGTGTATGCAAAATTTGGCAAATCTTTTGATCTAGAAACATGTTCTTATCTAGAAACTGCTTCATAGCAGCGGGTTCCATTTGGTTGGTTTTAGTTTTAACCATTGATGCGAAAATCTCGGCCTTACTTTGGTTTTTGGAAGGCAATTCTCTCCCCTTAAATTTAAATTTTTTTCCAGTTCTGCCCCATTGAATTCTGTCTAAGTCCCGGCTGAGCCATGAATCCAAGGCCCTCGGCCGCCTGCCAGGTTTGTTTTGTTTCATTGGAGTACTTAAGTCATAATGTAAATAGATGAAATTTCACATGTTTTGTGCCTGTTAAACACGTAGTTTTCGTAATTATGGTTCCAGATGGTTTTCGTTATTGCAATGAGAGCACAACGAGGTGAAATCTGTAAGCATGTCTGTGAGATGATGACTTGTTATTTGCTAGCTCCTGCTCACACTACCTGGAACTAATCAAAGCACCAAATGGATCAAATTATTTATTTCTTTCTTTTTTCAAAATAATCATCGCACCTGATATATATATTAAAATAATATAATTATATAATGTTCATTTGGTATGTACTGATGATATAGAAATTGAAAAACAAGCAATTTAACTATATTTAACTCATTCAACCAATTAATGAAAAACTATATTTAAGTATATTTGTTAATTTAAGAGACAGTAATTTGTATAGTTCAAATCAAGATTACAATATATTAAGATTTATCACTATATACTGTCTTTAATTACCATTTTGGACATATTAATTTTTCTTACAATTATATCTTAAAATAAAGAAAAACATATTTTTTTGCTATTAAATTATAAATGTGTTACATAGGTGTTCAACCCATTCTTTTACATATTTCACGACGTCGATCCATCAAACTCATAAATTCATTAAGCATCGATCCAAACTTGCTTAACCCAGATTGAATTAATGTGTTTGGTGGAAAATTGACACTCCTAATTTACAGAATCAATCATATCTCCTTAACAAAAGAAACATCTTTTTTTAACCTAATAACACGTCATGGGATAATGCAAGTGCATTAGCCTAATCAACTCCCAATACCATAATTACCCCGTCGATTTGAAATGGTTCACTGATTACCTCTCTTTGAAGAAGGAAAGTGAAAAAGGCAATCAATGTCAAAAAAGCACCATACCCTTTTTTTTTTTTTTTTTTAAATATAAGTGGAGCACATAAAATCATTACACCTTGGAATTATTTTGCTACCAAGCTACAAGTAAAGCTTCACTACAATTTTTCTTGCAACACATCTCATTCCCAGACACAGCTCAACCAAAAAAAGACAGCTTCAAATCCATCGAAATTGCTGTTTTTGTTCAGAAAATGCATTTTCTCTTCATTCTTACTGGTTTGTTGGTGTTCCTTCTGTTTCTTGTGCATTCTGCTGAATGCTTGGCCTACGAACAGGCCAACAACAACATAAGCAAACAGCATGTGAATACAATGGTATTAATCTGCTTTAGTTGCCCACATATTGATCTCTGGTTGTTGACATGAAGTTAAGATTTTTTAGTCCGTTGATTTTGTTTTTGCAGGTGATTTCTCAGAAGACATATGACATTGTTGTTCATGGTATCTTATTGTGGGCTTCAATGGGATTCTTAATGCCTGTTGGGATACTGACAGTGAGAATGTCTAATACAAGGGATTGCCAACACAGAACTCACAAAATATTCTTCCATCTTCATGCAATTTTGCAGGTATGCTGTGAAACCATGTACTCACTTCGTCTCCAAACCGACAAAAAAAAAAAAAAAAAAAAAAGTTGCGTTGTCAAAATTCCTTTTGTCGTTAAAAAAGAAAAAGTTGTGCTTGAAAAGTCAGAGCTAATTACTAAATGAATTTTCAATAATATTAATGGAGTATTGATATTTTAAAGTCAAATATGTTCGTAAAAGTCATACTAACAAATAAATAAAAAGTGTAAGTAAAAAGTAATAACTCATAATAAATGATACATTATTCAAACATGGTTCATTTTAGAATTGAAAAAGTATTTCGTTTCCTCCTACATAATCATGCCCTCTCATGGTGGCCTGGGAATTTTAAGTCCAAAAGGTCCTTTTTTCCTTCTTTTTTGTAGTAATAAGAGAGCCCACACAACCAAATCATTATCAATTATCAAGATCAGGATCAAGAGTTTGGTTGAACAAACAAGGGATATAAATCAAATAATTCAATTTAATCTTATATCGTGATTTATTTATTTTTTATTATTTTATAAATTTACTGAGTATTAATATTTTTCTTCACAATTTGAAGGCTTTATCGGTGCTCCTTGTGACTATTGGAGCAGTTTTATCTATAAGAAACTTCGAGAATGCATTCGACAACACGCACCAAAGAATAGGGCTTGCACTTTATGCTGCCATTTATGTGCAAATCTTGCTGGGCTTCCGCAGGCCTAAGAGGTTGGTGATTTATCTAAATTTGGTAAATTTCGTCACGATTAAGTACGATTTCATACATTAAAACATACTTATATCAAAACATACTCGTATTATCAACTTACAGTATCATCTTCAGCGGTAAAATACTAATTTGGTGTAAAGTTACACCATTAACATAAGTTAATTTCAAATATTTGATGCGCACAAAAAATCGTCTCCAAACCATTTAGCACCAAAAGAATATTCTCAAAATTTGCATTTTTTATTATATTAATTTTTAAAAATATTTATACATAATAAGATTATGTATTTATAAATTTATATTTTACAACTTGTGAAAGTAAAAAAACAATAACATATATGAAGCTGAATGAAATAAATATTATATATATATAAATATTTTTAGAATTTACGTTAATTTTTGTTATTATTTGAGTGTAGTTAATTTGTTTTATATAAAAAAAGAGTAATAAATTGTAAAGTAGAAGTATACATATTTTAAAAAAGAGCAATAATATATTAAATGTGATATTATTTTTTGCAATTATATATATGTACTTTTAGTTTAGGATTTTCATACATCTTATTACTCTTTTTATTAGTTCCATCAAATTTCTAATATATATATATATATGTATATATATATATAATCTTCGTTAAGTTTTCTCTCTCTCTCTCTCTCTCTCTCTCTACAGAGGAACTAGAGGGAGAAGTGCTTGGTATTTTTTTCACTGGATACTGGGAACAACGACATCAATGGTGGGAATTCTGAATATTTACACAGGATTGCAGGTCTACCATAAGAAAACATCCAAAAGTACAAGCCTTTGGACCATAATTTTCACCGCTCAACTCTCTTTCATGACTATTTTCTATCTTTTTCAAGACAAATGGGAGTACATGCAGAAGCAAAGTATTGTACCTTCTGGTGGTGCACCGGAGGTCAGCGCCGCAGCAGATCTATTGGAGGATCAGAAACATATTTTTAATGAACCAAGCCAGAAAAGTAATGCACTTGGGAATTACTTTTCAAGAAGCAATGCTCTCCATAAATTATTTCAACTTACATGAAAAAACACAAGTATATATTTATATTATTTATGAATTCGCTTTTGTATGTAAATGAAGCCTTCCTTGTAGTTAGATTTTGTGATTATTTAAGGAATATTTGATCTGCGCATTTATCATACGAGATTCTCGATTATAGTTTGTATTTTATTATATATTTTAATTTTGCCAGTACATATTATGTATGTAAAATAACATTAATTATGAATGCTTTTTATTAGAAGATAATATTCACCCAACCCCGTTCAATGGTGCTAATTAGGAGTTGAGATATCTTACTTATTTTGAATTTTATTTTTTATTTAAAATAATTATCATACGTCACGTATATATAATGACATTATTAATTAATACATACCGCATATTAAAAATAATATAATAAAAGATAAAATATAAAATAAAATAAATGATTCAAACCCCCAATTAAAATCAATTAATGAATAAAAGATTTTATAATTATACATGAATAAATTATACTAGTATTTCTCTCTTGCGCGGCAGGATTTATAATATGATAATGTAATAAGTTATTATAAAAATAGTAATATAATTTTTTAAAATAAAATATCTAATTATATAAATATATTTTTATTAAAAATTGGTTGATATAAAAGTACCTCAGGCTCACAATATAAAAATATATTAAATATTAAAATATAACACAATTAATTTATAAAAAATATTTATATTTAAGAATTAATATTATAAAATATGAATATCAATTGAAGATAAAAATAATTAATTTGATATATTTTTTGTAAAAATTAGAATTGAGATAAAAAAAATTATAATTCTTTTTCTAAAATTAAAATGAAAAGTAAAAAAAAATCTAATTAAATATCATACTTTCAAAGAATAAAAATATAATATATACAGAAAAATGTTTTTAACAACAACCTTATTTTTAATAAATAGATTTCCCCAACAATCTTAATAACACTTTTATCTTTTTTTAATAAGACCTTTATCTTAACCTGTTGTTAATAAATGGGAAAAGAAATTCAAAAGTGCTCATTTAGATTCCAGTCCTCAAAAACCCCATATTTCTGAAACACACCCAGACAATCTTCTTTCTCGCAGAGAGAGAGAGAGAGAGAGAGATGGGCGATGAAAAACCGAAAGCGCCGAAGAAGAGGGTTGTGGAGTCGTTAGGATGGCTGACGGAATCATCTATCATGCCCCGCAAACAACGGGCCATCGAAGGAGTTGGGGCTTCCTCCATTCTCGAACTCAAGGCCCAACTTTACAGGTCACAGGAGGAGTCCAAGCGCAATCCGAAAGAGGCCATACACCCCACCGACCAGAACTACGCTCAACATCTTGAGGTTCACCGCGCTAGGAAGAAGATTTCTCACGATTCTTTCTCCAATAAGAACACCGGGGTCGATTCCCGTGCCGCCAAGTAGGTCAATTTTTTTAATTGTGTCAATTTCAGTAATTTTTAAATAAAATTTTCTGTTGGTATATGGATGTGGTGATTCTGTTGTTTTATGGGGTTATGAATGGTTCTGGGGGTATGTAGTTGTTTGTGATTAGGGTTCTAGGATTTGATCGATTAGGGCTTTGTAACCTACCAAAAACTCATTTGAATGGAATAATACAAGTAGATATAGGGGAATTGAACAAACCGTTGGTTATTTGAAACCAAGGAACACATGATTTATTTGACCTTGTCTTAAAATATGCGTTTACTTTAATTAAAGACCTATCTTGCCTATTTCAGGGACAAACTTGAGTTGAAGGCTGTTCAGGATGGATCGGCAAGCTATGCAGCATTGGAGAGAAAAGCAGAACTATATAATAAGCTTGTGAGAGGGGAGCTCTCTGATGAAGAAGATAGTGAGAAGTACTGTGTTGATTTCTTTAGGAAGGGTCTTGATCAGGATGAATCCCAGGTGACACAAGGAACCAAGAATTCTGCAGTACTAACTCAGGATATAGATGGCAATGATGGTGATGGTGATGGTTTTTTGTTGAACGATACAAAAGCAGCAGGGCTTGGACGGGCATCTGCTACCATAGACAGGAGTCAACATAAGCATTTCGTAATGTAAGTTCTTCATTGTTCGCAGGCCTTCGGTGTAATATGGCATGGAAATTCTAGTTTGTTTCTTTATTTCTCCAAATTAAGCACGTTAAGAATTTATTTCAGCTTTCAAATCTGTTGCTCTTGGATTTGTAGTACTAACATGCATGCTAAGCCATCTCTCGGTAGCATTGTAGCTTATTTAGGAGGGTGTGAAATGTTTGTTGCTGTCCCTACTGAACTGCGACTTGTTACATTATTGGGCTTGATTCTGGAAACTTTTGATGTGTGTCCATTTAACTTGTATGGGATGCTTCATATGCTGTCTTCATGCCCTTATGAAAATTGAAAGCTTAGTATAGTGGAACTTTTAACACAAATCTTGTTCTGAGTTCAAGAGGGATTCAGTTTCCTCAATGTCTTGTGTTAGAAGTTTCTTAGTTTTGATTGTTGATTCCTTTCTCTCAGGGAAGTTCATGAAGAAGCAAATGAGGCAAGAGAGAAAGTGTCTGAGCTTAAAATGCGCAGACAAGAGCAGATTGCTGCCCGAAGAGAGAAACTAAAGCAGGCCTACCTCCGAAAGCAACTTGAGAAGTTGAAAGCATCTAAAGCAGAGCAAAACCCAGTGGAAGGTGATTAATTTGCTATTTGGTCACAATATTAGTAATTAAGAATTCAGAATAGCATCAATCTGGTTGAATGATACATGACTATCTACTACATCTGAATAGTTGGGTTCTTGTTTTCCAATTTTTTTTTTTTTTTAAAGAAAAAAGAAGGTCTACATTTTCATGTTGCTGATGGTATAAACCTTACATAATTCATTGCTTCGAAGTGGTGTTTTTTAACTTAGATGTGACAGAGTTCACGAACTACCTTAAAGTCTCCTAATATGGTCTTTTGCAGGAGTTGGTGTCCTTGAGATAGAGAAGTAAGCATATTATATCTGGATCAATATTGACCATTTCTATAAGCATACATGTCAACTATCATTTATATGCTTAGAGGTTGGTGTGGTTGAATGATTTTCAAATAGTGAGGCTACTTTGTATCTCTGCCTCACTTTTTTGGATCAAGTTGAATAGTAATGATGTCATTTGGTACAAACCACAATGATGACAATAGACCAATTGACTTCTTACATACTTTTGGAAACCATTTCTCCTTCTCTTGCAATGTAGAACACATTATGCGGTGATGGTTTGGAGTTTGCTTTTAGTCTTACAACCTGGGACTCACTGGCCATGTTTTCTACCTTTACTTTCCAGGTGGCCTATGAGAGTGAAGCAACGATGGTGTTCAAGTGAAGATGGTTGGGCAAACATCAATTTAGACAGAAAGCCCATATATCCGCACCAAAACCTGGAAACTTGGAAGGCATAAAAACAATGTCTGCGACCACACAGAGATATTGCCAGGCTCTACTGGAGCACGGTGGGGCCCTGAAGACGTCAGATGAATGAGTCTCCATGGAAAATAGAAAGAATTGGACAGGATGCACATGTTCTCAGCTAGGCCAAACAGAACTTTATAGAGAGAGATTTGTTGTTTTATTTTTCTCCCTTTTTTTTTTCGCCAGTAAGTTTAGTTTAAAATTTTTAGCCCAGCCCCTGCACTTCTTTCTTCTGCGGATATAGTGAACTGTGAACAGGAGGGTTAATATGTACGAAATGAGTGCTAAAGATTGAGATGATATCATTGATCATACAAACATATAATTTTAGTTTCTCATTTTAATTAATGTTTTTTACACATTATTTGGTATGTATTTTCATCACTGATTTTGCTTTTTTAATTTTTAATTACACCAAATAAATTTTGTATTCTTGTGTTTTCTTGAAGATGTGGTGGATGTTTGGTAACCTATTCGGTATTCATAGTATAATGTTGTGAAAGTAAATCGAAATCAATAAAAATATATTTGAGTCTTGATTCATTGCTAATTAATTGATTTGATAAATGGAATGCGCTCAATCTTAGCCATATATGAAAATAATGTACACAATTGTTAAAACATTAAATCAGCTAATATCTCGACTTTGAAGAATAAACCAAAATGATTGAGTTATTAGTAGTGAAAAATACTTCCATTTCGCTCGGGATATAATATATTTTCTTATATTAATAATATATGGTACACTTATATTATTATTATTATTATAAAAATATACATATTAATTATTTATGTCAATTATATTTATATAAGTATTATATGATTTGATTTTTTATATGTTATATTACATTGTTATTTTCTTAGAATGTATATTTATTAAATAATAAATTGCACGACTTTTCAAATAAAATTTTAGAGTGTTCCCAACTAAATACTAAAATTTTAACTCATTAAAACCTATTAAGGTGAATGAATAAATTATAAATTATATAAATTTGATAGTTATAAATTTTTTTACATATATATTTATAGATATATTATTTATTCAAATCTAACACATATATAAAAATAAAAATAATAATAATTCAATTCATAAAAAATTAAAGATCACGGTAAAAGAATTAATTTAAGGAGCAGGACATCTGACACATTTGATTAAAGAGAGAGTGGAAAACTAGAGATCGACTTCACTGGGGATCGAACCCAGAATCTCTGGTTCCGTAGACCAGCGCCTTATCCATTGGGCCATGAAGTCATTTGATATCCAAATCAATTTTATAAATAGAAATCATAAGTTTGGAGGTCAAGTTGTAGATATAAATACACTCCAGCAGCTTGATTCTTTGCTTATATTATATATTGTACACATCAAGTTCAACATATTTACTTAATTGAAATTACATTTCTATACCATATTCATTAAGTTTCACCAAACTCGTGAGCATATTTTAAGTTAAACAATACTCATCTTAAACTTGACTTAAACATAAACGAAACATTTTTAAATTGGCCGAAACTCAAATATCATCTTAACTCTTTTCACTTGTATGCACACATGAACAAAATAATTATGACAGAACATCATAGTAACAGAAATTGCCCATCCAATATTTGCAAGTATATTATAGTTTCTACGAGTAATTATGATCTATATTTTATTTATTAATGAAGTTGAACTCCCTTTTCACAGAAAATGGAGCTTTGTAAACAGGCCCAAATGAATCCGCCCACTTTTGCTTCTGTTAATGAGACAAAATAAAGGGGTTTGCTGTTCATACCCCAAAATTTTTAAATATATTTCATAATAATTATGATAAAATTAAATATAAATAAATTGATTAAAATATTCTTATATATATTTATTTTGTTCATATTCTCAACTCTAGAAATCCCATCTTATCTTCTTTTTCTCCATAATTCTTCAATACAAAAAAGTTGGAATTACAGATTTATAGCTTCTTGAGGTGGGGCTTCAAATATGAAACATTTCACCGGGAAGGCCAACTTGATAAGTAACACACACTTAACACTATTCTTTAAATGAATTTTTCCATCTTTAAATAGTTTTTCTTCAAATTTGATTTTGTTAAGAATTTTGTGTATAAGGATTCATATATATATATACTCGTTGTATGTGGGCACGCCTGATGGTCTTAATCAACAACTCAATGAAATCCGTCACATTGAAATCTAAGTCACCCATATACAGCGTCCGTCACATTGAAATCTAAATCACCCACATACAACGAAGTTGTCTGTGATTGGAAGTTGCATTCTAGTGCTGAACCTAAATTTGTGTCATTTTTCAATTTTAGCAAGAATTATTTTCTTCCCTCTTGTTGTTATTGATCTGAGAAACAAATATGATTTTTTTTCTCTTATTGGGTTTTTGGGTGGAGAAGAGAGGAAGTGCAGAAATTTATAGTAAATAGAGAAATTGCATGGAATTTTTTCTTGGAAAACAAAGATCTTTTTAATTTTTATTTGTCAATTTGTGTTAGATGCTGATTTATTTTTATTTTTTATATTTTAATGAAAATGGTATAAGGAGTAAAAATTGGGTATATTAAGTAAAAAAATTATTAATTTTTAATATAATATATTTTGTTTAAAGATTTCGAAGGTATAAATATAGACATGGGCACGGTTCGGCGGTTCCGGTTTCGGTTCCGGAACCGCCGGTTTTCGGAACCGGGGAGGGTGGAACCGGAACCGAACCGCCATATACACGGTTCCGGTTCCGGTTCCCGGTTCCGCCGGTTCTTTTTTTTTTTTTTTTTTTTAAGATTTGTTGGGAACCGCTGGTTCCCGGTTCCCAACGGCCACATGATCTGGGCCGTTGATCTATACTTTTGAAAGCTCAGAACCGGGAACCGGGAACCGGAATCGGGAACCGAAACCGGGAACCGGGAACTAGAACCGCCGGTTCCGGTTCCAAAAAAAGGAGAACCGGAACCGAACCGTATGTAATACGGTTTCGGTTCCAAACCGGAACTGGAACCGGTCAACGGTTCGAACCGAACCGTTGACCGCCGGTTCGAACCGGCGGTTCCGGTTTGGAACCGGAACCGTGCCCATGTCTAGTATAAATAGCTCCAATCTAAAATAAAATAGACACCAGAACTTGTACGAAGATTAACAATTCCTATTGAATTGTAAAACTCAATGGAAAGCAAATAAGCCAGTTGAAGACTAATATTCCCAAAACATATTCTTTTTATTTGCAGCACTTAAAATTGCAGTTTTATCAGCTCATAGAAATTGCACCACAGAAAAAGCACAAGAGCAATGACAACTGGCACCCATGCATACCCAACTTCCAACCACCGCACAGTCTAATCTTTCTCCTCCGCCGCCAACGCCGGAGCCTCTGTCACATTCTCCTCCACCTTCTCCTTCTCCCTCTCCCTCACACTAAACGACAGCGACTCCCGCCGGATCAAGAACCTCCCCGTAGGCGGCACCCACAAATTGAGCCACCCCTGGGGCCTCCCGGAGTCCCTCCAGACCTGCACCGTCAGGCACTGGATCGGATTGTCCAGCGGCTCCGCCGCGTCTCCGCCCTTCAAAACGTCGCACAGAAGCACCCTGGCGCGCCCCACCAGCTTCTCCAGCCCCAAGTGGGAGTCTGCGTATATGTCCACATTCAGCGCCGCCATGACGTCTATCTCCGGCAGCCCCTTGTGGAATTTGAGCCTCACCACCTCGTTCCAAGAGGGGTTGGCGCCGCCTTGGTCGTCCACGCGGGTTCTTGCCACGTGGACGTCCCTCTCGACGTAGATCTCCGCGAACGTCCTCATCTTGGTGATGTGCTTTACGTTCTTCAAGTCTTGGCCGGAGTGGACCAGCACTTCTATCTCTCGCAGCTCCTCCTGCGGCGGTTTTCTTCGCCGGAGATTCACGTCACACATCCTTGATGCTCAATTTGTTTCTATCGTATGCACTGCAATCTGGCAAAGGGGTTTCAAGAAAATATTTTTTGAAAAATGATATATATATATATATATATATAAGTGTTTTAAAATTTATATCACGGAATTTATTGTTTTATTATGAGGAATTTAAATTATCAAGGATTTTTTAACATATTTAATTGATAATTCTTGATGAATTAACCATATATGGTATTATGTTAATTTGTATTCGTTATTGATTTTTATTTAATTGATAATGTTGACAGATAACAAAATTCTATCTTGATTATACTTTTAATGAATTATTATATACACATACAAAGAGAAATATTGCTATAAATTTTCAAAAATATTAATTTAAACTATATAATGGTGTCAAGTCAATGAAATGTCTGGTTGACTAAATAAATTCGGAATCAATTAACAGTAAATGATATGGGCATGTAATAAATAAACGGGTGGAAATTGGGATGATGAAAATTATGAGATTTGGCCAACACTAATATTTTATTGCATTAACCAGCTCTAATCAGATTGCAAAGAAATATCAAAATATTTTAATATCATTATTTATTTAATTAAAAAATATTAATTAATTATTAACAAAAATATTATTAACAAAAATAATAATATTTTTTAAATAAATAAGCCAGTACTCAGCGCACCCAATACATAAGACACCTACTCAATGTTTATTACAATGATGTATAAAATATATTGTAATATAACGTTTTAAATTGTAGTCCCTACATCTAAAAAAAGAGCAGTATTTGTCAAGGTCACAATTTTTTATTTTTCGTTAATTTGGTGAAAGACAATTGTCTAAAAACTATAAAAAATTATTTATACAATATTTTTATTTGCTGATCTGACTAATTCAATCACATATGATATTAAATTTTATTTTTATTGAATTAATAAAATAAAACATTAAATTTTAAAATATAACTTTTTTAAAAATAAAAAATATTATTACTATTTTTTTAGTAAAAAAGAGCATTTTATTTCATTAATGTGTATAAAAGGAGCAGAGATAAATGTTGTTAGAATATATGTCAATATATTCTATTAGTTGTATATTTGCTATTTAGATTCATTATATATTTATCTCCTTAATTATAGGGAGTTAGACCCTAGTTCATAGTCTTACCATACATAGAATAAGTTGTATATATTGTTGTTGATAGGCTTCTGAATATTCAATTAATTATCTTCTTCATGGTATCAGAGTCAAAAGATCTTCACTCTTCCGCATCTCAAAAGATCTTCACTCTTCCGCTCCGTAGCCGCTCATCTTCCTACTGCATTTTTTTTCTGCTTCTTCTCTAATTCTTAATTCTCATTCTCCAGGGTGAATCAAAGTCTTTTTTTCACCCTGCTCTTGTTGTTTCCAACATCAAGAATCTTGTTCTCATCACTCTTGAGATGGAGAACGTTCAATATGCGACATGGGCCAAGCTCTTTAAAATTCACGCAAGATCTCATAAGGTACTTGATCATATTATTCTTCCGGCTAAGGGTAAGGAGAAAACGCCTAAGACCGGTAGGAGATAGAACTGTGGTCGACTGTCCATGCTACCGTTCTTCAGTTGATTTATGCCACAATCTCTCACGATCTATTACGCACAATTCTTGAACCTGACACCACGGCAATAGAGGCTTAGAATAGATTGCGTGATATTTTTCAAGGCAACAAACATTCGCATGCCATTACGCATGAGTATGATTTCACTCACACAGACATGGATAATTTCCCAAATGTCTCTGCCTGCTGTCAACATCTCAAGTCATTATCGGATCAATCTAAGAACGTTGGCTCTCCGATGGACAATAGCTGTCTGGTTCTCCAATTGGTGTCCGGCCTCACTGAGTCCTATAAGGGGGTGGCCACACTAATTCTCCAAAGTGACCATTTACCACAATTTTTTGAAGTCAGATCAATGCTCGTTCTTGAAGAAGCAGGCCTGAAAAAGACAACTCAGACCACCACTTTTGCTATGGTGGCTCGGGACTCAGATGATTCTCAAGATGGCGCTGATCAGTCTTCATCTCATCGTAATAACAATGGTGGGAAACGACACCAACACCGTGGCAATTCTGGGAGGAATCGCAACTCATCCGGCGGTCATGGTGGTGGAAAAGGGGGTTTCGGTGGTAGCTCCGGTGGTAGGGACAAAGGTGGCGGCAATAGCAACCGAAACAATGGCCAACAACAAGCCCCAAATCAGTGGCCGTCCCAGCAGTGGCCTTGGCCATGGATGCAGTGGGCTATTCCACCATGCCCATTTCCTATTGCACCATGGGCCAGACCCAACTTCCAGCAAGTCCAGCGCCAGCAGCCTGGTATCCTTGGGCCTAAACCGCAACAGGCTTAATCTGCTTCTGAACCGACACCAACTGACATAGAGGCAGCGATGCACACCCTCGTCATGGTACATGGACACCGGTACCACTTCTCATATGACATCCAGGCAAGGTAATCTCACGTCTTATTTTAATTTGAGCAATAAATGTGGTATAACTGTTGGTAATGGTCAATCTATTCCAATTCGTGGCTATGGCCATACTCAATTTGAGTGTCCCCATCCTCCCTTAGCTCTTAAAAATGTCCTCCATGCCCCTCACCTTATCAAAAATTTGGTGTGCGTTAGAAAGTTTACAACTGACAATTCTGTTTCAATTGAATTTGATCCGTTTGGGTTAATAGTAAAGGACTTTCAGACGGGGATGCATCTAAAGAGGTGTGAGAGTCGGGGCGCTTTATCCCATCACCAAGCCACATGTCTCTTCTCATTCTACTTTTGCAGCTTTAGCACATTCTCTATGGCGTGAGCATTTGGGTCACCTGGGAGCTAATATTTTGAGTTCTCTTAGGAAGAATAATTTTATTGAATGTAATAAATTTGAAGATTTTAGTATTTGTCATTCATGTCCTCTTGGGAAATATATAAAATTTCCGTTTTTTTCTTCACATTCTACTATTATTATGCCCTTTGATATTATTCATACTGATATTTGGATATCTCCTATTTTGAATTCATCTGGTCATAGATATTATATCTTATTGTTGGATGGTTTTTCTGATTTTTTGTGGACTTTTTCGTTGTCTAATAAATCTGATGCTTATTCCACCATCTTAAATTTTATAACTTTCATTCGAACTCAATTTGAATAATAAATTAAGAACATACAATATGATAATGGTAGGGAATTTGATAATGGGCCTTTTTGGGATTTTTGTAAAAAGCATGGATTTTCGTTTTGTTTGTCATGTCCTCATACATCTCCTCAAAATGGAAAAGCCGAGAGAAAAATTCGTACGATTAACAATGTTGTCCATACTCTTCTTGCTCATGCTTCTTTACCTCTCTTATTTTGGCATCATGCTTTGCAAATAGCAACTTACCTTCTCAATATTCTTTCTCATAAGAAATTGAACTATCAATCTCCCCTTCGGATTCTTTATCAAAAGGAACCGACCTATTCTCATCTTCGGGTTTTTAGGTGTTTATGTTATCCACTCTTTCCTTCAACTACCATAAACAAACTCCAACCTCGCTCAACTCCATGTGTATTTTTAGGATACCCATCAAATCACCGGGGATATAAGTGCTATGACTTGTCTTTTCGAAAAATCACCATAAGTCGTCATGTAATTTTTGATGAAACACAATTCCCGTTTGCTAAGCTGCATACTCCTCAAAATACCACATATAGCTTCTTAGACGATGTATTATCTCCCTCTTTGATTCATTATTGGTCTAGTGCTCAATCTTCAACTCCACAAAATGACCCAAACACGGAGCCCAATTCCCCTCCTACTCAAACCAGGCCCATTTATGAGCCAAACAAACCGCTTGCCAGCCCAGGCTCAGCGACACATACTCCTACTAGCGTCATTTATTCTCCTATTGGGCCGCTTGCCACAAGCTCATTGCAGGCCTCTAGTCTTTCTCCTTGCAGCCCAGATCCTCAACATCCTCCTATCCCAACTCCTCCAATTCATGCCCCTCATCAGGCTCCTGTTACACACAGCCAAACTGAGATATTTAAGCCCAAGAAGAACTTTAATCTTCTGTCCACGTTCTCCAAATCCCCGCTGCCTCGTAACCCTGTGTGGGCCCTTCAGAAACCGAATTTAAAATAGGCTATGAATGATGAATGTGATGCTCTTATTACAAATAAGACGTGGGATTTGGTGCCCCGTCCATCGGATGTTAATATAATTTGGTCTATGTGGATTTTTGCTCATAAAGAAAAATCTGATGATTCTTTTGAGAGACATAAAACCCGTCTTGTAGGTGATGGCAAAACTCAACAGGTTGGAGTAGATTGTGGTGACACTTTTAGCCCATTTTCAAACCGGCTATTATCCGCACATTTCTTAGCTTAGCTTTATCTAAAGCTTGGCCAATTCATCAACTAGACGTCAAGAATATTTTCTTACATGGTGAACTTAAAGAGACCGTCTACATGCATCAGTTTATGGGGTTTCGGGATCCTGATAAACCCAATCATGTGTGTTTATTAAAGAAATCTCTTTATGAACTAAAACAGGCTCCACGGGCATGGTACAAGAGATTTGTTGATTATGTTCATACTTTTGGGTTTTCTCACAGTACATCCGATCATTCATTTTTTGTCTATTGAAAAGGTACATCTATGGCTTATCTTCTATTATATATGGATGATATTATTTTGACCGCTTCTTCTGATGAGCTTCGTAAGTCTATCATTACTCTTCTTAGCTCAGAATTTGCTTTGAAAGATTTGGGTGAGCTTAGTTATTTTTTGGGGATAGCTGTGACTCGTCATGCAGGTGATCATTACTCTTCTTACCACAAAAATTATTGATCAGCCGGTATGTCTTCTTGTATGCCATCACCAACTCCGGCTGATACAAAACCAAAGCTTAGTGCGTCAACTAGCACTCCATTCGAGGATCCTTCACTCTATCGGAGCCTTGCTGGGGCTTTTCAGTACCTTACTTTCACCAGACCTGACATTACATATGCCGTGCAACAGGTGTGCCTATTCATGCATAACTTGAAAATGAGCACATGCACGCTCTCAAGCGCATTTTGCGTTACATTCAAGGTACTCTTGATCATGGACTCCATCTTTATCCTTCTTCTACATCGACTCTTGTTCATATACAGACGCAGATTGGGGTGGATGTCCGGATACCAGGAGGTCTACTTCTGGTTATTGTGTTTTTCTTGGTGATAACTTGATCTCGTGGTCAGCTAAACGACAGGCAACCTTGTCCCGTTCCAGTGCAGAGGCTGAGTACCGAGGCATTGCCAATGTGATTTCGGAATCTTGTTGGTTACGGAATCTACTTTTAGAACTTCATTGTCCTATCAGAAAGGCTAAATTGGTTTATTGTGATAATGTTAATATTATTTATCTTGCCGGAAATCTTGTTCAACATCAACGCACTAAACACATTGAGATGGATATTTATTATGTTCGCGAAAAGGTTGCTCGTGGACATATTCGAGTGCTACATGTTCCCTCCCGTTATCAGATTGCAGATATATTTACCAAGTGTCTCCCTTTGGTATTATTTGAGGATTTTAGGGACAGTTTAAGCATTTGACGACCTCCCGCTTCGACTGCAGGGGAGTGTTACAATATATGTCAATATATTATGTTAGTTGTATATTTGCTATTTAGATTCATCGTATATTGTTAGAATATATGTCAATATATTCTGTTAGTTGTATATTTGCTATTTAGATTCATTGTATATTTATCTTCTTAATTATAGGGAATTAGACCCTAGTTTATAGCCTTACTAGATTGTATATATTGTTGTTGATAGGCTTATGAATATTTAAGAAATTATCTTCTTTCAAATGTTCGTAGGGATTGAATCGGGTTGTAAAAATCTAATAGAGAATAGGGTCTAATATCTGGATATTTTATATTTGACCAACTTACAAAATTTTCTAATTTGTTTTCATTTAATATTTAATTTGAATCTTTTTGTTTTCTTCTTAATTTCGATTATGTATTCAGTATTCAGTATTTAAATTTAAATTTATATTTTCATTTAAAAAAATATGATTAGATTTAAAAATTATGAGATTGCCAAAAAATCCTAAGTAATTTAAATATATACACATGTCTGTTTTAGTGGTTTATACAAATATATATAACTTCCGATGATTTCTAGAAATTTATATAAAAAAATCAATTAATCAAAATTGTTTAAAATTAGAACTGAATACAAATGTATTTATAATTGTATACTTTTATTATATCGGAATGAACCAGACAAGCTCGACTCCAAGTGATTGAATACAAATTTTACGTTCATCAATGAAAATAAAAAATGAAAAAGTTGGATAAAAACTCATATTCTTGTAAATTGCGATAACAAAGCCCAAAGTTCCATATCATAATACCGACTGAGATAAATTGCAATTTCGAATGAAGTTGGGCCGGGCCTGTTTTAGTTGGGCCGTACGTTTGTAATCTCAGTCCTGGAATGTTAGCACCTGACCAATGTTCACCAAGAAGTCCAGTTGTTTGCCTACAGTTTAACCAGTTGTGCAACTTTAAACAAAGGAACCAAAAGTTAATGAGGAAAAAAAAGTTTAATTTAATTTTAAGGAAAACAATATCATAAATCATCCAAAGTTCGAACTATCAAACTTCAATTTCGTGCCTACCACGTGGATCATAGTTGGCAATCAGTAATCTGAAGTCCCTTAAAGACTTTTTTCTTTCATAAATCATCTAAAGACTCATTGTTTGCATTGTAATGGCCTTTCTGGGGTGCGCAAGTGTCGAAGCCCAAACTGCGCCCGGAGCACACAGTTCTGCGGTCGCTTTGTGTGTTCCGGCGGCCATGGCCACCGTTGCTTCTCTTGCTTCTGCTGCTTTGTTTTAATTTTCTTCTTTTTCTTCGGAGGATTTTCTGCTGCTCATGCTATGTTCGTTCCCTTTTGTTTAAATTATTAAGTTTACGAAAATTTTCATGTTCTCTCCTTCTCAAATCAGATATCTTGGATGAATAATTAATCGGACTTCATTGATAGATGAATGGAATATTTTCTAAAAGCTAATAATGTTATCCCACATCGGATGGGATATGTAACCAAGTTCGCTTTGGCTGCTTATATAAACCGAGTGTGAGCCATCTTAGGATTTATCTTTGCGCTTGGGGCAATGACGCAGCTAGTGAGGTTCTAACCGAGGCGCGTCTATTGCTGGTTGAAAACTATTTCCAAACCCCCTCTTGGGCCTGGGCTTGACCTTGGCCCTCGAGAATTTCTGGAAGGGCTCCCTTTGGGGTAAAGCCCTACAATTCTTAGTTTAATTTTTCCCATTGCCTGTATTCTCCCATCTTGATTTTCCTTGAATTATAAATCTTGTTAAGAAAAATGCAATTTACCGTTTTTGCGTTTTTCTTATCTAACTATAAATCGATCGGGTGGGAGGTAACCTCGTCTGCGATTATCGGTTGATTGTATGATAATTTCTGGGAAAATGTATCCCACATCGGATATTACAGCATACGTTTGATTCTATTAAACAAAACTTATTGGCTAAGAGTACCGTGTTCGTAGAAAGGAGAGATGGTTGGCATCTCCCCCGACAGGGACGGGAACAGCCTTCGGGCTTTACCTGTTACCGACACATCCGGTTAAGGCTACCCACTTCGGTGGATCTCTAACCCAATTTTTTTCTCCAACTTTTTACCATTTCCTACCAAATCTCCTTCATTCTTCTAACCCACTTTGGTGGCGTTCGTCTTTCTAACCCACTTTGGTGGGAGGAGGGTTTACCAATATTTTCTTTGACTAAAATTATATTTTTATCTGTCGTATGATGAGTACACAAGTATATATTCAAAATTCTGTAGTGACTAGTATGATTAACTTAAATTTTGATTTAAATTCAATAGGTTGATTTAGACTCGTGAGTCTATCTGAGTCAGTCAAAAATCGACTCAAGTTTGAACAAATCAATGTTGACTGGGTCAAAACTCGTCCCAACTCAACTCATCTTCAACGTTGCTTTGATTTCGAGATATATGTCTTATCATGACATTAAATATCATCAGTACGAATACTAGTAGCATCAAGAACAATGGTCACACAGAACTACTGTAAATAAAAAATTCAAAGACACCAAAGAAGTAATGTACAAAATATGACTATCCAACCAAAAGAAGAAGCAACCAACAAGTCACTTTTCTTTAATAGAACCAAAGAGCTCCTCAAACGGACGTTTAGGAGCTTCAGTTCGCGCGACAATCTCCACAACCTTGTAATGAGATTCCGGATGCAGCAATGCTTCTACTGCAACTTCTGCAACCTGATCTCTGGATATTGAACCTTCATAAAGCGTATCCTGTATTGATAGAGTTGGAGCAGAGTAAATAAACCATGTGAACAAGGGAAAACACACACACACACACACACAGAGATGCTAGTCTGAAATCCGATGTTGACTGAACAGATATCATACCTCTGGCTCCATAACTATATTGCCTTTAGGCGGGTCGTTCTTTAAACCACCAGGCCTTATAATGGTGTAATTGATACCAGATTTCCGAATATACTGCTCCGCTTGAAGCTTTGCAACTAAGGTGAGTCCAAATACATTGAGGAAAATGTAAGCGGGATTGAACAATTGCCCCATGGCAGCCCCGTTGACTAAGATAGAACTTATGAGTAAAAATCGGTTGACATTTTGTTTCCGACAAGCATCAACCAGATTTACAGTACCAAAATTGTCAACCTGTTTAAAAAGATCAAAGAAGTTAAAGAAGATTATGCATTCAATGAAAAGAAGAGAATATCATAACTGAACACTAGAAGCACTACCAAAATACAATTCACTAACCTTCCATGGAGCAAAAAGATCCCATGATGGTCGAAAACCTGTAGCACATATTACTGCATCAGAATCATCACTAATAGCTTCAGCTAGTTTTGTTGAACCCTCAGTTACATCTGCTTTCACCTGAAAATATAAGTATATGTATCGTCTTATGGTTCACTAAAGATTAGTGTTAAGTGCACTAATGTCAATAGTGCCTTTGCCTATTAAAAACATAAGCTGAATATAAGCTTCAAATTACAAACCATCCACAAATAAAATCAAAATCTTAATATAGTTCTGACATGTTATTGATCAAAAAACTTAAGTCCCAACGTATCATGAGTATAGACTATATCCTTGTTAGAGTTCTAAGTAAATGTTTTGTTACACAAAAAACAGCATAGTTATTATCGCACAAGAAGCTTCTTACAATTGATGTAATTAAGAACCGAACCATGAGCAAAGAACTTCCTTGTGTTGGTAAAAGAGACCAAAGAATGCTTCAAAGAGATCAAATATAGTAAATCGAGTTCAAACATTAAGCACGGTTTTACGAGGTCAGTAATTCAGAGAGCCCCACAGCATATGATTACCAAGGCCAGCATAACTGCAAGGTTCCAACAACAGAGCCTCAATATGCTAATGCGATAATCATTCCTACAATCTTAACCTCTCATTTTTTGGCATACTTTCGAGCACTTATTACACCTTTTGTAAGTTTAAACAAATAGTTCATGAAAATAAAGTGAAACCACATAAACACATTTCTAAATCCAGCTAAGAACCAATGTAATCTGAGTCGAAGAACATTATTATTTACAACAAAATACAGAAAGGGGAAGCAATTGCAGTAGCACATTAAACTAATGGTAATTACTCACAAATTGAAGATTAGGGTTATTTCCAGGAAAGGCCGATTTCGCCTTATCTAAATCTCTAACACCAGCCTTAACAGCAAATCCTTTGGCCAAAAGCTGCTCCACTATTCTCTTTCCAGTACTCCCAGTCGCACCAGCCACAAATATTTTCTTCTTCTCGTTACCACTCTCGTTTTCCTCCTCCTTAATCTCGCTATTCTCCATCTGCAACCAATCAAATGCTACGAAATAAGTCACCAAATTCAAAATACACATGAAAAAGAAGGAAATCAAGGAGAAAAAATTGGTATACGAACAGAAATGCAGAAAGTTCATAGAGAGAGAACGAAACAGATCAAGTGTAGAAACTTAACAGTAGAAGCTTTCGTGAAGAAATTATGGGGTTTAGAGGTGAAAGATAAGGAATGGATACGAGAGGTTCTGAGGCAGAGACCCGCAGCGGTGGCTGCAGCCATTGCCATTGGCCTATTTTTATTTCCTTTAATAAACAAAATATTGGGTTCAGCAAATTATACCCGCCACTATTATAGTTATAAGGTAAAATTATGGGTAACTCTAATCATTGTTTTGCAGTTTAGTTTTCTATTTTAAAAATATTTAATATAATATATATTATTTTCGTGTAAAATTATATAAAAAATAGTATATGATAATTAATTTAAAATATAAACGAACATAAAATCATATAAAAAATTCAAATATGCATAAATTAGCCCCTCAATCGATGTCGAATTTCAAATTACACATCTTTTGTTAGAATTTTTTTAATAATAAAAGTTATATTTGAAATATATTTTCTGTTTAAAAATATTATTTTAAAAATTAATACCTCATTTTATTAATTAACGTAAATAGGTGAATTTTTATATTTGACAAACAAATTACATATTTAAATATGTTAAATTAACAAATAAAAAATTGGAACAAATACAACTTTATAGTTTTGAGGAGATGTATCTTTTTCAAATAGATGATAAAAGAAAAAGTTGTACTCTTGAAGATACAATATGTTCTTTTGAGATGGAGGGAGTAATTCTGAAATTAATTTTTGGTTTGGCTAAAATTCTCAACTTGTAAAATGCATAACTTTTAAATTTTATTTTGTCAAGTTAGTGATTTATTTAGATATATTTTAATTTAATTTATTTATTTTTCAAAATTTATAAGTTATTCTGATATTTATAATATTTATCTCATATTAATTTATTTATGAATTCATTTAGTTTATTTTAAAATTTTAATGATATATTTTGACAAAAGATAATTAAAAACTAATTTGAGTTCAGTGTATTAATTTAATTATAAAATTTTACATTTTTTCAAAATTATATTCTGTATAATTTATATTTAAATACAAAATTCCAATGAGATCGATAATTCGAACTAATTAAAAAATAAGGTTTGATAAATTTTATCATTTTTTCAAATTCCTTCAAATTGATTCATGAAACTATGAAAGACATCAAAAAGAATATGCACACAATTTTAGTCTTCAATTTATTAATTCTTTTTTTCTCACGAACCTACTATATTGATAACTTTAATTTCTTTAATTTAATAAAAAAAACCAAAATATGATAGAAAATATATGGAATTTTTCAAATGGAATTATATTATTGTTCAAAACTAGCATTTCTCACGTGTGTTGCACGATGTATAATATAATAATATAATAAGTATTGTAAATATAGTAAATATAATTTTAAAATTAAAATATAATTACATAAAATATATCTTGATAAAAAGTTATTTAAAATAAAACTATCTAATAATATAAAAAATATATTAAATATTAAAATATACCATAATTAATATATGAAGAAAATATTTAATATTTAAAAATTAATATATTATTACTATATATGCTATATGAATATAAAATTGAAGATCATAAAAACATGACTAATTTAATATATTATTAAAAAAATAGAGTTGAGATTAAAAAGTTATAAACTTTTGAAAATTAAAGTGGAAAAACAAATATGATTGGACACCATAATTTCTAAAATTAGAAAGCTGATTCTGGACGAAAAAATAACATTTGTGTAAATTAATCCAACTGTACTACTTTTACATAAGAGTGTTTCTAAACACACCACAAAATTACTATTCACACCACTTTAATTTTTTTGATAAATTTAAATATAATGTAAATGACAAATATACCCTTATATATATATATTTTAAACAAAATCATAATATTGTTATTATTGTTGTTCTTCATTCTTGACTCTAAACACACACACTAACCCTATATTAATTAATTGAATTAAATTTAATATTTATTATATATCTATTTATTTATATTGGAATTGGGTTATAGAAAAATATTAAATAATATTTTTTTTAAAAACAAAATGTGTTGTATAATTTAATTTTTAATATAATTAATCAACTTTTTACAGATTTAAGGTTCTTATTTTGAGTCATAGAAATTTTCTTATACAAACTATATTGTTTACATAATTTTATCATTAAATAATAAAATATTTTAAATTGAATTAAATATTAATTAATTTATAAATTGGGTATGGTGAGTAAGTAGAAAACAATAGGAATGAAGCGAATGGTGAAATGCATGGGCGATATAAGAGGTTTCCGTAGTATGATGAGTGAATCTTGTGCATCGTTGTTTTTAAAATGAAATAATAATAATAATAATTAATGAATATTTTTTTTGTATATTTCCAGAAAAGTAGGCAAACAATATACACTCTCGCCCACTGTAACCCAACAAATCCAACTTTTCGCTCTCACACACCATTTTCCCCACCACAGGCATCGCCACATTGTTCTCATCGAAAACTCCGACTACCCACCTCAACCCATACGCCGCCATGCAGGCCCTTCAACCCGCTGCCCTCCGCCCCTCTCCCCTCGACCCCCTCCGCAAAGCGCCGCACTCCACCGCTTTACCCTGCAACAATGCCAGGGCCCCAGCTAAGAGGCTCCCCTTCAAAATCTCCGCATCCGCAGCCTCAACAGTTTCGGCGCCCAAGCGCGAGACGGACCCCAAGAAGCGCGTCGTAATCACGGGCATGGGCCTCGTCTCGGTGTTCGGAAATGATGTGGATGCGTACTACGAGAAGCTGCTCGCTGGTGAGAGCGGCATCACTCTGATAGACCGGTTCGATGCTTCGAAATTCCCCACGCGCTTCGGCGGGCAGATCAGGGGGTTCAAATCTGAGGGGTATATTGATGGCAAAAATGATCGGAGATTGGACGATTGTTTGAGATACTGCATTGTTGCAGGGAAAAAGGCGCTTGAGGATGCGGATCTCGGGGGCGACAAACTTAACAAGGTATTAATGGACTTCGGAGCTTAATTCTGTTTATTTGGAATTCTATTGTATAATTGGGTATTTTGTCGCTGGTTTTGCTTGAATTGATGATTTTCCATCTATCTAATTCCGCTTGAGTTACTACTGATTTGCTTTATAATTGGTCTCTGTCCACTGGAAGAATGAATAAATGTCGAACGCAATTGATTGTGGAAGATATTAGGGGCTGTATCTGTATATACCAGGACTTGTTTCTTTTTCTTTTGTTCTTTTCGCAATTTAGTTTGCTTTTGTAAAATGCTTAAGTCTTTTTTGAATTGCGCAAATGCGCATTCTGAAACTTTTGTCATGTTAGAATAACCTTTTTTGCTTCTCCTTGTTCAGTTTGGCATGTATTGGTTGCGCATAGGTCTCATATCGTATTGCAACTTGATTTATTTTCCTTAGATTTGCTCCCAATTTATGTTATCCTACATCACCAATTACTGCATTTTCCAGATTGGATTTAATATGGTGCCGGGCGCTGAGATACTATGTTAACCCTTGATATTTTCTAGGTGGTTTGGGTGCTGTTACCGCTGTAATCATTGAAGGACAATAGTTTCTTGGTCGAGCATACTGGTGCACACATACTAAATTGATGCATCAATATATGATCTCATTCTGATATCTTTTACCCTTTGATGATGAGTCATACTCCTAAGTCCTAACTGCTATAAGTTTTTGTTGGTCCCATCAAAGCAGTTGTTTGTGTATAATCAGCACTTTATCTTCACTTCGTCTTCGTCTCTTTTGTATTTATTATCTTTTTTTTTTTTTTTTGAAGACACACAATCTGAACTTTTTAGTTTGTTGTAACTGCAGATTGACAAGATTCGAGCTGGTGTTCTGGTTGGGACCGGAATGGGAGGTCTTACAGTATTTTCAGATGGTGTTCAGGCTCTAATTGAGAAGGGTCACAGGAAAATTACTCCATTTTTCATACCTTATGCCATAACAAACATGGGATCTGCCTTGCTTGCAATTGATCTTGGTTTGATGGGGCCTAATTATTCAATTTCAACTGCTTGTGCTACTTCAAATTATTGCTTCTACGCAGCTGCAAATCACATTCGACGGGGTGAAGCAGATATGATGCTTGCTGGTGGAACTGAAGCTGCCATTATTCCAATTGGATTGGGAGGCTTTGTTGCATGCAGAGCTTTATCTCAAAGAAATGATGATCCTAAAACTGCTTCTCGACCTTGGGACAAAGATAGAGATGGCTTTGTGATGGGTGAAGGTGCTGGAGTCTTGGTAAATTGCCTGACCTTGTTATTTTCCTTTTA
Organism: Caryopteris x clandonensis; assembly: GCA_028749325.2. Lineage (NCBI taxonomy): Eukaryota > Viridiplantae > Streptophyta > Magnoliopsida > Lamiales > Lamiaceae > Caryopteris > Caryopteris x clandonensis. The sequence continues at coordinate 5,507,787 of JAPYKT020000011.1, forward strand.
ATTAAGAGCCTCTAGCATTTCTTTCTTTCCTCCCCCCCCCCCCCCACTTTATATTGTTGCTTATTTTAATTGATTTCTCATTGGATATGAATCTTTCACCTATAGATAGATGTATGAATAGGTTATATTCATCGTCCTTTAAAAGTTTGTGGTGAATGCCAAGCATCTGATTCAGATCAATAGTTGGAATGTTGGATACTCATTATCCCCCCCACACACACGCCCACACCAACTTTCTAACAGGTTATGGAAAGTCTGGAACATGCAATGAAGCGAGGTGCACCAATAGTTGCAGAGTATTTGGGAGGGGCAGTAACTTGTGATGCTTATCACATGACTGATCCCAGAGCTGATGGACTTGGTGTTTCGTCTTGCATCCATAGCGCCCTTGATGATGCTGGTGTTTCACCTGAGGAGGTGCCTTCCTTCTTCCCTACTTTAGCATGTGCCGTAATTTCTGTACATCCACCAACAAGAAGTATAACAAACAAAACAATTATATCCTTAAATATCCACATCTTCATAAATTATGATATGCTTTACCATCATCATCATTGGTTTCCTTTCAACATGGTTTTTTCAAGTCTACGAAATCCACTGTGTTAATGTTGCTGTGATTATGCAAGAGTGACTTTTAAGTTTTTGTTTGTTTTGTTTATTTATATACTTTTTTCCCACTTGATCTCGAATTTGGAAGGGGATATAGCACTACCAGAAACTTAGTTTCATCTGTCAAAGCACTTTTTAAAAATTCTTTTAGAAGTGAGATATTACTGGACAAATGTAGTCTAAATTTAATTTTTTCGAACCCACCAAAAAATGTGTATTGCTGGTAGTGATGCAGAGGCAGTCTCTCCACTTGAAAGGAAAACTATGGTGATTTTATTGCTCCCCTTCAAGAAAAGTTGAAAACATTCAAGCCCTTATTCTCTTTCAGGTTAACTACATCAATGCCCACGCAACTTCCACTCTAGTGGGTGACTTGGCCGAGATAAATGCTATCAAGAAGGTATTCAAGAACACTTCAGATATAAAAATCAACGCAACTAAGGTAAGCCCCAAACTCAGGCTCTGTCTCTGTGTATTTTAATGTGTTCTTGTTACACAAACATTTTATTCTGGCTTCACATGTAATGATCATCTGGTTTACGGTTTATATCTCACTTTTATGTTGTTGCAGTCGATGGTAGGGCACTGCCTTGGTGCAGCTGGTGGCTTGGAAGCCATTGCAACTGTGAAAGCCATTAATACTGGCTGGCTTCACCCTTCAATAAATCAATTCGTAAGTTTGGCTTTGTTTCGGTGCTTCAACTCATATCTGTAATGTCATTGCCAATCCTCATATTATTTAATTGAACAAGGAGCTCTTTCAGAATCAATTACTCCCCCTTTCTAGATTTTTTTTATAAGAACATACCACTGTCCTGATGAGATTAACAAATCATTGCTATATAACTGATGCAGAATCCAGAGCCTTCTGTTGATTTTGATACTGTTGCAAACAAAAAGCAGCAGCATGAAGTCAATGTTGGTAAGTTTTTCTTCTTCCCTACATTATCTGTGGGGCTATCTTGAATCGAACATTATATGATGAAGCTTTTGGTTTCTCCCTTGACCCTAATCTACCTGTGTCCACTATCATATGCAGCCATTTCAAATTCATTTGGATTTGGTGGACACAACTCCGTTGTAGCATTCTCTGCATTCAAGCCCTGATCCTGTTAGAAATCTGCTGTGAGTATTGAGAGCAATCTTGCTTATTGGAGTGCCCTTTCTTTCATCGTTTGCTAGTTGCTTTTCTAGCATCTCAAGCAAGCGATATCCATTCCTTGATTGTAATAATGTTCAGAGTTTAGATTTTAGTTTTGAGGACTTAATTATCATTCCGGGGATTCCTATACCTGTCTGCGGCTGGTTTAGGTGTTAAATGCATCAGTTTTGCTTCATTCTTGCTCCAGTCAAACTAAAGATACTACTACCCCTTGCTATTTGGTCTCTGTTTTCAGACTTCCAACTTTATTAATAACTTAGTTCATGTATTCCATTTCTTCTGTTAAGCTTGCTTATATTTATTTTCTGTTTTTTCATAAATTATTTGGAAGTTAACTTGAGTTGATCTACATAAATTTTGTAATAAAATAAATGAAGGCATAATTATACAATTTGTTCTTTTTGTAATCTCATAATAAAAGGGAACAAAAAGAAAGAAACCATCTCTTCTTCGTAATTTGTATTTTTCTTACGAGTACCAGTATAACGTGATTTGTAAGATGGAAACAAATTAAAGCAACCGTCTGTAATTTCAAATTTTAATAAAATGCATTATTTGTTAGGGTAGGGCTATTCATACTCCCAAATTCTGTAAAGACATCTTATTTAAAACAGTATTTTATTTGTGTTAATAAAATTGAATTATATGGAATATAGATGATGCAATTGTCAATTCTGGATTAAAACACACAAGAATTGGTCCGGCTTAATTCTTACCTAACTTTATATGGACTGACCTGTGAACAATGCCCATGAAAGTCTAGGTCCAAAACAAGCCCAACATACATCCTAAGGCCTACTCCAGCAATGCGCTGGAGAGACGAGAATGTAAGGAAAGCAGGCTCCAGCAGTGCGCTGGAGCCTGCGGTATTGTGCCGCAACCAATTTTTTATAAATAAATTGATGTATAATTGACGCAGACCAAAGTTTGCGTCACTTCTTTTCCAGTTTTTTTTTAAAATTCTGTTTTATTAGTTTTCTGTATTTAATAATAAATTTTTATTTTATAATTAATTTAATTTAATTAATTTTAAGAGTATTTTAATTAAATATGATAAAAAAATAAAAAGATGTAATTTCAATTAGAAATAAAAATAATGCAATAATTTTTTCTTTTACAATTAATTTGGTTCTATTAATTTTAAGATTATTTTAATTAAATCTGATAAAAAATAATTAAAAGATGTAATTTTAATTATAAATAATAATTATACAATAAAATTTTAAATACTACACATACAATTATCATTCTACCATAAATTAAAAAAATAGATAAAAATACAAATAGACAAAACATACAATTACAACTAAAAATTATAAAGTTACATACAAAATATAAAATTACACAACATAAGTAAAAACACAATTACTTACTAAATAGAAAATATACATAATACTAAATTAATAACCTAATTTCAATAATCAGAAAGACCACCTCCAGACCCTCCAATGTCCGGAAAAAAATTTCCAAACACATTAAATATATTTGGAAGTGAATTTGCTGGCTCGGCTTGTGTCCTCCTCTGCAGAATTTTTTGCTGCTCCAACCTCAAGTATTCACGTAGTGCAGGATCAGCAACAGTTAGGGATGTTAAAAGGGCCATGGCTCGTTTAGCCCGAAAAATTTTAGGGTTAGGGCTTGATTTTATTAGCCCGTTTAAAAATCAGCCCGTTTAGCCCAAGCCCGATTAGCCTGAAGCCCTATAGGGCTAGCCCGATAGCCCGAACTTTTCTTCTTATTTGTCTATTTCTTAATATTGAATTAATAATATACACCATTTTTTATTATTTTTCATATACCATATTTGATTTTTAGTAGAAGATATTAAAATTTATATTTAATTACTAGAAGATTCTAAATACTGTCATTTAAATTTAGAACTTAAATGTAATATGATTTCAAATTTTATGACAGTGAATGCTCTTAAAGCTATAATTGAGAGCATGGAATAATATATATGACTTAAATGTTTGAATCTTTAAATTTTTATAGTGATATAAAAGTTCTAAAATATATAATTTTTTAATGTTATCTAAAATTGTATTTTAAATAGAGGATAATATGCATTTAATTAAATTTTTAAATTTAAATATATAATTTGACTATTTTGACTCATAGCCCGATAGTGGCCCGATTAGCCCGAAAATCGGTAGGGTTAGGGTTAGGTTCACCGTAATCAAGCCCGTTTAAATTAACCCGATTAAACCGAAGCTCGATTAACCCAAAACCCGTTAGGGCTAGCCGTAAACCGACAGGACTAGCCCGTTTAACATCTCTAGCAACAGTGTTTAAATTCATCCTTAAAGTTGCGTTCTCCTCTTTGATCCTTTCCCATTCATTGTTCATCGTTATCTCGTGATCTTTCAACTCAAATTCACGAGCTTTTAGCTCATTCTCACGATCTTTTCTTGAGACTGCGCTTGCTAATAATTCTCTAAGTGAGACATTTTCTTATTTTATCATTTGTACAAAATCATCATCATCTTCTTTTTCTTTCTTTTTAAGTTTTGATTTTTTTACCCCCTCGGGTCTTTTTGACGAAGAACCACCAGGACTGCTAATGTTTTCGTTATTTAAATCAATAGAAAACGAAGACAAAGAAGGATTAGGGGAAAGAGGGGGCTCTGAATTTTTTTTTTTGCAGTTAGCTCTTGAGCTTGCACAAACGGTTTTAAAATCGACCACATATGGTCGAATTTGAACCCAGCCTCATATCCTTTCACTGACCTCATAGTCTCATTTGCACTCTCCAACTACATAATAAAAAAAACAATATTGAAATCAAAATATTCTATTTGACAAATGAAAACATAGAGTATAAATAACAACTTACAATTGTTTTTTCGCTTGCACTATTAGGATTCATCAGCTCAATTTTTTGCACACACCCGTTGAATTTTCTCACTTGTTTGAGAATGGTCTGCATGCGACATTGAAGTGATCGTTTGTTACGATCTTGCATCCCGGTGCTTGGTTTATCGGAGTTGTATTTTTCTGTAACACGACTCCAAAATAGATCTTTTGATTGGTTTATTCCCACAATTGGATCTTGTGAGATTTTGAGATAGACACCAGCAAGGTGTCGATCTTCAGCTGAAGTGTAGTTGGTGGTGCGTGGCTTAGACATTTGAGAGAAGAAAACAAAAGATGTTGTAGATAAGAATGAGTTGGAGAAGTTTGCGAGAAAAGGAGTTGGAGAAGTTTGTGAGAAATGTTATGTGGTATGACGCCTATTTATAGAAATTCGTAGAAAATCAGATAATAATCCAACGGTTGAGATTTAAAGATCAAAATATCTAAATATCGGAGTTGAATACACATGGATTGTGCTTGTTGCAACTCTCTGTGTTTTAAGATTTTGAATGAACGACTCATATTAAAAGTTGTTGTGGGTTATCAACGACTAATATTGAAAGCACAAAGATTGTGTTTTCTGCAACTATGATTTCAATTCAGACAAGTGGTGAATGATTGAGATTTAAAGATGACAATAATTTAACGGTCGTAGTTGAAAACACAAGGATTGTGCTTGTTTGTGGCTTTTACGACTTAAGTGGAGGATTGAGATTAAATGTTGTAGTAGGATATCAATGACTATTGTTCTGAACACAAAGATTGTATTTTTTTGAATAATATACAGATCATTATACAATGAGCACATACTCCACCCATTTTCTTCACATCAATCTTTCTTATCCTCAATTCGTTTAGTTATTTTCTTCGTTAATAATATTTTTTTATGTTCTGCTCTGATTGTCTCTAAAAAAATGAATTTTCACTCTGCTGGTCCTTCAGCTATTTCTTCTATTCCTTCAAATTCATCTGATGATGAACATCAACAATTGATTGATAGTGATTGTTCCGACGTGGAGCAATATGCTATTGTTCAACAAATATATAGTAACAATCGTATGTTAGCTGCATATCAACGTCAAAGGGCTAAACTCATTCATGGAGGCTCAGTTCCGGGTCGCAGGACAATATATCGTGATCGTGAAGCAGCAGCTCAAAATCTTTTCAGAGACTACTTTTCTAAAACTCCACCGTTTAATGAAGATCAGTTTCGTTGACGTTATCGAATGTCACAAAATCTATTTCTCCGTATTGTTCATGCAGTAAAAATCATGATGGATACTTTGTGCAGCGAAGAAATGCAGCTGGGCAGCTTGGTTTGTCTACACTCCAAAAAGCAACTGCAGCATTCCGAATGTTAGCATATGCAATTCCAGCGGATGCAACTGACGAGTATATCAAAATTGAAGAGTCTACTGCAATTGAATGTGTCAAAAAAATTTGCAGTGCTATTGTAGAGATATTTGGGGGAGAATATCTAAGATCTCCTACCGCTAATGATGTTGTAAGGTTACTTCATATTGGTCAGCAACGTGGCTTTCCAGGAATGTTGGGAAGTTTGGATTGTATGCATTGTAAGTGGAAAAATTATCCGACGGCATGGGCAGGACGATATGCTGGTCGAAGTGGATCTCCAACAATTATTCGTGAAGCTGTGGCTGATTATGATTTGTGGATCTGGCATGCTTATTTCGGGATGCCAGGATCCAACAATGATATTAATGTGTTGGAGACGTCCCACCTTTTCTCTAACCTTGCTAAAGGTATTGCTCCTCCTGCACGTTATGTTATTCAAGGAAATGAGTACAAAATGGGGTATTATTTGGCTGATAGTATATATCCCAAATGGGCAACTCTTGTGCAAACAATTCATGCACCAAATGGTCCAAAAAAGAAATATTTTGCAAAGAAATAAGAAGCGTGTAGAAAGGATGTGGAACGTGCATTTGGAGTCCTCCAAAGTCGATTTGCTATAGTGGCAAATCCAACACGTTTTTAGAGTAAAATTGAATTGAAATATATTATGACTGCGTGCATAATAATGTATAATATGATAATTGAGGATGAACGAGAACTTGATGCTCCAATCGGAGAAGCAAGAGAAGTGCCAGCCTCGGAAGTCGAACTTGTTGAAAATAAAAACACGCATTTTCAAAATTTTCTAGCTCGATTTAGACAAATTAGAGATGCGGAAGCTCATTTCGCACTTCGAAATGCATTAATTGAGTATTTGTGGGCATAATATTCTAATTCAGAAATTTAATCTTGTAAACATGTATTTTATTGTACTATTATTATGAAGTTCAATTTTAATTTTGCATTATTATTGCTTGATATTATATGTATTTTTTTATATATAATTAATTTTATAGATAAAAAATTAAAATATTACATATAAAAAATTATTTTTAATATATTACGTATTATGTATTTAACAAATATGAAGTTTTTTAAATATAGATTAAAAATAAATAAATTATAAGGAATATTATTGAAATATTTTTTTAGTGGAGAAAGTAGTGCAGACTGCTAGAGATGGAATGCAGATTTTACTGTAAAATAGTGTAAAATTTGCACTAGAGTTGTGCTGACTGTGGGAGATGGCCTAAGTGGGCTAGCCAGCAACCCATCTCATTTGTTATTTAATTATATATTAAACTGAAATATCATTATTTAAGTTTAAATATTTAATTGTACACAATATAAAAACAATAAGTTTAAATGATACGTCACTATAAATATTTACATTACAAAAAATATATTTTGATATTTATATTATTTTATCTCTTATTAATTTATTATAACTTATTTTTAGGACATTTTTATAAATATTTGAACCAGTAAATTAATATTGAAAATACTCATAAATAAAATCATTGAATAAAGTGAAGTCACGTGCAACATATACGACATATATATATAATGATGATGAAAATAATATTAATATATTATATATAAATATAGAAGTGATAATATATTTTTATATTAATTTATAATATTTTGGAGAAAAAATGATCAACTTGTAAATAGTTGAGGGAGATTTTATTTTATAATTATAACTCAAAGTAAGTCTCTAGTCCATAGGTGTATTGTAGATTCAATCTACATTATTATTTATATAATTAAAATGTATTACTTATATACTTAAAAAATATTGTTATTTTTTTAAAGGTAGCAAATTAGTAGTAATATTTTTTAGATAAACAAGTCATACCTTTTAGTAAAAAAATTAATAATGCAGATTGAGTTTTATGGTGGATCCAAATGCACAAAAGTTTTTGCGTATAAATCATGGTAACTAGCTCATTGTTGTATCTTCGAAATCTAAAAATCGTTTGAACTCTCATTCTATTTGTGGACATCAAACGAAGAAAATCCATAGATTCTTATCTGCCAAGCATTATCGTCTAAAAGATCCTTATCACTGTTGTGTTGTTTTCTGCCTTTTTTGTATTTTGCACAATCGATCATGGAACTTAAGTGATATTTAAATGAGAGTAAGCACTAAGGAAGTAAAGTTGGATTACAGAGATCTAATCCTTTTAATTAGATGCTGGACAAAATGGTTGAATTAAAAAACTTGAATAAGATAAGAGTGAGCATCAATCAAAATAATAAAATCCAAATCAAATATTATACACACCAAATTGCAAAGTATAAAAAGGTAGTTCCAACAAACCCGAATGATTTTGTAAATCCTCTATTTCATTTTGGTTTGAATCTTGAATTCCACTTTACGAGTACATGTCATGTGTTCATTAAGAATGTTATTATATATGTATACTGTGTATTAATGAATTTGAAACATAATATTAAAAATAAAATATAATAGATAATTTTGTATGCATGAATGAAAAACAATGTAAATATTTCAGCCCCCCCCCCCCCCTCCCTCCAACAACATTATTGCGCGCGCACTCATAGTGCATCCAAAAAACAACACTGGGAGCATTCCCACGACAGTCTATCTTGGTCGTTAAAGGTTATTTTACAATATCCACAGTGATAACCACATACCGTACGTCCCCGAACGAGAGCCAAGGGACAATCGTGGTATTTGACAGGAATACTACTACTATACCCAAACTTGATCATATAAAGTTGATCTAGAGAGGGAATGCAGTCGGTGTGAAACAATTGCTTGCAAGTGTGACAACTATAGTACCACACCCTACTGTCAATATCTCCTTCACAGACCTCGCAAAATTCAGCGCTGTATTTGGTGGTGATTAGCTTCAGAGGATGTTCGTCAAATGTGTGGGTGACGATTGTTGGAAGGAAAGCACACCTCGCATGTAGGTTGAATCTGTTACAAGTCCAACATTCATAGAAACTCTTCCCCGACAGCCTATTACCGCAGCAATCACAGTAGTTGTTTTCGGAATGATGACTACCTTGAGTTCTGTAGATCGATGAGTACAGAATGTGTATATGTGCATCATGAATGAGTGAAGCAGGCATTAAGGCACGCACAACATTCAGATGAAAGTCTTTGCATGTATCTGCACAGGAGTAGGAGAACCCATTGCTCTGTTGGCCGCAACAGTCGCAATAAAAAATGGAACCAAACGACCTGAATTTTGGTCGGAGAGAGAGGAGATGTTTCTCGTGAACTGGGCGTTGAGCAAGTGTGCTTGGAAGACGGACGCAACAGTCGTGAAGAAAGAAATTTGGGCACTCAGAGCACCTGCAATATGGTGTCGAAATAAATCGAACACATGCATTGCATTGATACTTACACTCATGATCATAATGATAATCCAAGATCAATTGATGTTCATGTAGTTGATCGAGTGGTAAATTGGATATGAAAAATAATATTGAATTGGACAAAGAACCACTTCCGGAAGCCTCGTACAAAGACGAACGTCTGTGCAAGCGTATGCATAATCAAATCGGTAAGAAAGAAAATAATCAATCTCAAACACCAAAAATTAATACAAATAAGGGTTAATTAATTATCCAACTTGTTATATTGTGTGTTTATCACTTTAGTATCTACAGTATTTTTTATATGTTTGCAACCCATAATTTACAAAACTATTTTTCTATTTTTTAAAGTATTTTAATATTAAAAAAATTTAGTTAGAAAATAATTGAAATACCTTTCCTATAAATTACAAACTGCCAAAATATTATATTTTAAATACCAAAATAATAAAAATACGATTACCGTTGAAAAAATAATAATTAACCTAGAAATAAATGAGCAATATGCGTACTTTCGAACCCGGAATAACCGTCAGATTTGATGGCACACATTATATGAAGATAGCGCCGTCATGCCATACAAGAATAAAGCCCGTGCTTCGGATGACGTCATCGGAAGTAGCACATCTACGTTCGAAGTGTGTACTACCATCATCTTCCGTTGTAGAATATGCAGGATAGTTGTAGTTGAGGATAAGAGCGTGGTCATGCTCATTTACGCTGATGGCAGCTGATAATGAAGCACAGAATGGATGAATCCAGAAACGGCATGCTTTACAACATTAGAACAGGTCCCGATCGAACGAGTGTTCATCATCGGGCGCATGCCTGGTCCCACAGGCACTGCAGGCGAAGGACAAAAGATCCGCACCACGAATCGGCATCAGCCTGTGGGGGTGGCTCCCGTGCAGTATCTTGATCGGCGACGGCAAAGCGCAGAGCACGTCGAGTTTGACGTGGCAGTCGGGGCAGTAGTAGAACTTACCCGGAAAGCAGCTTTGGTTGCATATACTACAGCATGTCCCGGGTGAACTATTCTTCAGGAAGAGGCTCTGCCGTGGGTGCACATCACTCCCGACCAATTCTTCGGGAGATTAGCACATTGGTCGTGCAGGTAGACTTCGCTGTTGTACACGAAGGGAGTGGAGAAGATCGGCTGATTGCAGACACCGCAACGGCGGCGTTTCCCATAGTCTAGACCAAGATCATTGAGCTCTTCACCCTTGGTGTGATCATTCCAAGCGGCAGATGGCGGCCTGCCATAGATTTACAGAAATTAATGTTAGGGATAGTTCATAATTAAGAAAGCTATGCTTGAAGTTTAGCCTAAATACAAAAAAAATGAAAATAAAAAAGCAAATCACTTCATTTGGTTTTGATGCTCTCTCGCCGCCACTGCCAGAGATAGCCTCTCCACAAACAAATCACTCTTTGATCAATTTGTGTTTCAAGTTCCATTAATACTGAATATATTTATGCACAGACTTTTGCATTTTTTTAATTTAAAAAAAAAAAAAAAAGAATTTAATGTTACCGAAATCACACGCTAACATAGGCCGAATAAATACAATGAAGAAAAGTACTGATTAATGACCAAATGCAATAAAAGCATAAAGAATTTTCTTTTCTATTTCCTGAAGCAAAATAAAACTTTAAAGGCACAAAACTGCAACAATTTTTTTATTTATAAATGTAGCATTAAAATAATTTTAATGGGTGGAACTATTTGCACCTCTAAATATATCCTATTTAAAATTAATTTTTATTCTTTTACTAAATATGCTATTTTAGATAATTATAATATTTTAATTAATATTAAAAAAAACAAAAACAAAAACAAGAAGAATAGCAAGAAAGGTTCTTGAATTTTATTTGTGTTTTACATGTGTTTTAGATGAAAGATTTTATTTAAAATATTTATATTTTATTTGTTTTTATTTCACAATGTGTGATTTATTTATACGAACAATTTTAAAATACACTCTCAAAACACATTTTTTCAATTATAAAATAAACAAATGCAACCACCTGCCCAGGTGGTGACTTGTTCAATACTTTGAAGGATTCTATTAAAAAACAACTCTTTTCAATTATCAGTCACATCAAAATAAAATTTACATTGTTTAATTTAAAACAATATCATTAAGATATCAAGAATAACAAAGAAAAATACGATTATATGAATTAAATCTATACAAGATACTTTAGATGTATTGGTTGTCGTCGGTGGGTTGTTGCAATCTTATATTTTAATCTACGTAATTTTAAAGGAAAAAAAAAAGTTTTGAAATATGCTAAATAAGGTTTGATAATAATAATTTTGTGCTTAAATTACACAATTTACGTAGAATGTTACATTAAATATAGTAATTTTGTGCTGAAATTACATGACTGCAATAAGATTAGCCTAAAAATACAACAGAAACAAACAAATGCATATATTATGGCGATCATTGTGATGGCTAGACTCGTTTACGATACTCTCTGAGCACCCACAATGGGAATATATTTCTGTATTGTGCGTAATGAAACATTGACCGTGCTGTCGGGGCACATTAAAATTAATTATATTATTTTACCTCGCTTTCCTCTACTATTTTGTAGTGGTGGGAAGTAAGGGTCGATCCCACAAAAAATGATTGAATTATTTATATATCTTTTTGTGCTAATTTATGAATGCAAATACGAGGGGCTTGTTGATTAATTAACAATAAACACAATTTCCTACTTATCAAACATGCAGTTCTTCATGTAAAAACCAGTGATTTCCTGTATTCATCAATTAATTCTTGTTCACAAAACTGTCTGTGTAAATTATCAAACTCAGTACATAATGCAATGTTTTTCGGACCAGAATGGAGTTACAATTAAATTATCACCTGCTGAGGGAAATCTCCGTCATCCATCTGTGCATTTAATCAACAATTTTGCTGCCTTATGTAAAGGCCTTGGATCCCTCTCCGCCTGTACTATGGAAACACAAAAGAAAAATGTTCTTTAGTAGTTCTCCATTTTCCTGACATCTGTATATGTCGAGCTCAATAAACTGACCTGTCCACCATACATAAGACCAAGCATTGCCCATGATGTCTGTACCAGGTTTGTCCTGTTTCCTTCCAGTGGTGTGTATTTCTATCACAACATCATTAAATTAAGGGTCACTAGATTTCATTTTGTTTATTTTTATGTATTTTGACTGGAAATCTTGAATAAGTACCATGCTTGGGCAGGACTCCAGGCTTTCTCCCCAGTCACCTTCTTTCATTTTGCGTTGACAAGAAAAAATCAACACCTTTTCGAACTGCTTCGCTGTTTTCATATGTTCTCCCTGCTGCAGCTAATCCTCCTAGCACGAAGAATGTCCCGTAAAGGAAGCAAATTTCCCAGTAGCCATACCTGCATTGGTAATTGAACTTAATTACATCATTTGTAATCATTTACAAATTATATAAGCCTTCCTAAACTCGAAACTAAAGCTCACCATGAACCATCAGGCCATTGTTTTTCTTCAAGGAATCACAATCCCTTTGCTACAGAAATTTTTATTTCTTTCTCGCGATGACCCGGATGCAGACGCTTGGAAGACAAAAAAAATAAAAAAATAAAAAACTAAAATACACTTTGGAATGGGTTTTTGGACTGCTTTATATTTGGTGTAGCTGACGCCTTTTATGGCAGACTGTTCCCCAAAAAGACCTTGCACTTTGTTCACACTTCTTCCAATTTACATTGGGTACCTAGATGGCCACAGATGAAGCCCGCACAAAGAAACGTCCCTCTTGCTTCAAGCTAGAATGCACTGCTGTAGACTGCATATCATTACTTATGATGTTAACGGAGGGAATTTTCGTCTATTGGGAGTAAAGCCGACGAGCCAGAGCTCGGGTAGTTTCTTGAATCGCCACCTGGGAAGGCCGGAAGTTTTCAAACAATACGGTTCTGCTTATAGTTGAACAAAATGGATCTTCTATTAGAAAAAAAAAAAAAAAACAAAACAGATTCCCATTGAATAACTGGTGCAGAAATGGTTATAAATTGTTCTCAACTCTATCTCTGTTCTCTTTGAGAAAATTAATTGCCACGCAACATCAAATTGATGAACTTTGCACAGAATGTTGATAACAATGTTGTAAGCCACAATGTCGAGAAGAGAAGAAGAAAAGCCAGTGTAATAGGATAGAGCATATTTGAAGAAGGTAAGAGCAAATCTTGGAATTGTTATTCATACGAAGGAGAGTGTAATGGATTAAAGGTAGGGAAAGGGAAATAAATACCATGGAGCTGGAGAGCAGATTCCATGTAGTGGAATGGGTTGTGGTGTCGGATTACAATATGGTCCTTCGGCGAATGTTGCAGAGGGGGTAGAGATGGTTTTTCGAAAACTGCGCATGCTGTGGGGGATGAATCTTGTTTTTTCAGAGTCGGAAAATGAGTGGAATAATTTGAGTTAGACTAACGTTTTTTGTGGAAGATGATAGAAAAATATAAAAACCAAAAGAAATTCATTACTGCAACTTAAAGGAAATAAGACATATTATTGATAGAGATGTAAATGGGTAGGGTAGGGTACGAGTACGCCTCCCCCATGCTCTACCCTAACACAAAATACCATACCCTATTACCCGTTTATTTGTCGCGAGTAGAGTACGGGCAATACCCGACGGGCATACGGGTACCCACGGATAAACAGATTACCCATTTATATGTGATTTTATATGGGTAAAATTGTCCTGTGCTACCCGTCCTACCAGACCCTACCTTGTCCGCCCGTCCTAAAAATGTACACATTGTTTTTTTTTATAATAAAAATGCACTTTATTAACTTCTTCAACAATTATAAATTAAAAAATATAATATTACGAAACATGAACATAAATCAAACATAATATAAAATAATAATAATAATAACATCCAACATATAATCTTAATGTGATCATAGACCACTTGATTCAAATTATCCCATGAACTAGGACTCCAAGTATTAAAATAATTAATATTATTTTTATTATATATAAGATATATTTATATATATTATTATATATATACGGGTACACGGGTAGGGTATATGGGTCGGGTACACGGGTAAAATATTAAACCCATACGCTACCCTTACCCTAACATAATTTGACGGGCATGGGTAATACCCTACCCGTTACCCAATATTTTATGCCCTACCCTACTCGATTACCCGTTTACTCGCGGGTAACCCTACTCTGTGGGTATAACCCTACTCTGTGGGTAAAATTGACATCCCTAATTATGGAGAGTGTAATATGATGATTTTATTGATTCACGTACACTACATATTTATAGGCACACATAACAACTAATATTCTCATCTATCCAATTACAAATCATCACAGAAATGATCCTAACAAACTTGTACTAGGATTGATCTCTTTCCTCCACCTGTCCATCATCAAGACAATGAAATCTCTTCTCTTCTTGAAGCATTTTTGTTACTGAGTTGTTCGAGCTGGTTAAAAGAAGAGAAACCAGAGTGGAGGAAATGAGTACCGTCCCGCGGAGTCCCATGGGAAAAACCTAAGCAAGAAACGCATCAATGTCAAATTGCTTCTTCTATAGCTCGATGAGTCATAGCAGCATCTGTCTTGGGGAAGAGAGATTCAACCGCCCAACAACACTTTTAAATATATATATATACACACACATATATAAAGGTATTTTAGTAATTTTAATTATTTCTAATTTTGTTCAAATTTTTTTGAAAAAGAATTATCGTTAACTTTTAAACATTAGTATTTATTTATATATAATGTATTATCAATTTATTTAAAAAATATTACTCTTAGCTTTTCACCCAATGTACAAAAAAAACTTATTTTTATTCTATAATTATCTGTAATTGTTTAAATTTGGTAAGTTTTAGATTTTATTATCACTTTCCCATATTTGGGTATCAAGCCGTTTAGAGGGACTATTTGTATAGAATATGAGAGAAGATAATTATCTCATTAAGTAATGTATGAATATATAAAAATTTCAATCAACCAAATACAATTCGGAAAGCGATGTGGGACCAAATACATTCTAGAAAATACAAAGTTAATGCTACATACATACATCCATAATACACCCCCTCAAGATGGAGCACGAATAGTGAGTCCAATATTGTCCATAAGCAGTTGAAGACGATGACGAGAGATAGACTTTGTGAGGGCATCTGCAAATTGATCAGCTGAAGAAACATGGGATATGCGAATAGTGGAAACCTTCACAAAGGCACGAACAAAGTGATAATTAATGGCAATATGCTTCATTCGTGAGTGAAAAACATGATTGGAGCAGAGATAAGTAGCACCAATGTTATCACAGTAGATTACCAGAGTAGACTAGATTGGAACGTGGAGTTCCATAAGAATCGAGTGCGTCCATTGGAGCTCAACAGCAGTGGCAGCAATGGAACGATATTCAGCTTCAGTGGAAGAGCGAGCAACTGACCGTTATTTTCTAGAAGACTATAAAATAAGGTTGGAACCCACAAAGATAACATAAGCACTAGTGAAAGTACGGTCATTACAGTCACCGGCCCGGTCTACATCCGCAAAACAGTGAAGAGATAGAGGAGAATCACGTCTCAGTGTGATGCTAGAATCACGTGTACCATTTAACTATCGAAATAGCTGTTTAACTGCACCCTAGTGACATTCCGTAGGAGCATGCATGAATTGAGAAAGTTTATTAACAGCAAAGGCAATGTCAGGCCGTGTAAATGAGAGATACTGAAGACTGCCTAGAGCTTGGCGATAAGAAGAAGCCTCAATAGGCTTAGAGCCGTCATGCAAGGAAAGAGTAGCTCCAGTGGCAATAGGAGTATGAACTGGCTTGATAAGCATGTTATACTTAGAAATCAGATCAGTGATGTACTTTCGCTGGGAAAGAAAGCACGAGGAAGATGTACGTAGAACCTCAATGCCTAAGAATAAGACAGAGGACCCAAATCCTTAACTGAGAAGGCCGAGGAAAGAACAGTGACAGTTGAGTTTAGGAAGACATTATTATTCCCAGTGAGAATAAGATCATCAACGTAAATAAGAAAGTAGGCAAGTACCCCATCACGGTGGTATACGAAAAGAGATTCATCTGACTTGGTGTGAGAAAAGCCAAGTGAGGCCAAGAATTAGTGAAGAGAGTTGTACCATGTTCTTAGAGCTTGTTTCAGTCTATATATAGATTTTTGAAGCTTGCATACATAGGATGGGAAGCTTTTGTCAATGAAGCCAGGAGGTTGTGACATATAGACCTCATCAATTCAGGTCCCGTGTAAGAATGCATTATTAATGTCAAACTGATGTAAGGGCCAATCGCGAGAGACAACAAGACTAATAACCAATCGAGCTGTGGCAGGCTTGACAACAGGGCTAAAAGTTTCAGCATAATCTATGCCAAGACGCTGATGGAAACCCTTGGTTATTAATCGAGCTTTAAAGTTTTCAACAGAACCATCGGACTTTCTTTTGATATGAAATACCCATTTGCACCCAATAACATTCTGAGAGAAATCTGGAGGAACAAGATCCCATGTGCCATTTTTAAGTAGAGCACTGAACTCAGCAGACATGGCATCACGCCAACGAGTATCAGAGAGAGCCTGAGCAATAGTGTTAGGCTCAATATTAGAATGAACAACTGAAGATAGACCATACCTTGGATTTAGTTTAAAAATATTGTTCTGGGCATGAGTTACCATCGAGTGTCGAACCGCAGGAGCCGATGGAGAATTGGACAAAAGGGGCGGAACAGCTGCTGGCGGGGCCAATGAAACAAGTGGTGGTAAGAGAATGATATCAATCGTAGGTGGATTAGAGGTGGGTAAGGAGGGTGGTTTGGCTGCAAAGGAAAACTGATCTTCAACAAACTCAACATGTCAAGAAGTGTAGATTTTGTTGGAGATCAGATCGAGACATAGGTAAGCCCTTTGAGTGAAAGAGTATCCAACAAAGACACAGGAAGAGGAACGTGTGTCCATCTTATATGTAGAGTAAGGTCGAAACCATGGATAACACAAACAGTCGAACACACAAAGTTTGATTATATTAGGGGTGTGATTAAATAATTTTTCAAAGGATGAAGTCATGGAAAGCTCTACTTTTGGAAGACGATTAATGAGATAGGTGGCAGCGGACATCGCAAATGGCCAGTAGGACAATGGCATTGAGGACTGATAAGACTAGTGTCAACAATGTGACGATGACAACGCTCAACACTCCCATTATGTTCAGGTGTGTGAGGTGGAGTGGTGAGGTGTGATACCATGAGATATAAAAAAGGGACGCAAAGCAAGAAACTCCCCCCATGATCGATATATAATGTGATGTTTTTGTGCTTAAGGAAATTTTCAACTAAAGCTTTAAAAGCCGTGAAAGTATGCGACACATCAGATTTCCTTTTGAGAGGATATAACCACACATATTTTGTAAAATGATCCACAAAAATCACATAGTATTTGTAACCATCAAATGAGAGCACTTGCGACGTCCATACATCAGAAAAAATTAATTCAAGTGATATAGATGAAGTAAGAGAGGAATCAGAAAATGGTAATTTATGTGACTTTACACACTTGCAATAATTGCATGAAAATAATAAAGTTTTAGGTACGAGTAACTGATAACTAGTAATAACATAATTAAGAATTCTTGGGGATGGATGACTAAGCCTGGCATGCCACATTGAAGAGGACTGTTTGACACAGGACAAAGCAGTAGTTGGCCATATGTATAGCCCGTTAACGCGGAAACCGCGTAAGCCAGTGTCCCCCGTTACCCGATCCTTCACCTAAAAATCACAATCAGAGAACACCACCACCATATTATTATCGGTGCATAGGCAAGAGAATGATAATAAATTACGATATATATTCGGAACATGCAAGGATTGATTAAATAATAGTCAAGAATTATTCTCAAAATTTAAACGTCCAATATGAGCAATGCGTAAACTTAAGCCATTACCGATTACTACCCCATCATTAATGTGGTAGGGAGAGTGCAGACTAAGATTGGCAAGGTCAGTAGTACCGTGATGTGATGCGCCTGAATCTAGAATCCAATCAAAGGGTAAGGAATGATAGGATGTTGTGTGAGCTGAAGCCAGAGAGTATGTTGGCTGAGGAGGGGCTGTGCGATGCGCTGCTGCCTGGGTTAGAGCAGTAAACTGAGGATACCTACAATAACGGGCCGAATGACCATGCTCTCGGCATAGTTGACATCGACCTTGGTAGGGTTGACGTGAGCCAGATTGTTGCGACTGAGAAGGAAACTGAACCGGGTGAGAAACCGCCGATGAAGAGGAGCCAAATTTGGATTTGGTCTTCCATTTCTTATTCGTGGAGGAAGGACCATGGTTCTGGCCTGCGAAAAAAGTCGTCGTTGGCTGAGAGGAAGAAGACGCACCCTTAATTGTGCTTTAGTGGTGAGGATTTTCTCGTGTGACTCGTTAAATAAGATTGGAGTTTCACGAGCTTGTATGGCATTCGATAATTCTTTGTATGATTCATCCAGGCCATTCAAGATTTTTAGCTTTGTTTGAGTGTAATAACCCCGAGATAGCCGACCGTATATGTTAGCCAGATTATCCCAAGCAGTTTTGGACGTCGTAGCACTCACGATGGAGGGGATTAGTGTTGGCGTCAAAGAGCCAATAATAACACTGAGTATTAGTTGGTCCTGTCGAATCCAGTAAGTGTAATTTGCATTTGGACAAGAGGCATTATCAACGGTGGTGGTAGCTGATGGACAAGAGTACGTACCATCAACAAAACGAATGAGATCGTATCCCGTTAGGAGAGTACGAAACTGGAAAGCCCACGCCATATAATTGGACGACGTGAGTTTTAGCGGCGCCTGTTGCACGATGTTAAACGCAACCATCGTGAGAATTTTGGCAGATTTGATAGGAAACTATAATCGTGATCTTCTACTACAAAAGATCATCGATTTTAAAATGGCTTTAGCAAAAAAAAAAGGCTTTGGTTATCGTATAGAATATGAGAGAAAATAATTATCTCATTAAGTAATGTATGAATATATACAAACTACAATCAACCCAATACAATTGAAAAAACTATGTGGGACAAAATACAAAGTTCAACCGACATATATACATCCATAATTGTTTGTATCTTTTTTTTTAAGGTTGATTTTGGTCAAATTTATTTCCCAATCAAGTTTATTAACTTTACCAATCGCCGTGTCCATATATATATATATATATATATATAAATTTTGTTTTTCCATATAGAAAGGTAAGGTTTTAATTTATTGATTAAATTAAAAAATTAAACTCTTTAATTTTATATACAAATATATATAATTAAATCAATAAAAAAATTATATAAATTTATAATTCTTAAAAAATTTATATATTTATCTAATTAATTAAGAATACAAAATATTTACATCACTCTCGAAGGGTATTCTTTTAAATGTTAGTTTGGTTTCTGATAAAAGTGAAATGAAAAACCAAAATTAATGTATCAAATTAACATGTATAAATATTTAAATTAAATTAAATTATTAAATATATAGAAGCATCAATTTTTCGCCAATGCGGCATCTCCCCTCAATTCTACTCGTCCGGTTTTCCACTCACCGATCGGCTTCCTCCGCAGCCAACAGCGGCGCCGCAGAAATGGCGAAAATGAAAACTAAAAGGTCTAGAACTTCCTCAGCTTCCACTTCTACCAAAACGAACGGGTAAAATTAAAGAGAGGGAAAATAATTTCGCCTTCTTCACCTTATTTTCAGTTTTTTACTGGTGTCAAGTTTTTCGCTGCTGCCCTAAATATCTGATAGATTTCCTTCTCTCTAGGAAAGTGGCTCTGACAGTGAAGCACGGAGAACCGAAAAAGTCTGCGAGGAAGAGAACGGTGAAGAAAAGGGCTGCCAAAGTCGACGTCATGAAGCCAAAGAAACCTCCCACAGCTTTCTTCTATTTCCTGTATGAATATTGCTTTCTGATTAATTTCTGCGTTGATTGAAATGTTTTATTGGATTCACTTATTATTTCATTTAAAGTATATGGGAAATTTTGTTACTGGATTTTACCTACGAATGCGTTTTTTTGGTATTGCTTTTGGAAATGTCTTGGAAAATAGTAATTGGTGAAATGTATTACGGAATGTGCAGTAAATTTGGTTTTTATTTTGAATTATCGTGGGGTGTACTAGTTAGGATGGCTTGATATATATTTTGAACTTCATCTTTAGGAAAAAATATTGAGGAATGGTTTTTGGTGTTTGCACTTGTATGGAGTGTAAAGAAAATGTAGATTAAAAAAACTTTAACATTTCTTAGTTTTTCAATACTGTTCATCTCCCGTTTTAAAGAACATGAGCTTTTGGGAAATTTCTTGATGATTTGCTATTAAATTACATATTCCATGTAATTTTTTACGGAATTTTTGTAGTGGTTGTGTTGTTAAGCTCATTGGTAATATATGGGTGAGGCAGCATGATGCTGAATTTTAACTGGTCTTCATGCATTTGGGAAGAACTATTTTCTTAGATCGTGATTAACTCCTTAATGATTTGAGTAGTTCCTTGCAAGATTCAAACAAAACACGGCTTTCACAGTCTCACGGCTTAACACCTCTTCCTCCTGAATCCTAATGTTCCAGAGAGGATTTTCGCAAGGAATATCAAGAGCAAAATCCAGATGTCAAGTCAATGCGTGATGTATGTACTATGTACTATGCGTTCTTTTTGGTTTCTGAGGATTAATCTCAAATTCAGCTTTACTCTTTTGATGCATGCAGATTGGCAAAGCATGTGGAGAGAAGTGGAAAACAATGACATATGAGGTTTGCAATCTGACTTTTTCATTCACGTAATCATTTTTACTATCAAGCATTGCTAAAGATCTCTTTAAAATTGGTTCTGCCTTCATGATCATTGTTATGTTGAGATATTGCCAAAACAAAAATGACAGGAAACACTTTATGAGTGGCAGCATTGTGGCTGTTAGAAATAGTACAGTAATGACTGATTTAATTACTTGCTACTTTTATGGATGGCTAATGACACCCCCCCCCCCCAAATCTTCTTTTATTTTGGAACAGAGATGATACATCTCTTTTCGGGTGTAAAATTAATATACTGAAAAAGGACCAAGTACATAGGTCATGCAAATTTGTAGTCTACACTAATTTGTTTGGCTTTCTTAAGTTAATATATTGAGAAAATCTCTGCATGTTCAAAGCTGTAGATATATTGGATTATTCCCCATCCTTTGGCTTTTTAGTTCTATGATATCATTTCTGTTATATTCACCTGAAGTATATTTGATTGAATAAAGCAATGGTAGGTTTCTACTATTCTAATTGTTTACGTCGCTGATCCTAGGAAAAGGTGCAATACTATGATATTGCTACAGAAAAACGAGCAGAGTTTGAAACTGCTATGGCAAACTTCACTAAAAGAAAGGTAAAACTGTATTATGCAATGTATTTTTTTTCTCGTCGTTTGTCTCTGTCCTATATTCTATGGGTCGTCACTTACAAACAAAAAGTAGAATATCTCATTGGAAGAGAATAGGACGGAGTAAATTTAAGTAAATATCCTCACAAAAAGATAATTTGCAGGAAAGTGGAGAGTTTGATGAAGAATCAGAGTTTGATGATGACTCAGAGTTTGATGGATGAAACTGCTTCCAATAGGGTACAGCAATGTAGTTGTAGATGCCTCCTCTTTCATCTCTGTATGTGTATCATTTCTTGTGCAGTAACCTCAAGCAACTTCAGGGACATTATGATTCAGAGTACTTCGTTCATTTAAAGAGTCATCTCTCTCTATCTCCCCCCCCCCCCCCCCCGTGCAATAACTTCAGGGACATCATGGTTTAGGGTACTTAGCTCTCTCTCTCTCTCTCTCTTCATCTTTGATTGGTCTCTTTTGTCCATCTTTTCTTGTAAGCCTACTTTTTGTTGATTTTGATTACCTATCATAAAATAGTATAGTTTTCGTAGCCCGATTCCGAAGGAGTGAAGAGATAGTATTGTGCTCTTCTCCAACCGGGCCGGGCCTACCAACTTTCCTAGTACAACTACACTTATTTTGTGCGATTTGCAAAATAAATTAATTTTTAGGGATACCGCCGGAATTTTTAATGCATTCAATGGTTAGAAACTACCTTTAATCCCGTTGCCAACCGGACTGCAAAATTCAAATCTGCATTAAGAGATAGTGATACTCCAGCCCGACAGGAAATCCCAATTTCACTGTAGCTCTACGTGCAGTTTCGATAATTCAGCACAATTTTTTTAGGCAGAATTATGAAACCATATTGTGATGCAATTTAGCCCATTTAATTTCCATGTATATGGCATTTTATTATTCAATTATTTTATCATATAATTTTTTAAATTTATAATATAGTTGAATTTCTTATCTGTCCGAGGTAGTAAATTTATATAAAATAAAAAATTGATATTATAAGTATTATTATAATAATCTTCATTTATATTAATAATATAATACGAAGAGTAAATAATTTTAACCATGAAGTTATATATTTCAATGAGAGACACAACAAGAACATGAAGCACGCTGTAGATTTTAATTTTGTAAATTATATATTAATTAAATTAATCTCTAGAATGGCGGCATTGTGGTGAGATGGTGCTCAGAAAACGGGTAACCATGCAATGCAACGACGGTGGTGGCATTTTGGTACACAGAAAAGACAAACTGTCACCCTATTTCCTCCTTCCTTTCCCCCATAATGTAATTTCATTATCTCCAACAAACCAGGGTAGGTGGTTGTAGCCCTGGCCGGAGAAGGAAGAAGAGGAGGTGGAGGTAGCCATGGAGGCTACGGCGGCGATGGATATTGGCATGCTCAACAAAACCATCCTCTGCTACGCCGAAACCATCTACCGGTTCAATGGCCTTTGGGAAGGACCCGATCCTTTGACCCCCCTCATTTCTCTCTTCCTTATCCAGCTTACATTTTCCATGGGCGTCATCCACCTTCTGGTTTTCTGTCTTAAACCCTTCAATCAACCACCGTTCGTTGCAGAACTTCTTGTGAGTATTTGTACGATCTATCATTCATAGCATGATCGATCATTATTGGGTGAAATTTATTACATTTGATTATGTAATATTTCCTGAAATCGATACGGAATAATTATTTTTTATGCGTCTTTGTCAATTGATGACTTTAAATTAAACCTGTGGTTCTTGTTTTCGAGCAATTGTTTGGATCGAAATAGTATTCCAGTACGTTTATTGATCGATCTTGGTTCAAAATTGACACGATGTTCTTGTTTTACCATTTATTTTAAACGGAGAATGAGCATTGATCTTCTAGGATTATTTTCTTTTGTGTCATGCAAACATTCTAGTTTCATCGAGATAGTAATTTGTAAGAGAAAAAATGGTAAATACTCTGATTTCAATTGATAATACAGCTGACTTAGTTAAACAATGTGACTACAGGGCGGTATACTCCTTGGACCTACTGCATTGGGGAGGATAGCATCATACAGAAAGCTGATTTTCCCAAATTACTCTTTCAGGCTATTGGAGCCAATGGCACATTTGTCCGTCGTATATTACGCCTTCTTGGTGGGATTAAGAATGGATGTAAAAGGGATTCTCCGAACAGGACCAAAAGCGATGAAGGTTGCGGTTGCAGGAATCGTGATCCCTTTCTCCATTGGGGCTGGCTTGTACTTCATATTCAAGATCGAAAAGTTAGAGAGGGCGGGCTGCCTTTTCTGGGGCGCTGCCCTTACCGTCACTAGCTTCTCCGTCCTAACGAAAATTCTGGAGAATCAGCAAATCCTCCACACTGAGATCGGAAAGACAGCAGTGTCTTCGGCCCTCATAAATGACATCAGCTCATGGGCTTTCTTGGCCCTTGGATTCGCAGTGACGGGCTCCCAATCGAATATCCAATGGTCAGTGATCAGCACCATCGCCTTTGTGCTTCTCTGTGTGTACTACGTCCGGCCCGGCCTCAGTTGGATCATTCGGAAAGCACCAGAAGGGCAGGGGTACAGCGAGTTCTACATATGCTCTTTTGTGACAGGCATGGCACTGAGTAGCGTCATCACTGATGTGTGCGGGACCCACCCAATGATAGGTGCATTTGTATTTGGGCTCATCATGCCAAATGAGGTGCTCGAAGCTACGATAGTGGACAAGCTGGAGGACTTTGTGATGGGGATTCTGATGCCGGTCTACTTTGTGGTGTGTGGGCTGAGGACCAACATTGATGTTCTATCCACCGATGGGGTTTCTGTGCCTGTGGTGATTGTGGTCATACTTCTAGCCTGCGGTCTCAAGGTTCTTAGCGCACTTATTGTCACCGTGTTTTCTGATCTTCAAATTAACGAGGCATTGGCAGTTGGATCCATGTGCAATGCCAAGAGCGTCATGGCACTCATCATTCTCGAAGCAGGCCAAGTGCAAGGGGTAAGCAAGATAGGAACTTAAAGGTGTATGTGTGTGTGTGTTATTTTTCTAACAGGGAGGGGATTGGAGTTGGTGAATGAGTTTTGATATAGAGCCAATGGTGGGCTAAATAGAAGCGGACCTGTTGACATGGCAAGCAAAATCACTTTAAAAGAACTTGAGTGAGTTCTGATATGGAGGGTGATTCTGCTCGTCATCTCAGCAGATCGGCTCCTTAATAAATCGCTCTATATCAGAATTCATCTATGAGTAGTGTTAGTGTGTCGGTGTGTGTGGCTTTAAATACGTAGTTGTGCATTATTTCAAGATAATGGAATTAGGATAACTGATTTTCTTGACAGGCCCTGAGCACACAAACTTACACACTAATGGTGATGTCAATCCTGTTGATGACAATGATAGTCACACCATTATCGGTTTGGCTGCACCCCGCGCAGAACACAACGCCCTACAAGCGTCGAACGATACAGAAAGCAAAATTGGATGAAGAGCTTCGAATCCTAGCATGCATCTACAGCACGCGCAATGTCCCCATGATCATCCACCTTCTCCGGACATCCAACGCCACCCGTAATTCCCCCATCAGCGTCTTCGCCCTCCAGCTAGTCGAGCTTGTGGGTCGGGCCTCCACCATGATGGTGGTTCACAACTCGCGCAAGGCGGGCCCAAGGAACCCTAGCCACATCGAGGCACAAGCCGACCAGATCATCACTGCTTTCGACAACTATGAGCTGAGATCCGAAGGCGTCGGGACACAGGTCCTCACGGCTCGGTGTCCTTACACCACCATGGACGAGGACATCTGCACCGTGGCCCGTGACAAGCGGGCAGCCCTCATAATCATCCCCTTTCACAAGCAACAGACAATGGATGGCGAAATGGAGGATATTAATCCTTCTATTCGAGGTGTCAACGAAGGCGTACTGGCAAATGCACCTTGCTCTGTTGGCTTATTGGTTGACAGAGGCTCCACTGAGGTCCTTGATCATGCTCAAAACATTGCTATGCTGTATTTTGGGGGGCCGGATGACCGTGAGGCATTGTCCTATGCATGGAGGATGGCTGAGAATACAGATAGCCATCTTATGGTGGTGAGGTTCATCCCATGCGCAGAAGCAATGGAAATGGACACTACGGAACCAACTGATAGGAACCATGTGAGCCTCGAAATAGACAATGAGAGAGAGAAACTGCTGGATGATGATTACCTGGGCAAGTTCAAGATGGCAACTAGTAACAGTAAATCTGTAAGCTACTGTGAATTGGTGCTGAATGATGAGGAGGAAGCAATCAAAGCCATAAAATCAATGGACGAACACCATCACGATCTTTACATTGTAGGGAAAGGAAGAGGCATGGTGTCGCCGCTAACATCAGGGCTAGCCGATTGGTGCGACTGCCCCGAGCTTGGACCCATAGGTGACCTTTTGGTCACATCAGAATTCGAGTCTAAGTTTTCAGTGCTCGTGGTGCAGCAATATTCCAGAAACAACAAGATGAGAGAGGGATCATTCAAGTCCACAAGCTCGATGAACTATAGCGAAGAAATTACTGTAAGGCCCTCAGCTACTGACAGCGAGGTGTTCGACTCGTTTGGCAGTTTCAAGAGGTGGGAACATGAGAATTAACAACAGCTTTGCATGAAACAGATTGCCCTCGCATTCTTGAAAACTATCTCCTCAAGCTTGCCTTGGCTGATAAAGGGTTCCAGGATGGAGAAAGTAACCTTCAACTTTCGGAAGATTCAATCCAAACAGACCTTAACGGGTTGCGGGAATAATGTTACAGTGAAGACACACTTGAAACGTATCAAAAAATGAACCAGCAGATTTTCTTAGCAGAGAAAAACTAGTGCAGAGCTAGGCTTGTTACAGGGAGTTCCACTCTAAATTCATTGCTATTTCAACATATATATATATATATATATATATATATTTGTGTGTGTATATATATATGCGCCAGAATACATACTGTAGATTTTCGCTAATGAGAGTTTGCTTGCATAATCGGTTTGTTTCATTGCCAAAGCTGCCTCTTCTTCCATTCTTTCTACCAAGAAAAAACACAACTTAATTACCAATTCTGTAATAATTTAATAAATGAATAATTTTGGACTCCAATTCACAAAATACATCCCCCGGAGATGGTCTCATCCAAGTTTTAAATTTATTTCAAACCGTTTTCAAATATCTTAATTTTCATTGTACAAATTCCCAGAAGCTTTCCTTAATAGGCTCTCCTTCATATATGTGGGCTTAAATTGCTCAAAATATTTAGATAATAACTCAAAATAAAGATACAAATATGGAATGCATAGTGCTTGAGCACAAATATGTGATTTTAATGATTTTATTCTGCTGAACAAATTCCATGGCTTGGTTCTTATCCCCAAAGCCCAAAGGCAACTCGCAATAATATAAATCAGACTACATATTTTTATAGGTGAATGGTACATCTTATCTATCATAAATATTTATAAAGATAATATTACCATTAGAATAACTTTGTTATAAACTCGGCAAATTACTAGAAATTACGACAATTAAGGTAAAATTAGATTGTCACCATTAAATTGGGGGAAAATTGTGTTATAAAATTATAAATGGCACGCAAATTGAGAATGGGGGGGGGGAATGTTTGGTTGCAGAAATTTGAAATTAAAGAAATTGAACGAAGAATTTATAAATCTGCGCAAATGAGGATTAAATTCAAATACAGCTAAATCACTCAAAAAAGAATTTCAATTTGGATGATGGATGTCAACTCCAATATTATATTAGATTGCATTTAAACCAAAAGATTTAAAATCCAAGAAGATGAAATAAGGATTTCATTTCATCCAAATCACTCAAAAAACTAAGTCAATGATGGATTTCAAATTCTTCCATTCAAACAACAGCAATGAAGTTTGTTGTAGATTTCAAATCTATCGTCAAATCATTCATTGAAGCACAAAACAGATTTGCCTAAAATCCTCCATTCAAACATAATATTAATATCAGCAAACTGCAATAAAGAACACAATAATGACACAATCTGAGCCCTCATAAAAGCAGCCTCTATTATTTCAGTCTCATCTCAAATCATCCATGGCCAATAAGGCAATAAAAACAACTCAATTCTTCAACAACAGTTAATACAAATCACAGTTTCAACCAATCACGAGGAATGGGAGAAGCACCAGGTTCATTCCTCTCAATATTAGCCAGATCCACCTTTCCTGAAGTTTCAGGCACGGTAACACTCACCGGGTTTGGAGCAGTGACAGGCAGGTTAAAAACACTCACCGGGTTTGGAGCAGTGACAGGCACCGTAACACTCACTGGGTTTGGAGCAGTGACAGGCACGGTAACACTCACTGGGTTTGGAGCAGTGACAGGCACGGTAACATTCACCGGTTTTGGAGCAGTGACTGGCACGGGAACACTCACTGGGTTTGGAGCAGTGACAGGCACGGAAACATTCACAGGGTTTGGAGCAATGACAGGCACGGTAACATTCACCGGGCTTGGAGCAACGAGAGGCACGGTAACATTGACCGGGCTTGGAGCAACAACAGAGGCAGTAACATTCACTGGGCTTGGCGCAACAACAGGGGCAGTAACATTCACTGGGCTTGAAGCAACGACAGGCCCGTTATCATCCATCAAGTCCGAAGGCTCAACAGGATCCGCTTGAGGTGGTGCATTGGCCCGAAGAAGCACGTAATCCCTCAGCTTCTCCATCTTTTGTTTCAGCTCTGTGAGTTGCTCAAAATTCATCGAGTCCAATCTCTCTTCTGTGATTTGGTACGAAGAGCCCTCCATTTCTGCTTCGATTTCTCTGGCTCTTCTCTTTTTGGTCTCCACTTCTTCATTCATCTGGTCACACTGGTCTTTGAGCTCCTGCAGCCTAGCAGCACGGATTCTCGTTCCTTGAACAGAATCCTGCAGATTTGGTACCGGATTCCTGTTCAAAAAACGACCAATGACAGATTCCACATCAGGATGGCCAAATGAATAGGCCCTACCACCAAGAGAGAAAATTATAAGGGCAATTTGGGCCCCACATAAGACGGAAAGCTCAGTGGCTTTCTTGAATAGCCCAACTCTTCGCTTGGAGAAAGTGACCGTTCGGGCACTCTCATCTTCTATCAGCTTCATTTCAATCTTCTTGCGCCCCTGCGACTTCTTCCTTCCTCTTGGAGGAGCCATGTGCTGATGATGCCTATATGATAGATTGACAGAAATATAAAGAATAATATTGAAACTGTGTGAAGAAAAGTGACTCCAAACAACCAATTATATAGCGCTAGCCGCTAGGTACATTAAAGTAAAAGCGACAATTGCTCGAATAAATCCTCGTTGGATTGCCATAATATATTCAAATGTTTGGAAAATCTGGCAATAATCAATGCACTGGCCTGCGACTTTTATGACAACACAGAAATTTTTCAGGCCGCTGGTAAATCCAAGTGGCAACCCGACTTCGTAAGACCATATTTGACCATCAAATAATATTTTGACATTTGGCAAGAGATGCCACGCAGATAGTTTACAGTTAAACACAACTTTAGGGCGAATAACTCCTTCTATATGACACCAAGGGCGGGTGTTCAGGCCAAGTTTCTGAATTCTACACTTATATGCATATGATTGAACAAATCAGGAGATACGAGTTCTTGCTTGGTATCACATTATTTGGTAAAAACTATTAAATTTTGTCAGGCAGGAAATCACACTGAAACCTAATTTGAAAACCCACAATTTAGAAAAACAACAGCAACAAAAAACTACATAACCATTCACATAGAATAAAATATTTTCCTTGGATTTGATAACACGGTATGCACTTTTAATAGACTTCTATCAGGTCATTCCTTAGTCAATGAATAATGAATTGTTTACAGTTGGATACATAAGAACTGTGCAATGGATAGAATAGGTTAAGTAGGTTGCTTAGTTGGATTTTTGAATTATCCAGAATTGAATCTCATGTAAGATTAATTGCTGGAAATGAGTGGGAAATTCTTCAAGTGATAGGGTGGTCTAGCTAAACAGCAGCAAGTAACTGTTTATGCTCTTGTTACATGAGGGGATAAAGCATTCTCTGGAAAAGGGTTGTGTTGTAGAATGGTAGTAGCGATGGTGTCATAGAAAGATTGTAGAATGGAACGGAGATGGGATATGTATGATGTTCTAGTGTGTCACAGAGTATTCACAAGATTTCTTGTGGTGTGTGATGGTAGCGTTGAGGTGGGTCAATTGGACTTCTCTGGAGCCTTTGACAAAATAACAAGATCGGAAAGAGGATGAAACAAAAAAAAGAAGAAAAAAAAAAGAATGAAATTACCCTCAGCAACCCAAGAAGCCCAAAACGGTCAGATTTCAGACCAGGCAAGTACCTAAGATGCTCATCTCCTTTTCAAGTAGTAAAGTACGACATCCAACATTTCTAAATGCCCACCATAGAAGGGGAGGATACAAAATCACAGGAAAACCAGATAAATTCCCAATGCGGAAATATCCAGGCCCTCTCACCAGCCCAGCCCAAGCCCAGCACACAAATATTGATTATCATCTGTTCAACCATCCCTACAACCCATCATTTCATTTTTACTCAGCTTATGGAATAAAGAACCAGACGTATAGTTAAAACCTATATGAAATCCGATGAAATTTGAGACCAAATCACTCAATTTTGTTATTTGAGCATTACGATGATAAAACCCCAGTAAACTAATTTTCAAATCTCAAGTCATTCCGAATTTAGACAGAGCTGGCTTGTCTGGGCACTTTCACTTCTTGTGCTTCACGTGAAACCTCCACCTACTTAAGCTACATACAATGATTTGGACAATTTAAGTACTTGGGCTTTTTCACATCAACCAAGAAGGAAATACGAGGGGGGCCTACCTGATTGACCTACTAAAGGCTGGAATAGTATGTAGGCATATTTAGTAATGAAATCTTTAAAAAAAAGAAAAAAATCATTTGGTTCTTATATTTAGATTGATCACATCGAACAATTTAGCTTAGGGAAAATGAGATTCTCCTTACCTCATGCCAAAGACCACGGTAAACATTGTTATCATTGGTCAACTATTAAGTGACTTTCCAAAAGCACCAATGACATTGCAACCTTGAACGCAGGAATGGCAAAGTTTAGAATGTGAGAGTATGATAAACCAATTCTAATTTGATGGGATTATGATAGAGAGTGGGAGGTTGTGAGGGCTGAGGAGCCCGAGTTGGAGGAGGAAGGGGCTGAGCCGAGGCCCTTGTTGGTTTACCGGCGTCAGGGGCGGGCTTAGGCCTGTGGTCGTGGGCCTGGAATAGTTGGGAGTATTATTAGTTAGTTAGTTGGTTAGTTAGTTAGTTGGAGTATTGTTAGTTAGTTTCTAGTTCTCATACATGGTGTTAATCTTTTCTTTTGTTGGTAGGATTGCTCTTAGTATATAATCTTGTTTAGTTAGGGTATGAGAGAAAATAAGAAAGAAGTTAATTGGTTTTTGAGCCCTAGGCTGGCAAGCAGGAGTTTCCCATTTGATTTGTGATCTACGTTCTTATCAATTTCGTGTTCTTATCAATTGGTCCGACCTGCCGGATCCCGTTACCGACATGATGAACACACGATCCAACAATGAGAGATTCGACAAGATTGAGACAGAACTGGTTGAGGTGAGAGCCCAAATGGCGGAAATGAGGGCCACCCTAGAAGTTTTGACCCACGCCATCGCCAAACTGCAACCCCCACCGTTGGCAACTGCCGATCAGTCTACGGCGAGGGAGGCCGTTTCCGAGGCATCAGGCGGCGCGCTGCCTTCTGTGGAACCGGCGAGAGGGGCGATCAGTCCACCCCCACTTTCTGTTTCCGACGGGACAGATCCCATTGGGTGGCTGGCGCGTGCTAATCAACAATTTGAACTGCAGTACACCGGGCCAGAATTGAAGGTAGCGGTAACAGTGGCAGCTATGGAAGGGCCGACATTATACTGGGCGACGTGGTTCCATAAGAAACATTTAGAGTAAGTGTTGATAATCTTGAGGTCCAACCAACTTAAGGCCAATCTCAAGAAGTGTACGGCAGCAGTGGTGGCTATGGAAGGGCTGACGCTGTACTAGGTGACATGGTTCCGTAAGGAGTAATTAGAGAAGGTGTTGCTAATCTTGAGAGCCAACCAACTCATGACCAACCTCAAGAAGTGTGCTTTCGGTTGTCTGAGGGTGGAATACTTAGGCCAAATAATTTCAGCGACCGGGGTGGTGATGGATCCGATGAAAGTGAGTGTCGTGGCGAAATGGCCTCGGCCGGGCTCAGTACGAGAAGTGCAAGGATTGGGCTGATCGGGTATTACTAACGGTTTGTTCGAAATTATAGCCTGATGGCGCCACTTGACAAATTTGCTCAAGAAAACAACTTCGACGAGATTTGAATGGTTGGCGGACTTCGAAACAACTTTTATTAAACTAAACTCTGCATTGACAGCAACCCTGGTTTTGGTTATGCCGAGGTTTAACCGATAGTTTGTGGTCGAATGCGATGCCTCCGGGACAGGAATTGGGGCGGTACTGATGCAAAAAGAGCGCCCCATTGCATATTTTAGCAAGTCCTTATCAGATAAGACACTCTCGAAGTCCGCTTATGAACGTGAGATGATGGGGTTGGTCTTGGCCGTGCAACACTGGCGGCCGTATCCGGTGGGTCGACGCTTTATCGTGCGAACAGATCACCGCAGTTTGAAGCACTTGTTGACTCAAAGGATCGTGACACCGGCCCAACAAGTGTGGGTGGCGAAGTTGTTGGGCTATGATTTTATCATTGAATATAAATCCAGAAGATCCAACGTTGCCGCCAATGCATTGTTAAGATGGAGCGAAAATGAGGAAATGATGGCACTGAGTGGGCCGCAGTGGATGGACATAGAGAGTATTCTTCGGGAACAGGAACGGGATGGCTATATTCGGGGAATAGCGCAAGCCGTGAGGGATCAGCCAAAAAGTAGGGTTGATTTTGAGCTGGTTGGGGGACGGTTGTTCTATAAAGGTCGTGTGGTGCTGCCGGCGACTCCAAATGGATCCCTCAACTTCTGCAGGAGTTCCATGACACACCGGGTGGGGGTTACACGAGGGCCTTTCGAACTTACCGGCGTTTGGCGTTGAATGTATATTGGAGGGGCATATTTCGTAGCGTACAGGAGTACGTGGGGAACGTTTAGTGTGCCAAAAATCTAAATATGAGACGCTATCGCCGGCCGGATTGCTACAACCATTACCTGTTCCGTATTTGGTGTAGGAGGATGTATCGATGGATTTTGTTACAGTGTTCCGTATTAGTTCAGTAGTCGAGATCTTTGCAAAGGAGGAGGTTAGATTACATGGAATTCCTCGTTCCATTGTAAGCGACAGAGATCCGGTGTTTATGAGTGCATTATGGAAGGAGTTGTTTACAATATCGGGCACACAATTGAAATTCAGTTCGGCTTATCACCCCGGGACCGACGTGCAAATGGAAGTGTTGAACCGGGTGTTGAAGACATATCTACGCTACTTAAGACGTGAGCAACCCAAACAGTAGGTGCGATGGCTTCCGTGGGCAAAATATTGGTACAATACGGCCTTTCAGACCGCTGCAAAAATGACCCCGTTTCAGGTAGTGTATGGCAGAGACTCGCCGACTATTCGGCGATTCTTGCCAGGGGAATGCCACGTTGCAGCGATGGCAGAGGAATTGAGTAGCCGTGATGTGATGTTGGGAAGATTAAAGAGTAATCTGGTTCGAGCACAGCAGCAAATGGTGAAGAGTGCTAATAAGCAACGACGTGGGGTGGAGTTTGAAGTGAGAGATCGAGTTTTCCTCAAGGTGCGATCGTTTTGGCAGACTTCAGTAGCTGGGCGGCCACATCACAA
This sequence comes from Caryopteris x clandonensis, assembly GCA_028749325.2. Lineage (NCBI taxonomy): Eukaryota > Viridiplantae > Streptophyta > Magnoliopsida > Lamiales > Lamiaceae > Caryopteris > Caryopteris x clandonensis. The sequence continues at coordinate 5,541,451 of JAPYKT020000011.1, forward strand.
ACTGACGGTAAAATTTTACGGGCCATTCGTGGAGGGACGTGTGGGAGTAGCGGCATATGGGTTGTCCCTACCTGCCACTAGCCGCATCCATCCGGTGTTCCATGTGTCCCAGTTGCGCAAAGTGGTGGGAGAGCACCCGATTGAATCAGAGCTTCTGGAAAGCTTGGAACTTCCAGTCAGTGCTGTGTTTGAGCAGGAGCAGGTGCTCGCATGGCGGAATGTTTCAGTGAACGGGCGAGATGAAGAGCAAGTGTTGGTGAAGTGGGTGGGTCATAATGATGATGACGCTACCTGGGTGGCGGTGGAGCATGTTCGACGTCAGTTTTCGTATTTCAACCTTGGGGACAAGGTTGTTCTGAACAGGGGGAGGAATTGATAGAGAGCGGGAGGTTGTGAGGGTTGAGGAGCCCGAGTTGGAGGAGGAAGGGGCTGAGCCGAGGCCCTTGTTGGTTTACCGACGTCGGGGGCGGGCTTAGACCTGTGGTCGTGGGTCTGGAATAGTTCGGAGTAGTTAGTTGGTTAGTTAGTTGGTTAGTTGGTTAGTTAGTTGGTTAGTTTCTAGTTCTCATACATAGTGTTGATCTTTTCTTTTGTTGGTAAGATTGCTCTTGTATATAATCTTGTTTAGTTAGGGTTTTGAGAGAAAACAAGAAAGAAGTTAATTGGTTTTTTAGCCCTAGGCTGGCAAGCAGGAGTTTCCCGTTTGATTTGTGATCTACGTTCTTATCAATTTTGCGTTTTGTGTTCTTATCAGATTACCCTCAAGCTTCAGTGCCTTCTAACTGATATGTTGTCTGTTGCTACTGATGGAAATATAATTATGAGCACAGGACCCATAATCTCGTAACTTTTACCGCAGATCTTAGTTCTTCAATATAAGAACTAATAGAAAACGAGCATAACTACAGAACTAATATGATACAAGAAACAAATCAATATACACTTCGAGCTCTAATAGAAAACCATACCCATAAAAAAATGGACTAGAACTAGAACCTGCCACTAAATTGTGATTTTCTGCTCCAAGTACTCTAGACCCAAAACTGAAATACAAGTCAGAAAATTTCAAATGATTTCTCAGTTTGTGTAGCTTGATAATCTATAAAGATATTCCACAAAAAATGGTTAGATTATGTGATACACCTATTATCTATCATAGGCATGGCAAGAAATTTATTATAATTAAACTTGGGCTTAGGCCTTATTTTATCTGATTATATTATGAGTCCAGTTATGTTAGGAGTCTAGTCATGATAGGAGTCCAGTTATGTTATTGTTCCCACGGGCTTTATATAAATACAAGCATAGATTAAGGGAAGGGACATGTTATGGGCAAGATATGGCAGGCACAATCAAGGGGATTAAATCTTGATTTTTGGGAGGTTTTTAATAATCTTATTTTTAGGAAGGATATGACTTTCTGTCAATCTTAGCTTAGAATAATTTAGGGCAGGTTTCCTTGATCCTTGCTGTCCTAATTATAGTTTTCCACATTTTGTTTTTCTTGTAATCTATATTTAACAAAGCATGAGCAAGGAATAAAACAAGCAGAAAATTATTTTGTTCTTACAGATTTGGTCTCTCTTGAATTGAGTCCAAAGGTCAAAGCTCCATTCGATGAGCTTAGCTAATTCTAGTCATCATAGGTCGGTCTAGAAATCACAACAAGGGCAATAACCAGTCCCTAAATATAGATTTTCAGCTAGATCGTCCGGTTACCCGATCCTGGTCTAGTAACCATAACAACTTGGTATCAGAGACAACAACCATGGGCAATTCAATTACAGCAGCGGAAGATTAGTCATTGTACAGGAAGCGCAGAATGCTATGGAATCACGTGTGGCAGCGAGCATTGAAAAATTAGGAAGCCCGGTACAACAACTAACACTCCACTTTCAAGAAGCCCTCTCTAACATCAAACAAACACATAATAGGAAAGTAGATGGAACAGCTAGCAGTGGCGTTAATCACTACCATGCTTCACAGGCAGACAACACACAACCAAAATGGTATTGTGCCACGATATATCAAGCTGGACTTCCCAACTTTTGATGGATTGGTCACATCGATGTCAAAAAAAAATTTGACAACCAAAAAACAGCAGCAGGAGATAAGGTTGGTTTGGCAGCCTTCCACATGCAAGGTGAAGCACAATTGTGGTATTACCAAATTGGGCAAGAGGAACCAAACCTAACACGGCGAATGTTTAAGGAATATTGCGCCTTGAGGTTTGGACCACCCCTAATGAGCAACCCTTAGGGATAGTTGGTGAATTTGAAGCAAACAGGAATGGTAGAAGATTATCAACACCGCTTCCAAGAATATTGGCATGTGCGAGATCGGTACAAATGCACCAACAAGTGGACTTATCTACCGCAGGATTGGAGGACTCTATTAGGATTGATGCAGAAATGAAAAATCCCCTGAATTTGGGTCGATCAATGAACTTGGCCCATGCCTTTGAAAAGAAAGGTCAATTGACAAGAGCAACTAGCAATCAGCAGGAAAATGCCCGATGCAACGAAGTGGCAGCCAAGAACACTTCATCTACAACTCTCGACCCTAAAAACAGTTCTATTACAGGTCCTACTAATTCACCTTTTATCAAAAAGTTGTCTCAAGGAGATATAGTTGTTCATAAGGCTAAAAGATTGTGCTACAACTGTGATAAGGCATACTCCGCAAACCATAGATGCAAAAAGTTATTTTGGCTAGAGATTTATAATCCTGGTGACCTTACCTTAATCAGAAGGTTAATGTTGATCATCATCCATCTGTCAAGCTTGAGGACAAACTTGTTCTCCAGGAGGGAGTAATGTTATGGGCAACATATGGCAGGCACTCAAGGGGATTAAATCTTGATTTTTGGGAAGTTTTTAATATATCTTATTTTTAGGAAGGATATGACTTTCTGTTAATCTTAGACTAGAATGATTTCATGCAGATTTTCCTTGATCCTTGCTGTCCTAATTATAGTTTTCCATATTTTGTTTTCCTTGTAATCAATATTTAAGCAAGCCTCATAGCAAGGAATAAAACAAGCAGAAAATTATATTGTCCAAAGAGATTTGGTCTCTCTCAAATTGAGTCCAATGGTAAAAGTTCCCTTCAACGAGCTTAGCTAATTCTAGTCATCATAGGTTGGTCTAGAAATCATAACAGGGGCAATAATCAGTCCCTATATATAGATTTACAGCTAGACAGTCCGGTTACCTGATCATGGTCTAGTAGCCATAACGGAACACCTTTGGGAAAATATAAGATTGATCGGCATGTGGCTTGGACGAGAGTATTTCCTGATTATGTTCAGTGAGTTATTCTGAAAATTAAGTTTTACAATTAAAATTCTATGAATCACTTCCTTGTTCTAACAATTTGGTCCGAACCTGCCGGCCTGATGACGACTCGTACGGATGATCGGGTAAGCATGTTAGAAAAGGAAGTAGATGACTTGAGGGCAAAACATCGAGGCACTGAATGTTCATCATTCGACCGTTACTAGCACCCTAAAGGAATTGCACGTGATGATGCGGCAATTGATGCGCGAGGACACTAGTCTGGAAAGGTCCTTCGCCTTCAACGACCGCAGTACTCTCTCCGTAACAGTGTTGAAATTTCCAGTTGATGCTTCAACATCCTTATGAGTGCGTATGTGAGACGACTCAGTCACCAATACTACAAGAGTTTGCATGGACATCCCTCTCTCTGGATACAACGAGCTTTCTTATTCACGTGTATGTATTCCCGACAAATTGGGCGACTTTCATGTTGTCCTTTGACTTCGATGGGTAGCAGGTGTGATTATGGGACGACCCGGGTCTCGTGCTCCATCAGGTGTCTGATACTACGTCCCTCAAGCTGGCAAGGGTCGACTCTTGTTGGCTACTTTTCCCTGTCAAGTGTGCCAGCTCGGTGGTGGAGTCTAATCCGCTACATATTGAAATTCGACACCTATTGGAGGATTTTCCTCAAGTTTGGACGCCTCTACTTGGACTGCCTCCAATCCATTAGAAGGAACATAGTATTCCTCTTCAGCCCAAGGCTGCCCCGATTTCGGTGCAGCCATATCGCTATAGTGCAACTCAAAAAATCGAGATAGAGAGTTTGGTGGATGACATGCTTTCGGCAGGCCTCATATATAGCCCAGACGGGCACATATTCTAGTCCAGTCTATGGTCCACAAGAAGGTGGTCCGTTTGCATGGGTTGCCACGGTAGCTTGTCTGTGATCGGCCCAATTTTCCTTAGCATGTTTTGGAAGTAACTGTTTGCTGCTATAGGGACTAAGCTCCGTATAAGCTCGTCTTATCACCTCGAGACGAATGACCATTCTAGGAATAACATGAGGCTTATCTCCAATCTTCCAATCTTCAGCTGCTTGTTCTCCATTTGAGGTTGTTCTTGGGAGGCTGTCGCCAACCTTATCCCAATTTTTATCGGGCGAAATTCAAGTGAAGGCTGTGGTGGACAATTTGATGGACCGTGATGCGATTTTACAAAATCTCATATTCCATTTGGAGCGCGCATAGTAGCGAGGGCTAACAAGCATCATCGGGATGTTCAGTTTGCAGTTGGCGATCATGTTTTTCTCAAATTCAGACCATACCATCAGCTTTCACTACTCAAGTGCCCTAATGCGAAACGGGCACCACATTATTTTGGGCCGTATGAAGTTGCTCAGTGCATAGAACCCGCTATGTATCAACTTTTGCTACTTGACGATGTCCGTCTACATCCTGTGTTACACATTTCTCAGCTTAAAGCTAGCATGGGCGATCATGTTGTAGTGTTTCGCTTCCACCTAATTTCATGGATGAGTCGGTGGACTTTTAGCCAGCTACTAATCTGCGTTTTCGATCAGTGTGGAAAAGGATGACAGGGTTTCCCAGGTATTAGTGACGTGGGTCGGCCAGCCGGAGGGAAACGCTACATGGGTTGATGAGGGACCATCGGGAGCAATTTCCAGATTTCCGCCTTGTGGACAAGGCTGATTTGAAGGACGGAGTTGATACGCCTATCATCTATCATAGGCGTGGCAAGAAGTTATATTATAATTAAAATTTTATCTGATTATATTAGGAGTCTAGTTATGTTAGGAGTCTAGTTATATTAGGAGTCCATTTATGATAGGAGTCTAGTTATGTTGTTCCCATTGGCATTATATAAATACAGGCATAGATTAGGGGAGGGAACACCTTTGGGAAAATATAGGATTGATCGGCATGTGGCTTGGATGGGAGTATTTCCCGGTTACGTTCAGTACTGAATTATTCTGAAAATTGCGTTTTACTAATAAATTCTATGAATCACTTCCTTGTTCTAACATTATGTCATAATCGTGATAAGAATTTCAACATAAAAGACAGCCTAGATAGCTTAGTATAAATCAGCATGTGCAGGCTTTAAATTGGAATTGGTTTTGACTTAAGACCGTGCTGCCTTCTACTTGAGTTTCAAATAGGATTTTCAGCAGTTTCCCTTTTCCATATCTTGTGGACAATTCAAGGAGGTAAAGTTATCTTTTTGGGGTAAAAGTAAAACATTCAACTTTCCACCAAAACATCCATGACATGTGATGCTAAATATAATTTACTTATATACATACATCCTAGCAACATTATATTAGACCCTCAACAAAACATACAATTTAAGAGAACATGTATAATAGAGTCATTCAGTAAGAACCTGAAAATTTCTGATGGTCCAGAATCTTTGCTTCTAGGTTTGAATCTGCACTAAAAAACTGGAATCAAATAGATTCAGAGAAAAGAATGGTCACACATGATTCACCACATTCACCCAAAAAACAACCTTTCTGATAATAAGATGATGATTATGCCAGTGGCTGCCCACGATACTACGAACTCACATCTCGAATATGATTTATTCCATTGCGTAGATCAGTGATAGCACATTACTCTTGATCCTGCCTTTCTATCCTTCCAGAAATCATGCTTGTGTTGCTCAGTGTTAAACACCGTATCATGACAATCATAATCCAGGTACTGATCATTTCAGCAAATCCTGTCATCGGAAATTTTCAATCTTCAGCGTTTAAGAAATTTCAACAGAACACTGGTTACCCACCTGGCATCAAAGAACACAACCACAAACTATAAAAGGTAACACAAAGCCTCTACTACCAAAAAAAAAAAAAAAAAAAGATGGAACAAGCAATAGGGAACAGTCGATGCTATAAGATAAAGAAAAGATGTGTGTGCACGCGTGCATATGCACACATAGTCTTTTTTGTTTTTTCGTGAAGGAATATATGCAGTCTTAAAGATTATATGTATGCATAATCTTAAAGATTGATTAATACTTTTTTTCCCGGTCACGTACTCGTGAATACAAGCATATATAGTCAAACTAATAATGAAGCTGAGTTGGTGAAAAATCCGTGGAGAATTCCTCAAAGAGAAACACCCAGCATAAAGCAGCTAATGAAAGGTGATTGCCTCCGTCGCCATATAGCCTCTCCACGGCAAACCTGGACAATACGGTGCTTTTCGCTGAGGCATTTCGTCCAACACCTTCACATGAATACGCATTGTCCCTTCGAGATCAAAACATGAAAACCTCAATAAAAAAAGAATGAATGCATTACAGCAGTTGGTTTCTTCAATTCAAAGTACCAACTAACGCGTAACACAATGGAGGTTCTCAATTCTTAGTCCGAAATTCCCAATGGTTGGCCACTTAGTGTTGAAGTTGGGAGTGCACAGTCAAAACTAATAAATAATTAATTTAAAAAATCCCAAATACCTGCAATTCACCGAACGTATTCCGTTACGAAGAAGTAAGAACCATCGGAAAGTTTTGGCTCCGGCAAGAACATCGTGGATCTTATTAATCCCACAAATTGGAGCATTAAAACCCGGTACATCATCAGAGCAAAAACGACTGACCACGTTGCAATCATGAAACCTTATTCGTAGAATAGAAACGCGGAATTTGAAATTTTTCATTTTAATGCGAATTGGGGTTGTTCAAATTATTAAGTGGACTTATTTCTAGAGGGGCCCCACCAACCTGGATTCAGATATGGGCCTTAGTAAGGGTTTGGATAAGCCCACATAATAGCCCATCATCAACACGTTGTTGGGCCAGCCTAATTATATATCCTGAATTTTATAAATTTAATTACGTTATTAAATATATTTGCAAAGATAATTGTTGCGTTTCAACAAGTTTTCTTCTTAATATGAAAATTAGGTTTTATCTAATTTATGGCCGAAATGATTTTTTTCAACTCTATTGTGTAAAGATATCATCTCTTCACCAAGAATGGTTAATAAAGATTTGTATAATTCTGATTTTCTATTAATTGGTTTATATGCTTCGCAGTAATAAGAAGCATATTTGTTTCAAATATTTTTGAAAAAGTCGTAAAATTTAAGGATTTATTACTCTTTTCAATTTGAAAAGGTTGTTGAGGTGGATAAACAGATTTTTTAATCTGTCCAGAAGTAGGTTTATAACTTCTTTCAATTACTGAAATATGATCAGTAATAAAAGTTTTAAAAAACCAAGGAACATAATAAATAATCTGATTATGTTCTTCCCAGAATTTATAAAAACTGTCAATAAAGTAAGTATATTCTTTTTCAGTAAAACTTTTAAAATACCATTTTCTAAATGGTTCCCATTTGGGTGTATAAAAGTCTATATTAATCTGCCTTCTAACAGCAGATCCTTTAGAAAAATCTAATTTTGGTGTATAATTTATAATTAAATGGTAAAATTCATTTGAGATACTGTATCATTATCTTTAATGTTATGAACATTACTATCTATAATTTTATTTCTATCAATTATAATATCTTCAGTATGATCTTCTTGAGATTTATCATCCTCTTGTAAATAAGAAGACGTTAATGCTCTAGAAGTCTGTGGAGTTTCCACATCATATTGAAGCGGAGAAATAAAAGTATGATTAGATCTTGATCTAGATAAAGATCTCGAGGAAGATATTAACTTCCTTTGTTCATAAACAAATTTGATTTGTACTGAACCTTCAGTATTCTGAATAATTTTTTGTAATTTATTATTTACAACTAGAATTTTAGGCATAGCCTGTGTAAGAGTCCAATGTTCTGGGAAAATAATTTCTTCCCATTTAATGGCTCTTCGAGTAGTAATATTGAATTTTCCAAAATTTGTTTCAATTAAAATAGTCTTATTAGACTTTTTATCTACTCTTTTACACATAGGATTAAGAGTACATAAAGGTTTAAAATATATCCGATAACAGATACATATAACTTCTGTTTTAGAAACATAATTATAATTTTATGTGCAAACATTTAATGTTAAAGTATCCAATTTATTCTTATTAGTTAATGAAACTGTAAGATTTGGATAAACATCAAAATAGACTGGTCCATGGGCCAAACTAGATTGAATCATTCCCATGAGGGAGTGAGTAAAATCAAGATTTCTAGCATCTCTAAGGGTTGCCATAAAAATCTCAGGTAACCCTTCTAGAGTCAAGGGTCTGAATGCAATTTGAATGCATCCTATATGCAGAAAATTATAAGTTTCTACAAAAGGTAAAATATCACTTTCATTTAAGAGACGAATAGTCATCTCTTTATCATTAAGAGATATAGCTGACTCAATAGTTTTGACTACTTGTTTGAGACCTAATTTCTCAAATGTTCCTAATTCATAAACCAGATTTGGTTTTATTTTAGAAATAGTCCATATATTTAATAAATCTAAATTTTCAGAAATATCATATTCCTCAATTCTACTGTTTTTAACAGTAGTTTTCTTATGAAAAATATTCATTAATATGAAATGTGTTAGATCATAGGTGAACTTAAACATATTTCTACTTCCAATGGCTCTGATACCATATAAACCCATTTTATTTTGTTAATTTCTTCTGTATTATTAACAGAAGGAGAAGTATTTTTCCCATTTTATTTTGTTAATTTCTTCTGTATTATTAACAAAAGGAGAAGTATTTACCCATTTTATTTTGTTAATTTCTTCTGTATTATTAACAGAAGGAGAAGTATTTTTCCCATTTTATTTTGTTAATTTCTTCTGTATTATTAACAGAAGGAGAAGTATTTTTCTGATATGGTATCAGAGTCATTGGAAGTAGAAATATGTTTAAGTTCATCTATGATCTAACACATTTCATATTAATGAATATTTTTATAATAAAATTATTGTTAAAAACAGTAGAATTGAGGAATATGATATTTCTGAAAATTTAGATTTATTAAATAAATGGACTATTTCTAAAATAAAACCAAATATGGTTTATGAATTAGGAACATTTGAGAAATTATGTCTCAAACAAGTAGTCAAAACTATTGAGTCAGCTATATCTCTTAATGATAAAGAGATGACTATTCGTCTCTTAAATGAAAGGGATATTTTACCTTTTGTAGAAACTTATAATTTTCTGCATATAGGATGCATTCAAATTGCATTCAGACCCTTGACTCTAGAAGGGTTACCTGAGATTTTTATGGCAACCCTTAGAGATGCTAGAAATCTTGATTTTACTCATTCCCTCATGGGAATGATTCAATCTAGTTTGGCTCATGGACCAGTCTATTTTGATGTTTATCCAAATCTTACAGTTTCATTAACTGATAAGAATATATTGGATACTTTAACATTAAATGTTTGTACATAAAATTATAATTATGTTTCTAAAATAGAAGTTATATGTATCTGTTATCGGATATATTTTAAACCTTTATATACTCTTAATCCTATGTGTAAAAGAGTAGATAAAAAGTCTAATGAGACTTATTTTAATTGAAACAAATTTTGGAAAATCCAATATTACTACTCGAAGAACCATTAAATGGGAAGAAATTATTTTCCCAGAACATTGGACTCTTACACAGGCTATGCCTAAAATTCTAGTTGTAAATAATAAATTACAACAAATTATTCAGAATACTGAAGGTTCAGTACAAATCAAATTTGTTTCTGAACAAAGGAAGTTAATATCTTCCTCGAGATCTTTATCTAGATCAAGATCTAATCATACTTTTATTTCTCCGCTTCAATATGATGTGGAAACTCCACAGACTTCTAGAGCATCAACGTCTTCTTATTTACAAGAGGATGATAAATCTCAAGAAGATCATACTGAAGATATTATAATTGATAGAAATAAAATTATATATAGTAATGTTCATAACATTAAAGATACTGATACAGTATCTCAAATGAATTTTACCATTTAATTATGAATTATATACCAAAATTAGATTTTTCTAAAGGATCTGCTGTTAGAAGGCAGATTAACACAGACTTTTATACACCCAAATGGGAACCATTTAGAAAATGATATTTTAAAAGTTTTACTGAAAAAGAATATACTTACTTTATTGGCAGTTTTTATAAATTCTGTGAAAAACATAGTCAGATTATTTATTATGTTCCTTGGTTTTTTAAAACTTTTATTACTGATCATATTTCAGTAATTGAAAGAAGTTATAAACCTACTTCTGGACAGATTCAAAAATCATATTTATCCACCTCAACAACCTTTTCAAATTGAAAAGAATAATAAGTCCTTAAATTTTACGGCTTTTTCAAAAATATTTGAAACATATATGCTTCCTATTACTACGAAGCATATAAACCAATTAATAGAAAATCAGAATTATACAAATTTTTATTTAACCATTCTTGGTGAAGAGATTATATCTCTACACAATAGAGTTGAAAAAATTATTTCGGCCATAAATCAAATAAAACCTGATGTTCATATTGAGAAGAAAAAAGAAGTTGATATTTCTTCTATTGCTTCTTCTTCTATTCAATCTCCTCCTTTAATAAAGAATTTTAAATTAAAATCTTCTGTTTCCGATTTAGAAAAATTATTAGAAGAAAAGTTTAAAGCTTTTAACATTTCAGCTTTAGATGATGAAGAGGAGTTTCAAAAAAATACTTCTCCTTCTGTTAATAATACATAAGAAATTAACAAAATAAAATGGGCTGATAGACCTACTCAGAGTAGGTACTATTATAATAGACCTTCTCCGATTGATGTTCTTCATGAAGAACAAGAATATTTTATTTCTAATAATTATAATGGAAAAAGTATTTATGAATGAAATTTAGATGGTTGCACTAATAGGCACATCTATAATCCTGCAAATCGTACGATGATGTATAATATTGTGTGTAAAGTATCTGGTAATACAAATAAAAATATTGTTGTTATGATAACTGCTGGTTTTACTGGCCAACTTAAAGGTTGGTGGGATAATTATTTATCTCAAGAACAAAAATCTTCTATTTTTAATTCTATTAAAGTTGAGGATAATATTCCTGTTGAGAACGCAGTTTATTCTTTAGTTCTCACCATTACTGATCATTTTACTGGTAAGTTTACTGATAATGGGGAGAACATTAGAACTCTTCTTAGTAATGTTAGATGTAAAACACTATCTGATTTCAGATGGTATAAAGATACATTTTTAACACGTATCTTTGAATTGTCTGACTGTAATAACAGTCATTGGAAAGCTAAAATTTTTTATGGTCTTCCTAGCTTTTTTGTTGAAAGAATTCATAGAATTCTTAGGCAAAATAAGGTGTCTATACCTTATGAAAGTTATACTTATTGTAATTTAATCTCAACTTGTATACAAGAGGGTTTAGCCCTATGCAATGAGTTGAAATTAAATAATCAAATTAAAAAGCAAAATTTGCTTGAGAAAAAACAACTTGGCCAATTTTGTGGCCAATTTGGTATGGAAATTCCTTTTAAAGGAAGAAAACGTCCTTCTAAAGATATTAGAGAAGAAAAAATTAATAAAAGAAAGAAAAGATATTATTCTGATAAGAAAAAAGAATTAAAAAAATATAGATCATCTTTTTATAAGAAAGATAAAAGAAGGAATAAAGAATTTTCTATAATTTGTAGAAAATGCAAAAAACCTGGTCATTATGCGAACCAGTGTTGGGCAAAAGATAAAATCAGAGCCCTTGATATTGATAATGATTTAAAAGAAAAATTATATAAAATTGTTTTAAATTCTGATAATATTAAATCAGAAATTTCAGATACTGATTATTCAGAATCAAATGATTCTGAAGATCTTCAAGTTCTTGATAATGAATCTTTATTATCAGAAAGTGATGATTGTGAAGCATGTATACAAGGACAACCTTGTATTCGTCCTTCAAAGGAGGTCAATAATACTGAAAATTCTGATTAGTTTTATAAACTTATGTCTCAATTTCAAGATCTTAATCTTAGTGTCTTGACTAATGATAATATACTAGAATTTCTTAAGAGAATTAAAGATCCTCTTTTAAGAACTAGTATTATTGATCAAATGGAAGATATTCCATCTTCTAGTTCTTCTAGTCCCATTGTGTCCCAGAATACTGAGAATTCATACTCCATGTCTGAAGTTAATAAACTCTTAGACAGAAGTATGAGAAACAAAATCCTATTTCTACCCAGGATTTAGTCCATGAGATTGATAATCTCAAAAAGGAAATTAAAAATCTTTATCATATTAACAATAATTTTCATCAGCGCCTTTGTCTATTGGAAGATAATAAAGGAAAAGAGATTGATAATCTAAATCCTCCTGATGATACTATTTCTGATAAGCATCTTATGCCATTAGAGAAAACTTATCTCCCTACTATTTTAATGATTATATCTCAAAAGTGGTATACTAAAATCACCCTTCTTATAAAAAATTATAAAATTGATTTCATCGCTATGATTGATAGTGGTGTTGATTTAAATGTCATACAAGAAGGATTAATTCCAACTAGGTATTTTCATAAAACCACTCATTCACTTTCTCATGCTGGAGGTGAACGTCTTGATATAAATTTCAAGATTCCAAAAACATATATTTGCAAAGATAATTGTTGCATTTCAACAAGTTTTCTTCTTGCAAAAAATATTTCAAGTCAGCTTATACTTGGCTTACCTTTCATTTTTAAAATTTATCCTTTAACCCTTGTTGATGAAAAAGGTTTAACTGGAACCTTTGAAGGAAAACCTATATCCTTTGAATTTATAACAAAACCTGTTCATAGAGTTCTTAATGAACTTCAAGAACAGATTGACAGAAAAACCTTTCAAATTAATTCTTTAAAAGAAGAAGTGGGTTTCCAAACAATTGAAGAAAAACTCAAAAATCCTAAATTACAGGAACAAATTAAACTTATTTATAATAAGTTTTCAATTGATATTTGCAATGATTTACCAAATGCTTTTTGGGATAGAAAAAATCACATTATTTCTCTCCCTTATGAAGTGGATTTTAAAGAAAAGGATATTCCTACTAAGTCAAGACCTTGCCAAATGAACTCAGAATATTTGGAGTTATGTAAAAAAGAAATTGATTCTTTATTACAAAAGAAGTTAATAACTGCTTCAAAATCTCCTTGGTCATGTACTGCATTTTATGTTAATAAACATTCAGAGCAGGAACGAGGTGCTCCTAGACTTGTCATTAATTATAAACCCCTTAATAAAGTTTTAAAATGGATTAGACATCATATTCCCACCAAGAAGGATCTTCTTGATAGATTGGTTAATGCATTAGTCTTTTCAAAATTTGATTTAAAATCAGGATTTTGGCAGATTCAAATTAATGAATCTGATAGATATAAAACTGCCTTTCGGACATTATGAATGGACAGTTATGCCATTTGGATTAAAAAATGCTCCTTCAGAATTTCAACAAATTATGAATGACATTTTTTATCCATTTAGCAATTTTATTATTGTTTATATTGATGATATTCTTGTTTTTTCTAAAGATATTGAATCACACTTTAAACATTTAAATATGTTTAAAGATATAGTTATAAAAAATGGCCTTGTTATTTCAAAGCCAAAAATGATTTTATTTCAATCTAATATTAGATTTCTAGGTCATATGATTGACAAAGGAAATATAATTCCTATTCAAAGAAGTATTGAATTTGGAAATAAATTTACAGATATCATTACTGATAAAACACAATTACAAAGATTTTTAGGAAGTTAAAATTATATTTCTTCATATATAAAAAATCTTAATGAAGAAACTTTTGTCTTATATGACAGACTCAAAAAGAATCCTTCACCTTGGAATGAAAATCATACCAAGGCTGTTCAAAGGATTAAAGAAAAGGTTAAAAACCTTCCATGTCTTATGCTTGCAAATCCCTTATGGGATAAGTTAAAATTATATTTCTTCATATATAAAAAATCTTAATGAAGAAACTTTTGTCTTATATGACAGACTCAAAAAGAATCCTCCACCTTGGAATGAAAATCATACCAAGGCTGTTCAAAGGATTAAAGAAAAGGTTAAAAACCTTCCATGTCTTATGCTTGCAAATCCCTTATGGGATAAAATTATTGAAACTGATGCTTCTGACATTGGTTATGGTGGAATCCTTAAACAGGTTCATCCCCAGAAAAACTATTCGACAGTGGCCAAAGAAATTCTTGTCATTGTTAAATGTGTTTTAAAATTTCAGGATAATTTATACAATCAAAAATTCATAATTAAAACTGATTGTAATACTGCTAAATTCATGTTTCAGAAAGATTTCAAAGATGATGTATCCAAGCAAATGATTGCCAGATGGAAATCACATCTTACTCCATTTGATTTTATTATTGTTTATAAAAAAGGCATTGAAAATTATTTGCCTGATTTTCTGACACGAGAATTCTTGTAGGAATGAGCCTTCCTAGTCGAGATAACCATTCCTCTCATAGAGGAAGGGGATTTCCAGGTCGAGGTGACCTTTCCTCTTATAGAGGAAGAGGAGGAAGAGGTTATAACCCCCAATCCAGAACAATTGTTCAATATGGCAAACAAAAATTGGTTGCCCAGAACATTGCTAATATAGCAAGTTCCGTTGGAGGTAATACTTCCGATTTTAATGATGAGTTTCAAGAATTCTTGAAACAAAAACAAAAAGAGAGTAATATCTCTCCTGACAATGCTCAGTCTTCTTATGCTAATATAGCAAAAGAAGATGATTCAGAAAAAGCGTTTGTCGATAATATTGATCGACAAATTATCCTTCTAATAGAAGAAAGAGATGTTCAATGGGCTAATAATCCATGGACAATCATGGAAATATATCTTTCTAACACGTCATACGTGAATGGTTCTTATAAACAAAGAGGTTTCTATGAAAATCTCCTTCTCTCCACTAATAGTGTTGAGATTAATCATTTCTTCTCTGGAGAAAGAGGAAAAGATTATAACTTTTCCAAAATTATTATAAAAAAGATTATATCTTTTGAAGAATGGGGCATTTCTCCATTAGCAGAAAATGAATTCTTTTCTCAGGTTCATAACCTAAATTTCAAATTCAATTACTTCGATTATATTGAAAGTTTTGAAAAAACATTCTTATATGAAAACAAGAGGCATAAACAATCTTGGTTTATTAAAGTTTGTGAAAATATTTTTTACAAACAAATTCCAAATTGGTTCTTTACTTGGTGGAGAATATTTGGATATCGGTCTCTCCTGTTATACAGGGAAAAAATTCAGAAAACTTCATTGAAGGAAAGACAACTTGTCTTTTCTTTATTGAATTTGGTATTCCATGGATTTGGAAGTGGACTCCAATAGTTGGTTATACTAGCTATGGTGCTCCTTGTCTTTGGCGTATCAGCCATTGCAAATTCTGAAAAAAAATGATGCGTATGGACCCAGAAACCGAAAAATTATTTTTGGAAGAAACATACGAAAAAATTAATGAAAATATCAAAGCTTATAAGCAAGATCTAAAAGAAAAAGAAAAAGAAAAACAGGAAGATCATATCAGTCCTTTCAAAATTCTGACCCAGAAATATGCTGGGATTCTATCACAGAAACAAATGATTGAATTATTTGTTTCAGAAATCAAAAAAGATATTTCAAAAAATTTTAGTTTAGATTCAAAATACGATACCTCTATGAGGTCTGAAACTAGTGAAAATCAATTTACTAGTATTTTACAAGATGCACAGGATCCAGAAGAAGATATTCCTGATCCCACTTTATTCGAAGCCCTTGAAGAGCTCAAAGACTCTCTCCTCAAAGAAACAAAATGATTTCAGAACATATTTCTGACTGTCCGAGATGTTTCTGTTACATTCAATGGAAACATAATCAAGAAAAATTTGGATTGATTGCGAAAAGGAATCTCTTTCTCTCCTCACAAAAGAAGTTTATGACCCATATCAACTTGAAAAAAATTGTGCAAAGGTCGGCAGGATTTATAATCAAGCTTGGGAATTATTAGACTTCCAAGACAACAAGTTTAATAGATGCTTGGAAAAATATTCTTCCAAGACAGGATGTATTCATCAAATTATCAAGACAGGATTCTGGAAAACAAGATTTCATAATATTGGATATCGAAGAGAAAATTTCTCATCCATAAGAAAAAGAAAAAGAGATCAGTGACAATTTTGCTTTCAAAGTCATCAAAGTCACAAGATTAACAGTGATATATTCGTCACCAACTACTTTCATAAAGACATCAGACAAATTGTGACATATTTGTCACTTTCTGCTTTAATAAAGTAGCTTTCGTATAAAGTTTTACTTTTTTTTTTTTTTGAATTTTTTGAATCCGGGGTTTGATGTCCGGCTCTTCCCTTTATAAATAGGCTGTTTTTCATTTTGAGAGGCACGCTGGAGTTTTCTCGCCCCTCTTTTCTTTCTCCCTCAAATTCCTCTCGGTAAATCTCTCAGTTCTCTTTGTATTAAACCTCTACTGATCACAATTTAAGTGTAAGTTTAAATTTTTTTTTCTGCCTGTTTTTTATTTTATTTTTTAATTATATGTGCCGCCTAATATGGCTGGCTAGATCATTGTGTTAGATTATGGCATGACTATTCATATCTCTACTAACATGGTTCCAAACCTTTTAAGGTTTTGGAAACATGATTAAAATCAAATAATTAAAATCAATTATAAGACAAAGAAGGTTTGAATCAGGTTTGAGTTTACCCACGGTCGTATAAGTCTACTTTGTGCCCTTGTTGCCATTTTGCCGAGTGAAGACGCAGGCGTTTGTGGGGTTTTTCTTGTAAACTTATACAATTAAGGGAGTCCTCAGTAAAATTCCTGAATTCAGTAAAAAAAATTGTTCCTCACTTGTGTATAATTGTGTTTTAGTCTATTTTGGTTTTATGGATTTTATAAAGTTAATTACGTTATAATAAATGGCTTATTAGAGCTTTCTCAAAATATAATTTAAATTTATAATTTTTAATACAAATCAGACACTTTACATCCGGGGTTAGTTTGCTATGCATGATAAGGACAGAATAAAAGCACTAATGCAAAAGTTGGGTTAGGCGCCGCTTAGGTGCTAGGAGCCGGTGCCCCAACTCGATTTTTATAAAATTAGTTTGCAATTTTAATTTTTCGGTAGAGGTCGCCTAGAACGTCTAGGTGCCGCCTAATCGGGCTAGGCGTTGCTTAGGCAGTAAAATATTTTTTTAAAATAAATTAATAATTAAAAATAATATATTTTGGTGTCTTTACTCTTCACTTCAAACTTTAAATGAACTTAACTATGTGTGTAACTTTAATTAAATGTCTATAAACTTTATAGTTCGAACTCGTAAGTTGTAACTTATTTTACTTGAATTTTGTTGCCATTTGATTTTATTTTTTTGTGAGATTAATAATTATGTCATCCTCATATTTTATATTGAACTTTGAATTAAAAAAATAAAAATTATGTTGTATTATCAATTTATCCTATGTATTAGCTTTATGGGGGTAATTAAATAAATGGGTCCGCATAGTCGGCGCCTAAGCGCTAGTCGGTCGGATAGTGGATAAAAGTCATTATACACATTATCCAAATTCTAAAATATTATAGCAAACATTATATTATATATCAATAAAGAATACTATGTATTGTAATACTATGTCTTCTAATACTGAATTACATATCTTAATATTATTTATCACATATTATCCCATCAAATAAAACAAACTAGCCCCTAGTGTGACATTTGGTGATATAACAAAAAGGATTGGTGATTCAATATAGGAGTGTAAAACAAACTGATTTTGTTGCCAACAAACTCAAAATGCATATATTGCACATGGCCATAAGTAAATAAAAAATATGAATAAAATAGTTGAAGGTCATAATTTCCCAAAGGTGTTCCCTCCCCAAATCTATGCCTGTATTTATATAATGCCCGTGGGAACAACATAACTAGACTCCTAATATAACTGGACTCCTATCATAAATGGACTCCTAATATATAACTAGACTCCTAACATAACTATACTGCAATATAATCAGATAAAATTTAATTATAATTAAACTTCTTGCCATGCCTATGATAGATGATAGGCGTATCAACTCCCTCATTCTCAAAATCAGCCTGCAAGGCAGGAAATTGCTCCCGATGGTCCCTCATCAACCCATGTAGCGTCTCTTTCCGGCTGGTCAACCCACGTCACTAATACCTAGGAAACCCTGTCATCACCCCCACACTGATAAAAAACACAGATCAGTAGATGGCTGAAAGTCCACCGACTCATCCATGAAATTAGGCAGAAGCGAAGCACAAACAACATGATCGTCCACGCTAGCTTTAAGTAGAGAAACTGTAGCACAGGGTGTAGACGGACATTGTCAGGCAGCAAAAGTCAATACATAGCGGGTCCTATACACTGAGCAACTTCATACGCCCCAAAATAACGTGGTGCTACTTTATCGGGAATACATACACGTGAATAGAAAAGTGCATTGTATCCAGGGAGAGAAGGATGTCCATGCAAACTCTTGCGGTATTGGTGACCAAGCTGTCTCCCAAACGCACTGGTAAGGATACTGAAGTATCAACTGGTAATTTCAACGCTGTTACATAGCGAGTACCACGGTCGTCGAAGGCGGAGGACCTTTCCAGACCAGTGTCCTTCTCGCCCATCAACTATCGCATCATCGTGTGCAATTCCTTTAAGGTGCTAGTAACTGTCGAATGATGAACATTCAGTGCCTCGATTTTTTGCCTCAAGGTCATCTACTTCCTTTTCTAATGTGCTTACCCGATCATCCGTACGAGTTGTCATCAGGCCGGCAGGTTCGGACCAAATTATTAAGTGATTCACATAATTTAATAGTAAAACGCAATTTTTAGAATAACTCAACACTTAACGTAATCAGGAAATACTCGTGTCCAAGCCACAAGCCGATCAATCCTATATTTTGCCAAAGGTGTTCTGTTATGGTTACTAGACCCTAATCAGGTAACCGGACGATCTAGCTGAAAATCTATATTTAGGGACTGATTATTGCCCTTGTTATGAATTCTAGACCGACCTATGACTAGAATGAGCTAAGCTCGTCGAACCTTTTATCTTTGGACTCAACTGCTTGATTTATTCTTTGCTCATGGCTTGCTTAAATATAGATTACAAGAAAAACAAAATATGGAAAACTAAAATTAGGACAGCAAGGATCAAGGAAACCTGCCTGAAATTATTCTAATCTAAGATTGACAGAAAATCATATCCTTCCTAAAAATAAGATATATTAAAAACTTCCCAAAAATCAAGATTTAATCCCCTTGAGTGCCTGCCATATGTTGCCGATAACATTACTCCCCTCCTAGAGAACAAGCTTGACAGATGGATGATGATCAAAATTAACCTTCTGATGGGAAGGTAAGGTCACCAGGATTATAAATGTCTAGCCAAAACAACTTTTTGCATCTATGGTTTGCGGAGTATGCCTCATCACAGTTGTAGCACAATCCTTTAGCCTTACGAACAACCATTTCTCCTTGAGACAACTTTTCGATAAAAGGTGAATTAGTAGGACCCGTAATAGAACTGTTTTTAGGGTTGAGAGTTATAGATGAAGTGTTGTTGGCTGCCACTTTGGTGCATCGGGCATTTTCCATAAAGAGAACATAGCAAAAAGGAATCATTTTGGAGATAAAAGATGAGCCGAAAGCTGACATACAAGTAACAAAGGAAGGTCGTGTGGTCTAGAAGATCAATATTGTGCGTGAACTTTTGCAAAGGAGGATTTAAATCAAGCAATATCACACAGCCTAACAGTCCCCACATTTTACAGTCACAAGATTACCTGGTCAGCTATTCCTTCTTGAACCACACAATTAATTTTCTCTAGTATATATGTTAATTGAGTGGTTTTTACCACAACCTACATGACCACAGTGGTAACCTTCAACATGCTATCCTGAAGTTCTATCTGAAAATACCTCACAAGTGTTCTGTAATCCCAAGTGTAGCTGTTGATATGTCTTGAATCACACACTTCGCAGAGCTGTCACGGGAGTCTCGCTGTTTCGGTGTATTGGGCCTTAAGCCCAATTTCGGTGTTTTAGGTTTTCCTCAGTACTATATAAATGGTCTTTGAGATCTGTAATCTGTAACATATACCGCATAATAAAATCCGTTCTCCTCTCTGCCCGTGGATGTAGCCAATTTATTGGTGAACCACGTAAATCTTGTATCTTCTTTACGTTTCCTGTTTCTTGTTCATGTTCTATAATCCTATTCTGTCACAACAAACTGGTATCAAAGTCTGGTCGTTTCGATCAGGGTATTTTCCGCACTGTTAGGGTTTTTTGGAGCCAATCAAGAATGTCTGCTTTCAACGTAAAGGTTGACAAATTCACCGGGAGAAATAGTTTTGGCTTATGGCAGATCAAGATGCGATCTCTGCTGAAGCAGCAGGGTTTGTGCGCGCCGCTATCAGGAAAACCTAAATCTGAGGATGCAGATGAAGAAGAGTGGAATACCCTAGAAGAAAAGGCCCACTCGACTATCATGCTATGTCTGTCTGACGATGTTATCATCGAGGTTGCGGATCATGAAACTGCCGATGGTCTCTGGAAGAAGTTAGAGAGTCTCTACATGACGAAGTCTCTAACCAACAAATTGCTTCTGAAGTAACGTCTGTTCCGTTTACGCATGCAGGAAGGTACACCCTTTCGGGATCATCTAGATAAATTAAACAAAATTTTACTAGATTTGCATAATATTGATGTTAAAGTAGAAGATGAGGACGCTGCTTTAATTCTGTTAGTATCTTTGCCTGAATCGTATGAGAATTTTGTTGAATCGTTTATTACTGGGAAAGATACTCTGTCTCTGGAAGATGTTCGATCTGCCCTCCACAGCAGAGAAGACCGTTAACAGGCAACTGGTTCGGCCACATAAAATCAGGCATCGGGGCTGTTTGTCACGGGTAAGGGACAAAAGAAATCTGGGAAGAAAAGTGGGAAGCCGAATCAGAAAGGTTCAAAAGGTCCTAAACCCGATGACATCTGCAATTACTATAAAGAACCAGGGCACTGGAAGAATGATTGTCCTAGGAAGAAGAGGAAACAGGAGAAGAAATAGGGTGTCGGCGGTTCTGCAGCTGTTGCAGAAACTGATACAAATTCTGAAGATGATCTGGTCTTGGTTGCAGCTGGACAGTCACATCGTAATGATGTGTGGGTTCTTGATTCTGGGGCATCATATCATATTTGTCCTAACAGGGAGTTCTTCTCGACCTATGAGCAGATAGATGGAGGAAATGTTACCATGGCTAACAGTACTGCCTGCAAGGTGGTTGGGATTGGCTCAGTCAGGATACGGACACATGATGGGGTATTCTGCACCTTGAATGAAGTCAAGCATGTTCCACAGATGACGAAAAATCTGATATCATTGAGTCTCCTTGACAGCAAGGGTTTCAGTTTCAAAGGTGAAGGTGGAGTTATGTATGTCTATCAAGGTTCAAAGGTGGTTCTGACAGGCTTGAAACGTGGTACCTTATATTATCTGCGAGGTTCCACTGTGACAGGTTCTGCTGATGTTGCATCATCTGAGGTTCAGACCATGGATATGACCAGGCTGTGGCATATGAGGCTCGGTCATATGGGAGAAAGAGGGATGCAGATTTTGTCAAAGCGGGATCTTCTTTCTGTGCATAAAGTGCAGAGTCTTGAATTCTGCGAACATTGTGTTTTTGGGAAGCTTCATCGCAGCAAGTTTCCAAAGAAGGCAGTTCATCAGACCAAGGGGACTCTTGACTACATTTATATGGATTGTTGGGGTCCGTCACGTGTTGAGTCTATTGGAGGCCACAGATATTTTGTGTCTATGATTGATGACTACTCTAGGATGACTTGGGTAATTATGATGAAACACAAAAGTGAAGCTTTCAAGAAATTCAAGCAGCGGAAAGCGTTGGTAGAAAATCAGACTGGGAAGAAGATCAAGCGACTGCGAACTGATAATGGCCTGGAGTTCTGTTCGTCTGAGTTCAACGAGTTCTGCAAGGATGCAGGGATTGCTCGACACCACACTATTCGACATACACCGTAGCAGAATGGTGTGGCAGAGTGCATGAATCAGACATTGCTGGAGAGAGCGAGATGCATGCTCTCGAATGCTGGTTTGGCTAGAAAGTTCTGGGCAGAAGCAGTAAACACGGCGTGCTATCTGATCAACCGTGGTTCTCACACTGGCATTGATTGCAAGACACCTTATGAGGTATGGTCTAATAAACTTGCAGATTATTCACTGTTAAAGTTTTTTGGTTGTAATGTTTACTATCATGTTAGTGAGGGTAAATTAGAGCCAAGAGCTAAGAAGGGTATATTTGTTGGTTTCGGCGATGGAGTTAAGGGATATAGAATCTGGTCACCTTCAGATAATAGAGTTATATTCAGTAGGAATGTGATTTTTGATGAGAATTATATGTTTAACACCACCGTGAAGTCCATTTGTACAGAAAATTGTAGTAGTGTTGATAAACAGGTGGAGCTGCAAGTCACTCTCGATGAGTGTAAATCACAACTCCAAGGTGGAGAAGATCAACATACTACAGCAGAAAGTGCAAGTTCAGATGTTCATCCAGAAGCTCGCCAGACAAGCATAGCGGTTGATAGAGCTAGGAGAACAGGTGTGAAGCCTCCTGTGAGGTATGGTTTTGAGGATATGGTGACTTACGCATTACAAGTCGCTGACGAGGTGGAAGAGGAAGAACCATCTGCAGGTGAACCATTCACATACAGAGAGGCTGTTTCAGGTAGTGAGTCGGCCAAATGGCTCGCTGCAATGAGAGAAGAGATGGAATCACTTGCCAAGAATGAGACTTGGGAGCTGGTCAAACGGCCTAAGGAGAGAAAGATTGTTACTTGCAAATGGATATTCAAGAAGAAGGAAGAAACCACACCTGGTGAGGGTGTGAGATACAAAGCTCGGCTAGTTGCAAGAGGGTTCACACAGAAGGAGGGGGTTGACTATAATGAGATATTCTCACCAGTGGTAAGACACACTTCCATCAGAGTGTTACTAGAAATGGTTGCACATCAAGATTTAAAACTTGAGCAACTAGATGTGAAGACAGCTTTTCTACATGGAAAGCTCGAAGACGATATCTACATGACTCAGCCAGAGGGGTTCCAGGTTCTGGGGAAGGAAGATTATGTTTGCAAGTTGATGAGATCTTTATATGGGCTAAAGCAGTCTCCAAGGCAGTGGTATAAGAGGTTTGACAGTTACATAATCCAGTTGGGATACAACAGGAGTCCGTATGATTGTTGTGTGTATCACAACAAAGCTGATGATGGTTCCATGATCTATCTCGTCCTGTATGTGGATGATATGCTCATAGCTGCGAAGTCCAAGTCTGATATTCAAAAGTTGAAGGATCTGCTCAGTGCTGAGTTCGATATGAAGGATTTGGGTGCTGCCAAGAAAATTCTGGGTATGGAGATATATAGGGAAAGAGAGAAGAAGAAGTTTTTCTTGTCACAGAAGAGTTACATTCAGAAGATCTTGTCTAGATTTGGCATGTCTACCGCCAAGCCTATTGATACTCCAAGTGCTACAAATATTCATTTATCCACTGATTATGCACCGAAATCTGTAGCTGAGCAGGTGTACATGTCTCGAGTCCCATACTCTAATGCAGTAGGGAGCTTGATGTATGTTATGGTCTGCACTAGACCAGATCTTGCACATGCTGTTAGTGTTGTCAGCAGGTTCATGGGACAACCTGGAAAGGAGCATTGGCAAGCTGTGAAGAGGAATTTCCGTTATCTCAGAGGTACGTCTGATGTTGGTCTCATTTATGGAGGTGATGCTCACGTTTCTGTGACTGGTTATTCTGATTCTGACTATGCTGGAGATGTTGATAGTAGAAGATCTATGACTGGTTATGTTTTCACTCTTGGTGGTTCTGTTGTTAGTTGGAAGGCAACTCTGTAGGCTACAGTTACTTTGTCTACAACTGAAGCAGAGTATATGGCACTGACAGAAGCTGCTAAAGAGGGAGTTTGGTTGAAAAGGCTTGTAGGTGATCTTGGTCTACATCATGATCAAGTTATTGTATTCTGTGACAGTCTGAGTGCAATCTGTTTGACCAAGGATCAGGTCCATCATGAGAGGACCAAGCATATTGATGTGAGGTATCATTTTCTGAGGAATGAGCAGAGAATCAAGGTGATGAAAGTAGGTACTGCTGATAATCCTGCTGACATGTTCACCAAGTCGGTCCCGCATAGCAAGTTTCGACATTGTTTGGACTTGCTAAACGTCATAAGCTGTTAGATGCCCAAGGAGGGCAAATCTGAGGCAGAAAGGAGGAGTCTGTTCATCTGGCATTGTAATGATGCATCTGCAAGGAAGATTCAAGTCAAGGTGGAGATTTGTTGATATGTCTTGAATCACACACTTCGCAGAGCTGTCACGGGGGTCTCGTTGTTTCGGTGTATTGGGCCTTAAGCCCAATTTCGGTGTTTTAGGTTTTCCTCAGTACTATATAAATGGTCTTTGAGATCTGTAATCTGTAACATATACCGCATAATAAAATTCGTTCTCCTCTCTGCCCGTGGATGTAGCCAATTTATTGGTGAACCACGTAAATCTTGTATCTTCTTTACGATTCCTATTTCTTGTTCATGCTCTATAATCCTATTCTGTTACAACAGTAGCTATGTTGAGAAACAGAAGGGAGGGGGCGGGGGAGGTTGGTTTGAGGAAGCTCAAGGGAGACACACTTGTGCAAAGGCTGCCAAAAAATTAAAAAATAGCTGACACTCCGCAGCTAGAAATGTTAATAAAATATTGCGTTAACAGTTAATGTCCAGTTTGGCAAGCCAAAAGTTTTTAAGAAAAATAAAATTCCTGCAACAATAGAAGATCGCAAGCATGCTTCCATGTATAGCCCATCCACATAAAGACAATGTGAAAGTCAGGAATTAGAAAGCTAGTATAATGCTCACCGAGATTAGAGGAACCAATCAATAGATGAAAGACCTGAAATTAAAAAAAAAAAAAAAATTAGATTCAAATAAAACGAAAATGCAAGCTAATATAGAAACATACAACTTCTGGCAGATTTTACATCCTAAAAACAAAATCTAGCTCTCTACACGGTCAACTATTCCTCCAGATTACTCACCCCCCAGATAACAATGGTTACTTGATAGCTTTTCAAGCAATGGCAAACTATAGAACAAAGAAAACTGAATTAATGATGAAATAGATTGCCGAAACTATAACTGACTCAATCCTGGTTGAATTCAAATGTAAAGATTCACAATCCAACTCACAAAAGTGGATATTTTGCGACAAAACAATATCCAATAATTCAGTTATGAGTGATTTCACATATGGAAATGTTCACAAACACTTCCTGCAGCAGCAGCCTATGCCCCAGTTCTATTAATTTTCAGGAATTGTCAATAAACCTTAGTCACAGTCTCAATGCCATTGTGATTGCTCAAGATTTTTGCTCAATTTGCCATTCATAAACATAACCATAAAATAAAAAATTCCAGAAAGAGGAGGAAGAATTACCTGATAGAAGCAAGAAATGCAATCAGGCCATTAACACAAGCCAGTCCCACTTTCACTCCCTCCACCACCTCCGGATAGCACTTCATCCCCTCCCTCAATTCTCTCAATTCCAACATTGTTCTTTTTATTGCTTTTCCCTCCTTCTCGTACACCATTCAAAACACACTCACCCACCCTCTGAGTGTGAGTTAGCAAAGAAGGTAAATGCAAGAAGCAGAAATTTGTCTGGTGATTCAATGCGATAACTGTAAGCATACAGAGTATGCAAGTAGAACCAAATTCTTCTTCGTCGATAACTAAGAAAGGAAAAAAAAAAGAATAGTGGTGCGGCAAGAATCTCAATAGATATCCTTTCCTCCCTGCAGAATTTTTCGATGGAATCTTGGCATATGCTACTCTACAGATCTATTAAAGGGTTATGAGGATTCCCCCCACTCCCAGCACCCTTTCCCTTTATGTATCTATGTATCACACAATTCCTTCCCCTCTCTCCAAATCAATGTCCCTCCCTCTCTCTCTTTCTCTATCTCTCACTCACTCACTCTCGATATATACACATATATATATGTTTCATAGATTGTGCGAGATAGATGCCAGGCCTTCGTAATTAGACTTGACCAACAGAGAGCTGTTTCAGAGAGGGGCACGGTCGTCTAGACCTATGATGAGGATGCTGATGATTTCAGACATCAGGTTTATATGTATACATACATACGTATATATATACATATAGGTAAGAGACAGTACAAAGAACTCTAGTTGACGTATAATATTTTAGAACTCTAGTTGACGTATAATATTTTAGAACTCTAGTTGAAATATAATATTTTTCTTATTAATTGCTTGTTTTTTGGAAATCGATAAAACTTATATTTTTTAATGCGTTATTTGTCTGTTAAAAAAATAAAAAATAAAATTTTATTTTATTTTTATGCTGTAATATTTCTATATTATTTAATTATTACTCAATGTTAAGGAACGTACATTATTCATAGAAAACGTGTGAGACAAAATCGAAATTGCTCCATGAAAATATTAAGGCGAATCCACCATATAATTTACATATATAAATTTATATTATTTTATTTTAATTTATTATAAATATAAAATTTAGTGTAATTTTAATTCAATTTAGATAAGAATGTTGTCAATATATTCATGTACTCTTTCTTTAATCTTCTTAGACCATTAATTTCGTATATTCAGATTAGACGTATTTTGGCAAACCCATAAATCAAGAAATATGTCCAAAATTGAAATGGTCTGGTTATTAATTGAATTGGAAATAAATTTTAATTAATAAATGCATAATTCTTTAATAATTATTTTATTTTATTAAAAAAATATTATATTTATGCATTATATCGTTGGAATATAGTTAATTTGAGCATGACTAAAAAATAGTAGTTTATATTCATTTTTTATGGTATAAATATCTATAGAGGTCATGCTAGATTTTTTGTATCCTTCCAATTTTTAATAGAGCAAAAAAAAAAAAAAAAAACTTATTTATTCTAAAGATAAAACATAAACAAAATAAATTGATTAGTAATATTTAGAAAATAAATTAATTAATTAATTTAAATAAGGAAATTATTTAACTTATTTTTTAATAACCTAAATCCAATACATAAATTCCTGTATAATAAACTCCTCGGCCCAAAATAAATGTCAACTAGGATGGAAGTCGTAAAATTAATTGAATGTTGAAACAAATTATAACAAACTGAAATTATTTTATACTGTAATCAAATTAATAAAAATATTAATTCACTATCAATAATATATCAAAATATTGTAAATATATCCTACTTTTATAAATATATAATTTAGGAGTTAATTTTTCTAATAAGCAACATGCTATCTATGTTACTTCAAAATAATTTTATTGTAAATATTTTGTAAAAATATTTAATATTTGAATTAATATATATTAATTAAAATATATGGATGTCTAATATTAAGAAAAAAATTAATATATTTGACATATTTTCTTATGTACATGACTAATAAAGTATATGATATTTACATATTTTTTGTTATTCAAACCAATTTTAATTATTAATTAATCTTTAATAAGCTACATGACAAACTTAACATGCAATACATATTAATTACTAATTATCAATCTTGCAAGTGAAATACCAAAACTATGAGATCTTGTTTAACACAAATAAGATGATCACTATTAGTAATGATTAATGTCTGTACATAACATTAAAGTGATCCTTTTTTTTAAAACACAATGATATAATATTCAGAATTATTTGTAATTTATTTTTTAAGTGATAACAAAATAAAAAAAACTATAATTTTGTGTCATTTGACATATTTAATATCTTTATTATTAATATAGGTAGATTTATAATTTTTGACACATAGTTTTATAAAATGATCAATATCTTCTTATTTATATTAAGTATTGTAAAACATAATTAGATGATGAATTCATAGGACCATTCTTAATTTGGAATAAAATATTTATTATTAATTTTGGGATAGAAAAAGTATTAAATCAATATATTTTAAATAAATCACAATTTTACATTCTAGGAATTTCTAAAGAATAAATTTCGGTTGTGTCGGCTAAAAACCTTTTTTCTTTTTTCTTTTTTCTTTTTTTGTTTCAAATAATATGTTATTCATGCCCTCTTACGTAGTAAGACAAAAACAGTTCCCTGTTTTGAAATAAAATAAAATAAAACGGAAGAAGACAAAAGTCATTAGTTCAAGTTAATTAAGAAATAGTCTCCTCCAATCAGAGACCATCACATAAATAATTTCATGTGTGTGTAATTGAGATTATTTTTCTTCGTAAAATAGAAAAAAAGAAAGAAATTATTTTAGAATTTACCAGATATATTTATATTACTAATAGAGTTACAAAATGTGTCGAATATTATAAAAATGGAGCATATCAATTATATGTCCAATTAAAAAATAACTTTTTTACATGTTATCCTTATTTTTATATAATATTTATATGAAAATAAATCAATTTAATATTACACATGGAAACATTAATTTATTTTTAATAGTGTTAATCTTATCTATGTTAAATAATATCCTACATAGGGTAGATTATTTATATTCAAATATATTTTTTTATTTTGTTAAATCTCCTATGATTATTGTTGTGTTTATTCTCGTTGTATATATATGTTATATTATGTAGGTTTATAATTCATATACTTGTATTATTTTTTTATAATTTAATTCGTGTTATATTTAATTATAACTAAAATATATATAAGAATATAATTGAAGAGATTGTTGGTGATCAATTAATATATTTATTATAGTGAAAAAAAATCAGCTTAATAATCAAATGGTTTCAAATCTCATGTTCTTTTTTTTTATTATATAATTTTTTAATTCATGCCTATAACGAAATATTCAACCGTTTACTTTTAGTGTTATACAAATATATCAATCTAAATAATCAATTAAGGCTTCTCTTGGATCATGGGGAGCCACATTAAGTTAACGAACGTATAGAAGGATGATCCCCCTGCTTTTTCAGGGTAAGAAGGGGTAGAGAAAATGCCCCGAGCCAATGTTCGAGCACCAGGCGCTACGGCGCTGAAGTAACCCACTCCATACTCCCAGGAAAAGCTCGAACGACCTTTAAACAAAAAAACAAAAGGGTACCTGTACCCGAAACCGACATAGGTGGGTAGGTAGAGAATATCTAGGGGCGCGAGACAACTCTCTCTAAGGAACTCGGCAAAATAGCAGGAATTATTAGGTGAAATATGAAAAGTGTGATAAAAGATATGAAACAAACTAATTATTAAATAATATCTATATTTGAAAATTATATTTCATCAGTGCAGGAGCAACGTATACTGCCACGTACATAGATATTTATAAAAATACTCTGAATAATCCTCACACACACACACACACAAATACACACACACACACACACACATATGCATTATTGCTTTTTTTTTTTTTAAATTATACTCGTGTTACATTTAATTATAACTAAAATATATATAAAGATATAATTGAAGAGATTGTTGGTGATCAATTAATATATTTATTATAGTGAAAAAAAAATCTTGATAATCAAATGGTTTCAAATCTCATGTACTTTTTTTTTTATTATATAATTTTTGAATTCATGCCTATAACAAAATATTCAACCGTTTACTTTTAGTGTTACACAAATATATCAATCTAAATAAGAAATTATTAGGTGAAATATGAAAAATGTGATAAAAGATATGAAACAAACTAATTATTAAATAATATCTATATTTGAAAATTATATTTCATCAGTGCAGAAACAACGTATGCTGCCACGTACATAGATATATATAAAAATACTCTGAATAATCCTCACACACACGCACATATATATATATATATATGTATCTGCATTATTGCTTTTATTGCATCAATCAAGCTTCAAGTTACCTAATAATTGGGTCTACATCTGCAATAAAATAATTACCCTATAATCTCGCCTCTTGCTTATAAATAAGTGCTGTACATTTTTAAGGGTGGGAAAGAGAGAGAGAGAGAGAATTTCCTTAAATATTCCAAATTTCTTTTGCTGCCTTACTTTTCGCCATGGTCAACAGCAACGAGAGCAAGAAAACACTGGGCCGGAGGAGGATTGAAATCAAGAAAATCGAGAAAAAAACCAGCCTGCAAGTGACATTCACCAAACGCCGGTCCGGCCTGTTCAGAAAAGCCGGCGAACTCTCCGTTCTCTGCGATGCCGAGATTGCGATTCTCGTACAGTCACCGGCCGGAAAGATGTTCACCTTCAGCCACCCGTCTGTCGAAGCCTTGATCCACCGTTTTCAGACGCGGGACGCTCCTCCTCCGCCGGTGGAGAGTTCGTTGTCGCACTGCGGGCAGGTTTTCGTCTGGGATGACGGTAGAAGTGAGTATGAAGAGGCGATGAGGAAACTGGAGATGGAGAAGAGAAGGGAGGAAAGTGAGATCGGGGAGTTCTGGTGGGATGAACCCTACGAGGATATGGAACTGCACGAACTGGAGCAATATTTGGGAGCACTGGAGGAGTTGAGGAAGAATGTTTCACAGAAGGTGGAGGAGAAGGAGAAATTGAAGGAACTGCAGGGTCGTGATCTGGGTTCAAGCACATCAAACCAAGAACTCAGTGCTTCTGCTTGTGCTTCTACTTCATCAAATTTGTTGCCTCTGAGTACCGATCATGATGATCAGCTTGCTTTTGACTATGATGATCTTCTTGAGTTCATATTAAACTAAAATAATCTCCAATATATATATATATATAGTATATATATCATCACTGATCAGAGAAGAAGTTGAGATTTAGAAATTTCCTCTCTTTGTTTAGAGTATGCAGAGATGCAGAAAGAGTTCGGCCGATATTTTTTTCAAAGCCCTAGTTTAGATCTAGGGCTCGTAATAGTACACTAGTTGCAGAAATTTCAGAATTTTCTGTAATGCATTTCCCATTTTACTGTATATGATTAATGTGCTACTTGTTTATAAGTTCTGCTTATCTTCATGAAAATGGAACTGATTACGAATCGAATCAAACACTGTTGATTGTTCAAGTAACCAATTAATCCATGGTTAGTGGTTTTACTGTCCGTCTACTTTCATTTCCATTCAACTTGTCCGTACACTTTGATTTTATTGCATTTATTTTCTACTTTTTGCTTCATGAAACTTTGTATCCTTTAACTTTTACCAATACATTTTTATTTTATTTTTGGCCATTCGATGTCAAAAGGTCAAGGTCAAGAATGAAAATAAAATAAGGCCCAAAAATAGAACAGAAATCTGTGTTTGTGTGTGTTTCTTTAATGGTTTTTTTTTTTTAATCTCTGACTACAATTTTGATCAATTCAATTGGAATTTCGAATGTTGAGAATTAAAGGGGTTTTTTTCAAAATAATGCAAAAAAAAAAAATTATAAAATAGGTATAATTTAAAACAGTTTTTAAAAATAGGTAAAACGTTACCCCGGGTGACCTTTCTTAGATAAAACGTCAGTTGGGGCGACGATGTAGGTTTTGAATAAAAAACGTCAGCTGAATAAAAAACGTTAAAAAACGTTAGCCCAGCTGACGTTTTTTATTTTCAAAATATATATACATATATGCAACTTTGCATACATGCATGCATACACACATGTACACCACACATGCATTCATATATATATATATATATATATATATATATTTGTTTTTACATTATAATTATTTATATTATTATTAGTTTTTATTTATTTATTAAAGTTATAATATTATTAATATATATATAGGAATTTATGTATATATATTTTTAAAAAATAAATAAAATTAAAATTTTAAAATTTAAAATATTATAATGTTATTTAAGATAATAAAAATAATATATAAATTTTAGAAATAATTTTTAATTATTATTATGTTATATACATAATATATATTATAAATATATATATTATAAATATATATTCTAAATATGTATATATATTTTTATTAGTTATGTAAATATATAAAAATATATATAAAATTATAATTCTAAAAATGTAAAATATTATAATTTTATTTAACATAATAAAATTTTTTATTTAACTTAAAGAATAAATTTTAATTATGAATATGTATAATTTCATTTTCTGAAAAAATATATATATATACACAAATAAATAAATAAAGAAAAAAATTGAATAAACGTCACCCGCACTGACGTTTTATAAAAACATCAGTTGCGGTGATGTTTTTTTATTTTTTTTCTTTTATATAATATATTATAAATATATATATTTATAAAATATATATATATATTCTAAATATATATTCTGAATATGTATATATATATATTTTTATTTTTTTTATTTTTTTATTAAGTAAATATATAAAAATATATATTAAATTATAATTTTAAAAAGTAAAATATTATAATTTAATTTAAGATAATAAAAAATTATTTAAATTAAAGAATAATTTTTAATTATTAATATGTATAATTTCATATTC
Source organism: Caryopteris x clandonensis (assembly GCA_028749325.2). NCBI lineage: Eukaryota > Viridiplantae > Streptophyta > Magnoliopsida > Lamiales > Lamiaceae > Caryopteris > Caryopteris x clandonensis. The sequence goes on from JAPYKT020000011.1 coordinate 5,574,245, forward strand.
TGAAAATAAAATAATATATATATATATATTAATAATACATAAATATATATATATAAGAATAAATTAAAAAAAAATTGAATAAATGTCACACGCACTGACGTTTTAAAAAAAGTCAGTTGCGGTGATGTTTTTTTATTTTTTTTACTTTTATATAATATATATATATATATTTATAAAAAATATATATATAATCTAAATATATATTCTGAATATGTATATATAAATTTTTATTCATTAAATAAATATATAAAAATATATATTAAATTATAATTATAAAAAGTAAAATATTATAATTTTATTTAAGATGATAAAAAAAATATTTAAATTAAAGAATATTTTTTTATTATTAATATATATAATTTCATATTCTGGAAATAAAATAATATATATATATATGTTAATAATACATAAATATATATATAAGAATAAATAAACAAAGAAAAAAAATTAATAAACGTCAGCCGCACTGTATTATCATATATATATATATATAAACATATTATCACTTTATATAATTTTACAATACCATAACATCATATTATATTTTTTTATAATAAATATATCACATATTAAATATTTTTACACTGTATTTATTTATAAGTATTTATTTATAAATACAGTATCTTAATAAAATAATTTTTTTATATAGATTAAAAACTGTAATTTTAATAAAATAAAACTGATAAAAAATTGTACTCGTATCTATCATTTATATACCATTTGATACATCTTATCACAATTTAAATAATTTTATCAATTACACTTGTTATATCACTTACACACTTTGTCATACATGCATTAAATTTTTGGCATGCATTATTGCATGCATTATTTTGACACATTGTTACATCAACTTTTCAGCCTTTGCAGAAGTTTGGTGTGGGTTCATTAATTTTTCAGGCTTTGCAGAAGAGACTTTGATGTGGGTTGCATGAGGGGGAGAGTGAGTGAATTCATTATAAATTGAATGAATTACTCAGTTTTTTCTTCACTCACATACTCTCAATTCTCCTCACTTTCTCTTTCTTCTTTTTACTCAACTCCCTCTTGTCTCCTTCATCTTCATAATTTTTTAGATTTCTCCTTCAATTTTCTACTTCAACCTTCTTCTTGCTATCTTCTCTATTTAGAGAATTTGTTACTGTCCGACTCGATTTTCTTTGTATAAAAAGATATATAATTTGGAGCCAAATATTGATGCTGGTTCTTTTATATTTCCTTTCACATGCTTTAATTTATTTTTGTTCTACTTGTCAACTAATCATTTTTTATTTATCACCAATTAACGTTATGTCTTCTTAATTTTTGGCATGATATGAGATTATTTTTTTCTTAAACACTAATCGTCAATTTTTTTATTTTTTATGTTATATTGTGTAGATTGTGTTCAAGAAGACAAACTTCAACTTCCACAAACATTTACGTAAACTAAACTAAGGTTAGTATACATATACATCATTTATTTTTAACATAATATATTATTGTAAGTGAATATTTATTTGGTTTCATATATACATTCATATGATAAGATTTCTAATTTTTAATAATATGTGTGTATTGTTTTATGTGTCATTTAATTATTTTGTTGTATTTATTAATGTGATGTTATTTAAATTTTATTTGTTTATTATGATGAATATATTTTTATTGTTGCATGTATTGTATGTTTAACTTGTTTTGATTTACGTTATGTTATGTTGACTAAATAAATCTTGTTTACTATAATTAATATATTATAATAGGATATTTAAAAAATATATAAATTTAATAACTATAATAACCCTTATAAATTAATTTGATAGGTATGACTTCAACATCAAAGTCATCAGCATCAACTTCCACACGAGCCAATAAATATAACACATACAAAGTTTATTGGTCTATCGTAAAAAAGTCAACAAGTTTGGTGCAATTAACAATACGTAATCAACAACTAAAAGAAGAAATAGAGGGATTGAGGAGAAAAGATGTTGCTGCAAATGTGATTTCCAACATGCAAGACCAAGAAATACGGAAATTACGGCGGCGTGTAAAGATGTGCCAAGTTGAATTGGATTGGTCATCTAATTGTGTCTCTGTTTTAGAAGGTTGCGTTCGACAATAAGAAGACGTCTAAGGGAATGAAATAAACTTCCTACGTGGTACTATAAGTTGTATGACAATGGAAAAAAATAATATAATAGAGCAGCTTGGGGCTAGAGACGAGCATATAAACGCCCTAAAAAATGAGGTGAATGAGTTACGTGCTCAATTGGATAACGAGAGAAACCAAAATGAAATTATCCAACAAGAGAGTACGACTAACTTTCATCACGTGAATATGATGCGATCACGCATACTAGATCTTATAGATGTCACCCCTGACTAAAATATGTGGCAGGATAATAATGTTGTAGAAAATTTACCCGATAATGATCATTCATAGAGTGATGTATATTCCTCATAAATGTATCCTGGTTGTGAAATGTAATACATTATTTATCATGCTTTTCATACATATCTTGTTTGTGAAATGTAATGCATTATTTCATAATGATGCTTTTCAGACGTACAATGTAGTCCACACTTACTAATTATAATTTATTTGTTCTTTATGTAATAACTGCATGAAAATTAAAAAATATAAACAAATCAACCTTTAAATAAAAAATATACACAAATATTCTTATAAAACAAAATTTACCATTAGAGAGTGTGGGGCAAAATGTAATTTCGACAATGTAATATCGAAATAAGGCTTATTCTCATCCAGAATTGGCGAGAGATCGGTGTACACTTCATCACTCGTGAAAGCACACCCTTTTCCCTTACTCATTCTCTTTATTCATTTATGTATTATCCTAACATAGTCATATTTATATTACTTCACCAACAGAATTATTACTGAATTGACTACATGATGCGGTGCAAATTTTATTCGGATTTGAGAAGACGTGCACGCAAAAAAAGCAACCTTAATTCACGAGACTCTGTAACAAAACTGGTGATTGACACTCAATTCACGAGACTCTGTAACAAATTGGTGATTGACAGTTTCATATGACATTGAAAGACATTTCATTTATTCGTTTCAGAAATTATTATTTATTTTAATTAAATATATATATATATTATATAAATAATAATATATAAAATATTATAATTATATTTTTCAATTATAATTATTCCTAAATAATCTATATTTTATAAAATATATAGATATATTTTTTATAATAATTATTGAAAAAAATTCGCCTTAAATTAGATAATTATTTTATTATATTATCTTAAATAATAATATTAAAAAATAATCTTTAATTTAAATATTTTTTATCAAATATATATACATAAATTTATATATATATTTACATAACTAATATAATATAATAATAATATATATATATATTAAGAATATATATTTATAATATATATAACATAAATTAACATATTAAAAATTAAAATAAAGGAAATATCGTCAGCCCAACTGACGTTTTTTTAAAACGTCAATGCGACTGATGATTTCTACTTTTTTTCTTTTTTTAAAATTATATATATATATATTTACGTATTATAAAAAAATATATATATATATTTTCTAATTACACATAATAATAATAATTAAAAATTATACTTTAATTTAAATAATATTTTTTATTAACATTATAATATTTTACTTTTTAAATTTATAATTTAATATATATTTTTTAAAAATATATATACATATATTATTTTTACTTTCAGAAAATGAAATTACAAATAATAATAATTAAAAATTAATCTTTAATTTAAATAATTTTTATAAAATATATATACATAAATTTATATATATATATTTACATAACTAATATAATATAATAATAAAAGATATATATATATATATTCAGAATATATATTTATAATATATATATATATTTATTATGAATATATATATTATAAATATTCATAATTATAAATCGAAAAGAGAACATAATTAAAAAAAATAAAAAATCAAACTAAAAGTAATGTAAAAAAATCAGTGTAAATAACTTTCTTGAGATCCACCTAAATAATTTCTTCAATCATTTTCTTGAACGACTTAAGTCAAGAAAAGCTAGTCACTGAAAAAACTGGAAAAAGAACATAATTCATTATTTACTTTTTACTCTTATATATATATATGTTATTAAATTATGTAGACAAATATAATTAGGACTTATTTCATTACATGATTCTACTTTTATATAATAGAATGACACTTTTAGTTATTTTAATTAATTTTGCAATTTATTGTATGATAAATATAATTAGTTAATATATTAATCAATTGTTATATACACTAGTATTTATAATATATGTTAATTTTTGTTATATATATATATATAACAAAAATTAACATATATTAAAAAATAAAAAATAGAAATGTCGTCAGCTCAACTGACGTTTTTTTAAAACGTCAGTACGACTGACGATTTCTATTTTTTTTTATTTTTTTAATTATTTATATATATATATATTTATGTATTATATATATTCTTTTTATATTTATTTTTATATATATATATATATTTATGTATTATTAAAATATATATTTATATATATATATATATTTTTTTTCAGAATATGAAATTACACATATTAATAATTAAAAAAATTCTTTAATTTAAATATTTTTTTTATTATCTTAAATAAAATTATAATATTTTACTTTCTAAAATTATAATTTAATATATATATATATATTTATATATTTACTTAATAAATAAAAATATATATATATACATATTCATAATATATATTATAAATATATATATATAATATATATTATATAAAAGAAAAAGAAACTAAAAAACGTCACCGCAACTGACTTTTTTTAAAACGTCAGTGCGGCTGACGTTCATTAATTTTTTTATCTTTTTTTTTATTCTTATGTATATATATATATATTTATGTATTATTAATATATATATGTATATATATTATTTTATTTTCAGAATATGAAATTATACATATTAATAATGAAAAATTATTCTTTTATTTAAATAATTTTTTTATTATCTTAAATAAAATTATAATATTTTACTTTTTATAATTATAATTTAAGATATATTTTTATACATTTATTTAATAAATAAAAATATATATATACATATTCAGAATATATATTTAGAATATATATATATATATATTATAAATATATATATATATTATATAAAAGAAAAAAATAAAAAAACATCACCGCAACTGACGTTTTTTTAAAACGTCAGTGCGGGTGATGTTTATTCATTTTTTTCTTTTTATTTATTTATTCTTATATGTATATATATATATATTTATGTATTAATATATATATATATATATTATTTTATTTTCAGAATATGAAATTATACATATTAATAATTAAAAATTATTATTTAATTTAAATAATTTTTTTATTATCTTAAATAAAATTATAATATTTTACTTTTTAAAATTATAATTTAATATATATTTTTATATATTTACTTAATAAATAAATAAATATATATATATATACATATTCAGAATATATATTTAGAATATATATATATTTTGTAAATAAATATATATATATATATTTATAATATATATTATATAAAAGAAAAAAAATAAAAACGTCACCGCAATTGACCTTTTTTTAAAACGTCAGTGCGGGTGACGTTTATTCATTTTTTTCTTTTATTTATTTATTTATATATATATATATATTTATGTATTATTAAAATATTTTTTTTTTCAGAAAATGAAATTATACATATTTATAATTAAAATTTATTCTTTAATTTAAATAAATTTTTTTATTATGTTAAAAAAATTATAATGTTTTACTTTTTAAAATTATAATTTAATATATATTTTTATATATTTACTTAACTAATAAATATATATATATACATATTTATAATATATATTATGTATATAACATAATAATAATTAAAAATTATTTCTGAAATCTATATTTTTTTTATTATCTTAAATAACATTATAATATTTTATATTTTAAAATTTTAATTTTATTTATTTTTTAAAATATATATACTTAAATTCCTATATCTATATTAATAATATTATAACTTTAATAAATAAATAAAAATTAATAATAATATAAATAATTATAATGTAAAAACAAATATATATATATATATTATATATAAATGCTTACGTGCGATTATATATATATATATATAGATGAATGCATGTGTGGTGTATTTGTGTATGCATGCATGTATGCAAAGTTGCATATATATATTTTGAAAATAAAAAATATCAGTTGGCCTGACGTTTTTTATTTAGAACCTACATCGTCATCCCAACTGACGTTTTATCCAAAAAATGTCACCCGGGATGACGTTTTACCTATTTTTAAAAACTGTTTTAAATTATACGTATTTTGTAATTTTTTTTTTTTTGCATTATTTTGAAAAAAAACCCAAGAATTAAAGATTAAGTCGACTATCAAGTTTATTTTGAATTACTAGTCACTTCAAATTCAAAAACACCGTAACTTAAATATAAAATATTCATTGGCTGGGGGTCAGTTTGAGTTTACAATATTTTTTAAATCTCCACTCGAACAAGAAAAATAATTTTATATTCTTCTACATCTATTATTTTAATTTTTGACAATAATTTTTCTTTCTTTTGAGTAAACAATAATCTGAAATTATTAGCAAGTGTAGGGTATAATATATCCGTTTATGCCATTACAATTTACAACTGTCGCCACATTCGACCGTTGAACACCAATGCAACCACAACTGCGCTTTTCTATTTTTCTTTATTTCAAACTTTTTTTCCTCGTAGACTCAAATAGCATTATAGGTACTTATATGTAATTAAAAAAAATATCTTATAATGATCTGAAGGAATTGTTACATTCCTAAATTTTATTTTTTACAAAAATAAAGAAATTTTATTACGTCAAAACATATTTGGAGTCGACTTTTTCCCATTAAAACTAATAATAAATTTATTATATAAAAAGGAAAAAAGTAAGAAAAAAGAAACCCGTCAATGGCGACATGGCGTATAAATAGCCTAGTGGCAGTGCTGCAACATGCTTACCATCATATGTTGGTTTTCTCTTACATATGTTTATCTGCGTCTTTTGGTTTACATTTGCAAATAATGCATTATTTTATGAAAAAGTATCATAAGTTCATTTAATTATTCATCAGTATTTTGAAAAAATCTTCAAAAGTATCTATATAGATTATAAAGTAATTTTTTAGGAATTTTAATTATTAAATAGTAATTTGTACATAAGGGAACATAACGTCATTCTGATGTTATAGTCTTTTACATTAATTTTTTTTTTTGTATTTTTTGTGATATCTAGTGAGAATTAGAGATCATCCACTATTAAATAGATTATATCATATTATTGAAAAATTAATAATGATCATATCATATAATTACAAAATATATATTTTAAATTTTTTGTGATTTGTGTATCTATATCTGTAACATTTCTACTCTTAAAAGGTCTAAAAGCGAGAACACATCAAATTCAAATTTCAAAAAAATGAAACAAAAATAATTATGTTTTTAAGAACACATAATGTTCTACGATACAAATATTTACACAACTAAAATAACTTAATGGCCTTAGAATGCATTTTATCTTATTTTATAATAAAAAATATTCAAGATCAAAGGATATAATAGTACTTGAGAAGGAACATTAATGCACCTCGTAAGGGTGCAAAAACATTGCTAAGGTTCATGCAAATTTGACCATAATCAGAACTTCATGGATAAACATTTCATATTCAAATTGTAAAGATGAAACTTTTCAAGAAAAAATATATTATTCCTAAATCAATATTTCTTTGAAGTGTTGAATACTATAGAAATGAAAAATGAAATCAAATTACAAGCATAATCTCTTTCTGTAATCCAAACAAATTTAATTTATGAGTACGGTAATAAATACAAAATTTAATTTTTAAAATTAATAGATAGGATATTAAACAATACATTGAAAGAAAAAAATCATTTTCTTGCTAAAATTCTTTTTTAAATATTCTTTGATAAAATTCAACCCAGTTATCGATTATTTTATAAATAAAGGTTATGACAAATTCTAGAGTAAAAAATAAACATAAAAATAATAATTAAAAAAATTAATAAAAAAATCAATAATAATAAATAAAGAGTAGGGTGTCTTAAAGGTGAAAAAATTATTATGGTGATCAAGTGATATTGGCACAGATGAATATACAAGCAACATAGAGAATAAGAAATTAACCGAAAAAAAAAAAAAATAGGAATTGAAATAAGATAGTTCTTTCTTCTCCTCACCTGATAGAATTGTTCTTCTCCTCACCTAATAGAATTGTTCTTCTCCCCCTGTTCTTTCATTCTCTTTCTTAAATCGAACCATTTCCATTGAGAGTTTCCTTTTGGTCGCCTCTATAACCACACGACTTCATGATTCACAACCCAGATTGAAGAAAGCAACGCCCAAATCAAAATGCCAAAACTACATTACTAAAATTTCCAGAATTTTAAATAGCTACCTTTATACATCACTATACCTTAAGAAAAGAAGGGGGGAACATGGAAAAAGTAAGTACAAAACACTACACGGCATAATCAGCGGTAATCATCATTTTTCAGATTAAACTAGTTTATGAAAATTTACGGAAAATCCCTCGATTTCCTCCAGTTAACACCTACTGGAATTCATCCCCAGGTGAAAATGAACATAATCCAATTTTTAATTGATCATCCCCATGAAAAAAATCAGAAGTGGCATCCGCAACAAAGGAAGAAGACACAGAGCGTGGAGACCAGAAAAATGCCCTCGAAAACCGAGACGATCTTAAAGAGGATATCATCCACGAACCAAATGTGCAAATTGAACCGCTTCTTCCACCGCACCCCGGTGGAGCTCTTCAGCTTCCACCGCCACGCGCCAACGCCACTGCCGCTGCCGTTGCCGCCGCCGCTCCCCTTCTTATTCAACCTCTTGAAAAATAACGAGAAACTCGAGATCGAACTCGAAGTCGGAGGCTTCTTCTCCATGATTCTCGATCTGTGAACGGGAAACGGTGTTGGCTGCAACTTACAAGGAGTTTGGTGATTTCATGGAGTTAAATAGAAGGTTGGAGGGAAAAGGAATAACGGGCAAGGAGGGGCACATTGGGAAATCAAAAGTGTTTTCCTGTGGGCCCCGCAAGGGTTAGGGACTTGAACCCAACGGTTCCGCGTTTTCGTGGGGGAATGGGGTGATGTCGTGCCCTTGTTGGACGAAAAAGAATAACTAGTACTCTAGACCATATACAGGCTGTTTTTTTGTTTTTTTTTAAATAATATATATATATATATATATATATATATGGAAGTTATTTAATTGTGCTAGTGATATCAAATCAAATCAAATTATATAAATATACTAGTAAGGTCATCCTTGTCATGCACGAAAATAATTTTAAAATTATTATTATTATACTTTTTTGTGTTTCATTAAAAATGCAAATACTTATTTTAAAAAAAAACTTACATCATTATTGAACTCAACATACTTTAACATATCTCTTGATAAAAATATTTTTTCCATTAGTAATATGTTCATAGTTGCTGTCATATTTTTAATACGTAATGTAATAATATATGGTTTGATATTAAGTCAGAGGTGATTTTAAATATTAAAATCGTATCACCTACATTATTTTTTAAGCGCAAACATAATTGTAAAATATGATTTAAATTTATAATTAAGAGTCGAGAATATGGAATATGTGTGATTTGAATCCAGTAATTATTGCGGACAATTTATTTACAAAAAATCCGAATAAAATCATGCAATTTGGTGAGTTTGGATTTTTAGTTAAGAACATCCATTTTGAGTATTGAAATTGTAGCACCTACGTATTTTTTAAGTGCAAACGTAACTGTAAAACATGATCTAAATTTATAATTTAGGGTCGAGAATATGGAAAATGTGTGATTTGAATCCAGTAAATCTGACTGAAGATACAACAATTTATTTACGAAAAATCCGAACAAAATCATGCAATTTGATAAGTTTGAATTTTCAGTTAATAACATTATCCATTTTATATTTTACATTTATTTATAAAAAAATGCAGATATATATAGCCCAAAAAATCAAAATAAAAAAACGTGAAGTTAAAGAATAAAAATAACAAGAAAAGGAGGAAAATGTCACTCTCTGGATATGTAATGAAATACATATATAGTGTAATAATGCGGCATGAAGTTGCAGAGAATCTCTTTAGTTGGGAAAGAAAGCACTTTGTAAATTATTCATTTGGGATTGAAGCTTTGTGGTAGTAAAAGAGAAAAGCCTAAAAAGTAAGAAATAAACGACGAAAACAGAGTAGGGAATTTGCATTTCTTTTGAACCGACTATAATATTCCTTCAAAGCTGGAGACCTCATCTACCTTACTTTCTTGGCTGTTCTAGCCCCAGAAAATTCCATGCAATTGCACTAACTTTCTCTTTGCTTTTTTATTCTTTTTTCTTTCCTTCGTACCCCTCCGTCTCAAAAAAAGAAAGAAAAAAATCGAAGAATTTGTATTTCTAAAAGTTATATTTTGTATGCTGGCAATTGGAAATTGGTAACATATTATTTGATTTGGAGAGACTAACTTTTTTTTTTTTTTTGGGATTATTATTGAACGAATGATTTAACTTTAAGAATGAAATGAGATTTTGTAATATGAATTTTATGGCTGATTCAAGTTGTAAAGACACTCGCACATAATTTTACTTCCTTGAATATTGTTATTTGAAAATCAGCAGTGACTAATTAATTTGCACTCTTGTTAAATCAATTTGGTAAGAGATTTGAAAATTTATATTTTTGTTGGTATATTGTTACTTGTGTCATCCGGCCAGCTGATTGCTTGTCAACCTACACAAATCATCTATGTCATTCACTCATTAAATAGTTAGGAAAGTATCTTGAGGAGCCCGTCCGCAGATTCTCGAAATTAATAAGTGATAGTTTGTGTCATTCTTGTATTACGATCATAAATTAAAAAATGTTCGATAAATTTCATAACATCAACGTTGTTTCAGCTTGCTAAAAATAGATCCTAATAATCAATTTACTTCTTACCACCGTCCAAACATAATTTATGTCAAGCATTAAGATTGCAACAACTCAACATTTTCTGTGTTAATCACTTTACTCTCCAACCTCAAACAAAATTCTGATTATTTTCAAATCATTGCAAGTTGTGGTCACTGCCTAACTAAAAATTGTATTTGAATGCTGCTTTGGTGTCACTTTTGCCAGCATTTTGATGAAAATGCTCAAAATCCTGCAGGCCTCACTTTGCTATTTAACAAACTCCCCCAAGTCCCATCTGTCACCCAATCTTTAGAATCTCTTTTCTTGATCCATACCACCAATCTCTTGCACCATAATTGTTTACGTTATCTGACATGATAATGTCTTAATTTATTCAATGTCATGTTCTATAGTAATTAAGAATAGCTTTAAAGCGGTCACACATTACATTATTAAAAATTAATGATTATCCTTTTTTAAAATTTTTATAATATATCACGTAACACACATCAAATAAAGTTAAAAGAACATATAGGATAACACAAAACCCCTCATATTACACCAGCAACCAACTCACATTAGAGAAAATAATACTTAACCCCCCAACTGAGAGAGCATAATAATTCAATATCTTCACCGATATTTTTTATTTTAAAAGCATTTTATTTTCTCAAAAAAGAAAAAATAAATTAATAATATTCTATTAATAATATAATACGATATATTTAGCTTGTGCGTACAAATTAAAAGATAAAATAGATTCAAAGTTTGATTAAAATAAAATAATACGCACTAATCTGTGTTTCATTTAATTAATTAGTACATGATGTATAACTACTAATAATACTATCTTTTATAAGTTATATATCTAATAAAATTTAAAACGAAATTAATCACGATAAATAAAAAATGAAGTGATCTACATTTTTTGGTTACACGATGATTGCCAACTTCACTTTGTGTTGGTATTTTAATTAAATAAATTTCAACTTTAAAGCTATCATTGTGTTCTTCAGCTCCGTGTCTTATGGTCAAATGTTCCCAATTTGCATATTGTGTAAAACTATCATCAAATTATGACTATTTTATTTTATTTTGTTTATTTATATATGTCACATAACCCATCGTGTGGTAGGCCACATATTTAATTATTAATATGTTATTAAATATAAAAAAAAACCTCAGTAATTACTTCAAAAATAATCCGTAAGGAATTATGGGAATATCTAATTTAATGTTCTTAAACTATTATAAATATTTGAAAAAACTCTTAAACTATAAAATATTGCAAATATTTTTTAATTATCTAAAAGTTCTTCAAGATTTATTTACAATAAAACTATCTATTATGAAAAGACTTGCAAATAATATTTTGTTATAGTAGAGCAACAATTTTAAACATTAATTAATAATTTATGAATTTTGTTTGCATATTTATTAATAATTTTAGAACTTTTTCTAATATTTGTAAATAATTTGATCACATTTTTTTATTTTCAAGAACCTCTTGCAATATTAATAAATATTTAAATTCTTAAAGATGTATTTTGCCCCGCCGCCGGCCCGCCCTCATAATCATCGGAATTTGGACGTGGGAGCAAATTTATTAAAATTAACTGGGAGTTGGGCTCAAAATTTAGGCTATGAAATCAAACGGCCTAAAGTTTGTTAGACCCAATTTTGCATAAGCCCAACTTTTCGTATGGCCCAATTTTGCATAGGCCCAACTTTTGGCATGGTTTAAACTTGGATATAATCTTTCTCCGCACGAGCACAATATGGGGGGAAGGCGTCATAAAATATCAGTTTTTTTTTTTTTTATTCGAATTCATATTTGCCGACCGGTTTAAAATTTAATGAGTTGACTCAAATAAAGAAAAATAATTTAACATATAAGTTACTTGATATTCTAAACAAAATAATTGACACATATATTCTTTAACATAAACCTACATTCACGCCAGAATTGAAAATAATCGTGGAAGTAAATCACATGGTTTTATTTTGGGAAATTATATGGTCTTAGATTAGGTTGCTGGAAAAGATTTTGCCAAACGTTTTACTTACACAATCATGTACGTACATCTAATATGATGCAGCAAATGGTACATCAGTTCTTATCTTTTCTAAACTGCACTCTTCTAAATGGGTGTTTCCGAGTTCGATCCATTAGACTTGTAGAAACATACATGCGTGATCATGACATCGAAACTCCGACACTCCAGTAGATTAATTTCGTGTATTAAGCTGGATAAATTCTGTAAAAACAAGTATTTCTACTTATCTTTACTTGTGGAAAATGAAGTATATAATAAATAAGTGCTTCCATATCTAGTGGTATAATGACGTGATTAAGGTTCCTTTAGTGTCGGACATATGAATGAGCCTTTTTGTTTAGGTTCGATCCACCTATAATGAATTACCTATTGCAAGTTAAGATTTATATACGAAGTGACATGATTTACACTATATCAAACTCAATTTTGGGTGCATTTAATAATTAAGTTGAATGGAAATGAAAGTAGACGGACAGTAAAACCACTAACTATGGATTAAGTGGTTACTTGAACAATCAACAGTGTTTGATTCGATTCGTAATCAGTTCCATTTTCATGAAGATAAGCAGAACTTATAAACAAGTAGCACATTAATCATATACAGTAAAATGGAAAATGCATTACAGAAAATTCTGAAATTTCTGCAACTAGTGTACTATTACGAGCCCTAGATCTAAACTAGGGCTTTGAAAAAAATATCCGCCGAACTCTTTCTGCATCTCTGCATACTCTAAACAAAGAGAGGAAATTTCTAAATCTCAACTTCTTCTCTGATCAGTGATGATATATACTATATATATATATATATATTGGAGATTATTTTAGTTTAATATGAACTCAAGAAGATCATCATAGTCAAAAGTAAGCTGATCATCATGATCGGTACTCAGAGGCAACAAATTTGATGAAGTAGAAGCACAAGCAGAAGCACTGAGTTCTTGGTTTGATGTGCTTGAACCCAGATCACGACCCTGCAGTTCCTTCAATTTCTCCTTCTCCTCCACCTTCAGTGAAATATTCTTCCTCAACTCCTCCAGTGCTCCCAAATATTGCTCCAGTTCGTGCAGTTCCATATCCTCGTAGGGTTCATCCCACCAGAACTCCCCGATCTCACTTTCCTCCCTTCTCTTCTCCATCTCCAGTTTCCTCATCGCCTCTTCATACTCACTTCTACCGTCATCCCAGACGAAAACCTGCCCGCAGTGCGACAACGAACTCTCCACCGGCGGAGGAGGAGCGTCCCGCGTCTGAAAACGGTGGATCAAGGCTTCGACAGACGGGTGGCTGAAGGTGAACATCTTTCCGGCCGGTGACTGTACGAGAATCGCAATCTCGGCATCGCAGAGAACGGAGAGTTCGCCGGCTTTTCTGAACAGGCCGGACCGGCGTTTGGTGAATGTCACTTGCAGACTGGTTTTTTTCTCGATTTTCTTGATTTCAATCCTCCTCCGGCCCAGTGTTTTCTTGCTGTCGTTGCTGTTGACCATGGCGGAAAGTAAGGCAGCAAAAGAAATTTGGAATATTTAAGGAAATTCTCTCTCTCTTTCCCACCCTTAATTAATGTATAGCACTTATTTATAAGGAAGAGGCGAGATTTTAGGGTAATTATTATTTTTGTGTATAAGTTTGTGCATAATATTTATTACCATACTAATATGATAGTGTAATTAACTCTCTCTCAAATTATTCATTATTTAATTAATTTAATTTATGTGTCGAATATATAAATATATTATTAATAAGTTTTCAAAAAGAAAACATAGGTTCTCGAAAGATATTCGGAAAATGAATAAAATTTTGTAAACAAAAGAAACAAATAAAGAAATCATGTCAAAAGTGTTGGACACAAATATATCCTAAAAGACAAAAAGGTTGTGTCGTGACCTTCAAACTAAAATGTTCAAGCAAGAAAAGACAATATGGGCCTGTAATATTTAGCTTGTAGTTTGCCTCTCCGGCCCATTTTTAGTATGGGCCCAATTATTTTATTGCAGATGTAGACCCAATTATTAGGTAACTTGAAGCTTGATTGATGCAATAAAAGCAATAATGCAGATGTATATATATATATATATGTGCGCGCGTGTGTGTGTGAGGATTATTCAGAGTATTTTTATTAATATTTATGTACGTGGCATTATACGTTGCTCCTGCACTGATGAAATATAATTTCCAAATATAGATATTATTTAATAATTAGTTTGTTTCATATCTTTTATCACACTTTTCAAATTTCACCTTATAATTTTTTATTTAAGATTGATATATTTGTATAACACTAAAGTAAACGGTTGAATATTTCGTTACATGCATGAATTCAAAAATTAAATAAGAAAAAAAAATGTACATAACATTTGAAACCATTTGATTATTAAGCTGATTTTTTTTCACTATAATAAATATATTAATTGATCACCAACAATCTCTTCAATTATTTTATTTCAAAAAAAGAAAAGGAAAAGGAAAAGAGTTTTTTAACCGACACAATAAATAAATATTTTATTCCAGAATAATTATCGGCCTCTAAATTCAACATATAATTATGTTTAATAATACTTAACATAAATAAGAAGATATTCGCTATGATTGAAAAAGAAAGGAAAAACTAACTATCAACAAGCTCCAACCATATAATGCACAAATAAAAAATAATTTGTTAATAAAATAAAATAAGTATTAAAGAATTGCGCATTTATAACTAATGTAATAAATTAAATTTTATTCCCAATTTAATTAATTATTTCAATTTAGGACATATTTCTTAATTTATGGATTTGCCAAAAATACGTCTAATCAGAATATACAAATAAATTGTATATTAATGATCCAAGGATATTAAAGAAAGAGTATATAAATATATTGACAACATATCTTATCTAAATTGAATTAAAATTATACCAAATTTTATATTTTATAATAATTAAAATAAAATAATATAACTTTATATATGTAAATTATATGGTGGATTCACCTTAATATTTTCATAGAGTAATTTTGATTTTGTCTCACACGTTGTCTATGAATATGTACGTTACTTAACATTGAATAATAATTCAACAATATAGAAGTATTATAGCATTAAAAATAAAATTTATTGATTTTCCAAAAAGCAAGCAATTAATAAGAAAATATTATAATATCAACTGTAATCTCTCTCTATGGGTTTCTAAAGCAATCATTAGATTTGCTTTGGCATGCTATTAATTTTATTAACATATAATATAAATAACATAAATATTCATATTTATAAATTAAAAAAATATATAAATTTTATTTTTAATAAATAAATATTAATATGTATGTGTTTTAATAATTTCTAATCAAAATAGAATAATTATAGAAAATTAAGGTTTTTGTGTGTGGATAACAATAAAAAATTAAAATTTTTGGGTGTGGATAAAATAAATATTTATTTATTAAAAATTAAATTTTTTGTATATTTTTAATTTGTAACTAAGAATATTTATTTTATTTATATTATATTAATTTTTTTAATAAAATTAATGTAGTGTATAAGCAATTTAGTGGTCATTTAGAAACAGTTATATATATGTATGTGTGTGTATATATATATATATAAACCTGAGGTGTGAAATCATTATCATCCTCATTATAGGTCTAAACGACCGTGCCCCTCTCTGAAACAGTTCTTTCTGTTGGTCAAGTCTAAATTACGAAGGCCTGGTATCTATCTCGCACAATCTATGAAACATATATATGTGTATGTATCGAGAGTGAGTGAGTGAGAGAGAGAGAGAGAGAGAGAGGAAGGGATTGTGTGATAAATAGATACATAAAGGGAAAGGGTGCTGGGAGTGGGGGGAATCCTCATAACCCTTTAATAGATCTGTAGAGTAGCATATGCCAAGATTCCATCGAAAAATTCTGCAGGGAGGAAAGGATATCTATTGAGATTCTTGGCACCATTATTCTTTTTTTTTTTTCCTTTCTTAGTTATCGACGAAAAAGAATTTGGTTCTACTTGCATACTCTGTATGCTTACAGTTATCGCATTGAATCACCAGACAAATTTCTGCTTCTTGCATTTACCTTGTTTGCTAACACACACTCAGAGGGTGGGTGAGTGTGTTTTGAATGGTGTATGAGAAAGAGGGAAAAGCAATAAAAAAACAATGTTGGAATTGAGAGAATTGAGGGAGGGGATGAAGTGCTATCCGGAGGTGGTGGAGGGAGTAAATGTGGGACTGGCTTGTGTTAATGGCCTGATTGCATTTCTTGCTTTCTATCAGGTAATTCTTCTTCCTCTTTCTGGAATTTTTTATTTTATGGTTATGTTTATGAATGGCAAATTGAGCAAAAATCTTGAGCAATCACAATCGCATTGTGACTGTGACTAAGGTTTATTGACAATTCCTGAAAATTAATAGAACTGGGGCATAGGCTGCTGCTGCAGGAAGTGTTTGTGAACATTTCCATATTTGAAATCACTCATAACTGAATTATTGTAAATTGTTTTGTTGCAAAATATCCACTTTTGTGAGTAGGATTGTGAATCTTTTACATTTGAATTCAACCAGGATGAATCAGTTATAGTTTCGGTGATCTATTTCATCATTAATTCAGTTTTCTTTATTCCATAGTTTTAATGTTCATGCCATTGCTTGAAAAGCTATCAAGTAATCATTGTTATCTAGGGGGTGATTAATCATGGTTGGGTTTGCGAAACCATTGTTTTCGGAAAACTTTTATTGGTAAAGATTCTTTGTAAGTCATTCTTTTGGTGGCGTCACTAAAACGATAGCTGCCAAAATTGCTTGGGAAACATGGTTATAGCTGTCAAAGGACTAGCATTATTACATGGGGAGATAGTTGCCAAAATACGTTGGGAAATGATGACAGCTTTAAACGTGAATATCAAGGCAATGGATATGCAATCAGGCCATAGTGGCCAGCTAGCACTGGTATGTGGTGCTTGGTGATTAGTACGGGTATAGTTGCTAAACACGTTTTCTGCGCTACCAGCTAGCCCTAGTATGTGGTGCTTGGTGATGAGTACCGGTATAGTTGCTAAACACATTTTCTGCGCTACTTGTTATGGTGCCCCCTTTTATTACATAGTGTGGAGATAGCAGCTGTGTTGGTTCACGTGATTCATGTTGACATTGGGAATAGTTTGAATATTTTAAATAATTTGGTAGAGATGGTTCCAGTTAAATCTTGCTACATTATAATGCGATAATTAGGTTGTATTTTTAACCTTGACTGCTTCCTAATCATTTGAACTCCTAAGCAATACTAATAATAATATGTTTTTTGTGTTTCAAGAAAGGGGTAGTTTTTTCTCCCTATATGATTCTTTATTGTCCTAATCATGCTAGTTCTATGTTGAGCATGAGTTGATTTTTTTGTCAGAGTTTATGCATTCCCTTATTAAATTATCACAAAATCGAAAAAGTGAGAATTTCATATTAAATACATCATTATGATCTCTCATGTGTAGCACAATTGTTTAACATACATTCAGTGTCACTCCTTGACACGACAAGATGCACGACACGACTCATAAAACAAATCATAGGGATAAATGGCGTGATAAGAAATGATAAGACATGACAAGTAACAAAACATGAAAACATGAGCTTTCGAATTTAGTTCAAGCATATATTTGTAATAAAATAAAATGGACATCATGAATACACCATAGCACGATGAAAACACAATATAAATGGTTACACAAATTGCCACCCCTACATGTCACCATGAGTCCAGTATTGGATGCCTGCTTGTTCTTTTGATATTATATCATATATCATGTTCTAGTAATCCCTACCTCCATGAACTTGCCTCCTGCATTAATAATTTATGATAAAAAGAAATTAGAGATATTCCAACTGTGTGGGTATTTACACTTTTGTCAGCCAGCGCATTCTTCACTTCATGCATCGAATGCCCTAGAAATCCGTTCAAATGTGTTTGTACGGACAGAGAAATAGGGCAATATAAATGGAGTGAAGTAAGGAAGGTGAAGATAGGAGAATCTAGCCAGCATTCAAGAATAAATAGACATACTTATTATGGTATGCAGAAGCTAGCATGAAGTACCAATTCATTACAAATATTGATGAGCTTTCCAAGTGTGCTACTAGTAAAATTTTTGTGTTTAGCTTTATGGTCCTTTCATTCATTATGAAAGTTTTGGATTGCAGACTGAGTTTTCAAACTGAGTTTGTTGTGATTTTATACAAAATGCAAGGGTTATGCTTCATTGAGTGATACAATATCTTATAGAATTCATACAATAAAAATGGCAGGTTCTATAGTAATCTCAAAGCATTTTTTTTATTTGAAAATATTTTCTGTTCTGCCGAAACATTCAATGAAGATAGTTTAGCTTAAAGGTGGCACTTTTCGTGCAACTTAATTCTACTAAATAGAAATATTTTATCTAGTGGCAAATAGATTGGCGTAAACTCCAAGAGCAGTGTTTCTGTCTGCTGCTTTCTTAATATTTTTGCCTTCTATTCTATCAAATTGTGTTTATGTTTACGTATTGCTTCTGTCATTACCTAATTGTTAATCTTGAAAGTTTTTGCTTTAGTTTGTCCTTCTCTCATATTGGATTTTTCTGCCATTCTACCAGCTGATTAGAATTCATTCAAGGAATTCACAACTTGGATGGACCCGCCAAAAAGTAAGTATTTATTGTATTTTATGTCGTTTCTTAATCTGGTTAATTGTTCTTTGGTAGCCTGGAGGCCAGGCTTTATGTAATTTTTGGCAGATAGTGCATCAGATGAGTAAAGTGGATGAGTAATTTTTTTCATCATGTTCAGTATTTACCATAGTTGTACTAAATGATCTGAATTCTCTCTAGTTTTTAATTCACCATTCTATTAGCAATTTAATCTAATGTTATCATAATTCATTAATAGGTTTCTTTGTACCATTTTTAAAAATCAATAAAATTTGAACAAGTGAATACCTGAACACTGTAGGAATAGTTGACTGCGTAGAGAGCTAGATTTTGTTTTTAGGATGAAAAATCTGTCAGAAGTTGTATGTTTCTATATTAGCTTGCATTTTAGTTTTATTTGAATCTAACAAAAATATTTTTTGAATTTCAGGTCTTTCATCTATTGATTGGATCCTCTAATCTCGGTGAGCATTATTACTAGCTTTATAATTCCTGACTTTCACATTGTCCTTATGTTGATGCATTCGTGGATAGGCTATACATGGAAGCATGCTTGCGATCTTCTATTGTTGCGGGAATTTTCTTTTCTTAAAAACTTTTGGCATGGCAAACTGGACGTTAACTGTTGATGCAATATTTTATTAACATTTCTAGCTGCGGAGTGTCAGCTATTTTTGAAAATTTTGGCAGTTTTTGCACTGCCTAGTGCTCCTTTGAGCTTCCTCAAACCAACCCCGCCTCTGTTTTTCAACATAGCTACACTTGGGATGACAGAACACTTGTGAATGATATTGGTGCTGTAAATGTTGTATTTTCAGATAGAACTTCAGGATAGCATGTTGAAGTTACCACTGTGTTCATGTATGTTGTGGTCAAAACCGATCAATTAACATATATGCTAGAGAAAATTAAGTGTGTGGTTCAAGAAGGAATAGCTGATTGTGACTGTAAAATGTGGGGACTGTTAAGCTGTGTGATATTGCTTGATTTAAATCCTCCTTTGCAAAAGTTAACGCACAAGATTGATCTTCTAGACCACACGACCTTCCTTTGTTATTTGTATGTCAGCTTTCGGCTCATCTTTTATCTCCAAAATGATTCCTTTTTGCTATGTTCCAATGTTTGTTCTCTATATGGAGAATGGTGCTGCTCAATCTGGGCAATCATGCTTCTGTCTGTAGCAGCCCTCCACATTTGATTTTTTTATATGACTGACATGCGGTAACTATGGTTACATGAAAGTGAGATTTCTATCTACAGAGCTTATACAATTGTCCTTAAGATAAATCTATTTGCCCTGTATGTGAGGCTGCTTTCTGACAATGATTTAAGTTATCAATATTAATCAAGCTTCCTATTTCGACACTCATGAAACTGAAATTTTCATTGGCAGGATATTTCCTTTATTTTGTATTAACTCTTGTTGCTGCTTGTAAGGGTTGGATTTGCTGGTCACATTCCTGTGGTTTCGTTGTCATGGGTAGGGAAATTTTCAGCCTGTAGTGTGATTATAATTTTCGTTGTTCATGCTGATCGCATAAAGGAATACTTACTACAGAAATATTTTCATTGGCAGCCTTTCCAAGGATCCTATTTATTGCGGCTTTTCTTCTACTCTTGTCATTTTGGTAGGTCTTCTCTGTTATCTCGACAAATTAGGACTTGTTTTTACTTATGTTGTAATCTGCAATATGAATTATTCCTATTTTCAGATATATGTTTTTTAATGTGCATAACATTCCACCTTCATTTGTATAACACTGCTAAATTTGCGATAGCAACATGCTGATATAATATTCCATGAATTTATACCCCTTCCTCTTGTGTTTCTCATCATCTTATAATATGCAAGTCCGTGATTTCAAGTAGTTGTAATGTTCCACATTTTCACCATCACAGTGAAGAATTGAACCCAGTGTTTTGAAAGGGAACTGTTGGTGTACTTGTACTGCAGATTATGCGTGCACCAATAATATGAATTGTCTCATGAGCAAAGAGAAATGTAGACAAAATACAGTTACATACCATTCCATTTCTGTAGTCACTCACTTTAATGCATTATACCTTACAATCCATTTCTATATATCAGCACGAATGAAATGTGGCGATGGCGATTATTATGCATTTACTGATTATTTTTTTACCCTAGATGTTACTTCACCATTAGACAGTTTCCTTGTACTTCATTTACCTTTTACAGCATACCAATTATTAATTTTGGAATTCTAGTTTGTGTTTGACGCTCGTTCTAAAGAAACTTGACATACGTGTCATCTGGGAATGGTGATTTGCAGGGTAGACCTCTGTCATCAGTCGAATGATGATGATGAAGAAGAAGGATATAGCCCCCGTGAAGCTCTGCTGGAGAAGATGAATAAATCTAACGTTAACACCAATGGTCGCCAAAGATGGTGCACCTTTAGGTCAACTCATATAGGAAGCCGTCAAAAAATTGTGGTTCTGGTAACAAAGCAACTTCTCTTATAATTCTTTGGGAGCCAGTTTTTGAATTTCTATATCATCCTCCTTTTTGTCTTATCTAATAACAAAATTTTATCCAGGTAACTGTTTTAGTTTTTGCAATAATGATAGCATCTTCAGTGCTGATTTGGACTGGGATGGGAAAGAGTCCTATTCACCCTGCAGTTGTTGCTGAGGTATGCTTTCCATCACTGTAATGTATTTCCTATGTGCTGTTATATTGTTCAATAATGTCTCCAGTAAATATCTTGTGCAATCAATAAAATTAACTTTTGTACATTCTCATTTCTCATTACTGCAACAACCAACGGCCATGTTTCCTAGGTCCAGTTGGTTCTTCTGATAGCATGTATATAGATGGTTCTGGCACATCACATTGTACTGGCAGCTTCGTTGTTCAAATTATATGTCATACTTTCGGGGAAGAGATGACTTAAGTTCGTTAATACTCATTCTCGATTCTTCAGTCATACTTAAAACTGTTCTAGGACCGATCTATGTAGATAGTAGATACAGACACTTATGGTTTCTCATTTGGTTTTGGCTTAGGAGCAATTATTTTTTATTGGGTTTTATGCGAACAAATTTATTTGGTTAATTCAATAGCTCCATTGTTAGAGGGCTCTATCTCTGTCTCTCTCTAAGTCACATGTTGCAAGTTATTCATCTAGTTATTGTCAACCATGTTTGGTGCGAATTCTATAGGATTGTGTTTCGATTGAAGGATTTCGGATTTTTAAATCCACCCAAATAACTCAAAACTATTGTTCAAAATGAAAGCAATGGATTTGAAATCCATAATAATCCAAACAACGACTAATGGATTCGCCATTATGAATTTCAAATCCATCATCAGACCCTTGAATCCAAATTCAAGATGAATTTCTTACTGCTAGAGGGCAATAGGAAACTAGATTGCTTTGTTGACAAGTACTCACTTTCTGATGTAATACATATGTGAAAACTCTCTCTCGTGAAAACTATCAAACACATTTTGTGACTATCTTGCAGGTGTACGTCGATCTGATTGCCGTAATCATTCTTTTGCTTGGAGGAGCCTTGGCTTGCTATGGTAAGCACCTGTATAATAGAACCTCTCCATGTTCCCTAAATAGAAAGAAATGCATTTGGTAACAACCGAAAATTTGAATATCATACATGACTTCCAAACTATGATGCCATAGTATGACATGTCTTTATCCAAACAGTTTTGTCATTCAAAACCCATTGTTCGATCTTTATAATTTTCGGCATTTGTCTTCTACCATTACGTGTCTGCTTCTAATACATCTATGATATTTGGAATACAGGACTTCTGTTGTTCTTAAAAATGAGAAAAGTGAGATCTGAGCAGGCTTCATCTGAAATGCGGAAGGTAATTACATAACTGTAATCTCTTTTACATTATTAAGTTCCCCAATACATGCTTTATTGTGTTTGGCATGATAAAGTTCTAGAAGGAACTGATTTACATGATGTAAGTCCTAACGTGGATTGACATCATTTTCTTTTCATATTTTAACGACTTCTAATTAAAAAGTTAACATGAATTTTCATATTGTCTGCTTGTTGTTTTGAATTGTTTTCGTCGTGTAGAACCAGCTTATCCCCATATCTTCCTTTCTTTTGTATCTTAAAGTGAAACAAACACACAATTATTTCAGGTTGCTGGTTTGGCGATTGTCTCGGTTATTAGTTTTACATCAAGTGCTTCGATTGCCATTGGTACACATATACCTGTAAGTCACTTCTTGCTGGTGATTTTATCGTACAATATAGTCTTTTAAGGCTAACAATCTCCACATTGCAGTTGTTCTATCAGTGGCATGAAAAACAGCTTGATGGTGTCGCGACCTCCCTTCTGCTATTTCTGTATTATTTCATAGGTATTCAATTAAAAAAATCATTCTACTCATTAATAATCAACGAAACCTTTTAACAAAGTTTATTTCGGCATTTTTTCTCTGATTTCCATTCACATTTCCAGGTTCATCAGTGCCTTCAGCGTTGGTTCTATTCGTGATGAGAGAGCTGCCGTCTCCTCCTATGACTAGTAGGCAAGAAGAATCGACAACTATAGCCTTTATAAGCGATGGTTCAGTGGCAAACCATCCCCAGCGCTGGACTGCTGCTGCTAGTGTGCAGAATCAGGTTCTCTAATACTTTGCACTGTCTGCTTTATTTTACCTCTTCGCACTGCCCGACTGAAATATTACTTGCTTATTTTATCATCTGTTGAAGTTAGGTTTGAATTGTTATTGTTGTTGTTGTTGATGATTTTGTTTGTAAGAAACGAAAAACTTGTTAGATTATTAAAAAGTAGAATGTTTAAAACGGGCAAGAAGATTATAGAGAGCTAAGTTTGAATTAATATGAATGGCAGGTTTCAAAAGCAAGCCCCATATGAAATGCAGATGGAGATTTCAGAAGAAGCAAAGCTTCTAGAAGGTACACAGGAGTGCAGCCGCAAGACTCGCTTCTGTGGGCTCATCTTTATGGATTTGCCTCTTCTCTTGTACATAGCAGCACTACATTGTCGATTTTTTATTATTTTTTTGGTTGTGAGTTAATTTATGAAACTGGTTCAAATTCTTACTCTCGCATTTATTCCCCCCCCCCCCCCCCCACACACACACGTGTGTGTATATATAAACAAAATGACTTTTTCCCAATTTTATTTTTCCATCTAAACTTTATTACTTAATGTAGAATAAATATATTGTTATTAAATTAAATTTGAATGTTTTTATTCTAAAATTTTTGATTCGATTTTGAAATCTAAATTTTTTCACAAATTTAGGTGTTTCAAAATAAGATGATATCAAGATGAATATACTACTGCATTTAATATATTATTTGAAATCTATATATTTTATCGAATATTAATCAAATCACTAAATTATGAGATTTAAAAAATATATGAAATCTAATAAATATATGATTTGATCTTGTTGAATTATTTTATCAAACCAATTAAAATCACACGATCTTGTAAAATTCACGAAACAATAATCTATCTATCTATATATATAAGTAATTTTGTTTTTTAAATTTTGTTTTCAGACCTAAATTTTCACCCTATAAATGTAAAACTATATTTATTTGTGGAACTCTTTTAAGATAAATTATTACAATTTAATTGGATAGATTAATATAAAAAATCTTCACGATTTGCTTAATTTATATTATTCAACATAAATAAATTCGAATTTTGAGAAAATTTTGTTAACTCATAACATACTCAAAATAAGAAATAAACATTGTAATATTTGTTAGGAACCGTAAATCATTGTAGCTTCATTATATTGTGGAAAGTCATTAACAATTTTCCTAAAATTAAGCTATCAAAATCACCCAATCACGTGAATAAAATCTGATGAAATTAAACTTTCACCGATCTTACTGTAATTCAAAATTAGTTCTCATTTTTGTCTATCTCTTATTTCTATATATTTTATCAAGATTATAAATGGTAAGACAAGTATAACAATATGTGCCCTATTTCAGTTGTCACCAAAGCCTACAATCTTCAAAATATTATTTTCAGGTTTATTTTATTTTTAGATTTTTTTATTCATATGTTGCTTTCAATTTATTATAAACATATTTTATTTTCTTAACTATTTTTCTTTCTTATTTTTAAACGAAAAATTCGTCCATCTCTTTCATTTTTCGTTTGATTGTTCTTGTGATTTTCTGTTGAGATATGCTAATTATTTCGACGTATAACCATTGTGCAATTATTCATTAGATTTCTAAGTATTTGTTTCTATCTAATTTCAAATTTTGTGATATTATTATATTTAATTGACGATTTGCTTAATATTTTTATCCCTAATTTGATTGTGTAATTGACAATTTTTACGAGATATGTACAAATCTTTATTTTCTTTAATCTGCTCACATCTCTATATTAAAAAAAAATTCATTCAACTTTTTATAAATTGTGGATATCAAGCTTATTAATTTGTGAACAAAAATTAAATTACAAATCAACACATTTTACAATATATTATATAACTTGAATATATGCTTATATTACAAAATAAAAAAAATATTTATATATCGCTCAAGTCTCAAACTAGTATAAATATAAAATAACAAACTACATACAAAAAATGGAAAGCAGTTTGGAAAGTTAGAAATTTAGGTCTAAAAAAAAGAGGCGTGCACACGCTCTTTTGGAGCGAGTGGGCCACAATCTTTTTCAGCCAATTAATTTATATTTTTATATTATATATATATATAAATTGTTTTTTCTCTTAAAATTATAAATGTTTTTAAGTTTTTTGTTTCAATCCTTTTTTTTATTAAAATTATATAAATTAATTTTCTTTTCTCAATACTCAATTTGATTATCGCATTTATATATAAAATATTAATTTTTTATTTTTAAAATGCTTTTTGTAAAGTTAATTATAATATATAATAATATTTATAATATTTTTATATCAAATAATACTTTGAAAAATTTTATTTAAAATAAAATATTTTACATATTTATGTATCTTATTAAAAAATTTCTTACATTACTATTTTAAAAATATTAGTAATTTATTCCACAATGGTGATACTCACTTACACAAGATAGAGTGACCTAAAATGAAATAATAAGTATTATTTAACAATTATATTACTATTGATTATAATTTTTTATTGTATTATCATAAATACTATGAAGCACGTAAAGAGATAACTTTTTATAAAATCCCTCGGACTCTCTCTGTCTCCCCCTTCCCCTTCTCTTTATATATATATATATACACACACACACACACACACTAATATATATTTTTTTATATGTTGCAAAATTTTATAAAAATTATGACCATAGAATAAATTATTATTAAAATACTAATATATTCTAAAATAAAAAATAAAAAATATTATTTTAATAATATTTTATTTCAACTAAAAATATTTTAGAATTTTATTTTAAACAAAAATATTATACATATCAAAATATACCACGGATAACATTTATTCATGAGAGGTGTGAAGTAAAAGGTGATATTGCATTTCAAATGAAGAAATTACATTACCATGAAACATACATTCCATACAAAGCCTCCCACTTTCCAACTATCCAGGCCTTCGAAATTTGGAGCGACCTGTTCTACGACCCACAACAACGCAGGTTTCAATTTTATTTTGCTTCATTTTAATTTGTTCTATAATATTATATTGTAATATATATATATATATATATATATATATATAAGTCGAACAAGTACCCACCCCATTGGCACGCCGTATTCCCAAATGCGTGACATCATTATTCAACGTAACTTTACATTGTAATTACCATGTATTAACTTTATAGACCCAATCAACTCTAATTTTGAGTTGTTTCGAAATTTATCCAATTCGTACTCCTAAATACAAACAACAATAAAAATGTCTATTGAATCAAATGTTGTCAACAAGATAGGATCCATCCTCAATGTCATTGACCTGTAAGAAAAACATTAATCACAGTGAAGGTCCCTCTGTTTCTCTCTCCCTCCAAAAGACCACCTCTCTAACCACTAGTGCTGCCTGTAAATTTCCATGCTAAATCTAGAAAGAAAACTGCTCCTCCACATCTCTTCTTTAGCAGCTTCTTCGAGCCTGCGCATATGGACCAGTGACGGAGTCAAATAGCAGTGAACTAATTACAAGACAAGTTGTGATTCGATGAATCCATTTCCGAGGATACGCTTCCACGAAAAATATACTATTTAACAATTCCATACAAGGTCTCCCTTAAACTTGAGGTAAAATGTGATCAGAGGGGCATAAACTACCAGGCATTTCACATCTTCCCCTGATCGTGTTTCCAGTAAATGTTCATCAATCAAAAACTTCTATTAATCATTCTTAACGACTTCATTGACATATTGGTTCAAGCAATTCAGAGTTAAATACTTCTTTCATTGTCCATCACGAGCAATTAAACAGAAGACTCAACACTAAAATTATCATCTTGAACGCTGTAAAGGGCTCAGTATGTCTACCTTATAGATTAAAGTCACAGAACCTTGCTGCGAACTACCCTGAAATCTGACCAAGGCCAAGCCTGTAGATAAGGGAGATAAGGAAGGGTAAACTATCCGAGCTTAAATGATCAAAGCACGTACTTCTGATAAACTTATATGGTTGGTTTATGATTTCAGTTTACCATAATATTTACAGTGCAAAAGAATTTGAATTGCTCACCACAAAATATATTCTGGATTGTATAAGCGCATAAGGAACTGGACCAAACTGTCTGGAATCCCTGCTATAGTGTAAATTATCTCCCTCGATCCACACATGTCCCTTTGGTACCTAAGACATTGGAACCTAAATTTTCTTGAATCATTTGCATCCCCAAGCAAGAACATAAAAAACAACTAATACATGGACCTGTAGAGGAACTAATTGACTGCTGTAAGAAAATAGGATGTCAATAGATCACATATTGCTTAAACAGACAAATTCTCCAAAACCCTAAACCCCCTTCATCTGAAGATGAGAAAAAGTATATCATAAATTGATGCAACCCAAAGAAACAACAAAACCCATTCCCCCCAACTTCGCAAAATGCATTATGTTAGATGCATTCCTCGCCCCCGCCCCCCTTAATTCAAAGAAGTTAAAGAAGAGGATTGGGAAATTTACAACAACAGTCTTCTGTTCGTCGCTTTTATCGGGGTCCACCAGATACGAGACGACGTTGCCTTCGACACCCTTGATTCTCTTGGCGATGATCTTACTCGGGTTTTCGGGGCTCCGAATGAGCACCACGTCTCCCGATCCGACTTCCCCTACACGGCTCGTTATCATTTCAGTGAAGACGATATTGCCGTGATTGAAAGTCGGAAGCATACTGGGACCCAGAAGCTGCAAATGCAGAGGATCAGGAAATAATATATGGCGGAGCAGTGTAGTACGCAAAGTTACAACACGAGAGGGCGTACTTTAGCGAAGGAGCAGACGTAGTTGCTGGTGACGTGGAGGAAGCAGAAGACACCCGCCACTCCTGCGGTACGGCGCAGCGCTTCCTTCACAAACGGCGCCAATTCTCGCAGTCTCTCCATTCCCATCTTCCCTCTGCATCAGCTCACTTTTCCCCAGATTGCAGCCATTGATGTTCCAAGGCCCAACAGCAACTTTGTTGTGTTATACGAGAAGGCCCAAAATTTTCCAAGTTTGCAGCTACTGATGATCCAAGGCCCAAAAGCAACTTTGTTGAGTGATGCGAGAAGGCCCAGATGGGCCGAAGTAACATGGTATTTGGAGCCCATTAGTAGGCCCAATATTTTGGTAAAATTTATCATAGGATTTGAATTTGAATTTATGAAACATTTATGACTGGCAATTTAATAAATTTACATATTAGCATATTATAGTATCTATGGAAAGAAATAAAATACGACATTGATGATAACATTAAATCAGAAAAAGAAACTGGTTCAAAATCCAGCTCACCAAAACTAGCCAATGATATTATTAATAAATTGAAACCTCCAATTACAAAAATAATTACAAAGTCAAGCCTTTTTGTCCATTATGTCTATTTCAAATCAAATATACTAGTACGTGAACCCGCACAATGCACAATTTTTTTTTTATATTTTTAATGTGAATATATATCTAGTTTACAGTGTATATTGTAAAGATGTGGATATGTCATTCAATAAGTATTATTTCATAAAAGTAGAAAATTGTTGTAATTTTACTTTTAGTCTTTTCTTCTTATGTCACTGTGGTTGAATCAATACCCACATTGAATTTAAAGATACATGGTTTACTATGTTTAAAATATGCATAATGAAGTTATCGACATATGAATAGAAGATTTATAAATTTTTTAAAATATTAATAATTGTGAATAAATCCAATATTTGCAAAAAAATATAGAGTACATCATCTTTGTTCTAATTCATGAATATCTCCAATGCAACAATTAAAAATAATTCAACAAAGAATCAAGATTTTATACGCTTAACGTAAAACGACAACAAAATATTTATCTATAAGACTAAACTAAAAATAAAAACAAAATAGAATTATATTAATTCTATCAAATAATATAATTATTAGTATAATATATCTGTTTAAAGGGAAATGTGGATTTTCTTTGAGTAAAGAAATCCAACCATCTATTCACAAGAAAATAAGTTTAAAATAAAAAAAAAAACTTAAATAGCTAAAGTCACGTTATCGGAAGATCTCTTAGATTGAGTTCAAATAGATATATTAGAGCTTTTGATTTGAGATATTTAAAAAAAAAAAAATTCTATTAACCTAAACTACAATAATTTTATTTTTCAAATTTTATATGGCTAGAGCTTGATAGCCAATTAGCGTGTACGTTAGTGAGCCATCTTCAAACATCTTCCCAAATAAAGAAAAAAGAAAAAATAAATCTATGTATATTATGCTAAATGCAATCTTAACAATTTTCTGAATTATTTGATTTTGGGATAAGCCTCGTTTCTTATGATCTATTTAAATTATTTGATTTTGGATAAACAGATATATTTGAATTATAATTTATTTGAATTATTTGATTTTGAATAGACCTCGTCTATTATAATGTATTTACAAAGCATATTTGAATTTCAAAATTTCAGAAAAAGAAAAAAATAAATTATCCAAAACATAGTCCTATAAATGATGCACAATATGGCAATCCAACTTACATTCTTCACACACCATGCCTTCCAATCTTTCTCTCCTCCTATGTTTCACTGTATCAGCTTTCTTCTTCCATTCCACCATTGCCAGAAACGTCCCCTCACCTCCCAGAACCAGTCACCTGAAATCACCTTCAAACACCACCACTCAAAACTACTCTCGTGTTTGTGATCCTCAGAGGTTCTCCGCCCTCGGACTGACCATGAACGACTTCGCATTCTGCGATTCTTCGCTCTCCTACGAGGTTAGAGCCAAGGACTTGATAGACCGAATGACCCTAGACGAGAAAGCAGCCCAAATAGGCGACACTGCATCCGGTGTCCTGAGAATCGGCCTTCCCAAGTACGAGTGGTGGTCAGAGGCCTTACACGGCATCTCCAACGTCGGCCAAACCGGCAGCATTGCCACTTACTTCGACGATACTGTCCCCGGCGCCACCAGTTTCCCAACTGTTATCCTCACAGCTGCTAGTTTCAACAAGACACTGTGGAAAAAGATTGGCCAGGTAAATCAGATTCTGTAATTATCCTGTCTCACAGAATATAACTAGAGAATCGATCTGCCTTTTCTTTTCTTTTATGATTAATGCTTGATTTTTCAACTTTTTCGTAAGGCGGTTTCGACAGAAGCAAGAGCTATGTACAATTTAGGACATGCAGGGCTGACATTTTGGAGTCCAAACATTAATGTGGTAAGGGACCCTAGGTGGGGTAGAGCCCTAGAGACACCAGGGGAGGATCCATTTGTTGTGGGTGAATATGCAGTTAACTATGTCAGAGGATTGCAAGATGTTGAAGGGACAGAGAATACCACAGACCTTAACTCTAGGCCTCTCAAGGTTGCTGCTTGCTGCAAGCATTATGCAGCCTATGATGTTGATAACTGGTTCGGAGTCGATCGTTACCATTTCGACGCTCGAGTAAGATTCCAAACTCTTAAACCTCAAGTTTGATCAAATGAATCTGTTTTTTGTTCAATGATTCTGTTTTTTTTTTTTTTGTTTTTTTTTTTGTTTGATGATGTTAAGGTGACTGAGCAAGACATGATGGAGACGTTTCTTAGGCCGTTCGAGATGTGCGTGAAAGACGGGGATGTAAGCAGCGTTATGTGCTCTTACAACAAGGTTAATGGCGTCCCAACATGTGCTGATCCCAAGCTTTTGAGGGATACTGTGAGAGGAGAGTGGAACCTTCACGGGTACTAATTTAGTCGAAATTCATTACTAAGGCTGGAAAAAGCTTATGTTTTGTGAATGTTTGAAGTTAATGATGTTCAAATTCATTGTGGCAATTACAGATACATAGTTTCAGATTGTGATTCCATTGAAGTGATGTTGGATGATCAGAAATGGCTCAACGACGAGCCTGAAGATGCTGTTGCTCAAGCTCTAAAAGCAGGCTAGTGTTTGTGTGTGCACGTACATAAATAGAAACGTATACACATATAATTGAACTGATTTTGTTTGTTTGTCACTCTGTATGTTATCAATCCAGGTTTGGACTTGGATTGTGGGAATTACTACACAAGATATGCAAACAGCTCAGTAAGGATGGGGAAAGTGAAAGAAGCAGAAATAGACAAGGCCTTAACAAACCTCTACATTGTGCTCATGAGGCTTGGATTCTTTGATGGAAGCCCTCAATTCGAAAAGCTCACCAGAAACGACGTTTGCTCCGATGAACACATTGAACTAGCAACGGATGCAGCGCGACAAGGAGTCGTTCTCCTCAAGAATGAAAATGGAACTCTGCCTTTGAACTCCCACAAGATCAAGATGATCGCAGTTATCGGGCCCCACGCCAACGCTACTACCGCCATGATCGGAAACTATGCAGGTTGGATGAATCATTCGACTTTATCACACAATCTTGATAGTTCATTTAGAAATTTTCTTGCTCCTTTGAGTTAAGATGTTTTTTCAGGCATCCCGTGTAAGTACACGGCTCCTATCGATGGCTTCTCAAGATTCGGACAAGTGATATTTGAAACTGGCTGTGAAGAAGTATTGTGCAAGAATGACATTTCAATAAATCAAGCTGTCCAAGCTGCGAAGAAAGCCGATGCTTCTATTCTAGTCGTTGGACTGGACTTATCTGTCGAGGCTGAATGCCTCGACAGGACAGATTTGCTACTTCCAGGATACCAAACTCAACTAATCAATCAAATCGCATCAGAATCGAACGGCCCTGTCATTCTAGTCATCATGTCAGCTGGTGGGGTCGATGTTTCTTTTGCTAAGTACAATCCCAAAATCCAAGCAATTCTCTGGGCTGGATACCCGGGACAAGAAGGTGGCATTGGGATTGCAGATGTTGTTTTTGGAAAGTACAATCCTGGTGGGAAGTTACCCTTAACATGGTACGAAAACGAATACGCGAACATGTTGCCAATGACATCTATGCCCCTGAGGCCAGTGGATGAGTCAGGCTACCCCGGAAGAACATACAAGTTCTTCAATGGATCAACAGTCTATCCATTCGGCTACGGTCTTAGCTACACCAATTTCACCTACAGCATTTCATCGTTCATGAAAGAGGTGCACGTAAAGCTCGGTAAGTACCAGCATTGTCATGATTTGAACTACACGGGGAGCACGTACAAGCCCGCGTGCCCTGCAGTGTTGATAGATGACTTGGAGTGCGGCGACTATAAAGTCGAGCTAGTGATAGAGGTGGAGAATACGGGAAAACGAGATGGGAGTGAGGTAGTGATGGTGTATTGGGGTGCACCAAGTGGTGTTGTTGAGGCACCTATTGTGGAGTTGATTGGATTTAAGAGGATATATGTGAGGGTAGGGGAAAGAGAGAAGGTTGGTTTTGAGTGGAATGTTTGCAAGAGTTTTGGAATGGTGGATTATAGGGGTTATAATGTGTTGCCTTCTGGTGAGGGTAAGATAGTAATTGGAGATAGGTTGCTTTTGGTTCCATTTCAGATTCTTTTTCACCGTTGATTTCAGATTCGTTCTCACCGTTGATTAGCGTAGGAAGAGTAATATTGTTATTTAGTTTTTAAATAATTAGGATTTTTTTGGGTAGTTTCATAGGGCTCTTAATTTGTATTAAATTCTGCCAATTATTATTTATTAGTATTTCCATTCCCCTTAAAAGTCAACGGCTTTTTAAAAAAAATAAAGTAATTATTGAACCGTCTAAATAGCACCTCATTTTTGCTTAATACACTCTGCTTTATATTTTCGGGACAAAAATATTAATTTATTTATTTTGTTCTATTACAATAGGTCTGGTTGAACATTTTTGAAATGTTTGACCAAGTTCGATTGGACACTCTTAAAATGTTTAACATATAATGATTAACATGATGAAATTTAGATGTCAAATTATAATTTTAAGATGAATTTTTTATTTAATATAAAATATACGAACAAAATTAAAAAATTTGCTATTAAAATCTAATAATTATTGAAAATCTAGATATTACAGTTTATATTCGAAAAGTATTTAGAACAAAAATCTAGAATTGCCAAATACATAAGAAAATTCTTGAAGAAACATAATAAAAATCTATGTATATATTATTGCGAAAAATTGGAAATTATTTAAATAAATTTAAAAAATAAAATACTAAAACTAACAAATTGAAACCTACGTCATATAAATAAAAAAATATGGTTAAAAAAAAATTGAGCTATTTAAGTGATTCTAGTTGAACATTTCAAGAATGTTCCATTGACATTTATTGAACATTTTAAGATGTTTAACCATTTTTAATTGAACATACATGAAATGTTGTATTGTTCCACTCGAACAAAATAATTGAAAACTTAAAATTTTTTATCGGAAGAATATTTTTGTCCAAACAAATAAAAGAAAATTATATTGAGGGACTATTTGTTTCTTTTACATGGGACCTGCAGCCACTACATGA
Organism: Caryopteris x clandonensis; assembly: GCA_028749325.2. Lineage (NCBI taxonomy): Eukaryota > Viridiplantae > Streptophyta > Magnoliopsida > Lamiales > Lamiaceae > Caryopteris > Caryopteris x clandonensis. The sequence goes on from JAPYKT020000011.1 coordinate 5,609,008, forward strand.
TAATTTGACATAAATTTACAATGTTTTTTTGAACGACCAATATAACTTTACATAATTTAATTTGTAGTGATGCAAAATCATATTATAATATTTTTAAGGCATATTCTATACACACCACCAAAATTTCTAAACACACCACATTTACTAAACACACCACATAAAATTATATTTAAAAATTCAAAATTACTAAACACACCACAAAAATACCTATTATACCCTTAAACCCTTAAAAAAAAAAAAAAAAAAAAAAAAAAGAACTACCCAAACCCAAACCCTACCTCCCGAACCCACCGCAAGGCCGAACAGCTTCCCCCCCAACCCACCGCAAGAGCCGAACACATCCCCATCCCCAAACCCACCGCGCCGAACTACTCTCTCCCCCTCCACCGTCGAACCCTTCGAAGGACATGGACGCCGAACGCGAAAGTAACGTGACTCCAGGTAATTTCTGTCGCCCTCTTTTTCCATAAAATCGCAATGCGTTCGGCGCTGATTCACCGAACAGCCTGCAGGGCGTTCGGTGAGAACAGGCCGAACGTAGCAAACAAAGTTCGGTCTGCATTGGCCGAACAGCCTGCTAGGCGTTCGGCCAGCACTGGCCGAACATCCTGATAGGCGTTCGGCCTGCACTGGCCGAACAGACTGCGAGGCGTTCGGCCTGCACTGGCCGAACAGCCTGACAGTGTGCCTGTATTATTTTATTTTTAAAGTTTGTATGTTAACATTTTAATTATCTTATGTTATAGTTTACGAAAGAAGGAGAAGACGGCCTACCGCTTCAAATAGACGATTACGGGCTGCCCAGCAAGAGGCGGGTCCTTCTCACGTGCCGGAAGAACAGGAGGAGTAATATGCCGAAATGCCTCAAGAACAAGTGAGGCAAGCCGAGCAGAACATGGTTCGCATGTGGACAGTCCAGGATCCGCAGCTATCGATGGATTACGTGATGCCTAGAGTCGAGGAGGCTACAAGAATACTCGAGGGTCTCACGGTGGATGAGGGGGTGACTCCGATGAGTAGAGTAGTGATTTTGTAAACATATATGTATGACATTAAAATTTTCTACATTTGAATGTTAAATTATTATTTTATTCGGTGTCCATAATATTTTTAAATTATAATTTTAATGTTTGCTCGATACTCTGTTTGCCTACACTAAGCTTGATTTTTGCATTCGTTGAAAAAAAAACTTAACGTACAAAATACATAACCCGAAAAAAACAGAAACCCGAAAAAACAGAATGTATAACACGAAGTTTCAGGGCGTTCGGCCAACACTGGCCGAACGGATCACAATACGTTCGGCCAGTGCTGGCCGAACATGGTATAGTGCGTTCGGCCAGCACTGGCCGAACATGGTATAGTGTGTTCGGCCAGCACTGGCCGAACGTATTGTGATCCGTTCGGCCAGTGTTGGCCGAACGCCCTGAGGGTTATTTTGGTAATTTTGTTAATGTCCTTTTTTATCATTTTTGATGGTGTGGTGTGTTTAGCATTTTTGATGGTGTGTATAGCAGCTCCCTATTTTTAAATTTTTTTATTAAAAAAGTTACAGTTCCATTTAAAGTGGTTAAATAATTCCTCACCTCTGTCTGCGGAGATGGTTCAAAGTTGAGAAATGTAGGAAAATATAATGTCAGCCTCTGCAATTTCCAAAATCAGATACGGATAGCTTTTCCCGTCACGCGTGCTCTCCATAGGACGGTGGGCACCATCCTCGCTACCCTGAAAGCGCCCAACCTTTCCCCATCCGACGGTCCTCATTTCCCTAGGTTTGACTCCCTCTCTCCCAGCTCACTTGCATATCCCCATGAGCTGAGCCAGCACATGAGAATGAACTCACCAATACTACCTCCTCTCTCTCAAGAAACTTGATCCTTTCATTAATCTCTGGTGCATTACTTGTTGGGTAATCTTCAAAATTTATCTTTACTATTTTCTTTCTGAGGAATTTTTCGATACCTACGTTTTTTTTTTTAAGAGTACCTTTTTCCCTACCGATGCAAGATTCGGTAGACTTGTTGCGTTTTCTGAAAAGGGAGCCTTTTATTGGAGTACTGGGTGGTTATCATTTGTGGGTTATTCTGCTCTTTTGTTTTCCAATGTTTTATGGGGTTGTTTATGTTGAGGGAAGTGTGGGGTCGAGACTGTTCTTTAGGGAAGAGGTTATACCCAAGTATGCTTGGATTTTGTACTGCTAGTTGGATTTAGAAAATCATATTCCAGGTGTTGGTTGAATCAGAAACAGCTTGTTATCAATAGAAATCTTGATTTGTAATCTCTACTTGCCTTTTCTATTTTATATTTTCCTGAAACTTTGTAGAAATTGTTGTTTATGATGATGTATTTGTGAGTCTTTCTTCAGGTTATGTGTGTTTACACCTATTTTCTCAAACACAGTCATGAAGTTTAAGTAAATATTTATGGCACTGCATTCTTACAACCTATACTGATATGTTTGTTTTATCGGTTTGAGAACAGCAAAGCTTTAGTTTCAAACTCCGAATAGTATGGGCTGAATAACATATTCAATATGCGGTGGGGATCTCCACATTATTCTGGTAAGTGTGCTCGATTGGTTGTGTTTTTTTCCGGTTATTCTGTACTTTGATTAATTTGGTGAGTTATGTTCCTCTCATTGATCTCTTTCAGCTGACGTTTCAGTAGTTTGAAAATTGAACTAATGATATGCATATGGTCTATCTTTTCAAGCAAGAGGTGTATTCAGAAATGCGTATTTTTCTGTCTATCCGATTCATTAGAGTTTAAGAGAGTTAATTTTTAGTTGACCCATCGATCAAATTCAAGATTCAAAAGATTTATTCACAACTCTCTGATTACCAGATCTCTATACTTAGTCTCAGTGCTTGGTAAGTTGTCTAAAGCTACTGAAAACATAGAAATGTAGTTTGAATGAGATGAAATGACACTGGCATTCAATCCTGTGATTTCGTCGTCCTTTTCTTATTTCCTTCATAGTGGTATACTTTGATCTGTCAGATGAAAATTAGAGGCCTTGTTTCTATTTTCAGACTTTTTTGTTACCACAGCAATTTTCGTTCAAATACTTTTAGTTCGGAATTCTCAGGTCAGCATTGCTTTTCCATCACATTTCAGGAAACCATAATTGGGTAGTGAAAGAATTTGGAATGTGCATTTCTGTTGCCCTGAGGAAATATCAGAAACAGAAAGAACTGTGCAAATTTAGCATGAGCATTACAAGCACTGCCTTTTACTGATGGATGCAAGTTTATCAGGTGAGTGCTTTATATTCTTGGATCACTTTAGTGTGTTACGTTGTATTCGTTATATGTTCAATTTCGAAGATAGCTCTTGAATTTCTTTTTCTTGCAGGCTGAGTATTTCTGTCAGTTGCTTGAACCTGTTACGTAGTTTTGTTTGGGGATCGATAGGCTTTGGTCAGGTTGGATGACTAATTGGATTGTTTAAGAAGAGACTAAACAGCTTTCTTCTGCTAAAGTGGATACACCAAAGGTGTAGCATAAACCTATTGCTGCTACTTCATTCTCAAAACTGTAAAATTTTCCATCTGTTATACTCACAGCCACAAACATTCCTTGGAAACATCATGCTCGTTTATAGTGATGAGCCATACTTCCCAAGAAAGGCTATGCAGACTGATCAATTAGGCAATTACACTCAACATTCTCCTATTGGATCTGTCTTTAATGGGGGGATTACGCCCCCGTTTATTAATCCTCTTACGCCCTTCCATAGTGTCAATATACAACCTTCTAACTGCCCTCGAGATCTTGTTATCTTTGACCAAACTACTAACAATAGCCAGACAATCTTCCATCCCAAAATAAGCTCCAAATTCTCTCATCCTGCTTCTGGTGGCAATGCTATTTCACAAGATAATATTGATCGAAGGGGTGCAAATAATGAGACAAAACCCACCACTTCTCTTTCAGAAGATTCAGATGATATTGATGCCCTTTTGAGCACAGAGGATGAAACTGAAGAATGTGATGATGATGAGGTGAGTACAGCAAGAACAGGTGCAATGTACGAATGCCATTCCCCAGAGTCTTGCTGCAATTATGAGTCAGAATCAAGAAAGAATGGCGCTCGTTTCTGGAAGTCTTCTAGGAGTCCTTATAATGACAAGAAGCGTGCTAGAATAAAGAAGATGTTGAAGGCATTAAGAGGAAGCGTCCCTGGTGCCAGTCGGATGAGTACTGTGGCTCTTCTTGATGAAGCCGTTCATTACCTCAAGTCTCTCGGCTTGGAAGTGAAGAAGCTGGGAGTCAGAAATTGAAACAAAAGTTGAGCTAAGGATTCGCTTTGACTATGAAATCACTTAGTTCCATAGAAATTCAGCTCTACAGCTACTCTTAGTTGTATTTGTGCCTGAGATATTGATTGTGCATTTACTCTTGAACCTCTCTGTAGCTTGGATCAGATGGTAGTTATAGCTTTAACCTTTTTAGTTATTGATTGTGTATTTCTTATCCCACGTTATCATTTACTTGTCTCTTATTATTTTTATCTAATTAAGTTTATTTTTAATTCAAAATATTTATATAATAATATTATTCAATTATTTATTTTTAAAAAATATAAGTTCCCATCATAATAAAATACGACATATGAACTAATACATAAAGCTCAAAACATCAACTTTAATGGCAACATCAACAATGACAGTTTGGCCGAGTGGTCTAAGGCGCAAGATTTAGGCTCTGGTCCGAAAGGGCGTGGGTTCAAATCCCACAGCTGTCAGTGTTTTTATTTTTTTTATTTTTATTTTTTATTTATTTATTTAAATTCTAAAAGATTTTTAGTTAAATCTACCAATTCAAATGGCTCTTCTCGCTTCCTCTTCCCTTTCCAGTTATGTTAAGATAGTTTAAATAATATTATTTATTATCTAATGCTAGAATTCAAAATTATAAATAAAAATAGCAATTTTATTATAAAATAAAATCATTTCTCTTGTAAGTTAATTGTTTCCATGACAACGGTTACGATTCAATTACATAAAATACAAGAGTTTTATAAATAAATTGATCCAAAGCTAAAAACTTATCTGTCTAAAACTAAAAAATATGGAATATGGAGGTAAATATATTTTTATTTTTATATAAGATTTGATATACTGAAATATTTTTATTATCAATCTATACTCAATTTGATAGTCCAAGGTTTTTTCGGAATTTTCGGTTAAACAAGTGAAGTAGCATTCGACAGATAACGTTCAACAGATGTTGCCAAACATTATTTCAATTATTCGATAGGATGTTATGAACGAACCTTAGGCCAACATATTTGTCCTTATTCAATAAATAAGTTTCGAACATGAACATATGTGGTCGATGAATTATGTCGAACATAAATAGATGTGTTTGATATATATCAAGTTTGAACACAAATGAGCAGATATGCGACAAATTCAAACAAAACGTCGAAGGACAAACAAAATACGAATATTTTAAATCAAATCATTCTCCAATATAAATTTTCATTTAAAACACACAAAAATTCAAAAATTAACTAAGATTTCACAATATATAAACAAAGTCTAGAAGATTAATTTGGACGAGAAGCTTCTCCTGTCCTCTTTTATTTTTGTTCTTTATATATATATATATATATATTTAACTGAAATAATATAATTATCATAAATAAGATATATCTATTACCTAAGATTTATGTAAAAATTTTGGTATGCCAATAGCCCCACCTTATAATTAATAATTGAGTACAACAATTGTAAGATTGATAGAAATAACTAATTGCGTAGCTAGCTGAATGGTTGTTGCCTCGCCAATTTAGTCAAATGGCTTGACATCAAATTTTAAAACCAGAACTTTTTTAAAAATAAATTAATTTTTTTGGTCAAACTCCGGCAACCATAAAGATTCAAACTTTTGTTTATTAAAAACAATGTCAAAGCAAGAATTATCGAATTAACAAAATAATTATACATCAAAGCCCAAATTATTATACATCAATTATATAATGTTTAAAATATAACTGTTCTATATTAACGTTGTTTCTATCAATATAATAATCAATGAATGAAAAAAATAATTATACATTATAGCACTACCTATTATATATATATTTCTTATGTATGGGGTTCTACATTGATTTCACCATGGTCTCTCTATGCCTTCATTTTATAATTTTTATGTCTTATTATAAAGATGTCTCACATGTATATTTAATGTTTGATTATATTCAAAGAAAGTAAAGTTAAAGTGGGAGGTTATTTACTCAAAAACTACAAATTTGAGCAAAACCTAGCACTGTGGGTATCATGTTGCATAATTACAATTTGTGAAGACTTTATCATATTGCAAAATACTTTTATGAGGAATACAACACCGTATGATGATGAGTCAGACTCTCAAGAACAACCTGTGGAAGATTAAAGCCGTTTCTTATGAGTAATATATCTAATGTCCAAAGTCCGTGATAACAATGACAGTTTGGCCGAGTGGTCTAAGGCGCCAGATTTAGGCTCTGGTCCGAAAGGGCGTGGGTTCAAATCCCACAGCTGTCAAAAAAATTTTATTTTAATTTTTAAAATTTTTTTTTTCTTTTTCAAATTCGTTACTTACAAATTTCTATATTTTATATTTAAACTTTTAATGTTTATATTCTTTGCTTACAATTTTCTACTTTTTTAATTTTAATTTCTCAAATTCTTTTTTTTTACAATTTTCTAGAAAGAAAGAAATCATTTCAATGCATAAATGGTTCAAATCCCACATCAATTATCAAATTTTCTTTTTTAAATTAACTAAAACTTTTGCTTACCAAAAACAAAATCTTTGTTATATCAAATCTTTTGACATTGCCTGACAAGTTTGAGATTCAAAGTTTCAAACACTACAAAGAACCCTGATAAGTTTCTCGTAAATTCTTCTCAACTTGATGATTTAAGTAGGAAGATTCACAGTTGACACTTGTACAAACTTGAGCAAATGCAGAATAACAGCTTTCCCAGAAGCAAATCTACCAATTCAAATGGCCTTTCTCTCTTCCGAGCCTGCATCCTTACAATAGCTAATCTCTTTAGAATCAGACCAAGATAAGCTTAATCGATCGGCGGGTCATTCTGCAAGAACTCATCAATGGTGGAGGGGAACATTAACCCACCAAAACCATCACAATCACCATTTGAATGCACAAATGCAGTTTTCCCCAAAAGCAGATGCGCCAATCTGAATGGCTCTTTCTTCTCACCATTCAAGAAATGCTTAATCCACCGTCCCAACCTCTCTACTTCCTTCACGCTCTTCGGCCCCTTCACTCCCACAATCTTACTATAAAAGCCATCGTCGCAGCCCTCGCCATTTACTTCTGTCCTTTCATCCAGCTCTTCTGAATCCGACAAGCGCAAGAGCTGCATCAACAGCTCAATATCATCGTCAAATTCGGGTTGGTCAGCTCTATCTTGGACTTGTACTTCGTGAGGTGAACTGGGATGAGTTGGTGGGAAATCAGGGGATCTGGAGAGGAATTCTTGTGGGGCTTCACTCTCTTGGAGGTTTGAGGCGTTCGTATTCTCGGTAGGGGATTGGTTATCGTTGAGGTAAATGGGGGTGCCAAGAGAATCTGTTTGTTGTCCGCTGTGTTCTACTAGCAGCGGCAGCGGCAGCGGCGGCGGCGGCGGTTGCGAAAGAGTGGGTGGTGCTGCTGGGTTGTCTTCAATCTTGAGCCTCTTTTCCAGGTGTTTGAGAGAGGTGAAGAATTGGGCGTGTGGAGGAGGTGATTTCTGCATTCTGAGATTTAACAATTAGGTATTACAGAATCTCAATTGATGCAATTAGGGTTTCAGATTTGGTATATTGTGCCCATTGTCATTCGTGTATCTATAAATCGCCAAACAGTAGGCGCCACTTGCTTTTATTATGCTGTTTCCATTAATTTAGCTTGTTTGTTTTGAGATGGTCCATAAATTTTGTTTGTTTATAGGATGATGGGGTGGTCTCACCCATCCAACCTTACTATCATTATTGTGTCTCGCTTATTACTCAAGATAAAGGCTTATTTTTAGATAAAATGTTGTGTATTTGTTCGTTTGTTTGACTTTGTTTATTTTTTCATTGAAGGTTGTGTCTGGAACGGCCATAAATGGTGCCACTATGTACATTGACTTGACGGTCGTTCATTTTGTAGGGTTATTATACCCAACGCTCTCTTGCTATTTCATTGAAGATTGTCTTTACTTTGCAGGAAATTTTCACTTATTTCCATGGTTGATTCTTCACGAAAAGCTCCATCCATATGTATTTGTTGTTATTTAGGGTTTATAATCTGTAAAGCTATGATTCTTATGTAAGTAATAAGTCTTCTATTGATAATGATTAGTGAGCACCTATTTTCGTTTTTATTCGAAGAAACGAAAACTATGTTTGACTTTCACTTTTCGTCCAAAGGTAAGGATACTTGTTCTGTTCATGCTTTGACATGATTCATATTTTCTTCTTGCTTTCTAAAACTGTATTATGTTTTATGTTGGTCATATGTTTCATTTCTTGGGATAATGATGCTCAGCTTGATCTTTGTTAGACATTGTTCAGATCAAGCCAACATCATTATCCCACGAAATAAAACATATGAGTAACATAACAAATAATCCAGTTTTAGCAAGCAAGAAGAAAATATGAATATGCCAAAGCTTCAACATAACAAGTACCTTTGGACGATAAGTGAAAGCAACATACTGAACATATAAACTCGAACTTGATAGTTTATTACTTACAAGCACCACAAATAAATACACATGCAACACAAATCTAGCAAAGAATCACAGCTTACAGACTATAAACCCTAAAAAACGACAAATACATGTAGATGGAGCTTTGCTTAAAGAATCAACCATAGAAACATATCAAGATTTTCTACAAAGTAAAAACAACCTTTAATGAAGTAGTAGGGGAGCGTTGGGTACAATAAACCCCCAAAAAAAGGCCGTCAATACACACAGTAATGTTGTTTACAACCATTCCAAACACAACTATTGACGGCAAAAAAAAAACGAAATGCATCCTTAAGTATATAAAAAAAAATTAATATTCATACAGAGACATGAAGCAGATAATGAATAGTGGAGAGTAAAAAAACACTAAAGAGTAAAAAAAAAAGCTCTGAAGTGCCGAGAATAAACAATAATAGTAGTAGGGTTGAATGGAGAAGGGATGAACCGATTTCCATCCCATCCTATAAGTAAACAGAACTTATGACTGAGCGGAGCCCAAACCAAACATAGCCTTTAAGTGGCAAGTTTTCCTGGACTCAATTTCTTTCTTTATATTATTATTATTATTATTATTATTATCATCATTATTATTATTATTATTATTATTATTATTATTATTATTATTATTATTTGCTGCATTTTCATAGACACAATAATTGATAGTGTATAAACATGATTATCGTGATTACGTGTTATATATTAACTAAAGACGTAGAAAAATTAATTATTTTATTTAAAATTATGGATATATTTTTTACTCATTATTGGTGGCACACTAACATATACCAAAGAGTGAATAGATGATCATTTTGGTAAGTTAATAAATTTTAACTTTTTATATTATTTATTTATGGGTGATGCTAAATACACCACAAAAATTATTTTTCACACCACTTTAATTTAATAAATAAAATTAAATATAATGTAAATGACATATATACATTTATGTAATTTTAAAAAAAAATATATATATATATATTAATATTTTTATTATTGGTATTCTTTCTTCTTTGCTCAAACACACTCACACATTAATTATATATTCAAACAAATCAAAATAAAAGTTGAAATATTTGTAAGTAATTGATAATGAAAAATAGTTATTATAAGAATTACACAATTAAAAACTATATTTTTTGTCGAAAAACTAAACCGCATGCACATTCGGCCACAACAAGGCGTTCGGCCAATAGTGGTCGAACATACAACAAGGCGTTCGGCCATCATTGGTTGAACACCATATTGTATGTTCGGCCATGGTTGGCCAAACGTGTGCACAATTTTAATCATTTGACAGAAAATACATAATTTATTTGTTTAATATTTATAATAATTATATTTTCTATATCGTATGATCTATTATTGATTACTTATAAAATATTTTACAATTTATTTTTATTCTTTTGAATATATGGTTAGTGTGTGTGTTTATAGTCAAGAATGAAAAACAACAATAATAACAATATTATAATTTTATTTAAAATATATATAAGGGTATATATGTCATTTACATTATATTTAAATTTATTTAAAAAATTAAAATGATATGAATAGTAATTTTTATGATGTCTCTAGAAACACCCTTTATTAATTTGATCTTTATTAATTTATCAAATTAATCAACGCAAATAGTTTTACCATAAATAATTTTTCATATCATTTAATTTAATTAAAAGTTAAAATATTTTAAAAATAATTTAATTAAATATATTTGGTACAAACACACAAACACAACACACATTCAACCATAAACGATCCTGTCAAAATAAGTCAGACATTCAGAGCCATTTACACCAGGCACATCCCATTAATGGTGAAAATCAACCCTCACACAAACACCAAATTGTGGGCTCACTTTCCGGGGACGAAGTTTGTGGCGTAGGACCAAGCGTTGTTGTTTACTGGGTCTGCAAGGTGGTCGGCAAGGTTCTCCAATGGGCCCTTTCCGGTGACAATGGCCTGAACGAAGAATCCGAACATGGAGAACATGGCTAGTCTGCCGTTCTTGATCTCCTTAACCTTGAGCTCAGCGAAGGCTTCCGGGTCATCAGCCAGGCCCAATGGGTCGAAGCTGCCTCCCGGGTACAGCGGGTCGGTCACCTCTCCGAGCGGCCCACCGGCAATGCGGTAGCCCTCAACGGCGCCCATCAAGACAACCTGGCATGCCCAGATGGCCAAGATGCTCTGTGCATGGATCAAGCTTGGGTTGCCCAAGTAGTCCAAACCGCCCTCGCTGAAGATCTGGGACCCAGCCTTGAACCAGACGGCCTCGCCGAACTTGACGCCGTTTCGGGCCAAGAGCTCCGGGAAGACGCACCCGAGGGCCCCAAGCATGGCCCACCTGCAGTGGATCACCTCCAGTTCGCGGTTCTTAGCGAAGGTTTCTGGGTCGGCTGAAAGGCCGGCAGTGTCCCAGCCGTAGTCGCCGGGGAATTCACCGGTGAGGTAGCTTGGGGGCTCGCCGGAGAATGGGCCAAGGTATTTGACGCGGTCAGGGCCGTACCATGGGCTGCTGGAGGAAACGGGCTTGGCGACGGTCTTCCTCATGGAGAATTTGCCGGTGCCGGTGATTTGAGGGGTGGAGGGGGAAAGCTTTACTGCCTGGCCGGCGAGAGATGGGGAAGAAAGGGCCATTGTAGAGGCAGCCATTGGAGGAAGTTGTAAGTTGCAGAGAATTGGTGGGTGATGAAAGGGGAGAGGGTAGTTGTTAGTTATTTATAGGGGAGAAGAGGTAGCCTTCTTATCTAGTGATATCTGTTATTTCATTGGGTTTCAAGATTCCATTGTTGTTGCCCTTTGCCCATCTGGCAAATTTCCAGTGGGGCTCAACTCAACCTAGCCAAGATTTTCGAAGCTTTTATTGGATATAAAAGGATTCTCTTACTCTTATTGATCGATTAGACTCATAGCTTAAAGATCAATCTACTTTTATAGAGGTGAGGATCATTAAAATTATTCTTTTACTACCTGACCAGCAGTAAAAAAATGTAATTTTTTGTAAGTTTATATTCATCAGTAAAAAATGTAATTTTTTGTAAGTTTATATTCATCCATGATTCTAATAAGTGACATATTGTATGAATTTGAATTTTCGAGTAACTATTAGAATGGTGATGTCTATGACCACTTAAGTATATTCTCACACAAATTTACCTTGGTAAATGTTTATTAAATCAGTTTACTTACCGACAATAAATGTTTAAAATTTTCATCATACTCATTTTAGTATGTTCTGCAACCAAAATTTAATTGAAGTGTGTGAGTTTTGTTGGCTCCATTAAATTAACCTAATAATATCTAAGATTATGGATTTCCTCGCACCCGGTTCATATCTCTTACCTTGCTTAATATTTTGCTATTTCATACCAAAAAATTATTACAGAAATTTCATAATTTTGCACATTGTTGAATATTAACGTTGAGACATATAATATAGTTCAGAGAACCTATGAATCAATTCTCCCTGTATTATATCAATGATAATATTGAACTGTGGACCAAATTTCAAAATAACTTCCAAATATATAATCACTTAGTTAATCATACACACAGTATATTGGGTTACATCCAAGTGGCCACATAAAATGTAGTAAATGATTTTTTTTTCTACTAATTGAACCACATTCTTGAAATTTTATCTTTTTGCTAATGTATGTATTACTTTGAAACCCCATCCATCAACAACAGAAGGAAGACTCAATACGTATACTAGTGCAATTTCATATTCATTTTTCTATTCTTTTTGTTGATTCAAACAGCTAAATGCTAATAACTCCAATTTTCTTCTTCTTTTATTACTGAAAAATGTATAGAATTATAGGAATGCTGTAAGCAGGATATATCCATATCGATGAATCCCATATGTGATCTCCAGCAATCCACAATAGGTTCCCACCCAGACACATGGCAAGAACTCATAGGTTCAAAAGAAAGTTGTCACACCTCATCAGATTCTTGCATCCTCCTAAATCCAAAAGGATTAGTGGTGATAGCCGTAGCCAAGTAGACATCCAATGTGAGGATTACCAAATGTTATGCTCCAATGAAAATACAGATAATGATATCCATAGATAAAGACCCTGATAGGATTGCCCCCCAACTTTCATTAATATAAAACTGCCTTGCTCCTTGTTCATTTGCTTCTCAACCCACAAAAACAATCAATTCTTGCAGTCTTCCATCTGATCAGCAATGGCCGCCTCTACAATGGCCCTTTCTTCCCCATCTTTCGCTGGCCAGGCGGTCAGGCTCTCCCCTTCCACCCCTCAAATCTCCGGCACCGGCAAATTCTCCATGAGGAAGACCGTTGCCAAGCCCGTTTCCTCCGGCAGCCCATGGTACGGCCCAGACCGCGTCAAGTACCTGGGCCCATTCTCCGGCGAGCCCCCAAGCTACCTCACCGGTGAATTCCCCGGCGACTACGGCTGGGACACTGCCGGCCTTTCAGCCGACCCAGAAACCTTCGCTAAGAACCGCGAACTGGAGGTGATCCACTGCAGGTGGGCCATGCTTGGGGCCCTCGGGTGCGTCTTCCCGGAGCTCTTGGCCCGCAACGGCGTCAAGTTCGGCGAGGCCGTCTGGTTCAAGGCTGGGTCCCAGATCTTCAGCGAGGGCGGTTTGGACTACTTGGGCAACCCAAGCTTGATCCATGCACAGAGCATCTTGGCCATCTGGGCATGCCAGGTTGTCTTGATGGGCGCCGTTGAGGGCTACCGCATTGCCGGTGGGCCGCTCGGAGAGGTGACCGACCCGCTGTACCCGGGAGGCAGCTTCGACCCATTGGGCCTGGCTGATGACCCGGAAGCCTTCGCTGAGCTCAAGGTTAAGGAGATCAAGAACGGCAGACTAGCCATGTTCTCCATGTTCGGATTCTTCGTTCAGGCCATTGTCACCGGAAAGGGCCCATTGGAGAACCTTGCCGACCACCTTGCAGACCCAGTAAACAACAACGCTTGGTCCTACGCCACAAACTTCGTCCCCGGAAAGTGAAGTTGAGGATACAGAAGAGTGTAACGATTCGATTGTTTGATGATGATGTAAACTTTAATGTGAATTATTGGAATATAATGCTATATTTTGTGAGGTTCAATGGTGGTTTATGTGTTTTTTCATCTGATCCATTCATATCAACAATATTTTGCCAGAAAATAACAAAAGATTGTTAAAAAAAAAAAAAAAAAAAAAAAAAAAAAATTGGAATATAATGCTATATTTTGTGAGGTTCAATGGTGGTTTATGTGTTTTTTCATCTGATCCATTCATATCAACAATATTTTGCCAGAAAATAACAGAAGATTGTTAAAAAAAAAGAGCCTACAATTCCTCCCTTCAAAATTAAATTAGAGGTGCGTAAAAATTGAAGAATACGTTGTATATCTTTGATATGCGTTTATTACAGTATTCTCAGGGGAATGTATATTATGTACATTTTTACATTGAAATTCTATATACCTGCTATATTTACATTTACAATTGGGATGTTCAGGTGTACCAATGAAAGAATTGGATCTAAGGTATCAGATTATCGTAGCTTTTTAAATGCTACAGCAAGTGATGATTTCTCTTCATTTCTGACTAAACTTGCAGAATCAGATGGCTCGTGATCAACGCCCCCCACAAGTAGACGGTTGACATTTTACGAGGAAAACCAAGAAGCAGCCTCACCCATTGTAGAATGCAAACATGCTTAGGTATAACTTCTGCTCCTTGCTCTGACAACAGACTTGTGATAGAGTTCTTCATACACCAATGATGAAGAGTCCCAACTGAAATCTATGTTCATGTCCTTTAGGACAAGCTGTTTCCAGCCATCCGCATCATTCTTGTAATGGTAAAATGCGCGCTCTAGAGCACCGTTGAATCCCTGTTTATTCAAGAAATTTGCAACCATCAAAACCTAATCCAAACAAAATTGGAAGTACAAAACCAATAATTAAAAAAAAAATGAAAATACAGGAACCCAGTGCAAGCACAGGGAGCTAATTTAGAAGAATTTGAAAGTAGAGGGACCCAAATATAAGTTTTCCGAATTTATTACTGTAATGCAGAACTTATCTAATGCAATACCCATCTCATGCTCACTGATTAGTTACCTGCTCATCAGCTGTCAAGAATGTAAATCCATTTCTGTATTGGACAGGTACGGTATCATCATCTAAGTCGAAAACACTGCAAGATTTGTTGCATACTTGATTACATTATGTAAGTTGTAATGAGGAAAATAAGTATGCAGCGTGACATTCAACCTGTCATTTAGTCCGCCAGTTTTCCGAACAATTGGAATCGAACCATATCTCATAGCAATCATCTGAACGCATAGACATGAGTTTTAGAAGCACTTGAAGTTCAGCTTGGTTTAAAAAATGCCAAATTTATGGAAAGCAATAGCGCAAATACCTGTGTAAGGCCACAAGGCTCGAAGATAGATGGGATGATAAACATGTCGGAGGCAGCATAGATTAAATGGGAAAGAGAGTCATCATATTTTAGAATAAGTCGAGCATGATCATGAGCTTTGAAATGATCTCTAATGCCTTCAAACTCTCTCTGCAAAAAGGGAATTCCAGTTGTCAAACAATTGTTCTAGAAAATTCCAATTTTAAATTTAAATGGTTGAATCTTCAAAGCTCAATAGAGGGGTAGAGAGGGCGAGGAGTTCTTGAAGCAAACTCAACTCAATAGTTAGAAGCAGATATTGGTGTGCAGAATTTAGAAGGTAAATCAGTAATCAGAAATAAATAAGCATGAAACCTTGTATGAAAATGGGAAAACATTATCCAAGGCAAAAACGACAAAGCGTTAAGACTGCATTTGGATATAGGGATTTGAAATGCAAGCATCTGAAATGGATCCACCTATGTCCATCAAAAAATAGTTGAAAATGGAAGTGACAGATTTCAAATCCATATAATCCAAACAACCAAGAATAGATTTGCTTCTATGAATTTCAAATCTATCCTCAAATCCTTCAATCCAAATACAATCTAAGAGCAGAAAGTGATCCATCAACAATATATTATTGTTCTTCAAAAGAACATATCCATGTCCCCGTTTATTTACTCTAAAATTCTGTATTGCTCAGCATTCTATGCATTTGGATCTCATAATATTTTCTTACTTTCTTTTCCTTATGTCTGTAATTTCGTATGTCCAAAGCAATTAAACAGCAAAAAGGTTACCTGAATTTGTGGCACTGGACTTGAACCAAGAAGAACAAACTGACCACCCAATTCCAATGTCCGGTATATTGCATGCCTTATAAGGTGTACACCCTTTTGAGGTACCAATCTAGTTATGCAAGCAACCTGTACAACAATAAAGTTAAATTCTAGAAGGTGAGTAAGCCTTGCAACTATAATTCACATAGAACGCCAAACTCTCTCGTAGTGTGTTATTTGCATATCAAAGCATTAGTATTCTACAAAAAATCTAAAAAAATCTAATCAAGACCATACAAAAAGAAAAAATCTTGGCAATATATAACAGTTATGGGAAATGATTCATGGTAATTAGAACTCCAGGTAGTTACATACTTACATCTATTGAAGAGCATAAACATTATACATCTAAAAATATGCCTTGCTGTCATTTTAAAATGATATACATTTTGTACGATAAAAAAGAAAAAAAAAAAAAAAAAAAGAGAGAGATGTTATAAGATTATCTTCAAATTCAAACTGAACTTACCAATGGCTGTCTCACATTAGCTGAAGACAATCCTAGATGTCTCCTTAGAGCCTCTTTATTTTCCGCTTTGCCTTCAATATCGTTCGAATGATACTGGACTTTCAAAAGTGGGTCAGTTGCTGGATTCCAGGCATCAGTATCAATTCCATTTAAGATTCCAACGAACTTCTTTGTGTGTGAATTAAGTGTTTCTTGCAGGCCTCGGCCTCCCTGTGTGTCAGAGAAGAATATCAAATAAATTATTGTAGTTAGCTGAAAACTCTTAGTCTGGATTAAACCATGTTTAAGTCCTACTGGTTCTTTTATTCTCATATTTGCTTTGAAACAAAACAAATATCTCCCACTTGTCACTTTTTATTGTTATAAACATGTGTCAAGATTTTAGTTTATCTTACAGCTCATCTGTATATGAAAATAACATAATTCCATAACTTTGCAGCTCAGACAACAACCAGTAATGATCCATACCGTTCCCCATATGTTCCAAAAGCCTAAATCCATGAAATAAATGTAGATGAGCTTTAGGAAGTTATGTGAATGCAGCATTATTATATACAATACACATTATAGTGCATTAGCAAAATGTTGCAAATAACACGTCAAGTATATCACTTGTTAATCAGGAGTTAAAATATTGAAAATACAACACAGGGTGTGTGTGTGTGTGTATTTCAATCTCAGAGAACATATATAAGAACTAGTATTTCTCCCGTGCGTTGCACGATTTGTAATATTTATAATAATATAATAGTTAGTAAATTATAATTAATAGTAATTTAATTATTATATTTTTCATTTTATTTTGTATCGCATTATCACATTGTGTGAGATTTTGTTACTTTTATTTAATAAATAAATAAATTTATAAAATAATATATTTTTCTAAAATAAAAATTCGTGATATGCAAAATATAATTTTACTTTGTATAAAAATCTCACAATTTTATTTATATAAAAATATTTTAAATATCAAATATATTAATTAATCTAAAAAATATTTTATATTTTTAAAAAATTATTTTTATATACTCAATATGGATATCAAATTAAAGATCTTGAAAAAATAAATTATTTGATATATTTTTCATGAAAAAATAAGTTGAGACGTAAAAGTTATAAGCTTTTAAAATTAAGGTAAAAAATTAAAATAAAATAAAAAAGTAAAAAAAGGTTATTGGTCAACCATTTATGCACTATCCCACATCCCCACCTCCAATAACATCCAATCTCTGTTTTTTCAGAAATTAAAAATTAATAAACAATTTTGGCGGGAAAATGGCAAAATTGTAATTTAGTCAAACTGTCTTGCTTTTATATAATTATAGATTCCACTTTACCTAATCTAAAACCAAAAAATTACCATTCTTGATCAAGTAAGAACAACATAATGGAGGTGTGCAGCAAATGAACTGCTACAGACTCAAGAGTGCACATTAGGAAGTTGTAGAGTATGAACAGCAAAATGAATGTGCTGTATGCCTATGAGACAAATCTATAACAGAAGCATAAAAAGTGAAGGTCCTTTTGAAAAAAATTGACAAGTCAAATACATGAGCTCAGTAACTGCTAATATTCATACCTCAGCAGTCCGCACCTCTTGGGCATAGGATGGTGAAACTGTTGTCACAATATTAGAGAACACTATTGCACCCTGAGAACAGGACATGTTAGTAAAAGAGGGGGGGGGGGGGGGATGAAACCCGGGTAATTGAAATCAGTCCAAACATGGTATGGGCTTATTTAAGATTAAACTACAACCCACCAACCACCAATTGAAGATTATATTAAGGAAAATCAAAAGGAAGGAAAGAATCAGTTTTGTGATACCTTAACAGGGTTGACCCTGTCACTTGCTGAGTTGTCCTGCATCCTATCAGGTCTATTGAGGTGGTAAACATCAAGGCCGCAAGACGCTAGGTCTGAAGCTGGTGCTACTCCTTGATACTCAAAATTGTGACATGTAAAACATATTCGGGCTGAATTCAGTCCTTTTGGCACATACAAATCCCAATAAAGGGGTGCCTACCACAAATAACAAGATAGAAGTTAAAGGGAAAAGACACAGTTGAGATGCTGCAGAAACATGAAATGAAAAATAACAAAACATCAAGAATCCATACAACGAAAGATGTTTGCCAATCATGACAATGGATTATGTCGGGTTTCTTTCCAGCTTGAAAAAGTAACTCAAGTGCTGCCCTGCTGAAGAATGAGAACCTCTTAAAATCGTCATCCTCTCCATAAAACTGATTCCTCCAGAAGAGTTTACTCGGATGATGAGGTTCAATGAAATAAACAGGAAGCCCTAAATAATTAAGAGTTGCCAGGCATAGTATTAGGAAACCAAAGAAAGAAACATATTTTCTTTTTACTCAGAGGCAATGATATAATTCTAGACCTTCAACAGTGCCAACCCAGATTTTATTTTTGTAGAGCCGACCATCAAAATATGATTCAACAGGCACATCCAGAGCCTGCATAGCATGAAGCTCAAGGTCCACGAAAATTAGGTTTAGAAAAATATATCTCTCTGATATAAGTTCAGATACCTTTAAGTCCCGAATGCTCTCATACTGCATGCAGTCATATTTTGGTAGAACAATTTCCACAAGGTGCCCTTTCTTCTGAAGTGCTTTACTGAGACCACTCACCACATCTCCCAGCCCACCGACCTAAACATTTGTTAAAAAAAAAAAAAAAAAAAAACGACAACAACAAACAAACAAACAAATGTACCCTTTAAGTTGACAGTCAGCATTAAATGTAAGCTTACCAGTCAACTGAAGTATAAATTTCACAGTCAAAGGGGGATATATTAATATATTCCAACTGCAAGCTGTTAGACTCTCAAATAATAGGTACCATGTCAACAAGATAGATTATGCACTTGATATACTTTAGCTTATCTGAATAAACACGGAACTATTGGACATATGAAAGTAAGATAAAAGAGATGGTCCTGGTTCCATGTTATGGAACTGCAACAGAAGAAGGTTACATGTTTCTTTATCTATTAATGTATATCACAGAACGAGTAAGTTTCTATTATACTAAAAATGAACAGCTTGTATCTAAATGCACTTTTTCTTTCCTTGAAGAATGAAGCTTCATATTCACAAAATCTTATTCTCTTCTCAGTTCCAACTTTTAACTATTATATCAGCAGCCCCAGACTATGGACAATTTATATTCTATTACATATCTTGCTCCCTAATCTGTTGATAAACTGACAAAAGCAAATTTAAGAAGCTAACATCTATTCGATCCCCAGATAAATAAGAAAAGATAGACCTCTCATGTGGATTCTAATCTGAGCTTATTCTCCAGATATATATATCACATGACCAAACAAAATAATGTGGATTCACGTATGTTCACAACACAAAAGCAGTAAAAACTGAACTTATATAATATGCATACCTTAGCCACAGGTGCCATCTCTGCTGCGATATGTATGACATGCAACCTCTCACTAAACAATGGCAGCGAGTGCCAATCAATACAAGCATATTATGTATGAAAATAATGATTTATCAGATGTTATCCTTACCCTGTCACTGATGATGTTAATTTGAGAAATGTCGCAATGATTTCACGCTCATTCTTTCCTTTAGATGACATATATGCATCACATATACTTCCCTCCCTGTTCCATATCAGTTCTCTTAACAACTCTGCTTGATCCACTGAAATCTTCTTTTCAAGAAACCATCCATCCACCATAAGCAATAAATTGCTCCAGAACTCCAAAGGTTTGTCATGCACAGATTCATCGTCTGCCCCTTTCTTGCTCTCTTCTTTCAAATTATTTAGTGTATCCTGGAATTCCTTCAAAGAATCTTGATATAACTGAACATAATAATGTATCTCTTCATCAGATCTTTGCAGGCGCTCATCCAACAGTTTTATCTTCTGCTGCATTAGATCATTATACTGTTGCATTTTCTCAGATGACAATCTATAATCATTGGTCTCACTAAGAGATTCTTCAAGCCGGTCAACCTTCTTGCGGAGTTCTTGGTTTTGCTGCAACACTAGAATAGCTTGATCAGCCTGATCTGTTGCCTTATCCAGCATTCTTTGCAGATCCTCTACTTTCTCATATAAACTTTTGCAATCAGATTTCAAGCTAGAAATTTTCGAAACATCTTCATGAGAAGCTGCAAGTTTAACCTCCAACTCTTTTAATGAGGATTCTAAAATTGCCCGTTCTTCTTCTAGCATCTGAACGCGCTGGTCAGTTTCTCTAATAGTACCAAGTTCGGCCTTCAGCGCCTGTAGCTCATCCTGCAGGGACATATTCTCTGCCCTTAACAAATCCAATTCCTGGCTAAAAGAATTTGCAGTATCAAGTTGTGAAGAAGAAACAGAATTATGCATATCCTGTATATGTTCCTCACTAATTCCCCTACTTGACAGTTCATCTTGCAGCTTCTCCAACTGATCTTCAAGGAGTTCCACGTGTATCTTCTCTTGTGCAGCCACTTTGAGCCGTGCATCAGTTTCAGCCAGTTTCATCTCCAAACTGTTAATTTCTCCCTGCAATGCCTCCTTTTCACTGAGAATTTTTTCAAGATCCTCAAGGGCACGTACGCGAGCTTGATTGAGAAGATGTATATCTGTAATCCAATAAGCAAGAGATAAAGCATATGCAGTTGGCAGTAAAATATATAATTTTATCATTCATCTTGAAAAAAGTGTATGCTCTCATAAAATACTCTTACATCTTCAGCAGTGACTAGGGAAGAAGCATTCTCCTAAAGGACAGGATAAGATGCCAACATAAAAGGCTCAAGCTGAGTAATGACTTACTTTTTTCAGCATTCCTTATCATCCCAATTAAATCTTGAAGATGAATGCCTGTAAGCTGGTCTCCTCCATCTTCAGTGGTGGACTGTTTCAAGGAGAAAATTATCATATTGCCAGATTACCTCTTTAAACAACACAAACTTGAGAGTTGGAGGTCGTTGAATCCATAAACAACGATTAATATCAGGACAATAAGGAAATTTATTTAAGATCAGACAGTTTTAGTATATCTGATTTATTTTCTATCAATGCTACTTTACTTAAGTTCTGCTATATAATCCCTTAAACAACTAAACTATAAGATTAGCAACTCTGATGTTTCAAAAGTAACCTTCTGAAGAGTATATAAGTTTCTTTATAGACTCACAACAGCCCATTATGTTGAATATTATTCTGATGCATTCAAATTATTAACTATTATACAGCAGTACTTAAATAACTCTTGAATATTATTGGAAATCAATTGATATGTGTAGAAAGCTAAAACATCAAGAAACAGATATAAAAAGCTTAAATTCCTAAGAAGCACCAATATTTGACCATTTGCAACATAAAAAAGCTTATGGTACTATATTAAATCAATTTTGATTACTTCCACAATGTTTCAGAAATGTAAAAGTTTTGGGGCATACTAGAGTTTCATTTGAGGGAAAAGAGCTGCTTTTATTTTCATCATTTGAGGGAAAAGAGTTGCTCATATTTTCATCAATTGAGTGTGATGATCCCTCCGCAGAGTCAACAGTGTTTCTGTGCAAAGATCTGACTTCATTTGGTTGAGAGGAACTGTCGTAACCCTTTTCTGTTGGGTAACCTGCTTCTATAATGGGGATATGTACACTGGAATCTGTCTCTTGATTTGAATCTAAACTGGTGTCTTTGGGCAAGTTGCTTGGGTCAGAGTTGCTGTCATCATTTGGCTCAAAATTTGTATTCATTGGACGGTCAAGATTGATTTTTTTTGCATGTTGTCTCTTATTTTGCAAACTGCAAAAGTATAAAAAACATATGATGCAACAATAGAAAGAAAAAAAAACAATAGAACAAAAATTAGCCAGAAATATGTACTCCTAAGTGGATAATGGCCATGAGGTAATTAAGTGCTTAGAGTATGTTTGTTTTAAGCTTGGCACGGAAGAATTTTGGATGTCAAATACCCCATCCCGTTTGTTTTGAGTTGTAAAATTGGATTTTACAATTCAATAAAATCCTACCCTAATACATAATATGCACTCTATCTTTTCCAGCATTGATTTAATATCTACAGTACAATCCTACCCTATACAATCTCAAAACAAATAAAGATTATTACTATTCAACTTTATTTCACAATCCTAGGATTTTAAAGTCAGGATTTTCCACGACCCACTTAAGCCTAAACCAAACATACCATTAGGGATTTGCTATCACACACATGCCGATGGGAAAATTGCAAAATAAATCCGTTAACTTTTGGGCAATCCCAAAACTTGTCCCGTATCTTCTTAAAGTTCAATTTCATCCTTTATATTTTAATTGCGCGAATTTAGTCCTATTTCACCTGGAAATTGAATTTTCAGCCAGATAACTTACGTTCCATTTCCGCTATTTTCCAATTTAACCAACAAAAAAGTCATTAAAAATACAGAGCTGCCATAGGAACAATTTCCAACTTGAAAAATTCAAATTTCAGGTGAAATAGGACTAAATACGCGCAATTTAAAAGATAAAGGACAATTTCGCAAATATTAAAAATCAATGACAAGTTTTGAGACCGCACAAAAGTTACAGGACATGCTTCGCAATTATTCGCAGGCCAATTATTTTAAACTTGAAGAACCTCCACTTAATAACAGATGGCCTGAGACGCCCAATTTCTCGTAGGCAGTTGATTTCAGTTGCCATTACATCTGAAGAAGTTTCCAAATCAGTTCCAAGTTTCTCTACCATCAACATTGTGAGTATCAAACATTAAGCACCTAATCACCCTTAGCCTAATGTTTCTTTTCAGCAGCCAATCCCAGGAATCAAAGAGATACTTGAGGGAGTGCTCGCGTGCAAGATAGATAGATAGAGCGAGAGAGAACTATGATTCACGAGTGAACCAATTCTCCCCATCAATCATCTTTATTAAAAAAAAAAATCCACCGCCAAAAAAAATGAAATCCAGTTATCAAGTCCAAGCTTCAACTCAACATCGTTGCGCACCTCACCACCCAAACCAATTTAACAAAAAATAAAACGAAGAAAAATGATAGACGCTGGTAAAATTTTCAGACAAAATGAAAACAGAACCTGAAGTTGCGCTGTCGCATTCTACAAGAAGCTGGATACAAGCGCTGGGATGGAGAAGGGAATCGTAGAATGACTTGAGTACACTTAAGGCCGCCTCCGACCAATCGCCTGCCAAGAAAACACGTCGACGGCGTCGACTCCATCTCTTTTCACGCACTTAGCCCGCCCGCTGCGTGTGAGATGTGAAAGCAGAACGGTTGCTTAGAACCAACGACTGCCTAGCTTATTTGGAGTTGGAAAAAGTGCGCTATTATCTTATTTCTCCGTGGAGGCTTCGCATCTTCTCACTCCTTTATATAAGGTACGTTAATATGAATGATTTGCCCTAAATCTGACACGTGGCAATTAAAAACGGTCAGTTTACTTGTTTGTTGTTGATGAACGGTGATGATGAAGTCCTACTGTATCTATTGTATGAGTGGTAGTACAGGAATGTTATGATGTTATTTTTTTAATACAGTTTAGTAAAAGATACTTTTAGCATTATTTATAATAGCTCTCGTATCTCGAAAAATGCTATTTTAATGCCTCCAAATTCCAAATTTTCAATTTCAACCTAATTAAATCTGCAAAAAGTGATACCTTTTTCTCTCTATCAACTTTATTTCACTTAACTTACATTTTATTTTAATTATATTAATAAACTATACATTAAATGATTCAATAAGATAAAGTATCATTCAACTCATTATCCATCTCGATGCAATAATAAATTACTATATTTATTTAATTTAAAAGAGACCCTTTATACTTATAAAAATATTTATTACTTTTTGATAGTTATATTTTACAAATTCTAGTATATTATAAAAAAATTACATAAATTTGTTTTAAATTATAAAATTAAGGATTTTCGAAGAAAAATTCATATAAAATTAAGCACGATCTTAAATTTATAATAGTAAAATTTATTTTATTGCAAATTTTTTAAACATTAAGCAAAAAATTTCTATCAAATAATAATAATAATAATAATAATAATAGTGGAAATACTTGACACAAAATCAATGTGTTGGCCACTGTCATTCGTGACCTTACCCAAGCCCCCATTTTATTCCATGACACGTGTAATAAAGGACGTGGAATGCCTAGGTGGCTTAGGGTTTCAATTTTCTTGCCGGACTCTTCATTAGTTCTGAGTCACTAATCACCGCTGACCGCTGTTCGGTTGTCGGCAACGTTGCCGGAGATGAAAAGGTGGAATGGGGAACAAAGGAGGAATGCTGTTTTAATATCATAATTGGGATGGATAGCAACGGATTATGCTTCATAATTGCTATTTCAGAGAAGAGCCGTTGATTGGATTTCAAACTCCAGTACTGAAAACACACATTGCTTCGAGTTCTCGCAAAATCCCCAAGTCTAGAATCCGGCTCATACCCATTCTTGGTCGACCGGTACGTGAGATTTCTCTTGAGATTTTATGCGATCAGTTGGCGGGTGTTGAATGCTTTCTTTGATTTTTGTGAGAAAATTGATATGTTATGAGTTGATTATGTGGTTGGAAGCATTGTCGATGTTAATTCAATTTTGCATGAAAAAATATTTTTGTTTGAGATATCTACTATACTCTGGCGCTTGCGTCGTATTTTGGAATTCATACTACATGCTGTATTTTGTTAATTCATCGTATATTATACGAAATCATAGAAATTAAGTGTAGCTTATAGAAATTGTAGAAGGGGGTAAACAAAATTAAAAAAAAAAAAAGCTTGGAGAGTAATTCCCAAGTTAAGGTGTAAATTGAGATGAAAGGGAGAGTTTCTGTCCCTAAATTATTGATCCCCTCCCCCTTCGCGTTGCTGACTCTCTACTGCGGGAAACGGCCATCACCGCCACACTCCGTTCTCAAGCCACCTTTCTGAAAAACTTTCAGATTATCCAAGATGCATTTATCTGGTTGTAGATTCAATATAAATATATGTTCTTAAAAATCTTAAAGAACCTCAATCTTGTCCATGAACCTGAAGATTTCTATTTGCACACTCGGGCATCTGACATCTACCAGTACTAGTTAATCAGTGAATGTGAATCTTCTTTCCCTTTCTACATTTGATTAATTCTGAGGTTTGTTTGTTTGTCTGATTGATTCGAAGTTCTTACCTCTGTTTTCTTCCCCACCTTTTAAATTATTGGAATAAAGCTATTGTATATGATAATTATTTGTTATTATTATTTATTTATTAATTTTTCTTTTTATTTTGAGTCTTTAGTTTCCCCGTTGAGGGTGAGAATTGACTCCTGATTGCGTAGCCTAGTGTTTCTTCAGTAATTGTTAGTTTATTCGATTCTATTATTTCAATGATTTAGGTAGTGTAATTTTTAACATCGGAACTGCACTACAAGGAGATTCTTGTGATGGATAACGGAGATAGCTGTTTCATTTGTGACATGGGATTCCTAAACGTGGCAATTTTCCTCATTATTGGTACTTCTACCTTGATTTTCACCCGGATTATGTATGTTGTATTCCGGAGCAGCAAGCCCCTATATAGTAGACCACCAGGACCTCTCAGTACCCTGGTAGTTCTAGGTTCAGGTATGCAAGTTTTCCTTTTTCTCGGTTATTTTATCCTACACTTATGGGCATCGAATTGGAGTTCTAAAAATTGGAATTCTTGACAAGTGGTTCCAATTTTTTGGCTCTAAATGCATATGGGTCGGGAA
The DNA here is from genome assembly GCA_028749325.2 of Caryopteris x clandonensis. Taxonomy (NCBI): domain Eukaryota; kingdom Viridiplantae; phylum Streptophyta; class Magnoliopsida; order Lamiales; family Lamiaceae; genus Caryopteris; species Caryopteris x clandonensis. The sequence goes on from JAPYKT020000011.1 coordinate 5,635,178, forward strand.
TTTTCAAATTGGTTAGTTTCTGCTGATTCCTATGTTGATTGTGTCATTTGATCCTGATCTAGGTGGTCACACGGCAGAGATGCTAAACCTACTAGCTGTTATGCAGATGGACAGATTTAAGCCAAGATACTATATTGCTGCTGCCACTGATAATATGAGCCTTCAGAAGGCTCGTGTTCTGGAGGATTCCTTGGTGGAAAAGGTAAAATACATTTAACTACTGCATGCATGATACTCTTATTGTTATGGAATTATAGCCATTTTTGCTTGGATTTAGGCACACCATTTAACTGAAATATGAGGAAAAATGTCAAGTTGGAACCAAGAATTTTTCTTGGAAATGCTGCTGTTTTTAATGCTCTTGCATCCAGGAAAGATATGTGAAGCATTTTTAGATACACTGGAATAATAATAGGCCTGAAAAAGTAATCACAACCCACCAGTGTTTGGCCCACTAACAATAAGTTAGCGGGTGCTAAAGTAATGTGAGGAAATAAATTAGGCTGTGGGGACATTTCAAAGATGCTCAAAACTGTCTCTTTATAATTTCATGAATTGCATGCTCTGAATTCAAAATTTTGTTGTGTTAGGCCAAGGCAGAGTTAGTGGGAACTTCTCAGTTCATGCAAGTTTACCGAAGTCGTGAGGTTGGCCAGTCTTACATAACTTCAATTGGCACAACTCTAATTGCTTTAGCTCATGCACTGTGGCTAATGATCAAGATCAGACCTCAAGTGGTATTATGCGATTCTTCTTTCACTAAAATATCATTATCATTAAACTTTCATCTATTCTTTCTGCTTGCTTAATATCTTCACTCTGCAGATTTTGTGCAATGGGCCTGGAACTTGTATACCGCTTTGTTTTATAGCCTTCCTTTTCAAGGTTTGCATAACCTTGCTCAACAGTTTTAGTTTGTTCTTAGTGGCCATTACATTGTGCATTAATTGTGCTCAAATCAATTTGGAGTTTGAATGAGGAAAGCATCTTTTATTTCATTATAACGAAGTATAACTGGGTGATGGACCCCATTCCTTTGTCTTAGGTAATTATAATTATTGATTTATCTATAACACAACTTTTAGGTTCTTGGGATCAGGTGGTCATCCATCTTCTATGTTGAGAGCATTGCTAGAGTTAGAAGGCTGTCATTGAGTGGGTTGCTTCTTTACAAACTAAGGATGGCTGATCAATTATTTGTGCAATGGCCACAGCTGAAGACCAAATACCCCCGAGCCAATTATGTTGGTCGTCTTATGTAACGAGGTACTTCCAGTTTCATGATGATTCTCTATAATCCATCTTTATTTCCTTTTGCTTAGGTCATTATAAAAACTTATTGGTGTTTAGTTGGCACTAGAATTATTTATTACATATGCTTTACGTATGTATCTTTTGGTTAGTTGTTATCACCTGTTAGTAAGGTTGGGACTAATATCTGCTGGTTTCATTTGAACAGGCGAAATCAAAATGATTTTTTTATTATTCAACGAAGAATGACAATATTTATTGTTCTTATGATTTTGTTTGGTTCTTTCAGGTGGCGAATTTTCCATTGTATGCAGCTTTTTGATGATATAGGAGATGCTAATCAACTGGCTGGTCTGTTTGCTTATTATGTGGGATAACTTGGAAGTAAAAATGTGGGGACTAGGCCTTTTTTTTTTTTATTAAATTAAATTACAGTAGAATGTTATATCATCATGGATTGTGCAGAGAATTTTGATATACCCAAGCGGTTCCATCAAGTTCACATTGTGTGCGATAACAACTACAAAACAATTTGATTTTGTTACCCTAATTATCCTAACAACGATTCTCCTATACGATGTAACATAATTGGTCTTCCTACCTTTTCACGTTTTTCCTTCCAATCGAATGAAATTAGAGATTTGGCGAACACTTGAATGAAAGAAATCGCACTCTTGAGAACAAGTAAAATTCATAACTTGTGCCGATCATTGCAGAAACTGCATTTTGGGAACAACAAAAGTAAAAAGCATAAAATATCAATTGTTGTTGATACATTACAACCTCCGTCCTTCGTGGTCCATGTTTATATAAGTATTCTAGGAATTATGGTGTAATACTCATGGACTCAATTCCTTGCTTGCTCTTGAATTCCACTAAAGCCTGATCAAAGGTGCTCCTAACATGATGGCATACAAGCATTAGATCCTGGCATGAATCTTTCAATACCTCCCGTGCTGGGTCACCTACAGACACAACATGACGTGCCAAGTTTAAATTATTAAAGTGAGTAGCTAATTTAGCATCCCCATCCTAAGAAAAATGAAGGAAACGTTTTCAACATTTACCAGTCGTCTGCACTCTTATGTTAACTCGAGCATCAGAAGGGTGTGGTATGCTGTAACCACAAAAAGTTACTCTGGGGCTGCAAGATGATTTATTACTTGTTAGTCAGTATGATTCGGTATCAATCTCTGCCACTGATGCAATATAGAGATTAATAACACCAGTGAACTGATAGGGGTGTGAAAATTTAATTATCTACAACAAACTAATTATATGTATGTATGTATATATTTGTCCACAAATACAATGAATTTCTGGACATCAACTAAACTGTGGCTTGAAAGAAGACGATTAGAATGTACATAAATGCACAAGAAGGGTTTTTATAACTCACTCTTGATTTAGGATATATCTAATTGAATTTGCTAGAGTGTGATCTTCATCTGTCAATGAAAATGTTGCTTGGGATGGATCCTGGAATGATCCGTGCTCCATTGACACTGAAAAATGAGACATATCAAAGGATTCATATTTAGCTCAAGATGTTCAACTAGCAATAAGAACATGGAAATGTTTTTGAGCTGGTAACTCAATGCAATGTGACAAGTTTTTGAGCAAAATACATTGTGAAGATACAATTCCCAGACTAAACTACTTGAATAATCCCATTGTTGCATTCTTTTCCCTATAAAAATACCACTAAACACCCACAGCCTACCCAAATTACATGATTCCATCTAGTAATCCCATTCTTTAAACGTGATTTGTGATTATAGTCAAGAAAAATGAGATAAACCACTATTTGGGAGCAGAGTATCTCGTATGATCCATGAATGACTTGACCATCGGATGAATTGGATTCAATACATTAGCTCACTGGCATAATCATAACAAGCAGAAAGGTGCACTTTTTTCAACATACATATAATTATTAACAGAAACCAACGAAAGAGCTTGAGCACACGCATAAATAGGCAGGAGGGGAGACAGCGAAGAAACACCAACATAAAACAAATGAACAATATATATATATATATATATATATTGTACGGAAAAAGAGAGCACTGTACACGAATGGGACAGAGAATGTTGCAGGGAAAATGTGAGCTTTAAAGAAGGCGGCGGCAAACAGAAGAAAATTCAAAAGCAACCCAAGGCACAGAACTACAAGAGAAATTATTATATGCAGACTACAACTAGGGAAAAAAAAGAAATTATCATCAACGTCAGAAATCCGCAAATTAATACAAAAATTGAAAAACATAGAAGCAAACCAAACCAACAAAGGCTACAACAGATACTTGCCGAATTTGTAGAGAGAATAACTTCAATCGAAGGCAAGCCCTAACCGGCTTTAATGAGGAAAGACAAGAAATAGTTCACGTATCTTGTACAGACTCCACGGAGGGGGAAGGTGTGACTAAGAACCCTAGTTTTGAATAACGTCAAATACGTACCTTTCAGCGTTGTTTCAGTAACACGGTCAAATTTGCTTTATACGCATACTAACCCATTTGTGATTTACTGACCCATTTATCTTAGGTTGGGCTATGGGGCCCAAAATATTTGTTAAGTTGAGACTCTCTTTGGGTTTTAGGCCCAAAATATCATTAAATTGTGGGGGTAGCATTTAACTTGTATCTTCAAATACAAATCATTATGCTAAGTTTGATATTTGGATGATAACTTTTTTTTTTTAAATAAAATATATAAAATCATATCAAGATGATCTTTGCTTTTCTTTAAAAACACAATATGAGATGTATTCTATATATGCTACGGAAAGTGACGTGTTACTTATATATTAGAAAATTATATTTTACTCATATGGATATTACCTACACATCATAAAATGTATACTACGCGAAATATTATTTAAAACTTATTTAATTTTTTTATAATGTACCACATAACACACCTTCAAAGCATATGGATAATACCGGTACTACCAACATAAAATTAGCATTCGACACTTCAAAAGACTTAACATAGATTAAAATTTCCACTCCACTGACAAAACAAACATGTTTCAATCCTCAAGAGAAAGATCTAAATCTGCATTTTCTGTCCTGGACTTAACATCATCAAGATACTGCTGATACACATAAGAAACAGAACCCCACACAGCCAACACCATAGCCACAACTTTCAGACCATTCATCTTGTCCTGAAACACCACAACTGCAAGAACTGGAACAACGGGGACATTCATGGTACTAATCACATTGGCAAACAAACAGGACATCTTCAGAATCAAAGACACCATTCCAACAGCAAAAACCTGCCATCCCAATGCTGCAAACACCACTATCATCGCGTAATTTTTTCCGCCTAATTCAAATTCCGTCATCTCCTCCTTCAAGCCCCTCCATTCTCCGCTGGCGAAAAGGCCCACCAAGAGGGCACAAGTAGCAACCATCGACTCGAAGAATATCACATTCAATATTTCTTTGATGGTTTGCCTTTCTAGAACCTTTCGGTAAGCCAGCTGCTCGACTGAGAGCAGCAGCGCATATCCAGCTGCCCCGCTTATTGTGCAGATGAATCCCAATGCGTAGTTTCTGCTTACAGAAACATCAGAGGATTCGGGTTGCAAGACCAGAAGGACAGATGATAAGGTGAGGAGAAAAATGGAGTTGAGTATCAAAGGAGTGAGTTTCTGAGAGTTGATGAAGTAGGAAAAAAGAGCATTGAATCCGAGTTGGCTTGCGCAGATGAGAGAGAAGGTGGAGAGAGGAAGATACATCAGGCCAACTGAATACAGCATGCTATCAAATGCAAGAAAAGTGCCAAAGCAAATGTATACAATAGGTAAGGCTGACTTTGTTTGTTGGGCAGATTCTGTGGTGGGATTCTTTCTTGATGTGAGATAAAGCAATGGAAGAAGAACTGGAAATCCAGCACATTGCATCAGGGATGCTATGTACTTGCTTTTTCCGCCTTTTTCATAGTATAATCTTCCAAGAAGAGTTGCAGATGATTGGCCGGCGAGCACCATGGCTGAGCATACGGCCATTTGCAGCCACATTTTGTGTTGTTTAAGGACAGAGAATGTCTTGTTGGAATTGGCATTTTCATTACCCGGGGAGTTTGAGTTTGTTTCTTGAACTGGAAGATCCATGGAGACAAGATGAAAGTAGAGAGTTTTGTCTTAAGATGGACAAGATTTTGGCATTGGAAAAACAGTTGATTAATTACTATATATAGTGAATGGTGAAAAAAGCATCAATTCTTGAAATTATCAAGAATCATAGTCATTGTCTGATTTCTCTCATTGGTGGATTTGAATTTCAAATTGTTGTAAGCATTTCTTGGTGTGGTTCGATTAAGTTGATGAGTGATGGAACATGTGAACACAAGTAACCAATTCTTAAACACATTCATAACGTGTAGATGAGCTGGAATTCTCGCACACATTCTTAGTGTGAGTTTTGTAAACTCAGCATCCATAAAAGGAAAATGGGCTGTAACTTCTTTTATTTAATTATTTATTCAACTTTTTTTATACTTTATAATGGAAAATCAGTTTGACATGAATCAATCCAGGCTTTAAAAGTTCAGTTATAGTTATCGTTTGATAGTTAAATAAATTTCACATCGATTAAATACGAGAGAATTACGGGTATATGGGATAGACTAGAATATTCATTGGTACAACGCCTTCTTGAAAAGCCGAAAAGTAGGGCGTGCGTGCAAGATTCCATTAAAATTTTTTGCAATTGCTCAAATTCTGCAATTTTTTAGATTTTATCTAAAGAATCTGCAATTGCTCAGTGTAACATCTAAAATCATTCCCTAATATCAAACTCTTACATTTACAAGAGCAACTTGAGAAAGTTGTTCATCACAGCCTCTCTTTTCCTCCTTCATCTTCAAATCATCAAGATAATGTTGATATATATAAGACACAAAACCCCACATAGCTAGTACCATCGAAACAGCCTTCAATCCGGTGAGCTTGTCTTGGAGAAAGATCACGGCTAGAACCGGCGCAGCAGGCAGGCCCAGCACGCTGATCACATTTGAAAACAATGAAGAAACCTTGAATATAAGCCCGATACAGCCCACCCCAAACACCTGCCAAGAAACCGCAGTCCAAACCAAGTTCATAATGTAAGACACTTTCCCCAACTTATACCCTTCGATTTCCCTGCTCAACTTCTTCCAATCCCCACTTGCGAAGAGCCCGATTATAATCGCAAAAGTTGCAACTAAGTTCTGATAAATCGTCATGTCAATGATAGCCCGTATTGTCTCCTTCTTGATGATCTTCTGGAAGGCGAGCTGGGTGAGAGAGAGCATGATTGCGTACCCTGCGGACGCAGCTAAGGTGCATATGAACCCAATCACGTACTTCCTTTTCGACGCTTTGTTTGAGTCTCCAGGGTCTTTTTGGAAGACCAGAAGTACAGAGGAGATGGTGAGGAGGACTAATGAATTCACTATGTAAGGAGTGAACTTCTGTTTGTTGAGAAAAAACGAAAACAGGGCATTGAATCCTAACTGGCTAGCACAAATTAAGGTGTATGTTGTAACGGGAAGATACTGGAGGCCAATTGAGTACAGCATGCAATCTACTGCAAGAAAAACGCCGATTGATAGATAGAACAGGACAAGAATCATGGGGAATGGTTTGTTTGTGTTCGAGTTCGTGTTCGTGTTCGTGTTCGTTTTGGTTTTGGCAGTTGTGAACCATTGGAAGGGGAGAAGGACCGGGAATCCGACAACCTGGACTAATGTTGCCATCCACTCGCTTTTGCCGCCATTGTCGAAGTATAATCTACCCAAGAGTGTGCCGACGGACTGCCCGGCGATGACGAAGAAGCCGTAGATGATCATTTGGAGCCACCATTTGTATTTTCTGTGAAAGGGGAGGGAAGATTTTGCGTTGATTTTTGGACTTTCTTGGGAGTTTTCAGCTGTAGGTTTCAGACCTGGTTAAACAACGTTAAAATTACTGTTTGAGATCTCCAACTTTTGTTGGTAAGTTAAGAGTAACAGAGAAATCAAGAAAACAAACAGGGCCTAATGATTGGGCCGTAACAGAAGCAATGAAACAGGGAAACAACAGAACATTTCCGGTAAAGTTTCTTGATCTGGTAATGAATTGACCAAACCCTTTTTCATTTATTTCTGTATCCAATTGCAAGATAGAAGTAGTAAAATCTGTAAATAAAATAAGTTGATAATCAGACCAGATCAATCATGAGACAGGAAATATAAGATCTCACCGTTGATTTTCTGCTGCAGTTCTTGAGCTTCTCCCATGGCGATAACGCAGATAAATTTCAAGAAAATTCAGTGAGCACACATCCAAGGTGGCTGTATGCGCAGTCTTTATAATGGCGGATGTGGGACACGTCAAATCACGGTCGGTTTTCACTACTGCACAGTGTAAAAATTCCAAAAAAAAGAAAACAAAAAAGAAAAAGGATTTTATGTAAATAATTTCAATAATAATAATAATAATAATAATTTTTTTTTCCAAACTTATTATTTTATTAGTATCTATATCAAAATATCCATATTTTTTTAATATTTTTTAACCCATATTTGTATCTTCAAGATGTAAACTCAGAGTGGGACTTATTGACTCAGATTGGCAAGTGGGCTTTCCCATTCAGAAAATATTGGTCAAAATTTAGGCAATCATTTATTTAGGCAATCATTTATTTAGGCAGTCATTTATTTAGGCTGATATTTTGGTGAAGAGTTGGTGAAAAATATACTCTAAATTGAATTAGGCGGCCACTTGAAATCTACTATTCAATTTTATATTTTAAAATAATTATTATATATTTAATAATATTATTAATTAATAAATGTTCTGTACAAATAAATTTAGTATGTAAGATAAAATAAAAAAATTAAACTCGTAATGAAAATCATTTTAAGATGGATAGATAAGTGGATAGTACTTGGAAGCTTGCAATAGGAAAATGTTGAATAATTAAAGTCCGAATGTAGGCAGAAAACGTGTTGTATTTAGGACAAAAATGGAAGTTTGATGAGGATAACATTGCTGCAATTACCCCTTATCTGTCTGTTCTTTTGTAAGAGTCAAGCTTCATGGCGGTTCTCATCTTATTACCTACACTAGATAGTTGTATTTTGTGTATTATTTTATTAATATATATAATGTTTGAAACAATAAATATCACAGAGAATAAGATTGTGTGTGGAACTTGAAAATTATCAAAGTATTGGAATTTATATAAAATATTCTCAATTTTGAAGCATATAATTGGATCAGATCCGTCTGTGGAAATTGGTGTTCGGATGGATTCAAAATATTAATAAAATTATTTTCTCAGTTAAACAGGACGAAATCAGTTCAATTGGCTGACTGATTTTTAATTTTTTTTAAAAATAAAAGTAAAATTTAAAAAATAGAAAAAAATTATTTTTTGGTGTATTATATCATATTTGAAGTTATGTATTTATAAAAAAATATTTTTTTATGGATGTTAATATATAATAGATGTTGTAATACCAATAAATAAATAATAATAATTTATTTTTATTTTTTCGATTAGATCGACAGTCTAATTAATTTGATCGATTGAATCGACACTCGATGGCTCAACTGGTTCGATCTGCAGTTTAGTCATTTATGTTCAGTATTGTAGATTATTTGTGTTTCTTATAAATCCACATTAAAAATATTTCATGAGTAAAATTTTATAAAAAATGCTTATTTCACCCATAAATAAAATTGATTTGATAAAATTATAAAGATATTTTATTTCTTGTTTCGTTAATATGTAAATTAAAATTTGTTACGTGAATTGAAAACAAACTAAATGTAAGACAATATTTTTTTTTTTTAACTTCAACGGCTTGATTTCATTTTTTTATTTAAGAAATAAAAATAAATCATCGATCCTTCAGACCACAACAAATCTCTGTATTGAACAGTCCCAAGTAATATGAAGAAAAAAAAACAAGCTATCATTTTTTTTATTTTTTGGTTCTGAGAAAATTTAATTTAAAAAATTCATGAAATTCGGCACAGTTAGAAAATTTCAAAAAGAAATTTACACTAAAAGTAAATGCAACTTTTTTAAAAATGCTACAAAATTGAGAACACAAGCTTGCAAGTTTTGGACAATTTTTTATGAAAAATATACTAAAGTCATGCATAGAGTGCACAAGCTTGCAAGTTTCGGAATTTTTTTTTTCAAAAAATATACAAAAATCGTGCGCAGAGTGCACAAGCTTGCAAGTTTCGGACATTTTTTTTTTCAAAAGATATACAAAAGTCATGTGCAAGTTGCGCATTTGCAACTATGCATGTGACAATAGTGGAGCTGTCTCTCAAGAAAATATGGGACGAAGGTTTTTCTTTTTTAATTTAAAAACTCAATTTTTTTGCAGATTTTGCCTGAATATCCCAAACTTTATATTTTCAAAATTCTGGAACCATGCACCCTCTTCCAAAAGACGTGGTTGAAAATGGAATTCTAAAATGAGTGGTGTAGTCAATCTAAGTACATTATCCTTTATGCCCTAATAACAACTATATGTTGTGTGATGAACGAATATTATTATAGATTATTAAATTTTAAAAATAAATAAAATTAATATTTTAAAAATATATATATAATTATGTTCAGTAATTTATATATGTATCATGATTATAATAAAGATATAAATATTATATATAAAATATTGATTAATTTTACTTATAAAATACAATAATCAAATTACCAAATACATAATATTTTCTTTTGAAATCAAGAAAATTGAATAAAATCTATTATATCAATGTGAACGTTTTTTATTATTATATATATCATCGAATCTGCCACAAATTTATTATTAATTTGTTAAAATCAAGAAATTATGAAGATATATGACTTTTTTTATTAGTTTTGATAAAACTAGTAACACTAAAAATCCGTCTTTCCATTTGTGAAAAAAAATGAACGGAACAAATGGTAATAACAAATATAATGTAAGTTTATTATTATTATTATTATTATTATTATTATTATTATTATATAGAATAATAATAATACTGATAATAATAATAAATACTAGACAATAGCGGTTCATGCAAATTTAAAAGTGCCACTAGGAGTGACATTAAAAATATCATTACCTCGGAATTTTCACTCGCAAATATGGCGAACCAATCAATAACAATACTTTGCCAAAAACATAGAACTAGAAATAGTAAAGCGACAAGCACATGGATCTTCCATTAACCATTTTGACAGCATTTCGAACCCATTTCTTTATTTTAAAACAAATATATATATATATATATATATATATATATATATATATATATATATACTGACTTCAATTTATACACTGAAGAAACTAGGAGAAAGAACTTGTGCCTCTCTCACACACACACAGTGAGGTCCAATTAAATGATCCTTTCAAAAGCATGAATACATACTAACGAGCACATAGGGAAGAAGATAACATTTTCGAGTATTTTAATGTTTCCACTCTTTTCTTCCAAATAGTTCTTAAATGGTCGTTTAATTCCTGGCAGAGTGGGCTGATGTTGCCTATTAATAATAAATGGCTTCTCTTCATTGCTTCCTATTATCTCTTCTTGGGCAATCCCCAGTTAGATTTTGTGGCTTAAAGCTATGTAATATTTTCTTCTTCTACTCCACCAACTATTGACTTTTCTTCATGTGCAACATCTACCAGATTTAGCTTTCTACTCATCTCAATTTTCTGGTAGATGATATGATAGAAAGTTGAACATCAAATAATTGCATTTATATTGAATAAATGGAAGGATTCATTTGAATTTGGCAAGTCCGTTGAATTAGCATGGATGACTTCATATTATAATGAGATTTAATGTTGATCGATCCTAAAGTAAATTATTTTTTAAAAAAATCGAGGGATTTGAAATCCATGGAGGATGAGCCTCTTTCTTAAAGAAGTTTCTGATTCATCAACACATCTTTTCTCCCGAAAAGATCCTTCTTTTGGATCCACTAGGTGATAATTAGACCGCACAGCGGGCGGCAAAAAATTATATCCTGTGAATTATCTGTGACAATTTCTGAGGCCTCCATTGGTAGTCTCAAATAATCTAATCTCCGAATCAACAACTTTTCTTTCAAATGCAGGACATACTCTGACTTCTCTTTCAGGTCCTAAATCCATACACGCGTACAAAACAACTTACATAGTGCAACCTAGCAAAAGTCATCAGACGGTTGGCCTTCATGAAAACTTATTTTAATTTGGAGGAATTAGTGAGGACTAAATAGTACATTTTCATACATAACATGGAGAAAATCCTTGTATAGAGGTAGTCGAAGTAATAAAGGGGTTGCAACGTACAAGGTTCTTTCTTCCTATATGTGTGTATATATTGATGGTGGCGTTTCATGATGCGTCACTACGGCCCCGTTTTAACAGAAATACCACAGTGAGAATACAAATATAAAAAATTTAAAAAATAAAATAAAAAGGGAAAACTAAAACCGTGGTACATTCTTACAAATGTTTTCCAGTTTCTCATCTTTGTATTGCAACTTCCGGGCCAAAACTGGGCAGGCAATTGACTGATGTCTGCATAAAATTGCTAATTTATACTATGTTTCCGTGTCGATCGACGCACTCTTTTACATTCAAAACTGTAATACTTATACAGCTCTTGATTCAGAAGCCTACACAAGTGTTCACATCCAACAAAATAATCTTAAAATCCCAAAAGAAAAAGAAAAATAAACTAAAAATCAAATAACCAACTGCACACTTATGTGTAGACTGAAGCCATTCAAGACTGTGAATCTAAATGAAAAGATTTGGAGCATTATAACAATATGAGTGAATGGATAAAGAACTTACTAATGAGGGATCTGAAGAAGAATAAACGAAATACAATATAAACATGCTGAGATGGCAGCCCCCGCGATAAAATTTTGAATTAGCTTCTGATTATCTCTTGACGGAATAAAAGCTGTCTTAAGCGTATTGGTCAGCTCAAAAAGCCGATATGATATCTGCAGCAGTTAGAGAGTTGACTATGAATAATTTATCAAGTCGTAGGTTTATCTACAATCAACTTCAATAATTAATTATAACGTACAAAAGAATGATTCACTCACCCAGATGTAAATGGCAGTTGTGAGCATGAAGTTAAGCATAGGATAATCTGGTATGAAACAGAGCAGCCACTTAGGCTGTCCATTGGGAATATTTGACCTGAACATATGTTCTCATTAAATTACATAAAATCCAACAGAAACCATGGAAATAAATTTCAATCATGTGTCGAAAAAGTTACCACAGAATATTACTTCATATACCTAGAAATTTTAATTTAGGTAATACAACTGTCAATTGTAAGTCGGAGCCTACATATTCAACAATAAATAAGCGACTGACATAATGCAAAATACTAAGAATTTGTATGACACATTCAAAGATCTAAACATAAGAAACATAAAATTAGCTCACATACCTCAGCCATATGTGAAACTGGGAAATGTAAGTTTCCAATGTAATTTTTCCAAGCCACCTGTTACCAAAAAGCATTCGTAGGATAAAAAAACCAGTAATTATTAGAGTCAGATAAAATTTAAAAATTTCAACTGCAATGAGCTAGATGGGTAGAGGTGAAAAAAAACAAGAGAAAACTTACGCAAAAAGGGTGAATGAAATATTCCGAAGCTCCTGAGTGAAATTCCGCAAGCAAATATAGACACTTGAAAGAAGAAATAAGAGAAGGGAATAAGAGAAGAGAATGATATTCTTGCCAAAAAAGGAAACCACATAAAAAAAGAAACAGTAAAGGGATCCATTACGCACGTTATGGGAATCCACGATGTGTAAGGATGGAGCTTGTTGTAAGAAACTTTATCCAGCTTGTATATGCTTTCATACCACAAGTAGCCAACCTAAGCCAGATAATTAGCAAGTAAGCAGACATATATTTATGCAGAATATTTCATCTCAAGTCAAAATCATGAAAAAGAATCATGTACAAACAGAAAGAATGAACAGATTGAGTGATGTACAATTAAGGAAATGGAAACAATGGATGTTTTGACCATGCGCCTCCGCTTAGTCTCAGATTCCTCAAGCTTCTCCATCCACTTTTCAACCTGCAACAGAGAGCATCTGAAATTTAGCTCATTGAAAGAAGAACGGGGGAGGGGAGGAAATATGATTATTGAGATTACATTCGGGTGAAAATAGGCATAGATCATTCCAATGATCCAAATATATCGATCAAGCCCAGATCTAAAATGCCATTCATGTAGTCGTGGAAGGTCTGGTTTTGCAGGATCATCATATCCTGTCGTTGAGATAAACATCAAGCAGCAGATCAGGAATTAATGAGAATAACAGTTTGGGAATGAGTTTTATTCCCTTCACATGAAGATTGTTTTTTAACAAACTAATATAAATATTATTATTATCGAATGATAACAATAAGCTTCAAGGAGATAAAAGTCATGATACCACGCACCTAACAAAAAGGTGAGAGGACTCCACAAAATGTCGAAAACACCTGGAATTTCCCACACCAAGATAACCACAAAGAAGCACATGAAAATTTTCAAAGCCATCACTGATTTTATCTCATTATATTTGTAGCCTATACCAAGGGCTCCATACACCATAAGCGTAAAGAGGGTATGCATAGGGCAGATATAGTACAGCATGTAGTCGTTGTTAAGAACAATACAGCAAAATGCCACGAAAAAGTTTAGTCGCCACATCATCTGCATAGAGAATATAATCTACTTAGAATACCCACAAGAGACAGCTGTGAAAGCAAAGCACCAATTGCCTCAGCATAACAAGAAAACAGAAGATAAGGAAATTTGACTCGGACTGTATTCACCTGAGCAAATCGAGCACCACTAAAATCTTTTCTGATGTAATAGTAAGAGAAGTTTCCAAAACCAGTCATCCAGACATATGCAGCAATAAAAACACGAATTGCGTTGTAGATCTCCGTTGCAGCAAAGTAATGGTACATCAAAAACAGAACCTGCCAGAAAACACAGGAATGAATAAATAAACGTCAGAAAATTTGAGGGAAGAGTGATTTTGGCAATACACATTTTGAATATGGAATATTGAGAGAAATACAGAAAGTAATGCGAATTTTCGTTCAGCAGAAAGTAGAGCAATATAAGTTAAAAGTATTGGTGCATCTTATGGACAGATTGGCAACATGAAATACCAGTTCTTCTCTTTCTTTTTGGCATCATATCAATCCAGTTTCTGGCCATGAAATAGTCAGATAATTCAAGTACCCCAAAATGGCATGAATTTTTTCTTAAAATGGTTTATGATTATGAGTAGCCAGATCATTCAAGTAACCAAAATGGAAAGAAAATTTATAAAATGGTTTATAAACAAATAGTCGGATCATTCAAGTAATCCAAAATGGTATGAACTATAAAAAATGGTTTATAAATAAACTGCTTGCCTGCATATATCCTTTCCACTCTTCAGTCTGGTGGCGGTTAAGATAAAGTATGGATTTCCCAGAAAATGCAGACTTGTCATTGTGTTTCTTGAGAGAAGTCAATGCTGAAGTTATGAAAAGAAGAAGGAATAGAAAAACGAATAGATCGCGACTGTAGCTCTGTCAACAAGGAAAACAGAAAAGCAAAAGAAAATTAAATAGAGATATACCAACCAACTGAACCAAGTAATCTAACACATAAAACATAATATTCATCACGAGTCAGACAAAGAGGTACAGGGCTCTATTTTATGTTTGGACTATCCTTTTCATGATTTTTAGGTGTAATGAATGAAATTTGAAAAGACGTAGCAACTAGTCTTGAAATTTGAGTAAATGTACTTGTTATAGTCTTTCTAGACCACAAGTATCAGATCATTTTTGTTGAATCAATGGAACCTAACAAAACATAAGGAGCTAAATGCCTAATGAGCTTGAGATAGAATGAGCAGAAGCAAGGATAATTCAAAGAGAAATGGAATCATGCCTTTTCATTTAACTGGTCTTGTTGTAGCTCATTATTGCTGGACATATAAAGGAGTTAACAAAGAACACTTTTGTGTTCAAATCTGAATATATCTCATTTTCAGCTTTGAGTGACAGAAAATATAGCTATGCTTGTTATGAATATTACGAACCACAAAAGATGGTCAAATATACATGCTTCCTAGTTCAAAATAAGTCAAAAGCTGTTTGCAGCCTCACTCTATTGAATAAAAATATCGCAAATTCTGATTTTGAAACAACTGATAAGAACGAGCACCTTGGTGGATTCTGAAAAAACATTTGTGCGGTCACATAAGTAGAAATAGAATAATATTCCCCCAAATTCAGCCCTGCATAAGATTTGACATATCGTGGATAAAATGAAGAAAACTTGAAACGATGCACTTTATATGATAAAAAAATCTTACATTGCCCTCAAAAGTTGTCGATTTTCCAGCAAAAATGAGTCCTCCATTGTCAGAAACCTAATGAATGAAGCCGATCAAACGTTTACTCCATAAATGTAATAAAAAAAGCAACCCCTGGAAAATACCATCATGACATGTAATAGTAAACTCACCTAATTAAGTTTGTTTTGAGAGATGGACTGGGCAACTTTGTGGATGAAGATTTTGTAAGACTACCTTCCATCAAGACAGCTCGATCATCTTCCTTGATTATTTGACCCTCTAATTCAACCAAATTATTGTCTGAATGACTGCTACCAGGAAAGCAAATTTTGTTTCATAAGCAGATATAAGAGACTATAGCATTTTCTTAGGACGCTAAGAGATTTTAGAGAGCAGAGCGGGAGATTGGGACCATATAAAGCCTCAAAATCGGGGGTATTTGTAATCAAGGAGCTATACAAAAAGGAAAGGCGCTCACACTTTTGAAGGCGATGATGATTTCTTGTATTCCAACCACTCTGAATATATCCAAGCCACAATGACTGGAATGACTCCAAGCAAAAATGACACCTGGAGCATCATAAGAAAAGGTCATTACATGCATTGCAACCTGGATTTAAGAAGCAGAAACCACATCAACCATGTGGCGAGAGTATGACTAGAACTAAATTAAGTAAGACAGCAAACTTAAATTTGCAATTGATGCCACCCAGCACATTAAGCAGCAACCGATGCCACAACTAGATGATTTTTGTTGAAGTTAATGAATAATAAAACATCATATTATAAGCAAATGTGTGAGCTCATGACAAGTAAAACCAATTTCCAGTTTCCCACTATTTGAACATTGGAAATGAAAAGAGTTATCAACACACACATAACAAACTGTACACCTTAAATAATAATCTGAAAGATCAAAGAGCGAATCTGCAACTCCATAAGGTTTCAAGGTTTGCTTCTCTTTTTTATTTTGAAACAGGTCAACTTATTGAAAATCATCAAAATTTACTGCGGTGGTCATGCAGTCAAAGGTGAATTTCTTGATAAAGCTGCTAATCCAAAGATCAAAGTGTGAAGCTCCCAACAAAAGCACTGTTGTTCATAACGTTTTTTCAACATCAGATGGTGTGTCTTTAGTTCGGACAGTTGGACAAGTAGGGAATGTCGGAGCAATAAAATCTTTCAGAGACATTTTACGTATATCACATGAATATTTCTCTTCTTCAGTAAAGTATGGCTTTATGTACACAAAATAAAGGGCATAATTGGGATATTCTCCACTCCATAATTAAGAGAAGTTATTAAATGAATATTACTGCCACAATAAGATAGTTATTCACTCTGTAGAAAGTAAACTACAAATTTCCTAGTCATAACTTAAAGTTCAATTACATGTATTGGAATTTATGTTCTAAAAGGTTGCAGAAATTAGAATTATTAAGTAATAATCAGAAAACATAATTGTTCCCTGATAATCATTTTATCCTTACAATTCAAGTTTTCCAGCTATAAGTTCTTTCCACTATAAGCAAGGATCTCATAATTATAAGATCTCTTTTCTTTATATTTCACTGAAACTCAAGGTATCTTTATGACAGATCAAATCATCATAATGTTTAATTTAAGATCATTGCATCTTTGTTTGGTTTGGGGATATACCAGGGCAGAGCAGCAAACATACACGCAGCAGAGCTCATCACCATATGAAGCACCATTAATAATGTATTCTTACTCTTTATCTCATACATCTCATCTAATCACCAAATCCAATAAAGCTGCAACAATTTAAGCTACTCTAGAGGAAAGCCAATACGAAACAAAATCAGACTACATTTTATTTTTTTAAAATATATCAACAAAAAGCCAAGCACAATCAATCTCCAGCTACTAAATCAACTAATCAAATGATAAATTTTCAGAAAAAATCCTACAATTACACTAGATCATTCCGACTATCGCCATAAAACACACACAAGAAACATATCCTTCCTAAACCCTTTACAGTTGCAGTACGTACAAATAAATCCAGAACAGGAAAAAGAGTTCAACAACGAGACCACCTACATTGGAACTGTACTCCACTAATCAAATAAACTCAAAAATGAACATTTAAAAACAGCTTCAAACCCACCGCCAATGCGAGAAATAAGCATAGTTAAATTAGACCAAAGAATAGAGCAACGACACATTCGTAAGAATTGTGGATATCGAAACCGCACCTGTCCAGGTGTCACAGGTCCAGCATCCACCGCCATTCCCTTCGTACAGCGTAATCAAAGAAAAATATCAAACAAATCAATCGATCCAATACGCAAATCTACAAAATTCCCATCGATCGACAGAATGAGCAACAATGAAGTGTATAACTGTATATATACAGGGCTTATACCAGCGATGGGAGTAGAATTGAGGAGGGCGGCGCTGTGTATAGGAGAGATCTAAATCAACTATGAATAGAGGAAGAAAGGAGGATGGGAATCAGTGAGGGAGATGTGACGTCGTCGTTTGCTTCAAGAATTGATAATAGGAACTTACAGTCGAGACGTCTCTTTTATTTTCAGACCAACTGTCAATGGTGGTTGCCGTTTCCTCCATATTATTTCCATTTTCTGTACTTTCCATTTTTATTAACAATAACAATATTAATATTAATGGTATTATATAATAATACCCAAAAAGAAAAATGAAAAATCCGTATCCTTTATGAAATTTTACATCATATATGGAATCTTATTAATATCGACGGACACTTTACATAGAAAATTATTTTAAAATAAATATCAGACATAGATAATTTTCATAATATAAACGTGATAAAATAAATAAATAAAATTTAATAATGTGTATTGACAACATGAAATACTGACAAAAATAGAGGATTTCAATCATTATATTCTTAATTTGTCGGAGAAATAAAACTTCCATATATAAGGCGAAAATTTTTGTGCCTTGGATATATCATATAATTCGATTTAATAATATTAATTATTTAACTAAAAAATATTGTTTGTTAACTTAAAAATAAAAAAATATATATATGGGGGGGGGGGGGGGAATTAAAGCCAAATGATGATATTATTAATGTCAATGTGCACAAAAACATGATTAATTATATAATATGTTTGGGAATACATAGGGGAATTGTGTTAATTTAATTGGCAATGATGGTTTGATCTAACAAGTAAACTACTTATTACTCAATGAATAAAATCAACAATTCTATTGCTTTTGTCTTACTCTTGCAACCAACTATTTATTCGGTTGGGTGAGTATTTCATGAAGGGCCATGTTTATATTTATATATGGACCAGTGCTCTTAGCTTAAACGAGAAAACATAATACCTTTTCCTTTTAAAAAGAAATGTTGTTTGTCTTACAAGAATCTTGTTTGAAAATTTAATATTTTTTAATACTTAAAGTAAATAAATAAATAAAAATATTTTATAAATAAATTATATAAGTTAAAGCAACAAATAAAAAAAATCATATAAGTATAAACTTATAATGTTTACAGTTGTACATTAATTTGATTGACTAAAATAATAATTACATATTTTATTATTACAGTTCAATATACATAATTTTAGTGAGTGAGTCTTTTATGGATCGGGTGCAACATGCATTCGATCCATAGTATTGTTTATTTAACTAAAAATATTTCGGTTACTTAAAAAGTATTAATATTTTTTAAAAATTAATATTAATATTTTTATTAAATATTATTATACATCGGATTGCACGGTACATCCGATTTATATAAGTTTATACGAATCTCAATATATATTAAAATTAATACACTTATATATACACGTGTGTGTATATATATATAGTAAAGCAATCAAACTCAATTTTTTCCAATAAAACTCAAATTACTAAAAGAACATCTGTAACCAGTGATGAGTTCATGTCAAATAAATTATATTAGTTTGTTCATATGCATGATTTGCATGGATTAAAGAACAAGTAAATCCGATTCGTATGATTGCCCCTAATATATTTATTGAATATTGAGATGGGCTATATCATGTTCAGCCACTTATCGGGCCAACCCGATTAGGCCCAATATTACATATTGAATATTCTCAAATATAGTTGTAATTTATTTAAACTTTTCACACACACACATATATATACACACACATATAATAAGCGTTAAGAAAACTTGGATTTATTATATCATTAAATCCTTAATCGGCTTAACCAAATTAGCCTAATGATGCTCAAGTAATTCCAATTAATAGAATCTCCTAAGTATGGTGTCTTAGATATGAGAGGGGTAAAAGTATCAAGGGGATCGACTAACAAGTGATCTGCAAATGAACAAACACGTTACAAACACTCGAGTCAGATCATGGCAAGGAAGATAAGGTCTAAAAGAACTTATAAAAGCGGAAAATAGTTAATTTAGATAATATCTTTGTACCTGTGGAATGCATATTTATACCTCTGAAGCACGTGCCAAGATTTTCACGTGTCAATCATTGATTCGTATTTTCAGTTTTTTTTTTTATCTATAATATTAATGATGTAGGCGTGTTCTGCACTATCTTTCATTATTTAGCCTCTGAATAGTAAAATAAGTTTTTTATTTTTTTAAATTTTTGTTATTAACCGCATTAATTGAAGGTGAATTATCATTGTACTGATTATTAATTAATAAAATAAAATCTCAAGAATGATTCCCAATAATTATTAAATTTTATTTTCAGTTTTAAATTAACAGGATATTCCTTTTACGTAATCGGTGACAACTCCATACTATAACTAGGGTACTTGACTTACTTTTAGCAAGCAATAATGGGGTGCGTTAGCCATGACGAAATGTCCCTTTATTTTTATGGGTTCTCAAATTAAATATATGATATTTAATTTATTAATTTAATTTATAATAATAAAATTAAATGAAATAAATTATATATATATATATATATATGGTTGACTTTGTTTGTAAGGTTTGACGTGATTGGAATTTATGACATACAGATTGTAGACTTTGAACTGCTGGTCAAACATTTATAGTATGTTTTAAAGCAAAGCTATGAGATGAACTCCAATTTTCGGACAGAGTACTGCTAAGTTTAGGATAAGAAAATAGGATGTCTTATTCCATGGGAAAAAAAGACAAATCACATCACGATCTTTACTCATATATGATTCACGAAAATGTATAAAATGGAATCCCAAAATGGGTGGACATGTAAGATGTTATGAGATGAAACTTGATTTTTCTTAAATTAAGTAGATTATGTAAACACTGAATATATATTATGAAATTTTATAGTTAAATTTTGGACCATATTATTATGTATATGTGAAGATCATAAAATCTATAAGAACAAACAACTGCTTTTAAAGCTATGGTTCTAGATAAAACGATGTAGTCATGATTCTCAAACTAAACAAAGATTATGGGCCTTATGAAAATAGTATGATCGGCTCTATGGGCCAACCCGAAAAAAAGATGATAAATGTTGTTTGAAGGGAGGTTCCTAATACAAAGGTGTTTTAGGAAAATTTAAAATAAAATACATATGGACTCAACTCAAATCGAACAATATATATATATATATATATATAATACACATGATTACATTGACAAATCAAACACTATTTGACGGAATTCTCTATTTCAATATTACATTTTATTAGTCCATACGATTGAGATGTGGCGTCTCTAGTCCCATATCTATATATGATGGCAGTTTTAGTCCCGTAAATATCATAATTACGTAATTTAAGGACATTTTGGAACCAAAAAAAAATCCATTTTACATAAATACGTCTAGCATAACTGCATTTAAAAATGGCTGTAGTAAAGTGGAGGGAAGCAAATCCCCCTAAAAAAATTAATAATAAATAAATAAATAAAATGCACTAAAAAAAAAAACAAAATTGTAAACATGAACATATATGATATACTACTAATTAAGATCATCCATATTTATATATGGCTACAAGTACAATAGTTTTATGAGAGTTGAGAATTGAAGGGGGCAGAGACAACACCAGGCCATGGAGATCTCTTGAAAAAAGCCAATATTTTTCTAGTCAGAAAAATAAATACCACATAAATAAATAAATAAACCCCTCGTTAGTTAAATCTCAGGCCTCCTCTTTAGGGAACACAGGAGGAATTATATCCTGCAGCAGTCCATAGTCAGGAAGCTGTTGGAACTGCTGGTGTGGGGTGCTTAAACTTTGTTGATGATACACATTGCCTGCACCGCCGCCGCTGCCATAACTGTAGAGGTGAGGCATCTGAAGTAGGAGTTCTTGAGGGAAGCAGCTTGGACCTTCCGGTGGCATTAATGGGGGAGCTAGCATTGAAGGGCCAAATATTCCAGCGGCGACGCTTCCCCGGAGTGTCGCCGGTATGTGGTGGTTGTGCTGCCCCTCGTATGTAGTGATAACAACCGACGGGTCTTCGAATGATCTCTCCACCCGTTTCTTCACAGGGCATTTTTGTGTTGTGCACCTGTAGTAGCTTCTGCCGAGGGTTTATGAACACATGAAATTAAACATACACACATTGGAATTAAACGTGTGCAATTTAGCTAAGGTTATATAATTTTTTCTTTGATTGTGTTTCTCTTCATCGTAAATTTACGACAATATATACAAAACGATGAGCTTTGTGTATGAGTACCACACGAGATTATCTATTTCATTTTGTATTTAATCTCATATTCCAATTTATTATGTGTGTAGAATACATTCATCAAACATATGATCATGTGTATTTGATGAAGCTGAAAAATGAAATAGAAGATTCAAATTAGTGCGAGTATTGTCCCCATCATGTTGTTTGGAACACGATCCTTGACTACTACTAAGATTAATTACAAAGTCTGAGAAAATCAAATGAAATTGTGAGCTAGCGTGATCAAGTGTGTGTTCATACTAGGGTTGTCTTCAAACTTCCAAGAAACAATAACAATTTAATGTTTAATATGCAATCACACCGTAATTCAGAAAGAAGCCAGCAGACAATACAAGCTAACAACGTTAAAGTTTGACTTGAGCCACTTGCATGAATTTGTCTGTGACATTTCCAAAAATGTGTTCAAACAAGATCAGTTCAAAAAAATGAATTTCCAAGAAATAATGAAATATTGAACCTGGGATAAGGGCTGTTCTTGACTGCCTTCTGCCCATATTTTCTCCATCTATAGCCATCTTCAAGATGATCAACTTCACTCTTCGTCATGAAAGCAAATCGAGGCTGTCTTTGCTTCTTCTCCCCTTTCTTCTTTGCTTTAGAACTTTATGATGATGAATTTCAAAAAATAAATAAATGGAAAAAGTAATAATTATTGAATTTTCCAGAAAGCCCAGAGATAAAATAGGTTAAACAACTCACTCTTTCTTGGAACTTTCATTTTCTGCATCTTCAAGGGTTTCCTTCACTTCCTTCTTACCCTTGTTGCAATCCTCATCCCCAGCAGCAGCCTCGGTAGATGACGAAGAAATCGAAGAATTTGGCGTCGCCGGGGTGGCGCCTCCCAACGGCGGCGTCTGCTCCTCTTTGGCTACTAAAAATGCTTCAGAAGAGGAATTCGACAAGCCAAAACCACCGGAAAACGAGTTGTGATCAGTGGATCCATGCAGAAACTCAGTAAAACTCAGGTAACTCGTAGGATCGAACATTTGCAGGTTGTTGTAAGCTGAGGACTGGTCGGCCGACAGGGTGCTTGAAAGATCGTGGGCGTAGGCGGAAGAATGGCTGGCGGAGTACGTAAAGGTGGCGCCGCCCGTGCTCCCCCGCTGATCATCGTGGAATGGCTGGTGATGGTAGAAGTTTGTGAATTCTTCAGACATGAAAGCCGAAGAAAGAAGATTGAAGTAGAGGAGTGAGTAGACCAGTGGAGACAGGAGAAGAAGAATATGAGCTAGGTTTGACAAAGGTTTATTTGCTGTGTTGTCTTTTATTTAAAAGCTTTGACGAGAAGAAGGTTTTGATTATTATTAAATTATTAATTTATTATTATCTCGTGGAGGGATAGGAATTAGGACGGAGTCAGCCAGCCCCACTTTTCTAGACCAAAATGAGGTAAAGTTCATATGGGCAGTACGAGAATTACTTTTATATTTTATATTTTAATTTAATTTTAATTTGTAGATGGTATTTGTTGCAAGAAAAAAGAAAATGTATGAAAGCCTATTTGCAATTTATTGGATGTTAGGTTAAATTTGATTGTTTCACACCTTTTACGATGTATTATTCTTCGGATAAAATAAAATGATATATACCTTAATTTTAAGATGGCACGTCACAATTAATAGAATTGCGGAACTAAGATAATTAAATTTATTTTTAAAAATTCCTATTTGAAAAATTAGTTGGGGTTTTCTTGCTTTTATAATTAACATTTTTTTAAAGCAGGATAAAATAAGATTTTCTATAAAAAGACAATCTAACATTGTCCAGGTGAATTAATTATAAAGAATGTATAAGATGATGTAATTTTCTATTTTATTTTATATTTTATCTCATGTTTCAATTTTATTAATACATATCATGTATACTGAACGATATTATCAATAAATATACGGCAATCATTTATAAAATTAAAATATAAAATGAAACGCAAGATAAATTAAAAATTTGCCCGATTAAATTCACAAAATAGTAGAGGCTATATGTATTTTGTTTGGCCCTAGCTAATCTATAATTGGTACAAGAAAGGATCCCATATTTTGTGGTTACTACATTGAAGTCGAGATTTGGTGTCACCCTCATGGGTAAAATGTATTGAAAAGTAAAAATGCTAAATTTGTGGGGTTTGAGTGGGACGCCATTATAAAGTATGATTCAAATATGGACTAAATAATTAAATCTAGATCACATCCAGAAAGTAGTATATTGTATTTTGGAAAAACTATTTTCCTTGGAAAGGGCTTTTTTTCAATTACGACTCAACCAGCCACATCAATCATGGCTATGCTTCCTGTTTCTCATACACTATTATATAATTTCATAATTATTTATATACGTAACATTAATTAATCTTGAATTAAAATATTGGTAATATATAGTATTTCTTATCATTAATTAATTATGAATTAATTAAATTATATTGGGAAAGTTGGGATATTTGTGATAGATTTTCTTATACTAAGTATCTCAACTATGTATTTATAAAATGAAATACTGGACTTATTATTATAAGAGAAGTATAATTTTGTAAAATAATAAGGATTTGAAAACTGATTTGGTACATGAGAGAGAGAGAGAGAGAGAGAGAGTTAAGGGACGGAAAGAAGGAATGAGAAGATATAGTTGGGAAAGGGAGGGGCAAAAAGTCAACGAAGGGTGTATGTGGGTTAACAGTCGAATCACGAGGAGGTCGCGGTCAATGTTAGAGGATTGGGCTGAACACGTGTCCCCACTGGTGCACCGGCATTTGACCGTAGCCGACACATGATCGGCACGTGGGAGCTCCTCTTTCGTTCGTCCCCATTCGATTAGCTGTCTCCCCCAACTCCTCCATACAATTATTACAAAATTTTTTTAAAAAAAATTAAGGATATTTGATCCGTCGTATGATTTAAACTGTGTACGGTGTTTCTAATTACACATTTACACAATAGTTTACGATTTACGAAGGGAATTTGTTTAACAGGTAAGACGTTCAATGTCTGAATGAAGATTTTCTTGATTATTAAATTATGAATTATTAAAAAAAATATATTCCTTTATTTATATTAGACCAACTTTAATATAATCACCACTGAATTCGAGAAACCATAATTTGAACAAACGTAAATCAAGAGTCCGAAAAAAATAACACAAATATTTGGTCATATTTATTATTTTGACAATTTTTAAAGAAGTACCAACTTCAATTATTTTTAAAAAATAATATACAATATAGTTTGTCATTATTGCTCATCAATATTATATATATATATGTGCAAATAAAATTTAAATGGTATATGCACAAAATATTTTTATAAAACACAAAAATGTTGTCAATATTGCTCATCAATATCATTTTTATAAATAAATTTTCACAGGTTAGGCATGATTTAATATATTATATATACATATATTACACAGATATTTCCACAAGAATATAAATATTTTATTTTTAATTTTTTTGCATATTGTATACTATTTAAAATAGAGAAGTTTTTGGTATGGATGTGAAAGTATAAAAGTTTGACTAAGGAATCTAAAAAGACAAATTATGTGGCTAAGGTTAGGCAAGGACTTTATTCTATAATAACAAAAAAGGTGTATACTGAAGGTGACCATGATGATTTGTTAAAACTCTTCATATGTTTTCATCTTGACTATCATGTGACGACATATTGAACAATGCTCCCATAATATATATATATATATATATATATTTATAAACTAATCTAAATGTAGAACCCTATCATATATATATATATATATATATGTAATATTTATATCGAAGAGATAAATACGATTTAAAAATTGGATATGAAGTTTAATGAGAGTTGTAAAATATATATATATATATATATGCTGATAAGTATATGAGATGTGAATAATTCAAATATATCTCATAATAATTTTCTTATAAAATATAAGTAGTGAAGATTTACTCTCCAAGAAATGTACATATAATATATGTATTTTAATTTCATTCACGGAAATATGATATATGCTCATAAAAGAAAAAATAGAAAGTTAGATTATTTTCTACTTCATCATTGCATTCGAGTATGAGTCATGAGAAATTTGTTCTATTATGTTGACTGGTCAGCTGATATATATATATATATATATATATATGTGTGTATATGTGTGTGTGTGTGTGTGGATAGTTGGGGGGGGGGGTGTGAAATTGGCTATAAAAGCTAATTGCTTGCGGGATTTGTTCTAGTTAAGTTGCCAAACGTACTTTGCTGTGCCATTTAAGACTAAATAATTGAACTAATTTGCCGCAACATACACTTTTCTATACCTAAAAGGATGGCTGGCGGTAAGGAAACAATAATTCTTCTTACACTTGTTAATGGATGGGAACCAAATTGAAAGTGATATATCCATAATTCCCTTTTTTTTCTGTGAAGAAATTAAACTCTTTTTTTTTAATTTTTTTCTTAAAATAAAAGACAAAAGAAAAATCGATAGCGTATTCTTCATTTGTTAAAATGTCCTTCAAATAATATGGTCCTGTAATTTGATTTTTTTTGTCTTTTTGTCTGCAGGAACATATTAATTAATAGGTCACTACTGACGAGAGGTCATTTAAGTATTTAGCAGTTATATTAGAAATTCAGCCCTTAAAATGAAGGTTTTTGTATCAATAGTTGTTATATTTAATAAAAAAATTACACGTCAAATTTGAAATATGAAATCTAATAATTTATTTAATATATTTGAAATAAAAAGACATTACATTTATAAATAAAAATAAGAAGACACAACACATAAAAAGACAATCTTTTAGTACTTATAAATAAGAACATTTCTCCATGCTCACTTATTGTTTCATAATTGTTCAAAGAATTGTGTTTATGCTAAAGGAATTAATCCTAATTCTTTCATTATCTTTTTCTAAGTATGATTTTTAAAATTTGGTTTAAAATTATTTAAAAAAAAAAGAAAAAGAAAAAGGAAAGATGGGCTTCTAAATGGACTCATAACTTTAAAATAATGAGTCTCTTGTACTTCAGATGCACGTGCAACATAATATTTATAATTAAACAAGCAATACTTTAAATGTATTGCACATACATTCAAGACATATAAATTTTTACGTTATTATAAAAAGCAGTTATACTTTCTTGTGAAGGTTTGGATGGCTAGCATATTATTTATTTTTAATTTTATAAGAAAATAATTAAATTGGACCAATGATTGGGAAAGAGCCCATATTAGTGGATTGCTTGCCAGGGAAGATCTTTCATGGGTGAAAAATAATAAAATACTTATTGACGTAAGTGGTGCCCATTATATGTGACATAAAATTATAATAAACTTTGGTGTTTTTATGATATGATCATCGATGCCCAGGGGAGGTTACTTGTTAGGTATGTAGACTCAGACATTAATATATTTATTTATTTATTTATTATTATTATTATTAATTGACACATCCTTGTACAATGTTAAACTTAACAAGATCGTATACGAAAATTTCTCCCTCGGTCTTAAAATATAATTATATTTATATTCAGTGATATAAACAGATTATTATTATTATTATTATTATTATTATTATTATTATTAACTAGTATTTGTCATGTGCGTTGCATAATTTATAATATTGTAATACAATAAATTATTATAAAGATAATAATATAATTTTTAAAACAAAATACATAATTATATAAAATATATATTGATAAAAATTATTTAAAATAAAATTATCAAACAATATAAAAATATATTAAGTATTAAAATATATCACAAGTAATATATAAAAAAGTATGTTATATTTAAAAATTAATATTTTATTATTATATATGCAATATGCATATCAAATTAAAGATCATAAAAAATTGATTAATTTGATATATTTTTCTTAAAAAATAGAGTTGAGATGAAAAAGTTATAAGCCCTTGAAAAATAGACTTAAAAAGGAAAAAAAAATTGATCACACATGATAGTTCTTAAAAATAAAAAAATAATTTTAAGTGAAGAAAATAACATTTTTGTAAATTAATCTAACTATTATACTTTGATATAGTTATTAATTTTAAATAAAGGATCATTGTATTAATTTAAATTTTAATTAATACCTATATTTTATTATATAAGTATGAATGGATAAAACAATATAAGAAATCTTGAATTTAGTCTAAGATTTTTTATTTTACCAAATCAAGAAACTTTTTGACATCTGAACTACCATCCTTTATTTTCTTTTCTTTACGATTATTTAATTTCTGACCAATTATCATCTAAATTAATTATTTTAAGTGTTTTACCATCTTCAATGACATATTCCACTGAGATTTCATCACATGCACGTGAAACTTTAAGATCTATTTATTATTGTATTTTGCCTCCTAAATTTTGCAATTTGTTTGTATTTGTCTCATAAACCTTGTGATTTTTTTGCAATTGCCTCGTAAACTTTATATTCTATTGTACGTGTTAAAATATAAAAATGGTAAAATACAAAATAAAAATAAAAATATTTAGATGACAATATAATAAAAATTAAGATGTTTAGATGATGAATACCAAAAATAATAACGCAAAATTTTTTGTGAAATTGTTGCACGTGTGACACGATTTAAGGTATTATTTGTTTAACCATAAAATATTACTATTACTTTATAGTTACTCAAATAATATTTTAAATCGTGTCACACGTGTAATCGTTTCACAAAAAACTCATTAAAATAATAATATTAAAAAATAATAATAATAAAACATTTCTTTATTCTATGATAATGGACCTTTCCGAATATCAGAAAATAGTATTGCAAGATTAATTAATATAATATGCTGAAAAGATCCATAAAGTCAGCTTGTGACCAATTCAAAGGCCCCAATTTGCAGCCAATACAATTAATAATGAAATTTACGACGCAGGATAAGGTTACTTTCCGAAAAAATAAAATATTTATTAATGGATAATGGACCCACATTTAAAATAATAATTCTTAAATTTATTTATATATTAAAAATTGTATATACACAAACATTATAATTATTTTCATTGTAGGTTTTTTTTTAATCATGTTATCTTCCCTTCTTTATTATCTATTGCTAGTATGTAACCGGGTCACGCATGGATTCAAATACATACTTATTTTTTAATTACTTTAGAGAATAGATTAAAATAAAATATTAACTATACAAATTAATCAAACTGACTTTTAAAATAAATTAATTAATTGTGTATTTAAAATTTAAAATTAGTTAATAATTTTTATAAGAAAATTATTCAACTAAATTTTATTTGCCATACTCACACTAATTCAACCAATAATAAGTACTCAAATTTAACTCAAATAAATAACAAACAAACAACGAATTATTTAGAATTAGTATCTCAAATTAATATATATGATATAGATGTTAGATCAAAGCTCATGATTTATTTTATTTTAATATATATGATGAAAACAAATTTGAAACAAAAAAATAATATTTATATTTAAAAAAACTAAAAGAAGGTTTTATTTTTTATTTTTTTATTTTTAAATAAAAAATGAATTCATGAAAACTGGCCATATTTCGAACATTGAAATGATCAGAAATTCAGGCTCACAAGCGCATTTACAACACAAACCTAATATATATGGGCACAAATTACACACGCACACACACACATATGTATCTATATATATATATAATTTTTATTTTTATTTTCCAATTTGTATTTAGAGAATATCAAAACTAGACTTGGTGGGGTAGCTTTTCTTTCACCTAGAACTCGAAGGTCATGAAAAGTCAACAATCCTAATCATTGTGATCAATCTACTCCACTTGGATTGTTTTGAATGAGTCAAAAAATTAAGTATTTATTAATTAATTTCTGAAAAAATAATTATATTTAAAGAATATGGAATTTCAGCTGAATTAAGTTTTCTTCAAATGTGAAATGTCTTCTTGTCTGGATTCCTTCACGACTCCCTATATTCTTCACCAAACCTTGGTTGATGTACTGCATGCATTTTGACTCCACCCATCACTACTTTTTTTTTTTTTTATTTAATTATGGACAGTTATATATCTTGGTCTATCTAACAACTCATCCTATATTATAACCAACATTATATTAAAGTTCTTGCAACAATTGTAATAAAAAATAGAGCTGTTGACGGGGTCGTGCTCTCTCTCTCTCTCTCTCTCTCTCTCTCTCGCATATCTTATTATTTCCATCTCTTTATTTGTGAACTCTCGTCAACATTTGCTCTTATGGTGTTTGTTCATAAGTCAAGATCACGGAAACCACAATTCTTACAATTTTTATTACCAATGTTTACTTCTTCACAACGACTCATCCCTAAGAAACCCTAATTTGAATAAAGAAACCCTAATTGCATTCAAATAGATAGTGGAATTTTACTTTTGATTCTATGAGCACAATATATATATTTTTATCGGATCAATTTTATTTTTTTTAATTCTTGAAATTCTTATTAGAGGTATTGTCACGATGAAGAAGAATAATCACTTTTATGTGAAGGATATATACGTTACCCTAAAATAGATCCAAATATATAAAGGTTTAATTTTGTATTAGTTTTATCTGTAAAGTAATAATATGTTATTTTACATAATAATAAAATATGAAATTGAAATATTAGAAATAGTGAGAGGCTCCTTTAGGGTTGTATTCAAATACAATTGAGTCGGTACGATATGTATTTTATTTAATTAAATTGTTATAGAATTTGAAAATATTCGCTCAATGTTATAATGTGACTGACACATAGAAATTAATTTTCAATTCATTCAAAATAGTTGCATTTTATGAGCCAAACTAACATTAATTTTGTACATTATTGTTCCTTCAAAGATTATGTTTGATAACTAATTAATAAACAAATATATAAATCATAATATTATGTAAATAAAGCCAAAGTTTTGAAAAATGATCAGGATGCAATATACAAGGTATTTAAAAAACAAATTTACTAACATTAGGTAATATTTTATTTATTAATATATGATTTCTAAACTTAATATTATTTACAAAATTCACAAAATTATTAGAAGAATATTAAATTGTGTTGCTATTTTTCATTTACTACTAACATTTAAAGGGTTTCCCACCACTAATGTGGCTCAACCTTTTTTTTTTTGGTCTTTCCTAAATTTATTCAAATAATTTTGAAATTAAATATGATTTTTTTTCAAAGTCATTTAGCTATGTCAAATTTATTTTGATTTTTAATTATAATTAATCTATAAACTTATATGTATATTATGTAAATTTTTGCAATTTAATATTGCGGTTCAACAATTTTCTATTTAATTGATGCTTAGAACTCATGTGCCATGTGCATACGAATAATTCGTTAAATTACAATTTTTACAAAGTATAGCTAGTCATCAATAACAAGAAAATAATAAGTCTTACAATAATTTTTATTATAAGATTTTCCCCACCAAAATAAAAATTATATTTTTTTATTATAAGAATTTTCCTACCAAAATAAGAAAATAAATAATTGCATCGGGTGATATTACTTTAGATGTGTTACAAGGTGTTGACCCTATAACTCAACTTCCATAAATGAAATATTGCAAAACATGTATCCTAAGAATTTTTTAAATACCAAAATATATTTTTTTAATATGAAATTTAGATTTAACATAAAATTAAAATCTCTGAATCGTCGATTTTGGATAATTATATAACAATTAACCCTAATGAAGCAACGGGAGAAGGTAAATATGAATATTAATAGTTTCTGCGTTGTTTGTTTTTACTTTAGACGATAAGGTTGAATAAAGATACACCATTTAACCTTATCAGCTGATGAGTTTGATGGACGAAAATGTAATTTTATCTCGAGCGGGGATAGACCCAAATTTCAAGAGAATAGGCTAATAACCGATCCCATGATTTAGAGTAAGATAAATTATACGGCTGTGTACAAGGGGTGTGAAATGACCCATTTGCCTTTACTATATAGCATGGTGAAATTACAAACCAATATAGTAAATGCAGTAAAATTACACATTATAAACCAGAGGTTTGGGGGGCAAAAATGTCCAGTTACAGATATGCATTTCAAGGTTTTCAAAGTAGATAAAAATCGGTTCTCCCTTCCCTATATAGACTAAACCTCGATGCATTTTCTACACTGCACTAAAACATACAAATATGCTCACATTTACAATTTCCACTTTCTTGAGATCTGATAAGTAGAGGCCAACCATACCCTCCTCCTCAAGCATTATCCGTGTACACATATACATATACATACGTATACACACAGAAAGAAACGAGGTCAAGCTCAGATGAACCATTAAAACCGAAGTTTTACCTGGTTCTTTGAGACGAGGGTCTTGTCTCAATATGTGTGCCTTCATATGGGACTCGGACATCTGACTCTCTCTTGTTATCTCAGTACCAACGGCGATAGTTTAAACTGCCTCTCGACTGAATTTGGATATAATGGCTTTGGATCAATGATGATGATGATGATGACTTTCCATAAGATCGGCAAGTGTGATCTTTCCACAGTTGCCAGCGTCAAGCCGTTCAAACTGTTTGCATATCTGTAAGATGTCTTTGTCTGAAACTTTTCCCATTTCCTTGAGCTTGTACACTACAAATTCTGATTTACTGCAAGATAGAATGTAAAATAAAAAAAACCCTACAAGGAAGAGCAGCATTTGGTAATAATGTTCCAAAACTCATTCAGATAAATTATAAAGCTTTAGTAGAATCTAAATCTGAATGTAATATATGGGTAGTGAATATGACTTCTTAGATAAACAAAAATGTCGAGAAAAGCTAGTGGATCAAATAATACTGTGTTAGAAAACACGAAAATGGAAACATGTGCAACTGAGTACATCTATCCCTATCATTGGATTTCATTATAACATATTTTCCATTATAATAAGTGTAAGCCAAAACAGGAGAACATGATAGGCTAAGTAGACGGAGACTTTAACTTGAAAGTCCAAGAAGGTGCCCCCAGCAGAACCGACTGAAGACCAAGTAATCCACACAAATTTCTGATTCAAGTGCTGTCAGTGTAAAGCATAAAACGTAATACAAAGATATCCAATAAGACCACAGGATTAGAGGAAAAACAACCATTTACAGTGACTAAATTTATAATCATGTCTAGTTCTCATAAAGACTACTTGGACCAAGGATGATTGCCAATTTTATAACATCATGAAGCACCCCATGGAGCAAGTATACATATAAACTTTCAAGAATATACAAACATGGAAAGTTCTCATAAATTTCAAGAATATGGAAGGGTGCACCGTGCACATAAGTGGTTCTCAATCATGTTTTGGAAATTTTCACATTTGTGAGTGTTTATATATGGTCTGGGACTTGGGCTGGCCAAGGAAGGGACAACCTAATCTAGAGCCTAGCGTTCTTTCACATTGCTATATATAAAAATCAAGAGCCACAAGAAAGGGATTAAACTCCCACCCCTAACCCAACTTTGGGGGGGGGGGGGGGGGGTGAACCCTCCTAATGTAAATATATGTCAAGAACTTTGTGATGTAATCAAAGACAGAACTATCTGCTTAGAAGTAATTGGGATAAGGTTAATTAAGCCTGTTAACAATGGAAGAACTTACTAGCAAGATAAACTACACTAAATCCTTCACTACTTGCCTGAAAAAACTGAACTACCATTAACAAACTGCAACTTTACTAAGTTTGACAATTACCTTAACGTTGACATAAGGAGCAAACACCCATTTGGTTCAGGTATCTTAAACAAAAAAACTAGATTTCATCCAGAATTAACTGCAACCTTAAAAGGCAAGCATACAAATGGATTCAGAAGTTCGTGTATTTAACTCCTGCTAAAGTTATACCAAGCAAACTATTTCAAATTACAATTATCAAGGCATAAATCATAGATCAGAAGTGCAACAAAACTTGAAGAATCCCAATTCATACAGAATAACATTAGTGGAATATAACTGAACTAACAAGCAAAGGTAAGGGCTTACGTTACAAAGCCATTGTTATCAATGTCTGCAGCAAGAAACTGAGCAACAGTCATATCTTGTCCAAGCACCCACTTAGCCATCAGCCTGTGTCGCTTGTCAACTCTTGCCTCAGCCAAGTATAGAAAGGCTCTAGCAACAGCAAGTGTGGACACAAGCAACCAAATCGATGCAAAAACCCGTCCAGGCATAGAATTAAATGCCCTGTCACCGTATCCAACTGTAGTAACAGACATAACCGATAGATAGAACGAATCCACCCAATTCAGTCTCTCTACAAAATGCATAAATGCAACCCCAATTCCAATACAAAGAACGACAACACCCAAGGCTAGTGATACTTTCATCCGAATCCTCATTCTCCCTTTCTTCACATCAATTATATAAGACCCAGGGTCATGAGCACCCCTACTCTTAATGGTCTTCAAAAGATAATTCTCTTGAAGATCAAGCATATAACTAACCATCCCACTTAATAAAATATCAATAAAGCCAAATCCCACAAGCACAAACGTAATTGAAAACAATTTTGTTGCAGTACTACTAGGCGTTATATCACCATACCCAATTGTGCACATAGTCACAATGCAGAAGTATAAAGCATCAACCACAGGGTGTGTTTCATCTCCACTGAAATTATCCCTATTAAAAGAGTATATAATTACACCAAAGCTCAAGTAAATAATCAACAGAATAACACCCTGCCTTACAATTGATAGATTACCAAACTGAGGTGGCTTTGTATCTGAAGAATGATCAATTTCATTGATTGTAGCCATAGCAGGTGCAGTTTTGGACCTGTGAAGATTGCTCTTGGAGGCTGGATAATTGGGGTCAATTAACCAAGATTGTTGGTTTTCTGGGTCAAAATTTGGTTTTTGCTGATCCTGATTCAACCTTTCACTTTCAAGATTGGCTGGCTTAGGGGATGTGAGGGATAGGCTTAAGGCTTCTAAAAGATTTTGGGGGGCAGAATCTATCAACTGCATAGATGATGAAGCTGAAGGTGAGCCAAATATTAGCATGTCCTTGATTTCTTTAGTCGACGGTGTGACGGGCACAGGGGGGATGCAGATTTCATCGTCTTCCGGTAGTGGGCAGAGTAACGGCGGCGGCGGCGGCGGCGGCTGTGATGGTAGGGGTCTTCTGGTGTTAATGCAGGCGAGGAGTGGCTCTTCCATGTGAATTCGACGGAAAGAAGGCGATTTGCTGAGGAACTTGTTTACAAGAATTTCCGGAGGTGTTGCTGCAGTAGCCTGAAGGCGGTTGAAGATTCGCCGGAATATTCCAAGACTACAGGTGCTTTCGCATGGCGGGTTTCAGGAGATGACGTCAGTTCAGAACCTCTACGAAGAAGCGAAAAGTTCTCGCAGAAGAGAGCAAATGGAAACCAATTATTTAGGATTTTCGATATAATTGAGAATTGACCGGAAAGGAAGACAACGTGTGAGGGGCTGTTTGGCTATGTTTGGAAGGACGAAAATGAGTTCAGTGTCCCATCTCCTTGTCGTTTACAGCCCCACAAAGAGTTTACTGGAATCCCAAAAACACGATTTAGAGTTGCCAAATACCTCCAAATTGGCTGGAATCAATGCAAAATTCTTCTATGATTACAACTAAATTGAAATCGACAGTACAGATTCAAGTCACTAACAGAATTTTCGTTAATTTATTAATATAAAAATAAGTGACACAAAAAGGAGTAATTTTCTTCCATTTTTTTAAAGATAAAAATAAGAGAAATAAAAAGTAGCACCCGGGATTGCAATTTTTTATGTACCTTCACTCACGTAGTATTAAATTTATCAAAGTCTAACAATATTTATGATAACAATAATTAGTTGCCTGAATTGATCCCAAATGATAATTCCCATCACCATCACCACCCCATCCTAATAATAGAGTGAGGACCAAACACGTCCTTCAACATTATTTCTCAGAAAGGTTTATATGCCGCATGTATCATCACGTCATTTCCGTTTTAATTATATTGAAAGTGACTTGCGCCATGTGAACAATGTCCATCTCCTATTATATTGGATTATGTCTTTACAATTATTATATTAGAAAAACAAAGCATTTAATCTTCTAGGTACTAGAATTTTCTCGATAGTTAGAATCAAATTAGATAACATATTAATATAATGTACACAGTCCCCCCCCCCCCCCCTCTCTCTCTCTCTCTCGTCATTGTGAGCGAATGACCATGTTCCAAAATATCAAATTAACAAAGATATTTCGCCTTTGTTCCAAAATAGAGCCTCATTTAACAAAGATTCATATACAAAAAATGCACAAAGGAGAACCTGACCTTAGTTCTTGCATCCCTCCAATGCTTACACAAAAATCATCAAAAGATTGAAAAGACGAGTGCTAAGAACACAGAATCAACCTCTTAATTGTTCACACTGCCAGCCCGATGAAGCCTCAAGAACGACTGTTGCTCATGACTCAAGGAAAAAAACCACTCCTTTATAAAACTAGCAGGAATAGACTGACTCATGACTGCAGGAATTGCAACCTTACCGTCGACAATATCTTGAAGTTTGACAGAAGTAAGGCTAAACAAAGAAGTTATAATGGCAAATTGAACAGAAAGGCTCAGTTTCACGAAAGTGGTTTTGCATACAAATGCAGATAACCACCCTTCTAGCTTCTTAACCTCAGAGTCCTCATATCCGCTAGCATCAACTCCAAGCCTGCAGAGACAGAAATTGGGAAATGTAAATGGATCATGAAGAGGAAATGATTGTAAATGACAATGCCGCAATTGGAAGTACTGTTATAGAAGTGAAATTATCTACTCCAATAAATCACTTGTTCTCTCAATGCTAGTTAAGATCAGGGTAGAGAATTTTGAAAATGCAAGTGATTTCTAATGATCACAAGCTTCATATAGTAAACAGGACATGGTGGGGGAACAACAATTCATGAAATCATAAAAGCCAGACAGAACTTAGAAAGATTAACTATATTTCTTTTCCTTTGGGTGGGTTGGGTTTTTTTTTTTTTTTTTTTTTTGGGGGGGGGGGGGAGGAGCTATTAGAGCCGAGGGTATAATAATTCTTTAGAGCACAAGGGGAGTTGAACTAGAACTCGAAAATTATCAAGAAGATTTATGATCTTATAATCCAAATTAAAGGCATGAATTCATGCCTATTTGATCATCATTTTCATGTTGGCATATGCATACAAATGGACAGCGCATTACCTCCCAAGTTGACCAAGAAGTACGATAATAGCAGCGAAGGAACCCTCCATGAGACGTGGTTCCAAATACTCACAAATTCGCCCAACGAGGTGGTCATATGTCCAATTCCAGCTCTGCAGAAAAACAGATGCAAAGGTGGTGGTGAGACATACGACAAGAAAAATCATGTTACAATACATCAAATAACAATGATGAACAACTCGAACGAAAACATTATTCTCAAAAAACATAGGAGGAGATTCATACCATGAAAGAAGCTAAAACCTCGACCAAAGAAAGATTATCAATGAAGTCGCATAAATTCTCATCAGATGTACAACTCAACGGGACAGGCTCCTCGTTGGACCGTACTCTAGGAACTAGCAAGTTGACTAAGGCAAGCGAATCTTGTGAACATGATTCAGAAAGGCACTGCTTCTGAAGGTTCTCTAATAGCAGCAATGCAACATCCTCCATGGACATTGCGCCATCTGAGAACGGACAATTGGAGCATAGCCAAATCTTAGATGAATTTTTGCCCTCTGATGAAGACAAAGTTTGCTTCTCGAGAAAAATCACCAAAGATTTTACCGCAGTCATTGCTAAGGAGTACTGTTCAAGGGCAAGATACTTGGAGCCACATATGTGAGCAAATGAATGAAGAACAGCCAATAAAACCGTATGGTCTGATTTCTGCATTCTGATAATATCGAGTGATATCTCACAAACAAAACCAATATGGTCGATTTCTGAGCATAAAGAAGCTAACAAACATGCTCCCACGAGTAACAGGTGAGCTGAAGCCACCACTTCTGACACCACTACACCATTACCATTTCGAATGAGTTTCAAGTTGGTAGTCAAATCAGCAGATACTTCACCACAGACCAACACTCTTTTCTGCAGAAGAAAATCTTCAATGACAGCAAGTAGTTCAAACAAAACACAAGACTCCATAAATATCCTTCTGAAAGCTGGTTCACAGAATGCTGCAAAACAAGATAATTGTTGGCTACATAAACTTTAAGAGAGGAACTGCAACGTAGTGTTGGTGGATAATTATTACCTGAGCTGATGTGCTTAGTCACTGAACCAAGGTTCTGGATCGAATTGTCACTAAAGACATCAGTCAAGCCTTTCAATTCAACCTCAGAAATCTCATGCAGTATTAAAGAGAAGAATACGCAAGCCTTCTCCCTGCAGACACAATCCACAAAGCAAAGAAATATGACTTTGACATTCTAAACATAAACTACAAAATAACTTGACACTAGTTTGTGTTAATTCAAAAAACATCTTCTCAAGATTTTACTTTTTAAAAATCCAAAATTACATTCATTGTAATTATCATGATAAAAGTAACTTTTTTTATAATAATCTTCCTATAAAGCCCAATACCATTTCAGATCTTCTCATGCAGTAAAAAAAAAACTTTAATTTTAGTACCTACAAACATATATATAACTCTTAACAACTTCTTTAACAAAAAAACATAGTGAAATTATATCCACAAGGAATAGGCTCTATGACATTCAACATGAAGACAAGAGGCACAAACAAGGGAAGATGGCATCTAGAAGACCACATGTCCAGCTATCATACCTAACACAATTTTTACCAAAACACCGACATGTAGGGAACTACAAGCAAATTCTACCATTAAGGCCAATGTATTGGACATATATATATATATATATAGTGTGTGTGTGTGTGTGTGTGTGTGTGTTTTGTGTGCCTGTGGGAATTCTGACTTGTAAAGTAGGAAAACAACAGTAATACATGTGCACAGGCAAACAAGTTCGCAGAGCTGAGAATACTTCTCCCAGAAAGCCAAACCGTCCCTTTAGTATTGTATTTGAAAGGTTAAACAGGTCTCAAGTTGATCTCAAGACACATAAGGATCCAAGATTATGCATGTTCAAAAAAATGAAACCCAATTAAAATCAAACATGTGCAACACTTTAATGACAGAACCCAAGACAAATCTGTTATCAAGAAATTCACTTACTTAATTGAAAGATCTCCGGCCTTCAAAAGGGCATTTAGAGAACTTTGAAGGAACGTCTCTGCTGAATGGATGAAAGAACATTGTGGTATGAAATTTCCAATTGCCTGAAGGATCCTTGAAATGCTAGAATTGTCTTTGTTTTCTGATGATACAACAAAGTACTTTAGAAGCCCACCATGAAATGATGCGGTCCTGTTTACACCGAGTATACTAATTTCCTCGTTTCCAGAACCAGATTGATCTGACATCCCTATCTTCCCACCTGAAGCATGGATTGAGTGAAACGGCATAACACTTACAGACAGCAAATCCATGTTCTTTGAGAAGACAATAGAACCTTCCCCTGTCTGTAACTGTGAAGGAACATGGCTGTTAGGTATGGAGCAAGTCTTCTCCGAGTCAATAACATCAAAGCTAGAAACTGAAACTAGATTGTCCCTCACATTTGATAACCCCTCTTGAAAATTCATGCAAACCAGCATCTCAGGATTATCTACCTCTAGTTCCTCACACCCATGAAATTCAATTTCAGGCAGTGTAGGA
Organism: Caryopteris x clandonensis; assembly: GCA_028749325.2. NCBI lineage: Eukaryota > Viridiplantae > Streptophyta > Magnoliopsida > Lamiales > Lamiaceae > Caryopteris > Caryopteris x clandonensis. Next base: position 5,675,144 of record JAPYKT020000011.1, read on the forward strand.
GAAAGGGGCATAGCAATAGCTCTACGATAGGAATTTTCATCAGCAACATTGTCCAGGTCTAGTAACTTCATATGATCATGAGTAACCATTTCATCAAAACCTTGAGTGCAATGGCTGCGTCCATAAATACTGTTTGTTACGTCCTTAAGATGCCCATGAAGTTTCATCACATCAGACCCAGGTGATGCAGTGATGCAGGTATTAGGCTGACCCATATTTGAACCAAGAACACTTCCTCGTTTCCCAGATTTTTGTAGATGATGAACAACTAGTGTTCCCTGAGAAGAAGTCTTTCTCTTCTTGCAAGGTCTAGAAAGCTCTCTACAAGAAGCCTCTTTCAGATTCTCATCTTTAGAATCATCCTTTTGTCTATTAAGAATACCATGCAGTACTGATAATTTCTGCGATACATGTTGATGCAACTTCTGACCCTTAGAATACAAATTCTCTACGGACTCTACCGCATCAAGAACTCTTTTCTTTTCACGGTTGCCAACTTTCCTTTTATTAGCACCATCTGTGATTGGACTTCTCATGCTTTTATTAGCTTTAGCTACATCACGCTCATTGTACCTTACTTTCATTGTATCAGACAACCTAGCCAACTTTGGCTCGCAATTTGATACATCTTCCCCCTTGCTAACTGATGTCATGACAGAGTAAGTACCTCTTTCCTGTGATCCCATCAAGTGTCGATCAGAAAAAGATGCCGAACTGGAATTTATCGCAGAACTCTGTAACATTTTTCGGTTGGAAACTCCATATGGAGGATCCGTTTTAGAATCTGTACCTGATATAAGTTGACTGTGATATCCATCCGAGCATAACATTTCTCCAGAGGTCTGATTTCCAATCTGCAAAATAAATTCACCCAGTCAATTAGTATCACAATCTATGATAGGATTCTACATGTAAAAAAATGAATCAGACATATGAATATAGTGTGTACATACTATTACACATATAAAAGCCTGGATACTACATATTGAAACACTAAATTATCCATGCAGGCAATGTACTCAATATGGAATCTGCAACTCTATCAATCATTAAGGAAGTCTTAACAGACTCATAAATGGATCTTGATAACTAATAAGTCATAACTTTTTCAATTTCCATGGAAGTGTAGATCAAAGCAGAGATGCTAAAATGCTTTATCCACTAATTTATTACATGCCTACAAAGAATGTAAACTATCAACACAACTGCTCAATATCTTTAACCAAGACACTCCACTATCTATCATAAGATAAGTAGATCGCAATACTAACTTCATCATATTCAGGGTAGAAGCACAACTAGGGAAAGGTAAGGTCTACTTTATTAGACACTGGAGTCAAATTACCATTCACACTGCTTAATATTTTTTGGATTCACATGTGCCATTTGCAACATTTCTAATAAAAGGTTCAAAGAGATAAAAGAAGACATGAGTAACAAGTTTCAAATTCTTATATGCAATGAACATATAGCTTTTTAAGCATATCAATAAACCAAGGCTGAGCCATCTAGGGTTCATTTTACAATGCTGGTTCATTGTTGTGTGTGTGTGTGTTTGGGGGGAGGGGGGGGTTACAAATAGATTATGCAAGTGTTCCAAGAAAATCTTACTGTATAATTGGCAGGGAAAAAGGATAAGAAAAAGGAAAAAGATGATGGATATCGCAGATATAGATGTAAAGATGGCACTATCCTGATTCATGAAGATCAAACAAGGCGTGAATAATTACGAGCATGAAAACTAACCTTCTCCAACGGATTTATACCTTCACGTCCAAGCAAGAAACTATTATCCAGTATATCTAAACGCTGTTGGAACTGAAGACACTCCTGCTTTAGGTGACACAGTTCTTGATGTAGCATCTTGTTACGAAAAGCTTCTAGCTTAGTTTCTTTCTTGGCATGCTTTACGACCAACCTTTCTAGCTCTAATTGTTTCTTTAGAAGTTTAACTGTATCAATTTCATAAGAATATTCACTGTTTCTTGAGGGTGCATTACTTGTATAAATTCTGCATGAAACAAACTCCTGCAGTTCTTTCTGTAACTCTTCAAACCTCAGCTTACAACTCTCCAACTCTTTAGATAGTTGGTCAGCACGATGTTTCTGTTCGATGGCCATCTTTTCTTGTTCTTCGGCATTTTTCCTCTGCTTCTTTGCTTTCTTTTTCTCTGAATCTGCACGCTTTTTCTCCTTAAGAATATCATGCTCTTTTTCCAAGAGCATCTTTTTCATCCATTGAGAGACTTGTGCATCACTCTTTATCATTCCCATGCAAACATCACTTGTTAGTTCTGCACTTCTGCCCTTATTGGAATCATCAGCTTGAGCCTCCACCAATTTACCAGAACATCTATGTTTATGCATCTCCTCCTGTAACTTTTCAGCCCTGTTCCTAGCCTCTTCCAACTTCCGATTCAAATCATCTGCACGATCCTTCTCAAACATAGCTCTCTTCAAATTCGTTTCTGCAAGATCCCGTTGCTCTTCAGATTTAGCGACTGCCAAGTCTGCCCTTTTTCTTTCTCTAACAGCTATCTGCTTCTCTACCTCGACTTTTTTTTCAGCGGCTTCAGCTCTGTTCTTAGCCTCTTCGAATTTCCGAGTAAAATCATCAGCCCGACCCTCCTCAAAGGTAGCCTTCTTCAAATTCATGTCTGCCCTTTTACTCTCTCTAACAGCTTTCTGCTTCTCTGCCTCCATTTTCTTTTCTGCAGCTTCAAACTTGGATTTCTCCAAAGCTAACATTGACTTCATACCATCAGTTTCCTTTTTTAACTTTTCATACAAAAGCCTATGTTCTTCTGCTTTTTTCCTTTCAGCATTAGCCACCTTTTGTGCTTCACTAATCTTATTATTTCCCATATCTACCTTCTTCAATGCATCATCAGCTTTCTTCTTCTCCAACTCAGCATTTTTCTTTTCTAAAGCAGCTCGTCCCCTCTCCTGGTCCAGAAGCTCCTTTAGATGCTTAATCTCTTTCTCAGCCACAACTAAACGTTCTTGAAGATGTTCATCTGCTTCTTCAGAAGAAGACTTTCCACTCTGTTTCAATGATTGAATCTCCTCCTGTAGAGCAGATACCTCATCCTCAAGATCAACGCGGCGACCAGCTTCTTTTTCTTTCTCATCATTCAGAACACTAGCCTGCAATTTGATTTCCTCCAATGCTGGTGCAATGTAAACAATAAATAAAGATATTAAGGTTCCCCCTACCAATTAAATTCAGCCAACTCAGAGATGCCCATTCACAACACTAAGAAAACCTTCTTCATAATAATAAGAGCAATAGTACAACAATAATGATAACCATAATGAAAAATTGTGTGTGCGTGAACAATTCCAGCATTTGTAGCCAACTATCTTACTTATAACACAAGTTATTTAAAGCCCTAACATAATTTATGACCTAAAAATGAAGAATAATCTCAGAGAACACCCAGATTTACCTTTTTTGAGATTCTCATTTTCTTTCTCAATCACATCGTATTTTTCCTGCACTAAAGCTGTACAGTCGCGGAACTTGTTTTTAAGCTCTTCAAGCTTTGAATACTTCTCCAAAAGCTTCGTTTGCTTCTTCTTTAACTGCCAATCAATGACATTTCAAAAATAGCGTGTGTTAATCCCATAAGTGCATCACATTAACCAACCTACGGGGGTGCAATATATATGTAAAGATAAAATTACCGCCGCGCAGCAGGCGTTGGATGGCTTGTCTTGCATCAGCTCCACATCCTGCGCCATTTCGTCAGAACCAAGAGAAAACCCCTCAATTTCTGAAGATTAGAGAAAGCACAATCAATGCGGGATAATATTCGAGGGGTCTGAAAAACGGTCTAGTGTTGCGAGAGAGAAAACGGCGACCATTTGTTCAAAAACACTAGAAAGTGACGTCAATTAAGGAGCATCCATTGAAGAAGAGAGGAAACGAATGACGATTGACGACGAATAAGATTCGTCAGTACAGTAAACTATTAAAACCCTTGCTTCCAAAAACCCCCCAAAATATATTTTTTCGTCAATAAAAGGAAAACCCTAGATAGAAAATGTGGCCTTTAATCTTTGAACCGCCCGTTTTAAAAAGTCGGTTCAAATCTATACTTCTCTGCGACCCGTTTAAGAAACAACGGAACATGGGCTTATTTTGGGCTTTTTGTGGCCTATTGAGGTGGGCCCAATCCATTCAAGACCACCGACATACTAATGGGCCGCTCGGTAAACCCACAATGAAAGATAGGCAAGATTAGTTAATGGACGCGCAGCATCAGGGGTGGCTCCTCCTCGTGCTAAGGGGCTTCGGCCCCAAACCTCTTTGTATTTTTTCTTCACTTTAGATGTATTTTTTAATTTTTAATTAATTTAGGCACCAAAATCAAATTAACTCTATTTATCAATCCATGACATTATCAATAAATATACAATTTATATTAATAAATTTAAAATAAAAAATAAAATAGTTGACCTTCCCAAACAAAGACAAACCAGGCCAATGCTATTTTAGGCTCTGATTAATTATTTAAGCTTTTCATTTAATTTTACAAACTCCCAACAACTTCATTAATTATCATGCCCGAAAAAGAAAAAAGAAAAAAATCTTGGGGTAAAACCAGAATTGTTTACTTGACCCAAGATCCAGCAGCTCCACAAATCAGATTCCCAAAGCCAAAGCCCTCATCAGTCAACCTTTACTCCAACTCATGTAAGATTAAAGTATTGCCCTAATTCAGACAACTATACTATAATATATTGTTGTTAAATTACACAAAAAGAATTCAGACATCATAACAAGAATCATATAGTTGTAAGACACTACTACCCCAGCTGCACACACTCTCATGGCTGACTGAGAACTACTTCTTTACCCTTTTCAAGTAGCAGGATCGGCAGATCAAGAATGGGTTTCACAATGGGTCTGAACTTGCTTCTCTTACTAGCCATGGTCGCTACCAACATTCTTTCTCTCTACCACCTCTCCTCCACCATCCAATCCAAACCCCCTGCTCTGCCGCCAGTCCCCGACCACCTCATCCACCAGCTCTCCACCATACGCGCCACCATCAACCACCTCACCAGCCTCCAGCCCTCCGCCCCGCCCTCAAAGAAAATCCCCTCCGCCACCACCGCCGCTCCCTCCGATCTACTCATATACACTCATATCGCCCCCATAGGCTCATCCTGCAAAGACAACCCAATACTCCTCCACCAGTACATGAACTACACTCCCTTCGCACTTTGCCCCAACGATTCCCCCATAGCTGAGGATCTCATTCTCCGGGGCTGCCACCCCCTTCCCCGCCGCCGCTGCTTCTCAAGAACGACCCCCACCACTCCGCCCACTCTTCCAGCCGATCCCTTTTCGCCTCTCCCGGAAAAGACGGCTATACTAAGCCATTACAGCTGCAAGACTTTCTCTTGCTTCGCTGGCTTGAAACCTGAGATGGGATTTGATATGAAAGTCGAAAGATCAAGATATTTGACATACAGGACAGATCTGGATCTTCCAATTTCACAGCTTCTGCAGATTGCTAAATCAGCTAAGAGCGTAATTAGGCTTGCTCTTGATATCGGCGGTGGAACTGGAACTTTTGCAGCACAAATGAAGCTGCAGAATGTGACAGTTGTAACCACCACTATGAATCTTGGTGCACCCTACAACGAGGCGGTGGCAATCAGGGGATTGGTGCCACTACATGCGCCATTGCAGCAGAGATTGCCAGTGTTTGATGGGGTAATAGATCTTGTGCGGTGTGGGCACGCGGTTAACCGGTGGATACCAGTTACCTCGATGGAATTCTTGTTCTTTGATGTGGATAGAGTTTTGAGAGGTGGGGGATACTTCTTGTTAGACCATTTTTTCAGTAAAAGAACAGATATTGACAAGGTCTTTACACCCTTGATTGGGAAGCTAGGGTACAAGAAGGTGAAATGGGCTGTTGCCAATAAGTCTGATGCTAGTGGGGTGAAGAATGGGGAAGTTTATTTGACTGCCCTTTTGCAGAAGCCATTGACTAAATGACACTCCTATTAAGGTAAATTCTGACCTAAAAAGTACGTTTATGTTGTGGGTGTGTGTGTGTGTGTGTGAGAGAGAGAGAATGAGAGAGAGAGAGAGATTTGAGCCTGTTTTACTTTTATTCTTGCATAGTCTGTAAGTATGCCAACCCCGGGACTTACTGGATTGGAGCAAGATTGGCATACCTGAATCCTTCCAGAAGAATTCATACTTTTAGTTAGTGGTGCATATGTCGGTGTTAGGAATGAATAAAATTGAAGTCATTTGAAAAATGTTATCTTTATCTGTAATATAGGTTGAGCTCATAATCAATCTTTGATGCAAGCTTGTTTAAGGTTACCAGAATAGTGGTGATTGTCTAGGGGAAGCTCTCAGTGATGGAAGGAGTGAAACGTGCAATATGGTGTGTAAGACATCGCGGAGTTGATAGTAATTCCTGGCAATGCCCATTGTAGTAGGTCGTTATTAAGTTAAATTCGTCAATAGAGATTTGGAGAAGAGGGAAGCTATGTTAATTGGTCTAGGCTCCACTTGATTCGCTCTTAGATCATTCAGATACCAGTACTTATATTACATCCTTTTTTCAGTATCCAAAGTAGCAAGACAATGATTTCGTGCTAAATAGATTGTTGCTTTAATTTCCAGAAACGTGAACCGCTTAATTAGCATGATGATATCTTATTGGCTTGAAGTTGGTAACACTTGGATTTTCGATTGTTACTACTGCTCATGAAGTGAAACATCTTGTGCATCAAGTTTTGGTTCATCAGGGCACACTAATCCTATTTTTGGTACCTGAGTTCGTTAAGGGAGATGAAACACGAAAAGAAAACAACTGAATGATGAAGAACAAAGTACCATCATTTTGCAGCAGAGAAAAAAAAAAAAGTTTTTGTATTTCCCTTCCTAAAACTCAAGAACCAAACTTACCCAGATTAGAATTATGTGAGAGCTACATGAATCTTTGCTGTTTCTTCGTCTCAACCTAACTATCGACGGCATTAACATTATGCATTGCCTGTTCCTTGTTTCAACTCTAACCGAATTCAGATTCACTTGCTTAATTGATGCAGGGACATGCATCATGCTGGCTTATTTCGCTTCATTCCTAAGTTGAATACTTCCCTCTTTGATTAGACAAGCAAATCGTCTACACATCTTTCTCCACCTTCTTGTGTTTGGATATATACAGCAGTGAGTTATGTTTCGGTCTCTTATGCGCGAAAAGGCGCCACATTAGGCCATTGTTGGAGCATTATATAACGTAGAAGTTTAAGAAGTGCATTTTCTGGTGGATTAGGAGCTCTTAGATTTAGAAATGTGGAAGTGTGAGGCTTTAGCCCAATGGCCTTAACTACTGTTCCACTGGGAAAAACAGGTTCATAGAATACATGCGAAGTCTAGATGTTCCAAATGTAACTTTTCAATTTGTGAAAAAATAAAAATTAAAAAATAAAATCTGAGATTTTTTTTATTATTTTATTTTAAAGTTCTTCAGTTGCTGAATGTTGTTATTTGTAGATCAGATTCCTAGCATGAAATCATCCAACTAACCTGGATGTAAACCATAAGCATCTCGGCAGATTTGATGTAATATAGTATTTTAAATTTTTTTTAATCAAATATAAAAATTTTAAAAATTTTAAAATTATAAATAAAGTCGTCCCGAGGAGGGGCGACTCTCAAATTTAAATGTCGCGCCTGCGAGGGGCGACCAACAATTAATTTTTTTTTTCTTTTCTTTCCTTGCCTGTTTCATGGCATTTCTCTCTCTTTTTTTTTTTTTTTCAATTATGTTTATTTATAAATTGTGTGTGTTTGTGTGTGCATGTGTGTAGTAATAATAATAATAATTATTATTATTATTATTAATTAATAAACAACAATGAAATTGAGCTTTAATTGTGTGTACATGTCTTTTACGGATCGTCTAAAGGGCTTATTAAGATACAATTGATCGAAATGATAAGTTGATGAGTTAATAATAATAATAATAATAATAAAATAATAATAATTAATAAACAGCCATAAAAATGAATTGTAACCGCGTGTGTCTTCTACGGATTGTCTAAAAGGCTCCATAAGATACAGTTGTTCGTCAATAACGAGTAGATTCAAAATTTTTAATAATTCTTCCAATAGTTTATCAAAGCTACACTTTTTTTTATTATGTAAAAAATTGAATCAACTCATCATTTTGATCAATTGTATCTAAAGAAGCCCTTTAGACGATCCGTAGAAGACATGTACACACGATTAAAGATCAATTTCATTGCTGTTTATTAATTAATAATAATATTATTTTTTTTTATTATTATTATTATTATTGTTATTATTATTATTATTATTATTGTTGTTGTTGTTGTTGTTGTTATTATTATTATCACACAGGCACACATAACACACAGAAACACAAACACACAATACACAAGCATATAAATAAAGATAATTAAAAAAAAAAAAAAAAGAGAGAGAGAGAGAGAGAGAGAGAGAGAGGTGCCTGAAACAGGCAACGAAAGGAGAAAAAAAAAAAAAGAAGGATTGGCCATACCATGGGCGACTCAACCAAAAAAAAAAATTAATTGTTGTTTAACCAAAAAAAAATTTAATTATTGGTCGACCCTCGTAGGGCGACATTTAAATTTGTTTTAAAAAAATTTTAAACCTTATATTTGATTAAAAAAAATTTAAAACTACTATATTATATCAAAATTGCCAAGCATCTCTCTCTTGTTATCTCTTTCTAAAGTTCATTTTGTTGCTAAATTGGACAGGTAAATGGTGATTGAAATCCTAAAATTATAGGTAGCCAATAGTAAAATAATAATAATATAAATAAAATATCATATTATAAATTTATTTTTGAATTATTAATTTCTGATTCATAAACGTTTTTAGATTATTATTGGGCCTGAATCCATGGGCTACTTGATGTACGTGAAGAACCAGCCCATTTTGCACTGATCTCCTCCTATTCATGTTTATATTATTCATTTACTAGATGCATAAAAATTATATTTTGTATGTTTTGCTTACTAAAAATATATTATTTATTATTAAAAATATTAGCAAAAGAAAATAATTATATTTAATATCTGAATTTATAATTTTTATATCTGAGTATGAATTTTTTTGAAAAATTCAAATAAAATATTATTAATAATTTTTTTATGGTTTTAGATGTAAAAATTCAAATGAAATATTATTAATATTTTTTATGGTTTTAGATGTAATAAATCAACTGTAAATTTATAATTTGAAAAAAATAAGATCTTTCAAACATATCTAATGCAAATCTAAATATTATTGAATAAAGTTAGGGTGTTTCTAAAGGCACCACTAAATTTGTTCTGCATACCACACTAATTTTACTTACAAAATTATGTATAATATAAATGACATAAATACCCTTATTTAAAAATTAAAAACACACACAAATTTTATTTTTTAATAAATAAATATTTATTTCATCCACACACAAAAACCCTAATTTTTTATTGTTATTTCATTTATTAAAAATTAAAATTTGTGTTGTTTTTAATTTTTAAATAAGGATATTTATGTCATTTATATTATATCTAATTTTGTAAGTAAAATTAATGTGGAGTGCAAAGCAATTAGAAAAACCCATAAGTTAATAATGTTGTTATATATATACAAAAATAAAAATCATATTTGGACGAAAAAATAAAACTAAAAAAAAAAAAAATATATATATATATATAGTATCCCTTCATTAAATAAACTAAAAGAAATATAATTTAAAAAAAAGTATAAATTAGCCTTAAAATTAATACTCTATAAATTCGCCCTTAAATTATTATTTTTATTCAAGTATACACTCCTTTTAAAATCGAACAAATCAACCCCTTGACAAATAAAAGTGGACAGATAGACCCTTCGATCGATTTTAAATTCCGGCCGGCCCATAAAATGAAATCAATGGGCCTCTTTTTTAGCGTTGAGGGCTGGCCCAAATAAATTAGAATTACCAAAGCCCAACTTGAGTGCGAGTCACACAACACTTTTACCGTTGGAAGTCAACACCAAAGGCTGTCAAAATCTTCTCTCTCCGTTGTGTCTGAAGACTCTGAATTACTAAGGCCGAGCTACCCGCGATCTGCGACTTTGCCCAAACCTTTCACCGTCGGCCATGGTATTTCTCTTTCATTCTCTTTCACTCACACCTACACACTAAACATTTGTTGAAATCGTTTTCTGATTTTTGCGCATCTATGGTGATTGTAGGATTGTGAGTGAGGGTTAAGTTTGATAATTTGGTTTTCAGCCAGAAAAATATGATGGGTCTAATCCAATTTGTTCATCCTACAGCCACCAGAACCGCCAATTCCGTCAATCTGGAGAATAATTTAAATAATTAATATGTACATTTCTGTAAATACCTTACTGGAATACTAGCAAATAGAGGTCCTAAGAGTTTCATTCCGGTGAAGCATTTGTTATCAGTACTTGAGATCTGCTTAAGGCAAAATGAAAATTTTCATTTTGCTGTATTTACATGTCTCTGCCCTATAATTAAATGTGCCGTTTAAACTTCACATATGTGATTTTGCAGAGCCATTATTGTAAAGAAATAGTTTATGTTTGTGATCGATCCTGTTGAAGAAATCTCCCCCCAGGCCTCTCTTTTTCATGCCCTTACAGGCCCTTTCTTCCAGTAAAAGAAAAGAATTGGCTCATCGATGAATGGGTGCATTGATTTGTTGTTTGTCACTATATCCGTGTAGTGGGTGGTATTAAGTATATGTGCCACTTGCACGGTAGTTAGAAAATTAGTTAGACGGTTATGCCACTTGCGTGGTTGTTAAAAGTAGTTTCACAAGTTAGATAATTAGTTAGAAATGTGTTAGATGGTTATGTAACTTGCAAGGTAGTTACAACTTCTTTGATAAGTTAGTTTTGAGCCTCCAAACTTTTGTATAAATATGTGACAACTATTATAGTTGTTCTTTGATGAATTCAACATATTTTCATTTTATAATTTGGTTTGATAGGTGGAAGTAAATAACGTGTGACACTGCATTTTAGTATTATCTTATGCTGTGTCCCCATTCTGGTCCTATCTAGTAAAGCTGAGCCGGTGTTTTCCTTAGAGAAGAAATGAAAAATTGAAAAACATACTACATAGAAAACATAGCACTATATATTTTTATTTTTTTGTGGTAGAACAACCTTTATTGTTAGTCCGAGTTTCTCATATGACTGCAAACAATGGACCTGAATGAAAATTGTGGTTAAGTCTGAATTCTCATATTCCTAATTGTCATGTAGTATTGAACAAGTTTCCTTTTCTTCCACAGGATTTATGCCCCAAGGTAAAGAACATACTTCTTCTTGATTCAGAAGGGACACGAGTTGCTAGCAAGTACTATTCAGATGACTGGCCTACTAATAGTGCAAAGGAAGCTTTTGAGAAGGCTGTATTTACTAAGACTTCAAAGACAAATGCCCGATCAGAAGGTGCGTGCTCTCTCTGCTTCTTCTTTTTCATCCTTTTTTTGTATATATGTTTTTCCAGCTGAACATGAGATTTTTAATGATGTCGGAAACCTCTATTCTGTTATTGGTTCTGTATTTCATTAGGCCTCTGTTGTTGAATTGATAGAGGCAACCTTCTGTTACATTTAAAATTTTCATTGGGACCTATGGTCAGCGGGATTAGATTGCTCACAATTTGTAGTCTCAAAAGTGGATTACGATGCATGCTTGACTGTCCTCCGATTTAAGATTGGCTAAACTAAAAATTATCTGAATTTTCCTATCATTATTAAGTTCTTTCCATCTTTGTCAAGGGCCCATAGGTGAGATGATGAATTCCTAATATTGAAGTTGGACCCCACATTCTCATTCTGACCTCATACTTTATTTGCAGCGGAGATAACTATGTATGACAATAACATCATTGTCTACAAGTTTGTTCAAGACCTGCACTTTTATGTTACTGGCAGTGAAGATGAAAATGAACTCATCTTAGCCGCTGCTCTTCAGGGATTCTTCGATGCTGTTGATATTCTACTTAGGTAATTAGCAGAGTTGTCTTCTTAATTACCTTTCGCTTGTTGTATTCTGTGCTTTATGTACTCTGTCCTCCAACTTGCTGTATTTTTGTTCTAGGGGAAATGTCGAGAAGAGGGAGGCACTCGAGAATTTGGATCTCATTCTTTTATGCATCGATGAAATTATTGATGGCGGGTAAACATCTTCTTATTCTTCCTTTCCAAGAAGAGAATACATATGAATACTGTTACTTTGATTTCTTTTATGCATCAATGAAACTATTGATAGTGGGTAGACATCTTCGTATTCTTCCTTTCCAAGAAGTGACTACATATGAAAACTGTTAACTTGATTTGAAGAAGAAAATTAAGTTGCAATTTTAGGAAAATAACATTCTACATTATGCATTGCACAACGCCTCTCATTTTCCATGTATAGGATAATTTTGGAAACCGATGCAAATAGCATTGCAACTAAAGTTGCAGGTCACAGTGTGGACTCTGGAGCGCCACTATCTGAGCAGGTGTGTACTTCTCCGATCCGCAATTTACTGCCTGTAGGATTTTGTATGTATGACTCGGAAGATAACTACACCATATTCAACTCCTTACTGTGATTTTATTTTGTGCAGACAATAAGTCAAGCACTGGCAACTGCCCGCGAACATCTCACCAGGTCCCTCTTGAAGTGATGATATATTGGACTTCGAAAAGGAAACAATATAGAAGAAAATTGAAGTTAACAGTGACTTGTGTCCTGCTAGACTTCTATGCTGGAGAAGATTTGACTTTTATTAGTCTTTGAATTTTTATTTTTATTTTTATGTTTTCCCTTCGCTCTCTTTTTTTTGTTCCCCTTCAGGAACTTGCGAAGACATTATAGAGACCAGCTTTTGCAACTATACAAGTATTTAGCGAGTGCAGAGGTAACTTACTAGGTCACCTTCCTTGTCTCATCTCCTCGGCACAATAAAGAGAGATTGAACCCCTCCCGCGTTGCATTTGGATGGTAGGATTAAGAATAAGTTAATTGATGATTGTTTGAATCCATGCGTTAAAACTGGATTTAAAAGTGTGCCAGGCAAAAAAAGAAAATGAAGAACCCAAATTGTGTTTGTCTGGAATATGACAAGTCAATGATCCCATATACAAAACATGCAACAAGTTAGTGGAAGCTGCAGCAACCTTTCTCAACGATTGTTTCTACAGCACCTGGTGGCCCTGGTGCAGCAAAACTAACGATTGTTTCTATAGCACCTGGTAGCCCTGGTGCGCAGCTTATGCTGTAGGGGTTCAGCAGTCGGTGACTGCGGCAGTTGTCATAGTAGGAACTCCCCCGACTGTCACACAGGATCGTCTTTAGTCTCAGCACATCATAACCGATGTGCTAGTTCCTTCAACCTGTTCTCTTCCACCACCTCCAGGGAATCCGCTACCAGTCTGTGCCCGTCCCCTGACACCACCATTATCTATGGCATAGTCTGCACGCACCACCGCCGCCAATGAAACCATTAGGACAGCCAAACTCATTTGGGAAAAAGCCTTCATTTTCAATCCTTGACACAATTACAAATTAATTAGATGACTTTTCACTTCATCATCCTTTTTCTATAAAAATTTTTGTTGGTTTTGTTCTTTGTCTTCTTTTTATATTTTTATTGTTTTTGAGGGGAGGGGGGGGGGGGTGGGGTTCCAACCCGCTTGCCACATGGCGAGAAATCTAAGCAAACCAAAAAAATACTAATAATGTTTTATTTGCATCAAATAGGATATTAAATTTTAATTTTTGTTTTATCAGTCGCTCCAACCAATAGTTACCCAATTTTGTTCTATGTGCTACAAGAGCTCTATGTGCCGTGCTACCTTACTGCTAGTTTACGGGATTACAACCACATTATTGCAAATTATAAATAAATTTTGACACAATTAAATTTAGCATTCAGATTGAGATTGTAGTGAATCCAGTTTGATCAAAATTGCTGACAGTCATCAATGAGGTTGTAGTGTAAGTAGAGTTACGACTGCAATGTAGGATAAAATTGCCCAGAAAATTGAGCTGGAACCATCCATTAAATAATAAAAAATAATAGTAACCCGTTTAAAACAATTTAGTACAAGTGGCATAATTTTAATTGGGTGCTGACCTATATAATTTTTCCATACATGAAAATCTGTAACAGATATAAATTGTTGGATATTCATGAACCGAAAATCATCTTGTCTGATTGGTCTGTTACAGATACAAATATGCTACACCCCAGTCATAATCCACTAGCCAAACAGGTCTCAGGGGCGCCGTATGTGTCTTCTCTCCTTCAAGCAACAAAAGGGACCATGTTGTTGAATTGTTGCTTTACAATGGTACAAATTATTAAACAGATTAAAGTCAGCATTTGGAGTTCCATCATTTAAACTCACAGGGCCGTCACATCCTCGGTTATACTAGTTATATGCACGAAACAGAAATCAATAGTTTCGTATGTTAAGTGATAAGAATATAGTCAGCGTCCTCTGGGAACTTATGACCAGCTGTTGGGGGCAAATTATGGCGAGAGACGGGCTTATGGACCTGGGCATGGGTTTCTGCCTCATGCTGGAACATCTTCACCAACTTGTCTAATTCCAACTTCCTCACTTCGACCTGCTCTTCCTTAACGGGCTTTTTCAGCCCAAGGTAAATCAATCCAACTGCAATTAGCACTATACCTAAGAAGAAAAGAAGCCCGGCAAATAAGCCAAATGCATATGGGGTGTTTTCTGCACCGGGGATTCCATCCACATTGATTCCAAATAGGCCAGTGATGATGGAAAGAACGAGGCCACATCCTCCGAAGACAGCTAGATTATGAGTGACTGTAAGGCTTCTATCCTGTATTGAATTTGCAAGCGTTAAGCACCGGCTTGATTTACATACTAATATGAACATTTTTTTTTTTTGGCAATTAGAAGTCTAATATATCACAAAGGTACTACATAAAAACCTGCAACCATGCACGAACTGTGCTTTGCATGACATCTTGGATGGTAAATAAGCGGCCACGAACAGCTTCCTGCTCTTCAATCATTTCCCTAGTACTCTTTCTTATTCCTTCCAACAGACTTTTAGTCAGGTTTCCCCTCAAATGCTGGAGAAGTTCAAAAACTATCTCTTCCCTTGCATGAAGGGACCATTTCACTCTAATAACCTACAAGTTATCAAGGAACAAATATACAAGGTGAACTAATGATGACATCATATAAGTGATTCAAAATCTTGGACATGAACACATTGTGCAAAAATGGAGAACACATGGACAGAAAAACATGCATAATTAACCATGCAGTAACGGAAGGACTGTTACATACAAACTCTCTCAAGTAGAAATTGATATATTTGAACTAATTACCCCCCCCCCCCCCCGGTACTATTTCTCTTCAGACGAAAATTAGGCACCTTTCCGTGAAAGATGTAAAGTGTAAAGTCATTCTTCAGAAACAGATTGGTGCACATAAAGAAAGTGACATAGAGAAATATAATTTTGAAGTCATTAGTAAAAATTTAATTACACTTGGTGTAAAACTTTCAGATACCAGTGATTTCCTCGCCCATGTTATGCCTTCTAATTTCCCTTTCCTTTATGTGATCTTGCTCCATATAACGAAATACTTTTATTAAATATTCAAGTTAATGCTATGTTAGAGAGTTCTACGGCAGGTGCATACCTGTCTAGATAACCTTCTTATTTCTTGGTTGAGTATTACACCAAGGAGATTTAAATCCTCATGGTTTCTCCTAGACAACAGAAAGATGTGAATATATGATGAGAGGGAGGGAGAGATAGAGAGAGATAGAGAGAGAGAGAGAGAGAGAGAGATTGCACATGATTGAATCAAAAGTTGGTTAAAGCAGCTTACAGTACCTATTTACGAACTTCAGTTCCACTTCATCTGCTGCCCCAAAAATGGACTTCCGAAATAACCTTAAGAGTAATTAAAACATTGAATGAATACCAATGTAATATAAAATGGTCAGTCCAAGACCATAAGGGGTCGCTTATGGATCCCCCTTTCTTTAGTATTTCTAAAGCTCCAAAAAGCACAAGGTGAGACAACATTAAATTACCACAATTCCTTTCTAGGATAATATTTGTAACACATCAAGAGCTGTTTAATCTCCTTTAAGTCAGGTTAAAGAAGATGTAAATGATTAGGTGCAGCAGGAACATAATTGTGACAATTCATCTTAATTATAACTTGTTCCTAGTTAGTTATGAGTAAAATGGCATTATTGAAGAAGGGAGAGGAGCTATCTCAGGTAAACCCTCGCATTTCCATCTTTCCTTCCTCCGCTATTTAATTATCAGCTGGGATTGGGCTTTCAGGAGACCTTTTGAGTCTCCGTATTGAAGTGGCACCTCAAAGGGGCTCCAAAGCTTTTTTTTTTTTTTTTTTAAATCCCTTAGTTGCATATAGATTTTGCATCGCGAATCCTCATCATATTGTCTACATATATAAACGCTGTATCAAGTAAATAAGCTAGGCTACCAAAAGTCATACTGTTAGTCTCACCTGTCATCCCACCGTGCTAGGCGGCTAGCTAAATTTGCTATTATTTCATGTGCTGTCCTAGGAGTATTATAACCACCACCAAGAAGAAGTTCCTACACACGGAAATGCAGCTGATTTCAACAAAAGAACCACAACATATATTGCAATTTGTTTGTTTGCCAGTGTAAAGTAAATACTTGGACAAACAAACCTGGACTTCAGTGATGCCTAAAACATTGATTATCGAAGCAGATCCTTTCACATGTAGAACAGTTAAAAGGAAGTTCTGAGCTTGCCATGAACGAAGAACAACAGGAATGTCATCTTCATCATCATATGGATCGCCAGCAGACTGCCCCAAAAGCTCAAACAGTAAACCTCCAGCAACCCTTACTGGTACCTGTGAAATATGAAGTATAGCAGAAGGTGCAGAATGCTAAGTGGAAACTAATAAATGCTGTAAAAAGCAGACTATGTACACCTTTTTTATTTCACTAAGAAGATTATCAAAACATTAAATTCTCGGAGGCCTCATGATTGCTCATATTAAAGAAGTGGGAAAAATAAGAAACAAAAAGAGTGTTAGTACAACCTTAGAAGGTTGTAATGCTAGATTGTTGCAATTTAAACATTTTTCTCAAGCTATCAGTCAATGCAAAAAAAAAAAAAAAAAACACTTCTGACAAAAGCACATCTCAAAACACAGAATTTTAGTGGTTGATAGCAAGATACTACATTAAGCTAGTTTCTCCCTTCACAACAAATTCAATAAAAAAAATGGATGTATTAGACGGGAAACAAATTAGTATTTACCTCATACAAGAGGTGTTTCATCCGATCGCTTATCAATCTGCTCTCATCTCTCAAAGCAGTTCTAATGGCAGGATGCAACCACTGGGCAGCATTGAGCCATGCCTCGACAGTAGGATGACCTGCAGATAGGTGGCACCACCATGTAGGACCAACTGGTCTTTCCCAGTATGGAGCAGCTAAGTCAGCAACAGTAACGTCATCCTCACCATCAATAAATTCTAACTGTTGAGCTGACCATTCTGCATCAACTTGCACTGCTCGGGCAAGTTCTGAAATTCTAGCCCACCCAATAGGAACCCAACAACTCCCTTCACATCTATCAATGGGATGGAACAGGTCTGATTGAGATTTCTGGCCATCCATAGGCAAAGAGCCATCCAGGTGAGACTCCAATCCAATAGGGGGTTCAGATTCCCGAATAAGGTTCCCACCTAACTTTTGGGAGGTTCGCTCAGTCCCTCCATCATACTGCATTCGATTCTTCACATTAGCGTCATCTGATCGATGAGATGACTTGACATTTGAAAACGCTTTCGGTGCTATTGATCTTCTAGGGCTTCTAGGGCCACGGATGAATTCAAACGCACAGACTAGCCCGTCAGTCCACAGGTGACTCCCTGGCATGGCATCCTTACTTGTGTGAAATCTATTATTTTCCACTGGCTTTGTTTTACTGTTTTGGGACGAACATTCCCCACTCTTTCCACCCATATTGCACTTCATATGCTTCAAACACTACCTTTTACAGGTTGCAATATATCCTGGATAATGGTTCTTCTTCAGGCATGAATGTGTTCATCAAATTCAGCTAAATGGCACTATTCAGTCCCAAATAAATTATATCCAGGCCAGCCCTAAGCCACAATCCAGCGATGCTTAGATTCAAAATAAATTCAGCTTCATGATTCATGGAACAATCTCGCTGTGCTTAGGTGCAAAATCAATTCAGCTTCAGGATTCATCCAGAAAACACAATAAACGCATGCAATTCCAGTACTTTTAACAAAGAGGGGAAAGTAGTATCACTAAGAAAGACTCAAAGATGTACTCAAATGACTTCAACTGCACGAAAAGCATAACATGATGTTTAGCTAAAACGACGCATTAATGATTCAAACGCAGCAATCTACTAAACCTCGAGAAACAACTGCAAAAGGCGTGAAATTGCGTGCCTAGTTTCCCCTTTCCGTTCTCCTAGTTCAAGCATCATCTTCTTATTTTACTCATAGTTGATGTAATTCAAATCGCGACAGATGAAGGGATGGGGGAAGAAAAGGACAAAAGAAACAAGAAATATTCCGAAATCGGCAGAGCCTTTTTAACGTCGTGTTCGCCGATAAAGAGAAACTGAATGTTGAGCAGAGTCGCGGAGGAGAAGCTCAGCCAGAGTAAGTGGTACTAGAATTTGCTTTTATGAGAATGAGAGAGAGAGAGAGAGAGAGAGTTGAAAGTGCAGTGAATTTAATCGGAAGGCTACACGCGTCAGATCATTCATTTAAAAAAGAATTTGTTGCTACGGTAAATATTAAATACACTTCATTAGAGCATCATCACAACTCTAGTGCATATCAACTCTAGTACAGATTTTGCACTATTTTACAGCAAAATTTGCATTTTATCTCCAATAGTCTGCACTACTTTCTACACTAAAAAAGACTATTTCAATATTATTTCTTATAATTTATTTTGTTTTTAATCTTTATTAAAAAAATTTCATATTTGTTAAATACATAATACGTAATATATTAAAATAATTTTTTTATATGTAACATTTTAATTTTTTATCTATAAAATTAATTATATATAAAAAAAATACATATAATATCAAGCAATAAATTAATTTTTAGTCGTAATTATATGTTTTGCGTATTTGTATTTTTATCTATTTTTATTTTTATGTGTAGTATTTAAAATTTTATTGAATTATTTTTATTTATAATTAAAATTACACCTTTTTATTATTTTTTATCATATTAATTAAAATAATTATAAAATTAATTAAACTAAATTAATTATAAAAAACAAACAAATTATTATTAAACATGAATATTAACAAATATATAAATAGAATATTAAAAAATGAATATTAAAAATATATATATATATAACATTAGAAAAAAAAAAAAGGAAAACACTAAGTCTGCGCCACTATTATAGCAGAATTAAAAAAAAAATTATTTTACAATAACACAGGAGCCTGCAATCCAACATCAACCGCCGCTCCAGCGCATTGCTGGAGTTGGCCTTAGATAAATGAACCATATTTAAGGATTTGAAAATAAATTTGTGTTTCTTTGGATTTGCATGATTACCTAACTCAATTTTATTTTACATTAAATTACAAAAATATTTGGTAAACTTTAGAATCAGAAAATTTAATATTCTTTTATTTCAAATTATTCTGTTCAAATACAATATCACAAATTTTTTTATTGTATAAAATTAAGAATATAGAGAACGAAAAATTATATTATAAAGTTTGAATATCATATATTAATCTATGTATTTACAACAAAAAAAATTATTAATGAGTGTTAATGTACAATATATATTGTAATATCAAAATTATATATAAAAATAAATTATTATTATTATTTTTCAATTGAACCAGCAATCTAACCCCTTAAACCGACATCTAATGGCTTGATGAATGTACAATATAAAGAAGATGGAGGATTGCATCTTTATGGTTGCACCACTAAAATGGCTAACTGCAGGATATATGTTTGACTTCCGTACACCACACTAACGGCTGACTGACCCACCCTGCCATCTGACTCTGTGTTGACCTTATCTGACTACACACACACACATCAGAACTTTGTTGTTATCATCTATAATTAAATTTCCCAAATTAACCTTGTTGTTGAATCGGGCCCAATATATAATGGGCTACCACATGTATATTTATATCCAGTAAAATACCGAAAACACCGAACAATCCTCTTCACCGACTCCTGAACCGACACCCTGTTAAATTGAAATGTTCAATCCCAATTTCCATATTTCAAAAGGTCGTTAAAAGCACTAAACGCGCACCTTCAAGAAAAAAGGTACAAAATTTTATAGAGTACAAGTAGCTGAAGCACTATACAGTTGCTACACGATATACGTAGTGGATACCCTATTTGCCCTCATAGCTTATCTGATGATATAAGCGCACATGGACCTTTTTTTTTAAAGGAAAAGAAAACAAAAAAATGCATTAAGGCAAAGGGTAGACAGGTTGGGGTGGGGGTGGGGGTATCAGCCATTCATCTTAACTAACAGAAGAAGCTTCTCCAAAGGACATGCGACAAAATCCAAAGTGCAAAAAAGTTTCCACTAACACAAAGTTAGCCCTCGTGTGTTGGTTCCTACGTTAACGGTACATCAGCTGACAACAAATATGATGAAATACAACCTCTAGGCACAGGGCAGTGGCCGCTCAAACCCAATCGTGAAAGATCAGAATCATTCAACTACTGCTATGGCTTGAAGGGCCACTTTCTTACACTCATTACATTCCCCTGAAAAACCAGGAGGCGACAAGATTAGTAGCTGTTCTGCCAAAGTTGGGACTGCTTTTGCTGCTGCCCTTGGGACCCACCAAGTGATCCATCTCTCTGATTCTGCTGCTGATCGAGCGATACACCAGTTTGAGAATGGTAGAAATTAGGGTATCCCAGAGCCCCATAATTCTGAGATGGCTGCTGTGCTTGCCTGAATCCACTGGACTGCTGATTTTGTCCCTGATAGTTGTAGTATGTATTGGCAGGGACACCTGACATCGTTCTAGAATTGGCTCCGTGAAGCCACATTGGGTTGTTCTCATTCTGAAAATAATGCAAATTGCCATGCACAAGTCAATTCAACCAAATTCCTTATGAATTGGAGATACTGAAAACAACAGTTCTGATTAAACTCTAAGGACTGGATTTAGTCCCTGTTAAATTTTTTTTTTTAATCTACAACTTATGTTAGACTATTTTTAGCCAAGATATATTTTTTTTTTTTTTTTGCCAACTATGTCATTCTGGTTTAGTGCTCTGGGTTGGGTGAACAAGCATGATTTTTAATGGTATGCATTGATGCAGATCGAATGGCCGGGTTTCTGTTGGTATGGGCTAGGTGGGTCGGCCTAATTTTGATTGTGCAGGCAGGTGTAGATGGAGCGAGCAAGAGAAATATTTCCAAAGTAGGAACATGAGCTGTAGCAAAAAAATTAAAAAATAAAACAATATTTGGCATTTAATGCCCTCAACCAAAAACACAGCAACCTTCCACCTTCCATGACCCCCAATATAAACATGATACTGAAGCAACATACCTACTGAAGTGGGGGGGACAAACATACATACCTGCTGAAGTGAGACCAAGTGGCTATTGTCCTTGTACTGAGAACTTAAAACATCATCATAATTAATATTTGTTCCAGAAGGAGCAGCAGGCGGATTCATTGCAAAATTTCCAGGGAGAGTAGTGGTATTTCCAAAGGCGCCATATCCTGAAGCTATTCCAGCACCAGCAGCGGATTGAGGCAAACTACTGGCAGAAACGCTGTTTTTATACTGAGGAAGTACAGCTGCAAGAGATTGGTGGTATGTACTGTTGCCTGCAAATGTTTGCTGAAAAGCAGAAGGCAAGTAGGTGTAGCTCTGGGGCAAGAAGGGATAGCCAATCATGTTTGCGAACGGTCCCAAAGGAAGAGTGTGCTGAGAATACGGGTGTACAGCAAGATGTTGAGGAAGAGGAGGTCCTGTGGCAACGCTAGTTCCAGAAAGGGTGTGAGGAGCTGGTTGGGTTGATGAGAAACCAGCAGTCTTCAAGGCCTGAAGAGTAACATTAGTAAAATCAGATCTCAAGATTAGATGTGTGAAAGATTCACATATTAGATATTAATCTAATATTTGATATTTCTTGCATTCTTCATGCTTCACTGTTTGGTCAAAGTTGAAACTAGTGAATGTGGCATCAACACATGCTGGGTCATTATACTGGAGGTAAAACCTGTGGGATAGTGGCCACCTAATTGTTATATTGTATAAATTAATTATACAATAAATATTTCCGGTATTCTTTTAGGACCAAAAAATCACAAATAAGTACAACAACCACCACCACCACCACCCACCAAATAAAAAATGTTACACCGAAACAAAGAAAGAGAAGATGATGAATAATTCCACAGCCAGTTATAGATTATATGGGGAAAATATAAGGTTTCCCAGCTCAGTTTATACAAGTACCTCGGAAATTGAAATTCCTGAACCGCCAATGGAAGAGACAGAATGTCCATATTTAGCAGGCATGGACTGCGTCACAGGAAATGGAGAGTACTGAAGCTCAGTTTCTCTGCTGGGGTGAGCGTTAGCAGGGGACAAATTGCTTGGTAGCGCATTTGTGTATGACTGCTGTTAACAAAGAACCATCAGCGACTCAGTTATCCAAGAAAAAAATACAAATTTATTACTTCCATACAATTCATTGAAACAACTGGACAAATAGGGGCACAAAGCAAAAGGCTATAAGGGCCAATTGCACGGACATATTTGAAGTCAAGAAATCATCAACATAATAAAATATTGACATGCGTACATAGTGAAGAAGAAAAAGAACTAAAATAAAGCAGAATAATGTTTCAAATCCTATAATAATAATAAAAATAAAAATAAAAAAATTCCACCAAGTTTTGAGCGCTGTTTTGCTAATCTATATGTTATCACAAGGATAATGACCCAGAAGTAGAAAAACAAGCCAAAGACCATTAATGACACAAAACCCTATCCCTGAGAACCTCCAACAAGATACTTTTCCAACTAGTTTGATAATGAGACATAAAAGGATCTTAGGATATTAAACCTAACCATATGTAGCCCATAAAAGACAAAAACAATCAAAACCCATCTATCTCATGCACATGATAAGTACACAAAGCTATTCACAGAGTCCAACTAACATATATATATCCCTATGACAAACACCTATAAATATTATTGGTTGGGCTTAAGTTGTATGCCTGTTAACCATAGACCATCTCATAAATCAATCCATTTCTTAGATCCAAAAGAAGGGCAAAAAATATTGTACCATAACATCGGTGAAAGGAGCTAAATTTTGCATCTGGGAACTTGTTTGACTGAAAGCAGCATTTAAGCGTTGAGCATCATCAAAGGTGTAGCCAGGGCTGGAAGAAGGAAAAGAATATTGATTTCCATGAGCTACTTCAGGATTCTCAGGCTTCAAGTCTTCTGCTTGTGAAGTAGAAGATGGTTCATAATTCCCTGCACTTGAACTGCTTCTATGGAACAAACCACCGTCAGAAGCATTTCTCAGAGAATCTTCAACATAATAATCAGAACTCCTGCAACAATAGAAGAATGCAAATTCTTAGAATCTAAAAATTGGAAACCGATGGTCAAAGAACATTCAAGGAAAACAATTAAAAACCCTATAATATTACTCAATAACATACCTAGTGTCAAGGTGCCCAACTGATGAAATATCAGCTTCACTATGTGGCTCCTCCAAGTTGGTTTCTATAGGCACGGATTTCACAGCCCCAGAAGAGTATGCAGCAGTCATGCCAGATCCAAAACTACCAAAGCTCAAATGTGAGCAATCTGCATTCTGGACTTGCAAATGATCTGGAATTACCACAGAAGGGGTACACCCTTCAGATGGCAATCCTCTATCATCCTTTTCTACATTCAGTTGTTGCAAATTTCTTGTGACTGATGACACTGAAGCACCTATTTCTTCAACTGCAACATCATGGCAAGACTTAGCAACTCAAAAAGTCACTCGGGAAATACAAAACTATCATTGGTTGGAATAGGGAAGTCAAAATGCATGTCAAAATTAACTGTGCTGCCAGATATTACTGTCGCTCATTCGTTTACCAACCTTAGGTTAAAATACACACAAACCTTTATCTTGGATCTGGGAAATAACGAGTAAGATGGAAAGTACTTCATACCAAGTGGTCACCATTTAGAAGCACCAATTACTAACTTACTAATTCTTTTTCAACTGTAATGTCGTGAAATTTAACCTCGAACCAACATTAATCACGAGGCCAGCATTTCTCGACTAAAATTTCTTATGGTGTAGAAGATATTCTCTCCCTAATGATATAGACTTGTTTCATTAAAAGGGGAAAATTGTAAGAAAGCCACCTTCATGGAAATCATGAGCCTGATGCTGGTATGAGCCCATGTCATTATACAAATCATTCTCAAACAGAGATGCACCCCTTGAATCATCCTCTGGAATCTTTCTACCAGAGATAGAATCAGATGCCAAATCATTTGCTCCAGAATTTTCAATGTCATCATCTTCTGTTTCTTGAACCTCTTCTGCCTCATCTTGTCGATCAATACCATCAAAAGGTACAACGGGTGCCTCTAGATGTTGATCAGAATCCATAGTGTACTCTGGACCGGATATTACTTCAGCAGAAGGTGGCTTCTCTATAGAAGGCCATTCTTCATCAGTTGATATTTGCTGGGTTGAAGAAACTCCTGAGTCAAGATCTTTTGACGGATGATCTGCAGGTAATCTCACATTGTGGTGAGATGCATTTGAAGCATTAGATGCTTTATTTTGCGGTCTTCCCATCTTCACAATATCAGCCATGGAAACCTGACCCGGAGCACCAACCCACACAGATTGATATCCAGAAGCTGGTTGTGTGCCAGATGGCACAGCATCAGAACCACCAAATGAGGATCCTTTATGTTCAGTAGAGGCACCATCACTGCTACAAACCATGTAGAATAAGGAGGAAAAAGTATTAAAAAAACGAAGTCCCACACGTAAATGACAATGAAGAACAGAGATTAGCTAGGCTGTAATTCTAAAAATAAATTCATAAAAAAATATATGCTTGTGATAAAAGTTGGTGGCTATCATGGAGACATTTAAAACATGGCATACAGCAAAAGAACCTTGAGAAACACTATTAAATTACTGAGTACAACAAACCAAAAAGTAAGAAGCTCCAATTGAAATATATTTAATGGAAGATAATTTTAAAGCATGGAGTCTATGTACATATTGGATACGGCTGCTTCGAATTTTGAGCATAATGTGCACACATTCAAAATATTAATATAATATGAGGACATTAAAAGAGCTTAACCACAAACTAACAAAAAGTCACTTGCACATAATCATTGGCTCATAGAATTTGAATACAAATCACATCAACTTAGAGGGAAGGGTGGGAGGAGGAGGGGGAGAAAAAGGCCCCAGCAAACAGAATTCCAGAAATCTGAAAAATATACCTCGAATCAATTTTGCTAAAGTGCAACCTCAAATAGAGAAATCCAATAAGACTTAAGAGTGCAAGAAAATCATGGCAAACCTTATAACTGCAGGTGTTCTGCTTCTATTAGTTCCTGATATACCATGCCCGGAAGATGAATTAGTTGCATATGGAGTCAATCCATTTTCTTTCTTATACACAGACTTCCCAGGCAAAGAAGCAGACTCTGCAAAAGAAAACAGAGTGGCAATGTAGGCTTTCAATGTCTTGCAGCTAACCATTAAATGGGAATTTTATTACACAGTTAAGCTAAGAGTACCAGAATAATTATATGGAGTTGAACCACCACGACCAAGGTAGCGATCAGCCCCTGTCTTCCCACTTCGGCTTGAATTATGATTAGAACCACGAGGCCTAGGCTCAGAGATATCTTTACCCTGTGAAATATAAGAAAGGATATTATGCCGCAGCCAGCAGTCTTAAACTAAACGATATGTTACATACAGCAGTTTAAAACCAAGTCAAATACAAACAATGCTTTACTATTAATATCTAAATCAAACAAAAAATAAGTGGAGCATACACAAGCTAGGTATGCGGGCTTACGCCTCATCATAAATTTAATATCATTCAATCATTAAAGGGAAGACCAAAGGATAATCAATGAATTTCCATCCAATATGATCCACCATACGAGGGTTAAGAAATATTTTGTTCTTCCACACTAATTCTTTCTTGCACGCTATAAAAAGGAGCCAATTATCGCACAAAAGCCATATCAAAATTATGCATTGACAAGAATCACGAACCTCTTTTTTCTTTTCTCTTTTACTCTTCACCTCATGGAAAGGATCTAAACAATAGCAAACGATCAGAAAATGCATTATTACTATAATCTACAAAGCAACTTACTTCAAATGTTTAGGAAGCAATCACATGCCATTAGTTTACTAATCCATTTGCCAGTTTACCAATCCAATTATCCATAGAGCTGGCAAAAAGCTAATACATGATAACAGTATAAGCAACAGCTGTTAACAGTTATACACAGTAACTAATAGCTGCAAACCATAAAAAAAGTAATCCAGACAGTCATCAAAAAACGTCAAGAAATCAAGTCACAACTAGAGAAGCATGTGGCACAAGGACACCACAGTTAATAACTCTTATGTCCTTAAGGATGCAAGTCATGAAGCAGCATTCATCTGCGCCAAAGCCATATATGAGTATGTCTGAGAGATGCACAAGTAGTATGGATTATGGAAAACTTAATCCAGTACATAAATCAAATCCATAACAGCCAACATAGCAGAACGTTAACAATGGGATTCAAACTCTTCTTTATTCAAAACAAACCATGTTTTTCACCATGCCATATGCATATACAGATATAAGCAATCCAAGGTCCTGTAGATTAATCAAAACTAAAAACTTGCAATAAAAGTGAAACTTAACCTAGTATGCATGGAATTGGGGAAAAGGGCAAAGGGAACTAACTCCCCTTCAGCAAATTTTTACCAATTTCATAATTTATGGACTTTCCCCCAACAAATAATTTTATTTAAAAAAATTAAGTTTCTTGAAAGTTTCGTTTTTTTCTTTAAATTTTATTTAAAAAAAAAAAAAGAAAGAAGAAACCAAAACAATTCTACTCAATCAAAGCATGCATAAACTTTACCAGAGTATAGAAAACTCTACTTCAGGCTCGAGAAAAGACAAACCCGAACGGAAACAGCTATCAACGAGAAAAACATAAGAAAACATTAGGGTTTTCAGTTAGAAATAAATAAATAATAGACCTTGAGAGAGGAGACGATTAACGGCCTCGTTAGGGTCCATATTGCAGTCCTTTAGAGTAGCGTAGATCTCCGCCTCGGAGCAGCTAACTATCTCCTTCAAACTCTGTACCATCTTCCGCGACCCCGATGGAATGGGTTGCACCCCAACCCCATTGCCAGCGCCGGTTCCCCTGCTTGCACTCATCCTTGCCTGACACAGATCTAACACAACACTTATCTCGCAAAGCCAACGCTTTGCTTATTCTCTCCACAATCGCTACCCTTCCTTTTACTTGTATGCTAAAATATAGATATATATAGATAGATATGCCCAAGAAACACACAAACATACACAGTAAGTGATGTTAATACTAGTAAAAGTAGAAGTAGAAAGATTTTTTTCCGAAATCCGCAGCCCACATATAAGATATGTTCTTATGCAGTTTCGTTTTTGTAAACCCTCCGCTCTCTCTCACACTCTCTCTCTCTCTCTCTCTCCATAGCTGAATTAAAAGTATCTCATTCTCACTCTACGGTGTCGCGTCTCAAGTTCCTTCCTTTTTATTCCTCTTCTGTGGCAATTTCTTCGATAAACAGTACTGTAGACAAAAAAAAAAAGAGGTTTTCAATCTCCCTTTTTTTTTTCTTTTTTTTTTTTAGGGGTAAAAAAGGTAAGGCATTTCATTTTCAAAAAATTCGCCTTTTAAGGGTGTTGATTGATATTTCCAAATTCCGATTGCCTCAATATGTAAAATTGAAAAAAACAATACAACTTTGCCAAATTTAGAAATAGATATATAGGGTATTTCTAAACACACCACAAAAATTATTATTCACACCACTTTAATTTTTTTAATAAATTTAAATATAATATAAATAACAAATATACCCTTATATATATATTTTAAACAAAATCATAATATTTTTATTATTATTATTCTTTCATTTTTTACTCCAAACAAATATTTCAACTTTTATTTTGATTCGTTTGAATATAGAATTAATGTATGAGTGTGTTTGAGCAAAGAATGAAGAACATCAATAATTAAAATATTAATCTTTATTTAAAAAAAATTACATAAGGATATATATATAAATATGTCATTTACATTCTATTTAATTTTATTTATTAAATTAAAGTGGTGTAAAAAATAATTTTTGTGGTGTGTTTAGCAACACCCATATATATATTTCGCTCATTTTTAGTTTTTTAAAACAAATTCTTAAAAAATGATGTATTAATTTTTTATTAGTTTAATTTTGTTTTTCTTCTTTTTCAAAAATACTTTTTTACTTATTAAATAAAAATATCGTTTTTGTTTCTACTGCATATTTTACTTATGATATATTAAATTAATATTTTCCCAACATCTTTAATTTTATACACATGGTACATATTAAGTGAGAAACACATAATTATTTTTTGTTTGTTATTTCACTCAGATTGTAATATTTATTGCATACAGAATTATTTAAATTAAATTTAAACTGCAAATAAATATTAATTAATATTTTTATCAAAATTATTAAATTTTTATATGATTAAATCAATAATTTTAAGATGGATATAATATATATTTTTATATAAAACTATATTTTTTATGTCTTTTATTAGTAAAATAATAAAATATTTAAATATGTTAAAAAATTTATTTTTAAATATTAATTAATAACTTAATATATTATAAATAGAATTTTTTATTTTTACCAGTTAAAGAATGGTAAAAACATTTGTTGAAATAAATTAATTTAACTTGAAATGACCAACTGGAGGTTCCTCTTTCCTACACAAATCTGTGAAATTGTGTTCAGTTTTCATGGATTGGACGTAGGTGGGACTCGTGGGCCACGTACTTGATTGTTTCGTGATAAGATTGGGTTGGGCCTGAATACCCTTTTTATACTTTCGCGACTAGTTTGGTATGAGAGAGATTGTTTGATTTATTTTAATTTTGATTTTGTTATTATAGGAGGTTGAATTAAAGTTGAAATCATATGGAGTTGGTTTTATACTTGAAATTGTCGGTTTTAAGATAAAATTGACAGTTTTGGAATTAAAATCGTTAGTTTTAAAATCGAAGCCGCCATCAGTTTCAGAAATCGAATATTCCGGAACCTAATCGAATCGATCAAGTTTCGATTAACTGAATCGATAATTAAATCGAATCGTTGACCGCCGGTTCCGATTCTGAACCAAAATTATGTCCATATTCAGTCACAAATAAATTATTTTAGAGAGATGATTTATATTATTAGCTGTTGGCAGTCATTATAATTTATTTTAAAATTGATTAATGTAGAGAATTGTAGTTTTTGAAATTGCATATAAGTAATATCATTTAATATATTTTTTTCTCTTTTCCTCCACTTTTATTTCCCACTTAAAAAATAGCGAACAAATATGTAAGAGAATTGGAATCGAATATTGTCGGCAATTAACCCTAATTTGATTTAAAATTATTCATTTATTTTCTATAAATAACACGTCCTTAAGTTCCAACAGTATATAAATATACTTGTGGGCTCTCCTTTTTCTTTTATCACTAGTTGTTAATCTTAAAATTTATTTATAAAAAATAAATTTATATTGGTAAAGGAGGAATACAAGTAATTATAAAAAAAGTTGGAAAATTTTATATTTTATTATAATAATTAGATGTTCGTTCGTCCGTGATGTATTTTATTAAAATACATTACCCTATCAATTTTATTTTATAAAAAATAATATATATATATATATATATATAGACACACACACAATATCCGGACGACTGGGTAGATTACTAATGATGTATGGATTATAGTACAGCAGAAGAACCGCGGATAATCATCGCCTGCTCTTCCTAACGGTATTAAACTCGCGGCATAAAGCAACCGAAAAGGAGTATAAGAGCCTAAGAATGGTGAGGCTTCTTCTATGCAGCGCTCCACCATCATACTCCCCACCGCCTCCGCATCTGCCGCCGCCGATAACTTCACATATTCTTCCGTTCAAGAGCCTAACTCTGTTGTCCAAGTCAAATTATCCGCAGAAGATTCGCTTAATCACACAGGCGTTAAGTTCAACTCTACTCTCAGTAGCACTCTCCTTAGGGCTTTTCTATGGAACTCCTCTAAATGCAATCTCAGTAGAATCAATTGCGCCACAATCCGACTTAACTTGCCCTGACGAAGAAGATTATACGGATGATAAATTGACGGGGGAAGCGGTGACGAACGAGGAGATTGTGGACGAGGCATGGCAAATTGTGAATGAGAGTTTTCTAGATACTGGTCGCCATAGATGGTCTCCTGATTTTTGGCTTGTATGTTCTAATTATTAAGTTGCTATAAAATTTACCATAATACACGCGCATGTAGCAATGCGGTTGATTAGTTAAATTGATTTTGGTTGCAGAAAAAGAAGGAGGATATATCAAGCGCCTCAATTCAGTCGAGATCAAGAGCTCACGAGATTATTAAGCGAATGTTGGCAAGCTTAGGAGATCCTTACACTCGTTTTCTCTCTCCCACTCAGGTAATAATCTCGTAACTCTGATTCCTTTCGAAGTGGATAACGTGATTCCTGAATTCTCAACGGCGCCATAGTTGTTTTTGTTATCTGTAGAATTATTTTTTCATGTCATGCTCTTTGATTGTTAGTTGATTTTTTATCTCGTATGATACTATGTCTTGCACGAGATTCTGGAACGCAGCATGATGCTTTTTTCCCTCTCTTTCCCCCCTTTCTTTGGCCCCCTGTAATTCGCAAGTAGGTTTTGTCTCTTAAAGCAGGCACGTTTTATGCTTCTTAACTAGCGCTACTCCTGAGCCTGAATTATTTTTGCATGTCATGCTCTTCGATTGTTCGTTGAATTATATCTCGTATGATACTATGTCTTGCTCGAGATCTCTTCTCTTTCTGGAACGCAGCATGATGCTTTTTTCCCTCTCTTTTCCCCCTTTCTTTGGCCCCCTGTAATTCGCAAGTAGGTTTTGTCTCTTAAAGTAGGCACGTTTTATGCTTCTTAACTAGCGCTACTCCTTGAGCCTCAATGTTATATTTATTTGTCAACCAACATACTATCACTGTTTAAGGTGTTGCTATTGGGGAGTTTGTGAGGTCCATTTGACGAATTATGGTGGACTACATTCATTATAGTAGATCATAAGTTTTTGGGACTGCCATGGAATTGTATTGGGATAATTAGGAAACCTTAGTTTATTTAAATTATAAATGACCCATTTCATGAATGCACTCACAGTCTGCAATATGTATTATTCCAAATTGGATCGCATCCTTTCTCACATTATATTTGTTAATTTTTATGTTGACATTAATTTCGAACCACTCCAGCCATACATTCTATTTCTATTATAATATCTCCCAAAGAACGAGTGTTGTGTTTTGCATATAGGTTTTCTACCTTCTATTAAATTATCATTATGACTATTAGTCATTTGTACTCATCAATATTGCTGTTACTTACAAAATTTTCAGTTTTCTTATTCCATGGCTTCTGTTGGTTCCATCATGAACAAAAGTTTGCCCAGATGGCAAGGTATGATATGACTGGAATTGGGGTAAACCTACGAGAAATCCCAGATGATAGTGGAGTTGTGAAATTGAAGGTGTTAGGACTTATTTTGGATGGCCCTGCCCACTCTGCTGGTGTCAGACAGGTAGGGAGCTCAACTTTTGCCATACCTACTTAACCTTTTGCTAATTTCATGCATCTAGATTTTGTTTTAACAATGACCTCATACATAGGTGAAAGAGTCAATATCTTTGCTAGATTTGATATTTCGTATGTACAAAGCTTTTCCATACTTGCTCTTTCGGTATGCTGCAGATGTGGAATATGTTGAATTTTTATGCACTCTGCTTTAACAGACTGTCATTGATATATCACCTGATTGGATGACTGAAAAGTTATATGAAAATGACTTCTCACTCCCATTAATGATATCAGTTTGTTTTCATAGCTGAAAGAGCTTCAAAGTAATGAATTGAAGCGTCTTATGCTCAAAAGTAGAGACCACCAGAAAGTATTCCTGTTTTTCCTTCCAATTTTACTGACTGATATTTATCCAGAATAAGATGAAGTTTTTCTTATTTATTCATTTGAACCGTATTTGTTATGCAATTAACATATAAACATACAAGAATTGCATGTTAGTTTTCCTAGTTTCTAGTTCGATATATGTTCATATGTTCCATTTTGAATCTTAATTTCTGGTAGGGTGATGAACTGCTATCTGTTAATGGGGTGGATGTGAAAGGAAAATCAGCATTTGAAGCATCATCAATGGTTCAAGGACCCAGTGAAACATTCGTCAACATCACAGTCAGTCTATTGCAGCATTGTATTACATTGGTCTCTCTTGATGTTTCCCCTTACTGACTATCCTCGATCAACAACCATTATTAGGTCAAGCATGGGAACTGTGGGCCTGTGCAATCAGTTAGGGTCCAGAGGCAATCTATTGCCAAGTCTCCAGTTTATTATCGATTAGAACAGGTTAAGAATGGTCCAAGTTCTGTTGGCTATGTGCGCTTGAAAGAATTCAATGCTTTGGCCAGGAAAGATTTGGTTACAGGTACATGTTGCAATCAACTGTTCTTTTCAAGTTGGTTTCATTCCATGTATATAACATTCTCTGAACTTATACTAGTATTAGATATGGATGGTGTTGTACCATTATCTCATCAATCACATTTTTTGTACTTTCTGAAGTTTCAAACTTTATTGATTTAGTTTTCATTGTTTTTAGAGTAGATTTCTTGGTCTAATTTGCAATGCTTTTCTTTTTCTGTAGCAATGAAAAGGCTTGAAGGCATGGGTGCCTCTTATTTTGTCCTTGATCTTAGAGATAATCTTGGTGGACTAGTGCAGGTATGTCTCTTGGAAGATGCATCACATCTTTGCAGTCTGATAGTTGATGTTAATGTCTCCTTCATTCTACAAACTCTTGCTTTAATCTTGTTAGGATGTTAATCCATCCTTCATCCTGCAAAAATATGAGGCATATCTATGCCAATTTGTTGGGAGGGGAGAACATGACTAAGGCATTTTGGGTTAAAAGTTTTTCCTTCTCCGTTTATTTTGTCCAATTTTCTAATTTGTGCTGTAATGGTGGCTATTGCAGGCTGGCATTGAAATTGCAAAACTCTTCCTGAACAAAGGGGAAACAGTATGTGAATATAATTTTCCATCTTGTTAATTAGCTGTTGGCTTTACCACTTTTTTTTTTTTTTTTTTTTTTTGTGAACCGCAAGGTGCAATTGATCTTTCCTAGGCATTCCATTAGACATTTATGGCTCACTAAATATGATGTACTGTATCCACTGCATGAATTGACCGCATAGGCTTCACTGCTTCAGCATCTGAAAATCTTAATCCTGTATTTTCTTTGTCTAAGTATGTGATTTATTTCGGTGGGGTTAGTGTTCTGGAGGAAAAGAGAGCAGATGTAGGGAAAGATTTAGGTAGGTGTAACTGTAATGGGATTACCTGCTCTTAGATTCATGATCTTATCACCAATAGGTTCACTAACTTTCGTAACTTGAGGTGGAATACTGAAAAACCATCAAGCAAGTAACAAGTGTTATATGCATCAGAATTGGTAACATAGTTAAGGTAATAAACTCCCAACCTGTCTGCTCATATATTTTTGGCAGATGCATCCTGGAGATTGCCATGTAGACTATTGAAAAAATCATTTTGCAGTTGTATCTATGCATCAGAAAGTGATACCCGTAACCTATCTGTTCCTGTATATTTTTGGCAGTTGCATCCTGGAGACTGCCATATAGAATTGGAAAGTAACTTTTGCTGTTGATTCGTGCATTTTCTTCAATTTGAATCACTCATTTTTTATTTGTTTTTATTTTAGATTGTGCCTCTTGCTCATGAACTGTTCATTTTTCTGAATCACTCTTAACTCTTGCTTAAAAGCACTTGGGATTATTTTTTTGGTCTTTTATGGCAACTTCAAGTTCAACCTAAAATTCTATTTGAGTTTATGCAAAAAGGGTGAGTTAGAATTGAAACCTTCAATTCCGGAAGAAAATGTAAAATACAAATTACTCTAAATGAAAGGGAACAGGACAGGTGTAACATTCGCTCGGCCTCTCAACTGAGGGTTGCAAAAACAATCAATCCGCTTAAACAAAAATGATGTATGAAGGGCTGTCTTCTGCATTTTCACTTTTAATTTGGTTGACTATTTAGATGTTCATATAATCATTTTCCTAACTTCTATGCTCATTCAGTTCTCTATGTTTATGGACAGGTAACTTACACTGTTGGCAGGGATCCACTGCCCGTGAAAAATATTGTTGCTGAAAGTTCACCTGTATTTAGTGCTCCTGTTATTGTAAGAAAAATTTTCTGGATGACTAATGGGCCTCTTCATATACTTATCACCTGAAACATATTCAGGATTATATGTCGTGTTTTAAATCAAATTGCCAAAATTGCTGATCTCTCCATCCCGCAACATTCCTTTTTTCCTCATAGAAGCATTTAGTCGCTTTTTAGATTGGGAGTTGTGGATGACACATGAACTCTGGGGCTAAGATCTTATGCACATAAAACATTTGGTTTCAAAATCCTACCCTTTATATCACCAAATTCATTAACTTTTAATCTCTTGATTCAGTACTAATGCATGCATTTTTCATTCAGCAGTAGCTACACCACCTCTACTCATTCAGTAAATTTGTGATGAACTATGATTCTGAATTTGTGACATTTCATGTTCATCGGTAGATGTTTTTGAAAGTAAAATATAACTTATATTAAATTTTTTATGACAGTAATTTCTTAAACATAAGAAATCTGTGGCCACACAGGATAGAAGTGCTACTAAATCTATGTGTGGAAAAAGCTTAAGACTCAGACATGGATTTAATTACATGTGACAATTCAGTATGTGTTCATATTTCCAGTAAACCTTTGAGATTTTCATATTGGTATTGCCGGGTCCCAACTCTCTGCAGGGACTTTATTTTATGTTTTATATGAGCTATTAGGGTAATATTGTAGAACTGAAGCCATATGTTTTATACAAGCTTTTTGGGTATTGTGGATGATATAAATTTGTGTGTGTAAGCGATACCAGACATTTCTTGTTTATGTCCCTTAGAAATTCTGAATTGTTATATTTTATAATTTTCTGTCCCATCCTGGTGCAGATTTTGGTGAACAAAAATACTGCTAGTGCAAGTGAAATTGTGAGCAGTTCAGATTGTATCCTGTGTTTTAAGTTTGATTTCTGAAGCACCAAATTGTCTTAAAAAATGGATAGTCTTACAAAAATATGGTTGGTGGTCTTGCAGGTTGCTACTGCCCTTCATGATAACTGTAAAGCTGTTCTTGTGGGTGAAAGGACATATGGGAAGGTTTAAACCCAAATATTTGTGCTCTTTTCATATAGATTAGTGCCAAATATGTGTACTCTTATCATATGAGTTATTGCATTTGCTTTTCTATTGCACAAGTTTGGCCTCATCTTGTTTGCTAATTCTTGGTCAACTACTCACTTCCATTTGCATAATTTGATAATCTGAAGCATAAAATTTGAGTGGGTTAGAACATTCTCACTGACAATAGTTAAGTGACTGCTCCTTCTGCATGGATAATATGCTCATTCCCGTTTTTGGGAAGTATTCAGCTTGTGTATAAAGGTTTGGAATATGTAAAAGAGCTAGCACTTTATATTGTACTTTATAATAGTAGTGGCTTATGTTTGGAAAATACATGTATCTCCTTACAATCGGCAATAGCGTCATTTTCCCCTGATGCATGTTGCTTTGTTGTTGCCTCTCCTACATGACTACATGAAAGCACATGCTGAATTTAGTCAAATTGATCAGACCAGGCTGCTGTATTTGCCAAAAAAAGAAGAGGTAATGAAAATGATGGAGATGGATCGGGTTTCAACATCATGAACTAGGACTGACATGAAATATATCTGTTGTTTGTGTTAATTGAAGAGCATCAGGAGATTCTGGATCTGCATTATATTCTGCAGAATAAGATTAGGTATACTCGTTTCATTACCTAGTTCCTGTGGTATTGCAAAAAATTGGAAAATCCTCGTCAAATCAGGGGCGGCAAATGTTATTTGCGTGAGAAAGTCTTTTTACAATCTAGACCTTTTACTTTTTAAAAAGTTTGACAACACGTGTTCAGTCTAAAAAAACTACCCTTTTCCAGTGTTTCTTCCATTGGCTTTCTTTGTAAGAAGCCCAGGATGTTAGACTATTGAGCTATTAAATAGTAATTTAATTCCCAACACCAATATGGATCATGTGTTCTACGTTCCACAATCATTTGCTGTGATTAATCATGTGTTGTAATTTCTGCCTAGTCTCAATATAATTATGCGGAGTAACTTCTACAGGGCTTGATCCAATCTGTCTTCGAGCTTAACGATGGATCTGGCATGGTGGTGACCATTGGAAAGTATGTCACGCCAAATCATATGGACATCAATGGCAATGGAATTGATCCTGATTTTCGTAATTTTCCTGGTAAATGCTCCCCCTCATTTTGTGTCCTCAAATCCATAGTTATTACCACAACATTGAACTAATGCTCTAATGCAGCATGGAACGAAGTCACTAGATACCTGTCTGCATGCCACAAGCCACAAGAAGGATGAACATATCCTATCTGCGTGCCAAGTCAAGTCTAAGCCCTCACAGGCATACCACTTTTAAGTCCATTTCCAAGTTTTCAGGGTGATTTATCTTCTGATAAAGTGATATTGGAGCAATGCAGGGGGTCATAGGTCTACACACATTCTCACTCTTAAATCCTGGAGATGTATATAATCACAAAGCGATGGGAGCTCAGTTTTGCTGGTTGTTGGTTTTGTGAAGTGCCCCACTATTACAGGGCAAAACCATTTTCTTAACCAGCTTAGGGGGATAAACACTGATCGTTAAGTGTGATATAGGTTCCTGCTACATACGACTTTACAACCAAGATCTGTGATTATAGAACACTTTCAACATTTATATTGCCAAAATTTGTGTCTGAAAATTATTATTATTCGATCGCCAATACATCTGGATTTTATTTTGTTCTTTTACATAAAATTCTGAATGTATGGACTTCTGCTGACGGGTGGAGACATTTTTATACTAACTGTTCGAATATCCTGCGTTACTCGTTGTAATTACAAATGCACCATCTTTGTTAGCCTGTTAACATATTCTTAAATTAGCAGATTGGGCAATTGGCGTAAAGACACAATCACAGGTTTAAGACAAGCAGCATCTAATCCCATTGGCCAGGGAAGACGGTTGAAACCTTTTAGTACGACATCATAAGATGTGATACTAAGAACAATATCTCCTTATCTTGTTCCCCTCCCACCTTTATCTTTTGTTTGAGTTGGTACCATGAAACAGTGGAAAAGAGCAGGAGAGAGAAAGTGAGAGAGATAGAAACAAAGAAGGCCCTGGATTAGAAACACTTGTGCATCCCCAAACAGATCCCCCCTTTTTACCTTTTCTTCTCCATGCAACTTTTCTGTCTATTTGGGCACCTCTGAAGTTGCTTGTAGTTCCCACAAACCAATGCCTCCTTTCTTAAGTTTTCTTATATTCCTCCAACACAAAGCTCTCTTTTCAGGCTATTCTCTCTCTTCAGTGCAAGAAACCTATGATTCTTCACAATTTATATATGATCTTGAGCCCAAGCAATGGAGATTATTTCTTCATTCAGATACCATTCCTACTTCTCTTGTTCGATAAACCCGATTCGTCTCCTCATTTTTCATGGGGGTTGAAGTCATGGAAGCCAGGATACTTCGTAATGCCATGTTCTTTCTCCTCTGTGTTTTTGTTATCTCAGGTAATATTGCTCTTTCTTTAGCTGGGATCTGTCTTCAGTTTTCATTGTTCGTTCCTGATAATGAATAATTATTTGAATACATTATATTTGGAAAATGAGAACTATAGCATAATTCATTGCGATAATAAACAGATTGCTTTTTGATATACCCAACAAACTTGTAAGAAAATGGCATAGTTGCCAAAAATTCGAGTCTGATCAGCCCTGCGTTTGAGAATTGAGTGGAATTTGGGCCAATTTGTAATGAGTAAAATCAGGCCAAAGATTGACGACTTCATCCATGTTTGAATCGAATATTATCCATCTTCATATCATTGCAAGCATGAATTTGTCAGATTTGTAAAGGTCATTGTTTGGATAGTTTCTGTAAATGGTCATTATTTTAGTCATCAAGATTAGTTAGGATGCACTAGATATAGAACAAAACAGAGCTACATCAATCACACACAGAGGCTGTGTAAAACATTTCAAGAATCAAAGAGAACCACGAAGAACTGAAGACATACTTTATCTTTCCTTCAGATACAAGCATTGCAGCAAGGCCATCCTCACAAGCAATTCAAGAAACCCAAAAACTTGACTATCAACAAAACGGAATCTTCTTTTCCCCTCTCACCGTAAGAGACACCAACACAGGAAATGTCCCTATTGTCAATCCAACAACACCAGGTACAACTCCGATTGTAAATCCAACCAATCCTATGCCACCAACCTTCACTGGACCACCAACGACCACCACTGGACCACCGGCTACAACCACACCCACAACAGGACCACCGGCTACAACCACCCCCACAACAGGACCACCAACTACAACAGGTCCCACAACATCCGGGGGTGGGTCGTGGTGCATTGCCAATCCCGGTGCTTCAGAGACTGCTTTACAGGTGGCTCTTGACTATGCATGTGGCTATGGTGGGGCAGGCTGTTCACCTATTCAACCCAGTGGACCTTGTTACGATCCAAATACAGTTCGTGACCATGCTTCTTACGCTTTCAATGACTACTACCAGAAGAACCCAGCTCCAACTAGCTGTGTTTTTGGAGGAGCAGCACAGATTTCTAACACTGATCCAAGTAAGATGCTGAATCACTTTGTTTGTTTCAATCAAGAAATGCCATTTTGTATGGGAATTTGTAAGAAATTATTGATCGAAGGGTTGAGAATAAACTAGAGATAGATATTGAGCTGTTATCAGGAGCTACTTATCTTAAATGTAAACCAAGTATATGGTTATAAGAGGCCTATCTCTGTTGATATCTACCTGCACATCAACCACTTTTTCTTATCCTTGGAACTATTGATGGTTCAGGCCATGGAAACTGTCGGTTTGCATCATCAAGCAGCACTCCAACAACACCGCCCGCTACTCCGATGACACCTGCTACCCCTACAGTTCCAATGACACCACCTAGGTAGTGTGTGAGTGTGTGAGTGTGAGTGTGTGTGTGATTGTTTATTCTTTTTTTCGGATAAGAATCGTTACTTGACATGACTAACTCTGTGAAGGAAAACTAAGATATTTTTCCTTTTATTATTGCAGCACAACTACACCAATCAATCCTTATACACCAGGAGGAAACGGCTTTGGTTCAGAACCAACAGGCTCCGATTATGGCTCAGAACCAACGGGTACTCCCAGTTCAGCAGGAAACATATCAGCCAGCCTACTGCTGCTCATAATCATGAATTGTCTCATATTGTCATTTTCTATAGCCAACAATTTCTGAACAGGAAGAGATCAAATTCGGTTGCTATCTCCCAAATGAGATAGGAATCAGTTGGAAGCTTCCAAGCTAGGGAAGATTTTGACGCAGAGTAATATCCATGATACAAATCTCAAGGCCTTCTACATGGTTATTGGTTCTACGCTTTCAGATAGAGTAGGAAGAAAGGAGATAGAAAAACCACATCACTCATGTTCTAGATAGTTAGCTTTATTTCCAAGAAGTTAATAAGCATTGATATACGAGAATACCTGTGTTAGGATAATTTTAGTTGAAAGATGTGTAATATATTCAGCGCATACCAGTGACCAGAAGATTAATAAAAACTATATTCATCATAATTTCTTATTCGCACACCATCTAATTACTCATTCCTCAGCACTATAAGTTCATGACATGCATAGTTCCAGTTACCTGTCCTGTAATTAATTGATAGAATTGTTCTACATAATTGCACCAACAAGCTTATTATTAGTTCATCCACTGATCACTATCAACTAGCAACTTTTGCATTCACAACCCCATCATCTCTGTCAACCTCACAATGGTGCAAAATCTTCATCTACTTGCAAATAAGTTCATAGTAGAATAAAAACTTTAATCCTGTTTGAAAAATGAAGTGCATAGCTTACTACAAAATACTACCACACAGGAAGGTAGTGCCTCTGTCAATATCTGTCTATTATTAAACTCAGCTCAGAGAAAAGAACAGAGAGATAGAAAGAGACAGAGAGAGAGCCACTAGCTATAGAAATAATAACAGCTCCTTAACAAGTAAAAGGCACCTAAATAGGACTGATGGGTAAACAACACAATGAAGAATATAATGAAAGAAAGTGCTCTCCAGTAAAGACTTCAGAATACTGACCTAATTATGCTAGTAAAATGTGCAGTTGTTTAGAACTTTATAGACATTATACCCACATATAGGGCCAATATTTTACAGAAATGATTATATGTGTAGTTCGTACAATACAAAAGTTAAATCAGGAGCAAGCACGGGACAACAACAATGCAGATGGTAGCTAAGGTGGCAAGGATTGAACCTTGATCAAAAGATTTTCCCAAGCTGCCAGCTCTTGTGAAATGCTGGAAAGCCAGATAAGAGGCTATTGCCAACGAAAGAATAACACCTTCTTGAGTTCCTCTGCCAGTGACCAACAAATTACACATATCATTAGTTCAATTATTTTTAAAAAATAAATAAATAAATACATGGCCACTGTACGTAATGGATTTACTAACCTCATCCTTGTAACTTGGTAAGGAGACACAATCACCAACATCAATGTAATAAATAGCAGCTCCAACTCCCCTGCAAACAATGAAGGAACGGATATCTTATAACTCAATCATTAGTGTAGTGGTTAAGTTTGAAAAAATGACATCATGAAGATAACAATCTCACAAGATGGTTCCAAAAAATTTGGTTTTTTTTTCTCTCCCAAAGCACTGCTCTAGTTCTTAACATTCCCAATTTGAGGACAAAATGAGAATAAGAATTTCAAGAATTAGGAAAGGGCTTTACTCGAGTAAAACCAATTGCTTAAGGAAGTCACCAGAGCACAATCACTGACAAAGTAGAACAGAAGAAGATCGAGAAGTCATGACCATGTTATGCTATGCACATAGATTTTGTTAAGAAAGAAAGCCTACCAGGAATAAAGAAAAAGAGACGCACAAGAAGGGCCAAGAAAGCAGTCCATATGCCATACTCACCCCTGAAAACACAACTTGTTTTAGACCACCATAGCTAAATATATAAGACTTAATAAGCTGATGTGAAAACAATGACAACAAAAGTTCCGACTTACTTCATCCATGAGACAATACTTGCAGGTGCTTGTAGCGCAAATAAAGGAACAAGAAACGATTTGTGGATAGATGTCCCTTTTGCCAACATCAGGACTCTGAAAAATAATTTAATAGATACATTAATAACAAAAATCAAGCTTCAGTAAATCAAAAATAAATTTAAAGAATCCGAGAGACATAAATCAAGCTTCAGTAAGTCAATAATCAAACGTGAATTAGCACAACTCCGAAATAAAATCAAGGCAATAATTAATGCGACAAAGCTTACGCCGTAGAAACAGCAGAGATCCACTGAAGATTCCCAGGCGTGAGCGGCGAAGAATAGCAAACAGCACCATAGCGACGTCCTTTCTTGCTCATCACCATCACTCTGCAAAACATACATGCAGATCAGCATGAACAAATTAAAGAAAGACGACAAACAAAATTTCACGAAATGTACGATGAAATAATTGTAATTGGAGTGCGCTAAGAACATACCGAAGTGGGTTGTAACTGAGTCCGGTAAACAGGAGATGTTTCTTTAGCTGCGGAGAAACACGACAGAAGGCCCTAGTTCGATGAGATTGAGGAGATTTGATGGAGAGATGTTTATAGTTATTAGAGAGCGCGGATGAAGAAAGAGAAAGGGTTAACATTTTCTTTGCATACAACTCGCCAAGAGATACTGAAACAGATTTTCTGAGTTTGTAAATTGTCGGGGCAAGAGAAGTGAGGAGGAATCTAAAATCTTTGGAGATTTATGGGTACTTGCCACATGTCGCATATTATTATATTTTTGTGAAGTATTTTAGATAATTCAATTTTTTTTTTCTTTTTTTGTTAGAAACCCCAGCAATATAGTGTATCTTCTTATTTGAAGATGATTAATTATAACATTATTTTAGGATGAGGTAAATTAATAATAATCAAATGAACGTAAAATTAATAGCGAGTATTATTTAAAAATAGAAAAGCAGAATGATAATAGCAATTAGGATTATTTGAAAACAAAAATATATAGATATAACAAGTGAAGTATTTAGTGAATGAAAACTTAGAAATAGATGTATATATTTATTTATAATAAGGTATAATTTTTATGGATCGGAGAAATTTAATTTTACAACCCAAAACAAATAAAAAATTGAATATTTTTAAATATAAAATCCATCGTCATGAAGCTTAAGCCAAACACACTCATCAAACCTGATTATTATGGTACACACTAAAACATACCACAGCTCTCCCCAAAAAAGAAAAAGTTTTAGTAAAGCCAAAATTGTTATACAAATGCTCCGTTAATTACACTGGTAAAAGAAATTAACACCAGATGAGCCCATTGTTATACATTCTACTATAGTTGGACAAGATTTCAGGAATAGAAATTGGTACGAGGATAAGGCAGCTACTAAGCATACCCAAAATCTGGCTGCCAACACAC
Source organism: Caryopteris x clandonensis (assembly GCA_028749325.2). Classification (NCBI taxonomy): domain Eukaryota; kingdom Viridiplantae; phylum Streptophyta; class Magnoliopsida; order Lamiales; family Lamiaceae; genus Caryopteris; species Caryopteris x clandonensis. The sequence goes on from JAPYKT020000011.1 coordinate 5,718,356, forward strand.
ATTAGTATCTGCAGAAAATGACCTGCAGAGTAAGGCATTCACAACAATAAAAAGAGCACACATACAACACTAGTTCCTAGCCTTAATCAAACACATTGAATCTTTTTGCGTCTATTTACACACAACATGTGTACATATTTGTGCGTAATGGTGAATAAACATAGTTATGATCTTATCAGCTTCCAACAAATCTATATCTCACACTTACCAACAGCAATAAACAGGATGGAAGATACGAGGAGAGTAGTTAAAACAGCAAAATACCCATCAGACATAATAATAAGAACGCTTCAAAAAAGAGGGAAAAGAAGGAAAAAAGAAAAAGAAAAATAAAAGGTTAAAGGAGAAAACCCAGGTATATACACCAGAGCTTGCTAGCCAAATATTCCTCCCTTATTCAATAACCTATACAGAAAAACTCAAATCAATTTTCAATGAATAAAGGAATATATATAAACTAATTAGAGTGCTGACAACTTTGTAGCAACAGAACAATCACATCTGTTTCGGAGCTCTCTGCATTCCAAATCATGAATTTCTGAAGCACTGCGCATGATTAACATCTATCTCAGTCTAGCAGAAAAAAAAAAATAAATAAAATCTCAAACCTTTCTGGGTTTTAACTTGCTTCAATAATTAGTTACTACGGCACAAAAAGGAAGTTACCATTCCAAATGTCATATGACATTGTTTACCTTATTTCTTCGACGGCTTCACTGAAGGGGATTTTTCCTACAGAAAAGCTTTCTTATTTAATTAATACAAAGAAGTTTTTCAACATGATATAGATCAGGTCACTACATTTTGACTATCATCTAGAAACTTATAATTAGTATAATTCTTCCTTACCTACTTTCAGGTGTTCTAACAAACACAACAGTGAATCAAAATCTCAGTTTATAATGGTAGTATTAAATTCATCCATTGATGAGTCCAGAAAGCACCTCACTTTAAAACATTCATCATCACTGAGCTATATAAGCACACATTTTTTCTTTCCTGCTTTGTCTTTTTTTTTTTTTTTTTTCTTTTTCTTCTCTCCCTTTTTTTTCTTTTTTTCTTTTTTTTCGGTGTAATTAGTTGATATTACTTGGGCAAGTATTGAAGTCAATCTAAACTTACATGTGCTAGTGTGGATCAAGAAAAGTTAAATTGGAATCATCATTTATTTCACAAATCAATCCATATACACACACACCTAAGCATCTAAAGCTGTACAGAGCAAACAGAACATCCTTTAGACCGACCTCTGCCACAAATTAGTCTAAACAACTAACAAGATTCCAAAACACATAGACAATGAAAGGAATGATGTAAGTTCACTCAATAACAAGAATAATTATAGAAAATGAGAAGCTATATATCAAGGCTGAAGGGGAAGGTATAATGAGCATCAGAAAACAAAGAAGACTTCACTGGAGAAAGAAAAAAGAGCAGATGAAGGGGTCATGGAGTAATTAAAAACTAACAATGATAGACAAGGAGCTCTTATTCCTTGTTACCGAATTTCCTAGCAATGATGGGTCGTACATCCTCAGCATCAGCCAAAGACTCTAAAAATGGTAGTAGTGAAATTAGTGCACAGTCTGATGGGTCATCGAACCAACTCTTTATAGGAATCCCATTATTCACTTGCAGCCTGAAAACCTGAAATATATCAAAAGAAACATACTTCAACCAAGGAATTCATAGATAAATTATGGGGAATTGTATTATGTTTCTTGGCTGCTATAACTTCACATCTCCTTTCTGGAAAACTTCCGAAATCCTAAGTTGGAATCATTAACAATAAATGTTTTTTAGTTAAATTTGAACACATATCAGGGCTTAGAACTTCAACATCTAAAACCGTCTTTCTTAGAGACATACTGAGATAGTTCCATGATCCTGGAAAACATTTGTTGGGATCAAAACCACCAGAACTAGGCCAACCTAGCAAAAGGTACTTAAGATAGAAACTACTTCTCCCCAAGTGAAGTCTCCTAGTCCAAAAAGAGTATTTCCACCAGAACTTGACAAAGAGAGCTAATGGCATTCATTAGTAAAAGAACAATGTCTAATTCTTATTATCAGTTATTAACCCACCAATCATTAAGAAATTGCATGATTGCTATTAATACCAGATGCAGCTAATATTCTTGGTCAAAACAGAGAGTAGATAGATCATGAAATGCCTGCAACAAGAAAATAGAACAAGCATTCAGAAAAATCACAAAAATAGCATCCTACCTGTGGGGAATTATCAATTATGGCAATTTTTGCAAGATCAACACCTAATACTGTCAAGTCTTTTGTGTAACTTCCCTCTGAAAAGATGCATGATTCCCGATATGCTCGTCTTGATATAAGCTTTCCATCAGGATCAAGAATATCTAGAAGTTGTTTTGCATAGATGCTTTGACTAGCAGTAAACACCACGATTTCAAACATTTCAGCCACTCTCTGTAAAAAGGTCTGGAGGTAAGGCCTTTGTCTAACATACACGGTATGTTCTTTCATGTTGAAGAAAACAGAAAACGTGAAATCGGCTTCATCACAGTGATCCAATGTAGAGTGAACTAGGGTTTCTGCACACAGTAAATCAGATGCCAAATCAATTAGACAACTGATTCATTTGATGTTTGGGAAAGTAAATCAAAAAATAATTCACAAGTACCATTATTTTTCAATACCTAATATAAAGAACATGTCCTCCAAGAAAATAACATGCTTAAGACATCTCAAAACCCTATTTATTCTCATGAGTGAGGACATCTGACATCAGATTGTTCTTTTTAGTTAAAACTGTTCTGAAAGTCACCTCATGAGCACAGGACATAGTGAACATGCACTATATCACCACCACAGCTATCACTGAGAGAGTAGACAGGATAACCATATGGGAAATATATTTAATAGCTAGAATAATATACCTCTGACTGATAATTCTATGATTAAATCAATTTAGAAGTTTAAAAAATATCTGGAGGATGATGTACTTACCATCTAAGTCGAGTACCAAAGTGATCTGTTTAGTATTTTGCTTCTCATTTGTCTCAGAAGTTGGCAACAAAGTAAAGCCCATGTCTGACTGATCTGGAAGATTTCTAATATACATTTGTGGATCAAAGCACTCGTACTCTTGGTCCGCGTAGTCATTTATGTGAGACTCTTGGTTGCAAGATCTTAACTGATTGATTGCTGAGTACAAGCTGGAATTGTCAGCATCTGTTACAGTTTCTTCTGGTGGTCTGACATCACATTCATATCCAGCATCTAAGTTTGCCTCCAGAAAAGGCAATGCCATGCATTCTTCTGTTAAATCACACAGTAAACTAGACCCTTCAAACTTGTAACCAGGTAAGAACATAGTATCTGTTTTGTTATCGAATTCAGAATTGCTTCCCGTGGGTGCTCCTGAAAAAATCATGTCAGATACATAAAAATCTGAAACATTGCATGCTTGATATTCACAAGAACTTCGGCTGCTATCATCACTGTCTTCACTGTCCAACTGCGGCATATAAAGATTTTCACCTCCTACATGACGGAATGAGCAGTCCATATCAATACCAGCTGATACTTTCAGAAACATGGAACTCAGATACACATCAAAGTGCATATAAAAAATCTTCAGAAACCACATATGACAGTGGATGATTCGCTTGAGAGGGTGGAAATAAACATACCTCCATCATCGTAGAGCTCAATCGAATCCAGAATGGGCGAAAATATTGTTTCAATGTTTGATGTGCATGTAGATAATGTGGGTTCCTAAAAATTGTTTAAGATAATATCAGTAACCATACAATTGTAAGCTAAATATATCTTAGTCTCTCGTAAGAATAACATGTGGAAATATTTAAGTGAACAAAGTAACCAGAGAGTAATAAAGAGTAAAACAAATAACAAAAAGAAGCCTGCTTATACTTGCTTTCAGTCAACACTCATCAACAGACAAACAACACAACAAAAAGACATGAAAGCATGGTTAAGGACAGGATACCCATCATGAGTTACTAAAATAATTATTGTTCTTACCAAATTGCCAGTAGCAGAATCAGTTAAAGCTGAGAGTTGCTTCTGGAAAACATTGCCATCATTAGATAACTCATCCTGGTTCGCCTCATCCCTTCCAGGATCATGGTTCGCATCATCCCTCCCGAGATCATGTACTCTATCAGAAACTGAAGCAAAATAAACGGCAATGTTAACATCAAAATTACAGTTATCAATATAATATTAAATAAATTATAATATTGAACAAAAATTGAGCCTTTTACATGATATAATATTTTGTTAAATAAAGAATACGATGGAGATCACCACTCCGTGACAATAAGATTTTGTCATAATGTCTTTTTTTTCATGTCATGTGTATTCTTGAAGTGTGTCGAAAATGGGGGATCATTAATTAAACACAACCTTCTCTTTCATCCTATGCATTTTCCCCTTTTACTGCTTTACATACACCCACATTTGTAAATATTTCATGTTTTATGATCCTTCTAGATTGATAAGATGATGTCATAAAAAATGAATGTGGACTCAACCCTAACTGCATCATTTCAGAAGAAGTGATATAGGTACATGCAGTCAGACAAATGGAAAAGCTTGCAAATATTATGTTATCAAATCAATCTACATCATTGTAGCAATCAGACCCAAAGAATTAGACTATTGAGATCCCCTCATGCCAGAGTAGCATCCCCATAAACAAAGAGAAGCGGGAAGGAATAAGCAATGATTAGCACTTGGGCTTATAGTAGCTGAATATCCAAGCATGAAATACATTTGCCAAATGGCACAAACATTACAAAAAATTTAATTCAGGATAGACTCATACTTACCATCCTGACTGTTCGAAGTAAAAATAGAAATTTCTTCTATGTTTTGAGAAACTCTGGCATGAGAGAGAGGGTTCTTGGATATCATACTTGACTTTCGGCTTACATGAAGACCGTTTTTCTCTTTTCGACAGCCTATGGGTGATTTGGTTTTCATTTTTAATGATGGCATTTGATTTGTAAGTATGATGTTGATCACAGTATTGTATCGATAGCATCTGTGGGGAAAGACGCCCCTTTAAAATATCTGATCAGCCGCAGGAGACTGCAATAGTGAAATTTAATTAAGAAGCATTTTGTAAAAGAAACAAAAAAGAATAGCAAGTGCACAAGTCACTCATCAACAATAGAGAATGCACGGCCAAAGGGAGCAAGTAACCTATTACATAAACAGAGTGCCTTCAGGCTCTGATAATACCTTGTGCCAAAACAGAAGGATTACACGATGGAGAGATGTAATTTTCTCTTAAAATAATTGTTCCATTTCTATATAAACCTTTCCATAAACACCAAGACACTACCAGGTGAGAGAAGGGTATTTCTTATAATATAAATCTTCTACAACAATTCATTCATGGCAAAACTACCAATTAGAAACATATTATATGTTTGAACATATCATGAAAAAGGAAGCGGCGAAATACCTAAAATTTCTCCATAAGAAGCTTGAGTATCACTAAGGGCATGCATGTAAAGAATTAATCCAAAAAAACATAATCCAACTATTTCCAAACTTAGAAGGTTAGGACAAGATGAAAAGGCTTTATAAAAGCTGAACCATACCCATGAACACTTCTTCCCCGGAAAAACCCACCAAATTATTCAAGAAACCCCAAGAAAACAAGAGTCAACTCAACTCAAGTTCGGAATTGACTAACAAAAATTCATAAAGAGAAAGGTCAGCCACAAAATCTCCAATAACGAACCATATCCGAAGGCAACCCCAAAACCCTAGAATTTGAAACAAAGAGACATCACAGAATCCGTACTTGAATATAGAGTTCAATTATCGCCAAAACACATACGATAACCGGCTTCACTCATACATACAACTTAATTATCACAAAAACAGCCAGATAAACTTTCAGAAATATGAGAATCTGATCCGATGTCAGGATGTAACATACGGCTTGTGTGTGGGTATGTGTGCATACCTGCGGAAATCCAAGTCCTCTCTCTCTAAAGGACGCGCTTTCTCTCTCTAGATTTTCGCTCCCCTATGCGTATATTTATACCTGGTGGGCTGGGTCCTGCTGTAAAGTCTGCCCCTTTCTGGATCGTCTACAACTGCAATTATTTAAGTATCTGCAGTTATAGCATAAAAAGTTGTACTCTCATAAAGTTTCTTGAATATTTGCCAAAAACTCGGCCAGGCTCGGTGCATTATGTACAACACAATAAAGCTACAATTTCAAAAGTCGGTTGTAGGTGATTATGACCCGTGCTTGAATGGGTTTGTCATGGTGAATATACGGCTGGGATCGAAAGTTTGGAGAGTGCGGCTAGACCTATAATAGATTGCCACGTAGAAACATGGGGCCTACCGCGGCTATTTGATGACACGTGCTGCTTCGCGGAAAGCGAGAGAGTCGTGTAGAAAATGGCTGCGATCCGAGATACCGATGGAGCGTGTGTCCCACGCTCTTGGACTCGTTAAGTTTGACCTTCATCACCACGTTGCTCATGCAGTTGACTCCATGGCTTCAGGTTCGGGTGAGAAGGCGATCTTTTGTCCACCTCAACCCTGACCTGTAATTAATGAATAATATTTTTAATTAAATTAGTAATATATTTTTAATATATAAATAATACTATTAAATTTTAAGAGACTTATTTTTATGAAAATGAGTAATACTATTTTTAAAGTAATAAGCAGTAACTTTTCAGTTTTTTTTTAAATTAAACATGTAATAATATAAAAAATTTGTGGTTCGATTGTATGGTACACTCAAATATATATATTTTTTGTGCATTAAAATTGTAATTCAGAAAATTAAAATAAAATTATTTTATTATTTAAAAAAAATCATAGGGTATTCAATAAAAAATTATTTACAACTATTTAATTGCCAATCATAAAGATAAGAAGCAGGGCTAGTTGTATCTAGTGATATGGGTATAGCTAAGAGAAGGACATTATTTCCTTAAGTTCAACAATATAAATTAATTGTAATTTCCTTAAACTATGATTACTAGTTACAAAAAAAAAAAAAAAAGTAATGATAATAATAGTAATATATATATATATTTTTTAAATTTATATTTATATAATAGTAAAATTAATAATTCCACATTTATTTTTTGATAATAATAGTAATCTATATTTATATATATAATAATAAAATTAATAATTCCACATTTATTTTTTGTCAAAATGTGATTTTTGCATATATATAATAAATTTATTAAAATATTGTTGTTTTTATTCACATTTCCTTTGTTTTAAGCTATAATATTGTAGATATGGGGGATGTTTGACTAAAATTTAGATTAGCCATAGATATATCTAATAAAAATTTATTTTCTTAAAATTTGTTTATAATTTTTAAATAAATATTAATATTTAATGAAAAATATGTGTTTAGTATTGTTATATAGTATTCGAATGAGAGTAAGTACAAATAAAAAAAGGTGGGATTTGATTTTGTTAAAAAAAATATTAGTTTAAATATTGAAGATTTACTCTAGGATTTTAGCTATTAATATTGAATTTGTAGTAGATTTGGTTTGTTTTGAATCAATGTTTAAAATTTTTATACAAATCAATATCCAGATTTGTAGTAGATTTAGATTATCAATAATATTTGATTTGAATTTTTTAAATAAATCATACTCGAATATGAGAATCAATGATATTTAATTTGATTTTTTAAAATAAATAAAAGAGAAATATAAATTCAAATATCAATTATTATTACTATTATTATTTTGCTAATATTTTTGTAATCAATAATAAAAAAATTTAGAAATAAGAACATACAAAATCAACTCAAAATAATAATAATAATAATAATAATAACAACAACAACAATAACAACAATTTTAATTTTCTTTTATTATTGTGGTTCTCTTTTTCCTTTTATCAATTATAGTTTCTAATGTAAGAAAGAATCTGAAAAGATATAAAGACAATTTAATACTAATTAAATATTTAAAACAATTGTTTTTTCCGTTTTTCACTATTTTATGTTTGTGAATTGTAATTAAATAATTAACACTTTCAAATCCTCTGAAATACAATTTTGTTTCTTTTCATTTAAAAATGTGAAAGAAAAAAATTCCTCTGGGGGGATTCCCATTTCCCAGTTGCTAGAAGTCAAGTGACGAACACGCGTCCTTTTCCGACCAAAATTCCAAATCCCAGCAAAAAATTTTAAAACTAAACTCGCAAGTAATTAAAAAAAACACAGTATTTAATCATCAATTTTGATCTGTACGATGCTGCTTTGCACCCAATCAAACTGTTTTTGTCCAACAAAAACATTCAAACTAATATGACCATAAAACCAGACAAAAAATTCAAGGTCAGATACTTCAAAATATTTACCTAAAAAAGAAAAAAAAAATCTAACTATCGACACTTCACATCAATGGAACTGCTGCTGTCGTTCCAAAATTGTCCACCAATGAGAAGGGGCGCCGCCATTGCTGCTGCTATCTCTTTTCTTGATCACCTGATATCTTCTTCTGTAAGAAATATCCAGCATCTGATCCATTTGGATGCCTAGTTTGGATGAAAGTACCATTTTCTGGGATAATCTACAGCAATGTCACGCAACAAAACAAAATTTTAGCCAGAGAGCAAATCGTGGTTTCTCTTCTGGGAATGAAAAAGAATACGGGGTGAATCGTTTTCTGTTTTTCACCATTTTTTATGGAAAAATTCTGTTTTTGGCGACTTAATTTTAATTTTTTTCTATCAAATTTACCACTCTTACCTGTACCACCTGTTCATACCAACAGAATCTATATTGTGCCGCCATATCGACGAATCCTAAAAGGGCATAACAGGCAAAAATGGCTACAAAAGAATGAAAATTAAGTTATGACTAAGAAGAATGATGCACAAGTGGTAACATTTGGAGGTTTTCACTTGCCCAGTTATGCTCTGACAGGTTAAAAGTTTATATAAAGTGAGCAATGTGATAAAGCATCAAATGCAATTCCCTTTTCGAGAAAACAGAATTTTGGTTTTACCTTATCATTATACTCAGGAGATTCGGATTCGAAAAGAATTGGCCGACAATGCTTATCTTCATTCATCAGACTTGAATTCTGGAAATGAGCAACAAGGGCAGACTTTCCCTGAATTCGAGCATATGCCAAAGATGCAACTTTCTCACTGTTGAATTTCTCCCACTTCTTCCCATTGAATGCCTGTGTTTTGAGAGAGAGAGTAGGATCAACAGATGGAATTTGAAAAGCAAATAAAACTCAGCCAAAAATTACAAAGCAAACCTCATAAAATGGGATGATGTTTAATGGGGACAACATGTTGATAAACGCATAACCCACGTTGCATTTGTTCTGCAAACAAAATGAAGTAATGAGTCTCAGATCCTTTCAAGGCAATGAAAAAAAAATGGAAAGTTACTTAATAAGCACTAAATAAAAAGCAAAAGATGACCTTGAAATCAATGGGCAAATAAACAAAATCATAAGTTCCGCTGTGATATTCGTCAATGGCGGCCATCAACATCTTGGAGGTGTATCTAGAAAAAAAAGACACCAAACACAAATTCTATGAGTATCAAAATTATTATTGTCTGAATGAACATAGCATGAACAAATAACAATTCAAATGTTTTTACTTGTTTGGGATATTTTTAATCATTAGAGTTGTACGAGCATCTTCACCATTTCTGATCTTATCAAGATCAAGTTGAAACTGTTTCTTGTTATCCATTGGGTCCCCATTAATCTCAACACGTTGCGACTTTCCATAATTGGCAAATTGACCACTGCCCAGAAAAATGGGGTTCAGTCTTGGAGAAGACATCATGCTAAAAACAGGAGAACCATTTCCCAACGAGTTTCTCAAAGCAACAGAGCCATTTGATGCACCTATGAAACTATGATCCTTGTAACTTCCACCAACACCTTCATAATTGGGACCTATAAATGATGCACGGGTTGACTCCTGAAAATAACCAAAAGCTCGTTCTAGAGGAAGCCCCGATGGAGCAGATCCAGCATGGAAATGGTGATGATTTAGGAACGAGAAGCCGTTATTTCCACTGGGTATAAAAGGGTGCCTCATAGCTTGAGTTCTTGGGGCAGGATTCGTGGGCATAGAATATAGCTCCGAATTTCCCCAGCGAAGCTGTGGCCCAGAGTAAGGTTTGGTATTGGATCCGTTAAAAGTGGATGCACCAAAAGAAGAAGCATGCCCAGTAAACTGACCCATATTATGCTCTGGAAGTGAATGGGACTGTTCAAATGGAACTTGGGAGTTCAAATTTCCATTTAAACTGCGGCCTATTGGAGGACTAAGAGAACTCAAAACAGGTGATCTACTGAAGTTGGGCAGAGAATTTCGCTCCATGGGGCTGCCAAGGTGTGGCCAATTACCTGTCAGAATAGGGACAAAACGAATTTGTAATAAACATGTAAATATAAACATGTCTCAGTTATTAATATTCAGACAATTAACTATGACCGAATCCCTTTGAGCCATACCAGGAGGAGAATTCCCAATCGGCGAACTGACTTGTTGCAAATTCTTTTCATCATGTTGAAGGTCATAATTCTGATGCAGCAGCAAACTGAATGTACATGAAAACAGCATCATGAATAATAGTGAAACATTCAATAAGTCCCAGAGAGAGAGAGAGAGAGAGAGAGAGAGAGAGAGAACTTCAAAATATATGCACCTTCGACGTGCTCCACCAGGGCGGCTAGGCTCCAGCTTAATACGTTTCCCAGCTATATCACTTTTATTCAAGGATTTAAGGGCAGCTTCAGCAGCTCTAACATCATAAAATTCAACAAATTTGTGATGTCTCTTGTGTGGTGTCTCCCTTATCTGTTAAAAAAAGGATGCAAAGATAAGCAGCACATATATCAAAATTTGCACACTCGGCGTAAAAAGAAGAAGTGAAAGAAAAGAAATATCAATACCTCTTTGACCTCACCATAAGCCCCAAAGATTTGTAGAAGGTCATCGTTAGAAACTGATGGCTCCAAGTTAAATGCTACCAAAGTTCCTTGATTTATGTCCTTGTCAGACGGGTTATCCTATAATTGGAGAGGACATTAACTGTCAGAAATAGAATACAATACGAGAATGCCTTCTAAACCTTAAAAGTTGAAAGTTCAGAACCTTAGGAATTGAGAAGTGGATATCCAGTTTTCTCCTCCGAAGTGGCTTATTTTGTAGTGCCCGCATGGCAGTGCGAGCAGCACGAATATCATAGTAGGAGATCATTACAAAGCCCCTATGTTTACATGCAGTGTACAATGTTCTGATATCACCATATTGCTGAAAAATTGAAACAGCAATTTGCACAACATCGAGAGTTTATTAGTTATTCCATTTCAGCGGTCCAGGAAAATCATTAGTCTTATAATAGAATCCTCTAAATTTCTTAGTTGAATAACGACCAAAGAACTAGACCAAGGACACATGTCGTCAATCATATCCTACTGCTTTTTAAGATGGGTCGCGGCTACCCTATAAGAAAATAATTTTAAAAAATAGGGTTCAATTTTCTGCTAAAAGACAAGATCAGAAACAACATCAAATAGAAATACTAATAGTTAAACAACTGCCATTGTCAAGTGTAACTCCAGCACTCTTACACCTTTTAAACTTTCAATTCATGAAATCAATCCAAATCAAATTAAATGGACTATAACGAAATACGCCCAAATAAATAACAAGGATAAAACATAAGCAGATGAAAAGTCGGAAACAGGATGATACCATGACATTTATAAAGAAGTACCTCAAAGAGAGACCTAAGCTCTGAATCCTCAACACTACTGTTGATGTTCCGAACAAATAATGTTCTGGAAGGATGCTCTCCAAGAGGGTGTTCCCCAGAAATAGTTCCCACACCATTAGTAAGATTAGATTGAGCCACTCCATTGCCAACACCACCATCCGATAGGCTCAGATTAGCAACACCAAATCGTAAGCTTTCTTGTTGATCAGATTCCAGTTCAAAACCTCCACCACTGCCAAAAAGATCATAATCATCCAAGTCATCAACAAGATTGGGCAACCAACTCACCCCAAAATCATCCATTACACCAGAAAGGAGTTCATCCTCATCGTTAGGGAGCAAGCTTCCAACTTCATCACCCCCAACATCTTCAAGAAATTTCTTGCCCTCTAATTGCGGACCAAAGTCATTCAAGCTAGGTGCAGCATCATCCATGAATTGGAGATCTTGCTTTAGTCCATTGCGGTTCACTTTAAAGGGCCAAAACAAGAAAGAAAATAAATGAGTATCCTTGAGAGGTAATGGAGGTACTATAGTTAAAACATGATGGGTGCATACACTTCTCATGGGCAAGAACAGGCAATGAACTTGAGAAAAGTGAAGCATCACTTGAGGCACGGTACGAATGGGATTGAGACAACAAATCCCATCCATTAGTTCCCATCTGCTTAGACAGATTTGTTTAAGTTCTTGAAGCACCTACGACTTATAGAGCTCGTTAGCAACAGAAAGATCACATAATTCTTTTGGAATATCATTCAGAAAGAATTTATGGACTTACTAGAATAATGATCGTCTTAACGCTGTTGAGAAGCTTTGACTTTCTGACAAAATAAGAAAATGAAACATGCATGAGATACATTCACAAAGAATTAATTGAGCACAAGTGGTCAGAATCCACGTGTCTGAACCCGAACATGAAATGAAATATGGGCCCATGAATTTTCATACAGTTAGCTCAATAATTCTTCAAGGGATGTAAACAACAAAGAACACAATTGTTTTTTTTTTTTTTTTAATAATACTAATTTTATTTTTTGCATTTGGCCAAATCCAGTCATTTGACAAAATCCAGTACAATGACACGTAATCACTTTTTTATGCGACAAAATGCCTCTGATAATGATAATGCAGTTGCAATAAATTGCCAAACAGATCCAGGCGGCCGTTAAGGGCCACATAGACGCAGATCATCAGCAACGTTGTCTACTGATATGTGTTTTTGATATGAGCATGACTTTTTTCATGACTTGCTTGAAAACAAACTGATCCACACTTTTGATACACTCCACAATCTAAGTCAACAATTAGTTTTATGTGAAATGAAAAGCTACAAATGTTATATGGAACTTGACAAGACATACAAACTCCTGTTGCACTCCACTGTCCAGTCTGTCCTGATTGACATGAAGAAAGTTGTTGAATTTCAACTGATGAACTTTATGAGATACACTCTGAAAGATATATTGCCCGCAATAATAGAAGCAGGAAAGGTTATTAAGACATGAATTTTGAGATTGCTTCCTAATTGTTATGAATACTGTGTAATTTTACTTGATTGTACAATCTATTACAGGCAAAAACTTGGTAGATAATCGAGCATTAATTATTTTTCGGTAGGTCAAGAAAACTATCAAACTAGCAAAGATAACCTATAATAGAGCACGACAACGTATGATCTTTTTCATGATTTACACCATGTCGTACTGTTCAGGAAAACCAATAATCCACAGGGTACAACTGAGGCTATATAAGTATAACTCATTATTAGATGTTGCAAACGGAGAACAAAAGTAGAAAGATCTACCAAAGTTCAGCCTAAAGCTCACAACTTTGGCATAAATGTAAAATCAGCAAATAAAAAGACTAGCTTAACAGTAAGCAGAAAGCCAGTGAAGGGTTTCAAGAACTCATCCAAAAAGTGTATCACTCGAGAATCTCAAGAATTCATCGCAACTATGATAATGTTATTCAAGAATTTCAATAACACATCGCTCGTACAGCCACAACAGGAAAAGAGAGAGAGAGAGAGAGAGAGAGAGAGAGAGAGAGAGAGAGAGAGAGAAACCTTCATTACCACCCTTGTTATTCAATCAAACCACGGAAAAATTAAACCCAAAAAACAGGCCAATAGAAACTCCGAATATAAACGATTACTGGCATTTGGAAACACCCCAATACATCCTTAAAAAAAAAGCCCACCAAAGAATTTCAGCAACTCATCACGTTCAAGGAAGAAGGAAGCATTTATACGCAGAGAAAACAAGCAAATAAAGTAAAAGAACCTAAATACCTCGAAAAACAGAGTCGTTGAAGCAACTCAACAAACCCAGGAAGCCTTAATTCTTGACCCAATTTTGTACACAATAACAAGCAAGGCGGTACATGAAAGCCACAGAGACGTAAACAGCAAGAACTCCACTTTGTTTTTGTTTTTTTCCCCTCTTTTCTCCACTCAATTAATACTTACAGATACGCATACAGTATAAATAAATACACATTAAAAAGGGGGGCGCGGGGGTGATCGGAGGATGCAATGAAAAGATAGAACGGGGAACAATTTGACGACGGAAAAGACATAAAATATGGAGAAGTTAATGTGCGAGTGGAGGGATGATTTTAGTTTTAGTTTAATTCAACTGTATTTAAATGTTGATTTGATGTCCACGTGCATTTATGCACAAAAAGAAAAGGAAAAGAGAGAAATCTATGAACCTTAATCTATTTCAGGGCTACCTCTTAATTACGGTAATGTGACGAGACAGTGACAATTTAAAAATCCCAACTTAGGATTAATACGAGGATTAACTCATGCTTGCCGGGCTAACTGGATAAGGTTTAATGCCAGGGTGGTTTCTTGACTTTTATATTTATGGGAAAAATATTATATTGACATGGGCATTGAATCGAATTATTTATGGTTTCTGAATCTAGTAATTATTGGATTCGATTTGATGTGTACTGTGTTCCAGTGATGGCGGCGTTGGTGACACTATGACGATTGAGTTTCACTTTTTTGTCTCCTTCCCATCTGTTTGGTGTCCTGTAAATTCTGGGTTAATTATATTTGTTACCTTATTTTATCTTATTTTATAAATTATTACATTATTAGATGAATGTGTGAGATGTTTTACCTGTGAAATCAGTTACTCTATGGGTAATTACGCAATTGAGTTAGAATTTTGTTTGAATTTAATATTTTAATAATCGAGTAAAATATGATATAAATATAGAATATTATATAAGTATTTAATCCATCTACATAAGACATATAAATACATATTATTGTATATATAATATATTTTTATGTGAAATCAATATTTATAAATTAAGAACAAAAATAACAAATATCAAGAAGGTTATTCATAAAGTTTAGAGGCTAAACCCAATCTGTTAGGGCTTTGGAAATATAAAAAAAAAATCCTAGCAATTTTGTGGGCTACAATATTTGTATTTCTTTCGACAAAAAGAAAAATGTTATAAAGAGTATTGTGCAACTGAAATAATTACTCCAAACTCAGAGTCGCTAGTAGGGCAATCGATACAACTTACTATAAATTTAGAATCTACCTAAAATATATTATTAAATAGATCTAGATTTTCAATCAAAAATTACTTTGTAGTCCTATAGTCTCGATCAACTCTCATCTTCCCATGCAGAGTAGTTGAACGGCAAGCAGAAGCAACCCTCATCTTGTACACACATGCTTATACTCATCTCCATTGTATCATTAAAAAACTTGCATTCATGATTCATGTTAGATTTCACAAAGAGGGTGTGGGCTTATGCCATGATGAGCAAACAATCGGTGACATCGTTGTTGCAATTATTAGTAGAGTTTTGCAACTTCATCCTCTCAAACAAATAAGAAAGTCATACCTGAGTTGACTCAAGAGTATCAAGGATGATGTTACTCCAAATTGTTGAATTCTTTTGCTTCCAGATCTGCAGTACAGTATTTACAAACTTTGTTATACCATAGTTATCCAATATCTCCCATAAGTAGAAACAAATATCAAATATAGAATCGAATCTATTGGAACATAATGCAATTGCTTCAATGATACTTAACTTATGCCAGCAATTATGTACAAAAGGGCAATTCATTAATAAACTCTAAATATTTTCGAAATCTTTCCTACAAATCCCACACTTGCTATTCACATCGCACGACTTAACATGTTGGACTTAGTTGGCAAACAATCTCTCAAAGTCCTCCACAAGGCACAATTTGAATTTTGGTGGAATATTCAAATGTCAAATGTTATTTTAGTTATCTTATATTTTATGAGTTTTTAATGAGTCTCATCAATTATACTTGAGGCGATAAGATGTAAGTTGATTTTACCATATAATTTCTATCTTTTGAGAAATGTCAAATTATTTATCGAACACTTGACGTGGACAAAAGAGCAATAATGGTAAACTCCAAATGTCTATAGGGATGAATAACTCACGATGTCAAGCTCCTATGTAGAGCAACAAAAAATGGAAAAATCACACATTTTGAAACTATACAAACATGAATCAAGAGAGGTGTGAATGAAGAAAGATTAGTCACTATATCTTAATACAATTCTCATGATTCAGATTCTCCTTCCTGTAAACTTGGGTTACGACCAACAACATTCAATAATAATATTTTGGATAATTCGATTATCCAAAAAACTACCAAATTATCGATAAGTGTATTCAAATTTAACCTGAATTAAAAAGTATTTTCATTTTTTTAAATTTAAAATAAACAAAAAAAAAATTCAGACTACCCTATGAATATTACAACCACATGTGATGGTGTAACTGCATTAAAACCATATGGTCAAGTACAATAAAATAATCTATATATGTACCATATCTATGTATATATATTATGATATATATATTATGATATCTATTTTTTCAATATAAATTTATATGAATATCTATCAATTATGATATCTATTTTTTTCAATTCAAATCTATATCATTATCTATCTACATATATCTAATTGATAAAATACCACATTTATTAATTTTTAAGTTATTATCTATCAAAATATGTTAATTTAATTATATTTTTTTACTTTTTACTAAAAATGTCAAAAGATTAAAACTTTTTTATTTCAACTCAATTTAAAAAAAATTATTTCTAGTTAATTTTGTTTTCACAATTTATACATACATTAAAATGTAATTATGAAATATAAAACATTTTTTTAAGTTAATTGTGATATTCATAAAGAGAAATAGTGTCTTAAATATTTTTAAAAAAATTTGCTATCTAAATCTGTATGTGTGTGTATATATATATATATAAAGAGAAGTATCGCCACAAATAGAAAGTATCCAATTTTTCCGCCTAAACTACTTTCTGATTATGGTATCTCATTTCTATGCAAATATATACAATATCTATGCATATGTATTATAATATCTATTTTTTCAAAGCAAATATATCAATATCTATTGATATATATTCTTATATCTATTTTTCAATTCAAATATATATCGTTATCTATCTATATATATTTGATTGATAAAACTACGGCATTTATTAATTTTTAAGTTATTATCTATCAAATATTTTTATTTAATTATCTTTTTTATTATTTTTATTTTCTACTAAAAATGTCAAAGCTTATAACTTTTTTGTTTCAACACCTATTTACAAAATATATATCTAATTAATTTTGTTTTTACGATCTTTAATTTAACATTTATATTGCACATATATACACACATACATACATACATTAATATTTAATTATGAAATATAAAATATTTTCTTAAGTTAATTGTGATATTCATAACAGAGAAATAGTGTTTTAAATATAAACAAATTATTTTTTTGCTGCCAATCATGATATCTATTTATATATATATATATATATCAATATCGATCTATCTAAGATATAATAAAATAATTTGATTGATAGAGCATGATTTAATGGTTACTAAAAATTACAATAAAAATTAATTATATTATTATTTATTTCATTATTTTATTATGAGAGTATATCAAAACAAACTTCTAAATAATCTATAAATATAAATTGTAGTTCAATTTAGATCATATAATTTCATAAATTTTGGGATATAGATAACCAATATATTTGTATATATGAGTTAGATTACAATAATTCAGTTTGATCTAAACATAAAAATAATTAATATCTATATATCTATATATATAATAGTAGAAGTTAATCTATTTATAGTAGCACATGTTTTTTCCCTTTTTTTTACTCACAAAAATAGTAATATTAATTTTTTATTTACTAGAATAATAGTTGTTGTTCAAATTTTTTAGAAAATCTCATGATTTGCTTTATAGTAAATTTGGAATACAATAGATATAATATATAATATATTTAGAATACCAATGTGTACGGATCTGTTGAACTGATTCCTAGATTTTTCAACAATATCTATCTGTTACACTAAATGTTCGTATATATAATGTATCTCATATCTAAATAATCTGCACCATAGAATGATCATATCTACCGATCTATTGAACTAATTGTTAGATTTTTCAGTAATACATATTTATTGAACTGAATTTTTATTATAAATAGTGTATCATTTTGTGTTTGTCTATAGTGTGCACTCTCACTATTCATATATTTTTAGACATATTTTAAAGTTTCTAGATTATATAATATAATATATAATATATTAATTATTGTGGCACATTCGATGTTATGTATAATAATAAAAAATGTTAACATTGATATACTAGATTTTATTTAATTTTTTTGCTTTCAAAAGAAAATATAATATATATTTAGTAATTTGATGATTGTATTTTATAAATAAAATTAAATAATATTCACATATGATTTTATATATAATATTTATATCCTTATTATACTCATGGTACATATATAAATTATTGAACATAATTCTATATATCTTTTAAAAATATTAATTTTATATATTTTTAAAATTTAATAATATCATACTATAATAATATATTTGTGCATCACACGGCGGAAAATACTAGTAATGTTTAAAAAGTAAAGTACACATGTCCACAAAGGTTGGTGGTCAGGCTGTATTTACCCAAAATTAATAAATTACTACATAAACATATGAAAAATTAATGATTCGACAAAAGTTACAAAAAATTTATTATAACAGTGTAAGTAATTTATTTAAAAAATAAAGTTATAAATCTATTAAGTAGAATAAACAAAAAAAGAAACATCCAATAGACCTCTAATTAGTTGGGCTTTTTAACTAAATAATGCAGAAAAAAAATTGTAAAATAGGGTAGTTTTGAAAAGTGTTTTCAAAATAGGATAAAACGTCACGTCCGCTAACATTTTATGGTAAAAACGTAAAATTAAAACGTCAGGCTGCTGACGTTTTTAATTTCAAAAGTTATATATATGCATTATGTGTTCAATCCCTGCATACATGCATCCATCCATATATATATATATATATATTTGTAATTTATATTATATTTATTTATATTATTAGAAATCAATTTTTTGATATTTATTGAACATAAATTAAATATAATATTGAATATATTTTTAATTATATAAATATATATTTATTTCAATACTATATAAAATAATAATATATTTGTAAATTAATAAAAATTCTAAATAAAAAAATTATAATTAAAAAATATATTCAGAAATATTTTTAATTAATTTTGATATTTATATTAATAATTTAAATATATATATATGTAATAATAATAAAAAGAATACAATAAACGTCAGGCCCACTGACATTTTAACGAAACATCAGTGGGCCTCACGTTTCTTTTTATTTTTTTATTTTTTAATATGTATATAATATATATTATAAATTTATATATATATTATTTCTTATATATTCTGAATAAACTAAATTTAATTATCGTTTATTTTTTTTGTTATATAAATATATATATATATATATAGAAATTTATGTATATATATTTTATAGAAATATATATTATATAATTGTAAAAAGTAAAATTTTATATTATTATTTAAGATAATAAAAAAATTATGTAATTTAAAGAATGTTTTTAATAATTATTATACATTTCTTTTAAGTATAATTAGAATTTTAGAAAAAAAAATATAAATATATACATATATACATTTAAAAAAAAAAGAAAAAAAAAATATCATCAGACTCACTGACGTTTTAAAGAAACGTCAGTGGGCCTGAAGTTTCTTTGGATTTTTTTAATTTGTATATATTATATATTATATATATATATATTATATTATTTCTTATATATTCTGATTAAAGTAAATATAATTAAAATTTATTTTTGTTATATAAATATATATAAATATATGTGTATATATTTTATAGAAATATATTATATAATTGTATAGTTACTTATGAGTTTAGTGCAGGGAATCTTTAGCAGCAAAGTCCTCCTATTGCACGCATTAGCTCCAATACTTATGCTTTGAGTTATAAAAATTGATATTATTATTTAAGATAATAAAAATTTATATTATTATTAAATATTATAAAAAATTATATAATTTGAAGAATATTTTTTAATAATTATTATACAATTTTTTAAGGATAATTTGAATTTTTTAGATATATATATATTTATGCATAAATATATTATAAATTATGTATATATATTATGTCATAAATATATACAATAAAAATAAATAAAAACAAAATAATACATCGCCAGGGCCACTGACGTTTTAAAGAAACGTCAGTGGGCCTGATGTTTCTTATAAATTTTTTTTAATTTGTATATAATATATTATATATATATATATATTATTTCTTATTTATTCTGATTAAACAAAATTTAATCATCGTTTATTTTTTTTGTTAAATAAATATATACATATATATATATTTATGTATATATATTTTATAGAAATATATATATTATATAATTGTAAAAATAAAATTTTATATTATTATTTAAGATAATAAAAAAATTATATAATTTAAAGAATATTTTTTAATAATTATTATACATTTATTTTAAGTATCATTTGACGTCAGTGCGCTTGACGTCAGTGCGTTTGACGTTTGACGTCTTAAAGAAACGTCAGTGCGCTTGACGTTTCTTTTGAAAAAATTTCATTTTTTTAATTTTTTAATTTGTATATAATATATATTATATATATTATACTATTTAATATAATTACATTTATCTAATTTTTTTGTTATATATATATATAAATTTATGTATATATATTTTATAGAACTATATTATATAATTGTAAATTAAAAAATTAAATATATTATAAAAAATTTATATAATTTAAAAGATATTTTGTATAATTTGAATATTTGAAATATATATATATATATATATTAATACATAAATATATACATATAGTTATAAATATATAAAAAAAATTATTATATCGTCGGGCCCACTGACATTTTAAAGAAACGTCAGTGGGCCTGACGTTTCTTTTGAAAATTTATATTTTTTTATTTTGGTTAATTTGTATATAATATATATTATTATATATACATATATATTATTTCTTATATTATTTCTTACATATATTATTTTTTTTTCTTATATAAATTTTATTTTAGAAATATATATATATATTCTATATAAATATAAATTATATATTAGCAAATAATTAAATTTTATAATTTTATTTAAGATAATCAAATCATTATATAAATAATTATTTATAAAATAAAGAATATTTATTAATAATTATAATAATTTTTCAATTATAATTATAATATTTTATATATTATTATATATATAATATATTTTTTTTATTAAATTAAATAATAATACCTGCTATGAATGAATAAATGAATTATCTTTCAATGTCTTTTTACTTTTCAGAGAATTGTCAATCAATCTTTACTTTTACAGAGATTTGTATATTTTTTTTACAGAGAGTCTCGTGAAATGAGGTCAGTTTTTATAGCGTGCACGTCTTCTCAAATTCCACTGAAATCTGCACCGCATTGTGCAGTCAATTCAGTAATAATTTATATTGCTGAACTAATATAAATAGGAATGTCTTAGCATGATACATAAATACGTAAAGAGAATGAGTAAGGGAAAATGGCATGCTTTCACGAGTGATGAAGTATACATCGATGACTCGCCAATTCTGGATGGAAATAAGCATTATTTCAATATTACATTGTCTAAATCACATTTTGTCCCGCACTATCTATTGATAAATTTTCTTTTAGAAGGATTATAGTAATGTGTGTATATTATTTATTTAAAGTTTTTTTTTTTATAAATTTCCATGCAGTCAATGCCTAAGGAGATGGTCAAACTCTTACCTAACGTTAAAGTCCTAGTTGTTTTATATTGTCTGGGAAAGTCATGCACAATGCGATACCATGGAAACCACGAAAAACTAAAATTTGATAATGCAAGTTGGGGGCGCTTTGTGGAGTACACGGAATTAAATTTGGGTGGTTTATGTGTTTTCTCATTGGTTGAAAATACTGGAAAGAAAGTCACTTTTAAAATTGGTTTGGTCAGGCTGAACGCTTCATTATTGTCTCGAGACGTATCGGGTACAAGTGGTGGTTCATGTGATTAATTGTGTCCATGAAAAATTACTAGTAATGATTTTATTTTGTTTGCTGTGTTTTTTTATGAAAATTTTATTCGGTGTAATAGTTTATTGTTGTTTTATGTTTATGTTATTGTGTAATAATAAATTAATTTATTATAATTTTCCATAATATTGTTATTTAAATATAATTCTTGGTGTTCAGTAAGATGAAGAAATAAATAATATATATAAAACTAAGGTGAATTAACGGCGATTACAACACCTAGCAGCTTAACCTATACATATACTATAACACTCAACCCTAATACTATAACAATAGTCATGAAAATTCAACATTTGAAACAACAATCGTAGCTATACCAAATTATTTTTTCTTTGCCTTGGATCTCTCCATACTTGAGGAAGATGATCCACTCACGACACCATTATTTTCAAACTTGAAAAGCTTTTCTAGTTGGCCGAAGAATGGCGCGCCATCCATTAAGTATGCAATTGTATTTATCATTTTGGGATCACGATCCTATAAATATAAGAATAATTAATATAAGTGTAAATTAGATATTTACAATCAAGAAAATGAATGGTTGCTTGAATTTTAGAGAAAATTACCTATAAACGCCAATGATTCGGTGTAGCGTTTATAAACTGTCGTTCACCAACCATACGAACTCCAGCTATGATTATCATTTTTTTGAACATGTAGTGACGGGATTGTAGCATATCAACACGGCTTTTCATGTCAGCATAACTGAATTTACGCTCCTTGAATTGGTTCTTCAAAACATTTCGTACGTTCAGTAAGCAGTTGCTATAGCAAGAACATTCTTTCGTGGTAAGTCTAACAACATGAATGTGACCCCCTTTGCCTGGTCGTGGTTTGGTGACCACCATAGCAGATTGCTCGTGGAAATCGATTTGGGTAACTATATGACCCACAGACAGTTGTGACAAATACTTATATTTGGAATGATCATAGTAACAACTTTTTTCCGTTCTCTAAAATATGCAACACATCGCTTGAACGTGATCTCCACTAAAGTTGTTAAAGGGAGATGTCGAGCACCCTTTAAGACACCGTTAAACGATTCTGACACATTGTTGGTTAGAATACCATGTCGCCACCCGCCCATTATTCTTTATTGATTTGATTGAGATACAAGTACGCTGCCGGATTCAGACTTTTTATTTCATTCATAACACTGTTATGCTTAATGATTTGGTGTTCAGATCCAACCCGCCAACACAGATATTTCAATTGCACATATTTAAAATGCGAATTGAAGTTTGAACAAACAAAAACGACTTACTCCATGTGGGGCATTAAAGGTTGGTATAATCATTATTGCACTTAGAAGACCAGCATTTTTATCCGAAATTATGCACATCTGATCCTTCCCACATATGACGTACTTGCAAATCAATTCCAAAAACCACTTCCAAGATTCAAAATTCTCTTCGTCCACAATAGCAAATGTTAGGGGAAATATATGTTTGTTTCCGTCCACTGCATTGGCTATCAACATTTTATGTTTGTATTTTGTGTATAGATATTTCCCATCAACACTGATAATCGATTAACAGTACTTGAACCAAGTGTAACAAGGCTCGAACGATCAAAAAACATATTTGATAATCTTTTTATGTGGAACGTTGGTGTCATGGTGTTTCCATTGAACAATGGTGCCCGTGTTCCACTTTTGTAGTGCACCCAGAAACTTAGGTAGCTTTCTTATGGAGCTCTCCCATGTCCCATAAGTGTTTTCAATTGCTCGTCTAATGCCATACCATGCCTTTTGATATGAAATCGAGTATCCAGTTGCGTTTTTAACGTCTGCTTGTGCCTCAGATACGCTGATTGCAGGATTGACCCGAACATTTTTCTTAATCAAGAAAGCTACGAAATTTTTATCCAGATTTCGATGATAAGAAGATATGTCATTCATATAACATCTATGTTCTCCACCATATTTTGTTATTTTGAATATCCCCAATCTTCGCTTAAATATTGCTCTAACATACCAAGGGCACTTTTGAAAAGGTGTACTGTGTTCATATTTGACAACCTAAAGGAATGGTTTACTTTCTGTAACTCAAAACCGACGTCTTGCATGTCGTATCGAGAAATCCTTAATCGTTGCAATCAAAGCCTTCTTATCCCTGAATACCATGTCCTTTCAATTATACCTCGGCTAGAATCGTAAAACTTTCCCCATGAAAACGAAGGATTATGCATGAAGTCAGCAACAATTTCGGGGACAATTGTTGTGTAAAATGGGATGTTTGTGTTTGAATCGATATGGATTGTTGTTTCCACACCGTCGGGGTCTACATTGGTTGCATAAACATCTTCTTCGTCTAATATTGCTTCTATGTCATCCAAATTTTCATTTTTCGTTTCACATGGAGAAATTAGACCTAAAGAATCTGCACAAGGGTCAGTGTCTTCTGTATTTTTCGTATTACTAGGACCAATTATATCTTCAGGTTCATTCCTAGTATTACTGGCACCAATTATATTTTGGACACTACATGACCTAAAACCATTGAAAACAGTGTTTCTTAAAGCAAGGTTCTCCAAGCCCTGAGTGATTTCGGACACATAATCACAAGGGTTACTGAAATCTTGGACTGATGTGATGGACACATCTTGTTAGGACATCAACGACATATAATATCCCCGCTCTTGGCTCATAAGCATAACTTCATGTTCGTTAGTCCATCATTAGGATCTAATAAGAACCTAAGATTATCGTCAGTCTCAATTTGAACTACAGACTCTATAACATTATTGTGTCCGTAAACTTTCCCCCATTTTGTGAATAGTTTCAGATGAAACTGGTCTTTAGGCACACCAAGAAATTGGTAAATTTGATCTTACAATGCAGATAAGTTTGTATTTCGATCAATTCGTGTGTAACCATTGGGCGCACAACTATACAATACTTTTCCATTTTCCTGTATAATTTCGCCTGTGCTATTACTTTAATTGCAACTCGTCGATGACTCACCATTGCTTCAAAGTGATATTTATAATTTGTTTCACTGTGAAATATATGAATTTCATAAAACATGAAGAACAAATAAATTAGAATGAGTAAGTTGGGACCATATAGTACGTATGAAAAACATGATAAATAATGCATTATATTTCACAACAAAGATACAATTACATGGAATATACGTTACTCTGTGAATGATCATTAGCGGGTAAATTTTCTACAACATTATTATCATCCACGACTTCTATATCAACATCAACTGGATCATGCCACATACTTAAGTCAGGGGTGACATCTATAAGAGCTAGTATGCGTGATCGCATCATATTCATGTGATGAAAGTTAGTCGTACTCCCTTGTTGAATAATTTTATTTTGGTGTCTCTCATCACCCAATTGAGCACGTAACTCATGAACCTCATTTTCAAGGACGTTTATATGTCCGTCTCTAACCCCAACCTGCTCTATCATATTATTCTTTTCCATTGTCATGGTACTTAAAGTACCACGTAGGAAATTTATTTCCTGCCCTAAGACGTCTTCTTGTTGTCGAACGCAACCTTCTAAAACAGAGACACGGTTAGATGACCACTCCAATTCAACTTGGGACATCTTTACTTGTTGCCATAATTTTCGTATTTCTTGTTCTTACATGTTAGATATGGCATTTGCAGCAGTATTCTTTCTCCTCAATCCCTCTATTTCTTCTTTTAGTTGTTGATTACGTATTCTTAATTGCACCAAACTTATAGACTTTTTTACGATAGACTAATAACCTTTGTATGTGAAATTTTTATTGGGTCGTGTGAAAGTTAATGCTGATGATTTTGATGTTGAAGCCATACCTATCAAATATAATTTATAAGGGTCATTACAGTTATTAAATTTAATTTTTTTAAGTATCCTATAATTATATATTAATTATACTAAATAAGTTTTAATTAGTCAACCCAACAAATCGTAAAGCAAAATAAGTTAAACATATAATACATGCAACACAAAAAAATATTCATAATAATAAATAAATAAAATTGAAAAAAATACAGCAAAATAATTAAAGAACACATGAAACAATACACTCATATAATAAAATTTTAAGAACATGTTCATGTAAATATATATATGAAATCAAACAAATATCCACATAAATAAATTATAGTAAAATAAATTATGTATATATACTACTTACCTTAACTTAGGTTACAGAGAGGTCTGTAGATGTCTCTGAAAAATGATGATTTTCTTGTTGAAGACAATTTAGATGATATAGCATCAAAAAATAAAAAATTTGATGATTAGTGTTTGAGAAAAAATTATGTCATATCATGTAATAACTTAGAAGATATAAGCTTTTTTTAATTGGTGATAAATAAAGACAAAATGGTCAAAATTATAAAAAAAAACTAATACATGTGAAAGGAACAAATAAAAGAAATAATGATATCTAATATATATATATATATATTATCAAATAAATTAAAATTTAAATAAATAACACATACTTTGAAACAGATAGTAGAAATAGTTGCAACATAATGCAAAATAACTGGGGAAAATAATGTGATAAGAAGAGAAGAAGTGAAATGAGGCACATCACCAACAGCAGCAAAAAAAAAAACCTGCTATTCAAACTCAAGAACAAGAAGAAGAAGAAGGAGAAAAAATGAAGGAAGAGTCACGAAAATCTGAAATGGAATGAGAATGAAAAGAAAGAGAAAGAGACGTGTATAAATGAAGAGAGTGAAGAGAGAGAGAATGACTTTGCTGTGAAAATATGTGATAATTTCACAGAACATGTGAAATGACAGTTGCAGTGAGTGAATGCATGCTGTAAATTAAAAGTGCATGCAGTAAATCATGTGAAATTGCAGTGAGTGCCACATAAAATTGCAGTCAAAAGGAAATGTCATTTCTTCCTGCTTTAATTTCTGAATTGTAGCAGTTTAAATGTGATTTCGTGCTTTTATTTTCATACTATGTGATATAATTTTGTTGTAAAAATATTTAATACGTGATATGTATATATTTTTTAAAAATATATAATAAGATATTATAAAAATATATGGTGTGATATAATTTTTTTTGAAATAACATATATCATAATGTGATATTTTTAATTATTTTATTTGTATAGAAAACATAATTATTTTAATTTAATATGTATAATTTATATAATTTTTGTTAATTTCTGTTCATTTTTTTATGTTTCTTCATAAATAATTTAATAATTAAAATATTACATATATTATTAAAAATATAAATGTATATATTTTTTAAATTTATTCAAATAATAATCAAAATAAATTATTAAAATATAAATGTAATAATTATTAAAACAATATATATTAAATATAATTAATATATACATACAATATTTATGTATTAATATATATACATATTTTATCATATATCTATGTATTAATATATATATATATTTCAAATATTCAAATTATATCCTATAAATTATATAAATTTTTTATAATATTAAATAATAATATAAAATTTCATTATTTACAATTATATAATATATATTTCTATAAAATATATATACATAAATTTCTATATATATATATTTATATAACAAAAAAAATTAAATAATCAAAAATTTTATTCAATATATAAGAAATAATATATATAATAATATATATTATACACAAATTAAAAAATAATAAAAAATATAAAATACAAAAAGAAACGTCAGGCCCACCGAGATGATGTATTATTTTTTATTTAATATTTATGAATATATGAATATATTTATGACATAATATATATGTACATAATTTATAATATATTTATGTATTATAATTATTAAAAAATATCCTAAAATTATATAAAATTTTCATAATATTAAATAATAATATAAAAAATTTATTATTTTCAATTATATAATATATATTTCTATAAAAAAAATATATATATATATTTATATAACAAAAAATATTAAATAAACGAGGCTATTCAATATATACGAAATAATATATATTATATACAAATTAAACAAAAAAATTTATATTTATTAATATATGTATATATTTATGACATAATATATATACATAATTTATAATATAGTTATGTATTGATATATATATATATATATTTCAAGAATTCAAATTATACTTAAAAAAATATATATGTATTAATATAATTGCATATATATATATATGCGGTACACATAGATGTATATATACATATATATGGATGGGATGGGGTACACATGGAATGAAGACATAATGCATATATATAAATTTTGAAATTAAAAACGTGAGTTAGCCTGATGTTTTTAATTTTTAAATATCATGCCCAATGATATTTTTACCAAAAAATATTATCGAACATAATGTTTTACCCTCTTTTCAAAACACTTTCCAAACTAACTTATTTTACAAAATGTTTTTTTTTTTTTTTCTGCATGAGGTAAAAAACCCTTAATTAGTTCACCCAAATTCAATACTGAATGGCACACAGTGCTGTTGGATTAGGACGCACAGAAGCCCAAACAATGTAGGCCCAATAGTTTTGGGCCTTATGGTGAAAGTACTGCAGCTTGCAAGAGGCTTTTTTGTCCTAAATAATTATCCACGAATTTCAACTAGTGTGAAATATGAACACAAATATTATTTGGTTTTATTAAATGAAGTTGGTATTAAATTAATACTCTTTCATGTATATATTTTTCCATTAATACTTAGTAAATAAAAGAATCTAATATGGTCATATTCCTCAAAATTATAACTTTTTTTTGTTTTTTTAACAAATAAAATTACAGGACTCTGAAACTAAAAATTATACTATTTTATTTAGTTATTAATTTGACTTATCTAATTATTATAACTTGTTTATAAAATGAGACATTGAGTTATGTAATATGATAGAATAATATTTAGTGATTTATATTTAATTTTTTCAGACTAGAGTATCTTTTATCTAAATAATAAAATACAAGAAAAACAAGAAAAGTGGAGCAAAAAATGTGAAAGCAATTCTTGACAATTTATCTCAAACTAGGTTTTAAATTCTCTATATTTATCTCCTCTGAATTTTAATTTGAAAGGAGAAATAAATAAAAAAATAATACTGAAAAAATTTATATGCATCGGTACAACCGTGCAACTCAACCCTTGATTAATAGTCGTACCACCAACTTCCTTTCAAACCGACTTGTTAGGGATTACTTATTTAAAAAATATTAATACTGATTTATTACCTTAAAAAAAGTAATAATACTTTTAAAGTAAACAAATAATACTATGAATTGGTATGCGATGCACCCTACGTACATGACACACACTCAAATAATATAAAATAAATAAAAAAAGTGGGCAAACACATTTTATTTTTTATTTTTATAATTAATGTGTCAAATTTTATTTTCAAATTTATTAAAAATTCATCAAAATAACATTTTCGTGTGCGTGAAGAAATATTTCCGAAAAATTATAGATTTAATATGTCAATTTATTTAGAAATAAAATTTTCAACGTACATTATTAATTAATGAGACAATACCACTAAACTATTAAGACAAATAAGACAAATCGTTGTGTTTTACATGTTTCTAATATAATAAAAAATACATAAACACAAGTTCTATTAAAATTAAAAAGGAAATGAAATTATACCATATATTCGAAAATATAAATTGATAAAACATGATTTTTTAAACTAACCACAAAACCTTCGCACGCACACTTTTATCTGCTGCTGCTGGGTGCTGATGATGAATATGTAGGAGTGAGCATATAGACTCATTTCTCTCATCAGAATTATTCTGTCAAGAAACGCATCACTATGCAGACATCTTCGATTATTTGTTCTTCGAATTCCCCTTCTCCCTCGCTGTGTTTCCCAAGTGCTCAGCCATTTATTCCTTTTCCAGGAAAGCAGATTACTTCGTGGCCTAATTTTTCATTTTCCTGTAAATTAACTTCGACTTCTTTGCATATACGCCCATTATCTCGCTTTATTAGCTACGCTACGGGTAAGACTTGCTCCATCCAAGTTCTCACTTATAGACTATGGTGCATATCCCCTTTCATTTGTCTATGGCTTTCGTTGAATGGTTAAGTTCTTTAAAATGTAATTTTAGCGGGTTTATTTATCAAATTTATTTACTTAAGTTTTTCTATTTCTGTTTGCGTAGGTTAATGAGTTCGTCGGATTTTAGCGATATTGTTGATGAAGTTTTAATCTTTTCTGTGGGTTATGTTGTATTTTTTTGGATATTATCGTCATTGCAGGACCACTTCTATTTTAATATGCACTGGAATTATCAACTTCTATTTTTTATCCCCAAGGAAGGGTTGATAGTTTCCTTTGTAGCGCTTTATCTTTGCATTTGAATTTACTCTTTAGGATTGAATGAACCTTTGTGCCGATGGACATGTAGTTGAAATGGTTGGAAGAGTGTTTAAATGTTAACTTTTCAATAAACTTAGCCATGACCTATCTTATCCGAGGCTCCATTCAATTGGAGGATGTGGGGATGGATTTGAAATCTATAATAGCGAATCCATTGTTGTTGTTTGAATTGGCTAGGATTTCGAAGCCATCTATATTGTTTTGTACTAAATTTCAAGGGATTTGGGTGGATTTGATATCCCTTTGTTTCAAATCCCGTTATTTCAATTCCTTCAATCCAAATGCGACCTGAAGTTCTCTACTTTTCCTTATTTTCAAGTTTGATATGATGATTTAGCTGTGTCAAGGTTATGCTTATAGAAGTTAATTCTTTGATTATGCTCTGTTACATGTTTGGACATCTTTTTTCGCTTTAGATTTTTTTATTTATTAAAAAGCTGCTATGTTTAAGTACATCTTCTGATTCCACTTTCAGCCACTCAAGAGCTTGTTGACACTGCTTCACCTACCTCGGCCTTTGTTGAGACGGGTTATATTTTTGGAGTTCATGGCTTTCAAGGAGAAGTTCGTGTTAAAACTAGCACAGATTTTCCTGATCTGAGATTTTCCAAGGTATATATGTCCAAAGCACTCCCAACCTCCTCACCCCCCCCCTGAAAAAAAAAAAAAAAGAAGGAAAAAGGATATTATGTCAGAAACATAATAAATCAGAAGAGAGTAAGGAAAAAGTGAGAAAGTTAAAGTACAATATTAGTCCAAAAATGCATTATCTAAATGGCGATCATTATTCTCTCTAGCCAGGAACTAGATGGTTGAAGCAGCAAGTGTCAGGAACTGAGACTATTCAAGAAATTGAATTGGTGGAGGGCCGAGGGAGCCCTGGGCAGAGTTGGATTGTAAGATTTAACAACATTAATACAGTGGAGCAGGTGTGTGCACAATCCGAACGTTCTTTGTGTAAAACTCTAATGCAGGGACAGGGTTGTTGATGTTCTAATCTTAGTTGTTTTTGCACAGGCACAAAAACTTGTTGGGTCAACTGTATTGGTTAAAGATGAAGATAGACCAGTCCTAGAAGAAGGAGAGTTCTATACCCATGACCTTATAGGAATGCAAGTTGTTATTAAGGTTTGTGGTCTTTTTTTTTTTTTTTTGCCCCGTTCTTTTTAATGCTAAAAATTGTTTGAAGATTGCAGTAAATATATGTAATGGAGTGGCTATCACTACAACTATCACTTATTTATCATTGACCTTTCTTGGTTGTGGATGGTTAATATTTAAACTAACTCACAGACATAGGGTTGTTTTGGTTGTCAGTCTTTCCACAGGAAATTAAAACTTGGTAGTTTACAATATTTTACATCTACGCAAGTACAAATGCTAAAATATAACAGCTAGTAAATGAGAAAAAAATATGTGACAATAATTTGAAAAAAAAAATTAATTGATGTTCAACATATATTGATACAATAGTTCTAAGGGACATATATATAAATAAACGTTCAATTATTTTAGCAGTTAGGTACAAACTTAATTTATTTTATTGCCATCCAATATTTTTGATGAAATACAATTAAAGGATGTATGTTGTCTCTCCAAAAAAAGTTGAACTTTAAAAAAAAAAAAAAAATTCTTAGCCCCCAAATTGGAGTGACGGCTTTTGCCATCAGTTCTTTGGCTTTGTATCATTACTAATTGCTATGGATTGCTTAATATCATTCATATTGATTAATGAAATGATTAAATTATTGGCTATCCTTAACTTTGATTATATCATGAGGGTAATTTGGAATTATTCTTCAAGAAGCCCAAATTTTTTTCACACATTTTGATATTGATTGAATTTTTCTTCTCCCCCTATAAATTGGCTGTTCTAGGAGTCTGGGGAACCTGTAGGAACTGTTGTTAATGTTTTCAACAGTGGAGCAAGTGACCTCTTGCATGTCAAGCTCAACTCATCGAGAAAGATTCCCGACAAGAATGGAAACTCAAAAAATAGGTCAGGTGATTCTGGTCCACTTGTCTGGATTCCATTTGTTGAAGCAATTGTTCCAACCGTTGATATGGAAAGAAGGGAAATGTTGATTACACCTCCAAAGGGGCTCCTAGAGTTAAACATTCGCTCTGATGAGAGGAGCAAGAAAGAAAGACGTGAGCTTGTGAGGCACTTTCTTTTCTGCTTTATATTATCTCATTTCTTGAAGTTTTTAGCTTATGCCTGCTGTTTAATTCTAAATATATATTCCTATCCCTTGGACTTTTCTTGGCATATTTATGATTTTACTCCATTTGGTAGTTACACATTATACTAAAGGGTCTTGAGTATATGTTGCTTATCTAACAGTGTGGAGCTTGCCTTTTGTTATTTCATACGAGTTGGGTTTCTCATTCTTATAACTGGTTGAAATGTTTGACCGATTGCTTCATCTGGTGTGCTAATTAAGTGCAGGACGGATTCTTTAAGATCACCTTCTCTTCTTTATTTATTTATTTAGTCATATAACAACTTCAATTTTCTCAGTTCTGACTTTCTTAGTTCTGATCATATCTATGTCTGCATCAGGAATGGAAAGAAAGAAAAAAGTTCCAAAGACGCTTGATAGCAGCCAAAAAGAAACTATGTGAAATGGAACAGCAACACGCCTTTCATGGGTTTAGATACGGAGAGAAAGACCAAAGGAGCTTGCTTGCAAATCAAATAGTAGCTGTAAATTCGAAATTGCTTCAACAGGGTCTGCAAAGTATTCAGACCCCCCTTACAAGGTACAACTATTCTCAAATTTAGCTTGACATGATTTGAGCCTCCTCTGATAATGTAACTCACTGCAGCTAATTCAATGTTTACCAAGCACTTTTAAAACTTGTTATGCGAAAAATTGAAGTGGGAATTGAAATTTTGTATTTTAAGTAATAAAACATTATTGCTCATTTACAGTTTCTTGTTGAACTCTTTTGTATGTCTTTGCATTGATTCTTGCTTGTCATTAATGTTTCTTTAGAGGAACTGCATAACTATTTTAGGCTCCCTATCGTTAAGTTGTATATTGGAATTGAAATAATGCTTAACCAGAAGTTCTGTTCCATTATTAACATCCTCTGGAAATCTTTTTATGGATGTTTTCATGAAACTTCTACCTTATGTTTGTCATGTTGAGGCCTATTGTTTTTGAAGTGCACGAGCTTGTCCTTTAAATTTTTATTTTTGGTAACCAGTTTTTCTCTCAATATATTGATATCTTTGCATCTCCTCAACTTGAATCAGACCGAATGTGCTCCAAATTTTGAGTGCTGTGCCGAGATCAAACACTCTAAAAGTATCTAATAGTCCCAGTACTTCTGGAAGTGGAATGCTGTCTGATCCATATTGCAAACTGCAAAGTGAAGGCTGTGTTTTGACTTCTAAAGGAAAAGTTGCCATAGTTTTGGTATTGAAGGAAATTGAGGGGATTGGAAAGACTTCTGACTCCAATATTGTTAACTCCGAGGGAAAACAAAAAGCTCAACTGCTTGTAAAAGCAGTACTTGACGATCACTTGAGATTTGTTAAGGTGATTTTGGGTTATGCTTCTTTCCAATGATTTAATGAAACTAAATAAACTTTAGTCTTAATACTCATCATGATTGTTCCTGTCGCAGTTTTCAATTTCTTTTTGGGATTTGATTTATTTTAAAATAATTTTTATATCTGTCGCATTATAGTTTCTTAATCGTATATCATGGACTTAGAGAAATTAAGGTACTAACAGACCCAAAACTGCTTCACTTAATTTTCTCACTCGCAAATATATATATATATATATATATATCTCAGTAGTGTACTGCCTCTACCCTGATCAATACTAAATGCTCAAAAAACCCTTAATAGTTTTCCTTTGATGCAACCACTGCTATATCATCGAAATCGTTGGCTCTGTTTGCAGATCGAAGACCGCGTAAATGTGCCTCTGCTATTGGTCAGTTCTACTGGTTCAGTCAGTTTTCTGCAAGAATTGTTCTCAGATCACGATTACTTTGCATTCGAACCTCAAAAGGTTGGATAATTTATCTATTTGCCTTAGTAAAGTAAGCTGATAGTGTTCATCAGTATAGTAAATCTGATAGTGAACCTGAAATTTAACGGACTCAAGAATGTGTTTACTTTATACTGCCCGCTGTGACCCAATTAGGTTTTATAGCTGTACTGCTGAAAAAGCAGTTAATCAGTTAATCAACAGCAAATGAGAGTAAGCACTCAATTTTTGTTTTAACAGGTCTGGTTTTTTGAAGAAGAGAAGCTTCCTGTTGTTAGCAGCTCAGTTGAGGAACAGGGGAAGCATAAGATACTGATGAAGTCACCATGGGAGTTCCTCCAAAGCCCAATTGGATCTGGAGGTGTGATCAGCTTGCTTTCTTCCCAGGACTCGTTTTTAGACGAACTAAGTGAATTGGGCGTGGAGTATATTGAGGTGAGATGCCTGAACTAGATAATTTGTTATCTTTGCTATGCGACATGACTTTTTGAGGTAAGCTCTGTAATTTTAAGAGTTGAATAGAACACAACAAATGTAGGACTGGATAGGACAAAACGCGAAAGTTCAGGGACTTAAAAATGCATTTTGCCAATACGATCCAAAAGTAATCCTTACTTCTACGGATCAAACTACTCCCACACATTAATACTGACATATTCTTCTTGAAGGTTTGCAAACTCAATCAAGAACACAAGAACAGCCACGCGCTTCTTGGCCTCATTGACTCCTGCAAAGCAAATGTTGGACTTCGACTCGTCAAAGATATCGAATCTGAAGAAGAATTTGATCTGATATTCTCCATGAGTTTCTTCAAGAAGTTGGTGAAACAGATTAACAAGTTTCAGGTTGAAGCTGTTCTTGGCTGTAATTCGTATGTTGAGAAGGTGGAGAAAGATTGGATTAATGTCACCCCCACTGCCCCCAATTCTTACGAGTTTCGTTCTTCGATATATAGCTGCTTGAATGCTAGTCCTGCTGACAAGATTTGTGCATTGTATCCTGCAGACTTAGTTGATGGATAAATTTTTTC
Source organism: Caryopteris x clandonensis (assembly GCA_028749325.2). Taxonomy (NCBI): domain Eukaryota; kingdom Viridiplantae; phylum Streptophyta; class Magnoliopsida; order Lamiales; family Lamiaceae; genus Caryopteris; species Caryopteris x clandonensis. The sequence continues at coordinate 5,754,019 of JAPYKT020000011.1, forward strand.
AGATGCAAACAAGTTCCATAAACTTTATTTTGATAAATAGATTAATAGTATGCTGAACATATTACCTTTTTATTTATTTTTTAAATTTTATTTTACCAGTAGCTGGTTTAAGTTATGTAATCGATGGCTGCATTACAGGTGTATTTAATTTTTCCCAGAACCCGAAAATATTTTTTTGGCAATCATGAATTTTACGTGTTTTGCACCAAGTATAATTAAAGAGGGAAACTCGAGCTTAAGACTTTTGAGATAAACTACAGTTAGATAAGAGAAACTTGAACTTGAGATTTTAATACAAGTTGGGAGTTATACATATTGTACAATTAAAATTAAGTTTGTTTGTGTGTGCCTGTTTTTTTCTTCAAATTCTATTAATTGCACCAAAACAATAATTGATAATTCGTCTTGAAATGCTTTCCACTAAAAAAATAACAACATTAACAAAAAAAATTCCAATAAGATTCTTTTAAAAAATGTCACTGAGATTCAGTGCGATGCACATAAGTTATTTTTGTATTATTTTATTATTAAAAATAATAGCAAAATTATAATAATTATATTTAATATATGAATTTATAATTTTAATCGCTCACCAAATATTATTGAATTTAAATAATTAATATATTTTGTTACACACAGTTTTTATGTCACTAATATTAATAAATCTTAAAAAAAATATTAATATTTTTTTTATTTCTATACCAACAAATATGTTGTAAATATAAATTTTATTTCTAATTTTGAAAAATCATATTTTCCAAATATATCTAGTACAATACAAATTTAAATATTATTGAATAAATTAATAACTTTATTTATATATATATGTGCAAATAAAAACCACGTTTGGATGCCAAAACGAAAATAAAAACATTCAATTTATTATTATATAGATATAGATATAGATATAGATATCAAGTCATATTTTACAAAATAACAAGGCATTGATTTTTGTCCTCACATTTTTTTACATGCTCGAAAAATATCTCCAAAATATTTATCGTTGGAAAAAAAAAAAAAAGACCAATCGTCTTATGTTTTCCTTAAATAATAATTTTTAAAGGCATCCTATAGGAAAAATGATTTTATTTATTTTTAATTTCTTTGTTTCCAAAATTTCTTAGGACAAAAGGAGGAAATATAGTATGATGCGAATTCAAGAACGTAAAGGTGCACCCACAATCTTAACCGTCAATTAGAAACATCACTAGATTAAGTTTGACCTCTTCCGCCCCCGTAGTCAAAACCCTAATATTAGACCAAACGGCTTTCTATATAAATCACCGAGCGGTAAGCATACCCAATCTCTCACGAAGGGGCGACGAACCAGAACACAAAACCCTTAGTCACAGCAGTAAGCAAGATCTAGCTCTCTACTATGCTTTGATTCATTACTTACATGTGTTTATCGGAAATCTGTTATTCTGTTGTAGTATTTATCTTAATCTGTCTATTTTGATACAGAAGGTGATTAACAATGGCGGTGCCTCTTCTCGATAAACGAATCATCAAGAAAAGGGTGAAGAAATTCAAGAGGCCACAGAGTGATCGATTTGTTTCCGTTAAGGTATTTCATTTCTGTTATTTTCAACTTCTCTTTCATTTTACTATAGTACTGTAGTCTGGTTTAAGGAGAATATGATGATAGTATTTTGTCGCCCCAGTCTTAATGTGCATCTATCATGAGATGTAATCTGGTGATTGACATCTAATCTGATTTCTCCAATTAGTTTTTCCAGTTGATTATTTCATATATATATATATATTTACATATATTGATGTTTATGAAATGATGATAGTACTTTGTCGCCCCAGTCTTAATGTGCATCTATAATAAGATGTAATGTGGTGATTGACATCTAATCTGATTCCTCTGATTATTTCTTCCTTTTTACTATATTTATATAAATTGACGTTTTAACATATTTTGTATACTTTGAGTTTTGAGATATGCAAAGAGAGGCGTGATGATACACTTACCCATACACCTAATCTGCAATTGAATGATGATTCTATAAACATGCACTACCATCTGATCTCTCTTGCACTTATTTACTTTTAAAGCTTGTACTTTCAGTTTGAATTTCTTTTCAAGTTTTACATTTCTCGAAGTCTACTACAGCAATCAATGATGAAGTTATTTGATCATTGCTGATTTTCCTGTGATTATCACAACAAATTCACCATCTTTCGGCTGAGATTGCTATACATATTACAAATAATAATAAATTTTTTTATAAAGAAAAACAATATTTGCCCGTGGTATCTAATGTCCAGAATTATATCTTGTTTCTGGATGTTTCGTTTTGAGGGCAGAAATGAAGTTGAAACAGGCCTTGCGACACAGATAGCTTCAATCTCTATAAGCTTTCTGTTACTATAATCCTGCTTACATGATCTTTATGATCACTTGTTAAAAAGATTTGATTCTCTGCTGAGAATTCACTTTCTTTTTAATTGGTGGTAAACTTCACCTACATTATTTATTTCTATATTTTTCTTTCAAATAAATTGAATCAATTAGCTATTTATTGGTATTTTTCTTTTAGTCAGTTTACTCTGAACGTGTAATTTTTCAATTATTGTGACTAACTGTGCTGTGCTTAATTTATCCACAACAGGAAAACTGGCGCAGGCCTAAGGGTATTGATTCCCGGGTGAGGAGAAAGTTCAAGGGATCGACGTTGATGCCCAACATTGGGTATGGGTCAGACAAGAAGACTCGTCACTATCTTCCAAATGGTTTCAAGAAGTTTCTCGTGCATAATGTTAAAGAGCTTGAGGTCCTTATGATGCACAACAGGTATAAGCTGGCTTTTCTCCACTTCTATTGTTGATTATTTACCTTAATAAATCTATTTCAATAAATAACTTTGCAAAATGTCAATCAGGACGTATTGTGCTGGAATCGCCCACAATGTTTCAACAAGAAAGAGGAAAGAAATTGTTGAACGCGCGGCACAACTTGATGTTGTTGTCACCAACAAGCTTGCTAGGTTGCGTAGCCAGGAGGATGAATGAACTCTCTAATATAGGAGTTTCCGTAACTTTGAGATGCTAGTATTATCTGTAATGCAAAGCTTTCTTGCTCTTAAAATACAACAGTTGTGTTTCTGATCTTCATGAGACTTTAATTAAACATTTACTTGAGGTATTCGTAAAATGGTTTAACCAAACCAATGATTTCAATGGATATATGTTTTGGCTAGGAGCTGTCATTGAAGTTGATATTTATAAGATTGCTGCTAGCTAAGCTTCCATACCGGGCAGTCATCGTTCTTTGGCCGTGTGAATAAAAGTTATTTCTGCTAGCTATGTTTTTGAGTTCTACTGATAGATAGGAAATTGCTGTTGTTTTTATTTACATTGAAACTGTTACTACCTTACCTGTAACCTTGAGTATAGGAAATTTTTTATATATTATGATATTTAAGCTTGGTTATCTCGAACAATGTCAAATCTTAAATTGTTTATTCTATCCTTTCTTTTTATCTTAGTTACATTTTGTATTGCTAATCATTTCTGTCAAGAAAATTGTAACAAATTATATATCTATGTCTAACAGATTGGCATTTTGAAATTCCTTTTTGGCTTTGGGCTCTTTGTAAATGACTCAAACTATCCCAAGATATTGTTAAATCTATTGTCAAGTTAACAGAAAAAAAAAAAAATCCCAAAATATTGTTAAATTTTTTGGCAAGTTAACCAACAAAAATTGTTTTTCAAAATTTTCTGTTTTTATTCTTAATTTACCTTCACTTTGGATCCTTACATCATAAAGAAAATCCTTTCATAAAGACTGATCTACAATTCCTTCATATAAAAATAGATTTTACTTTTTTTTTTTGATATGAACAATAAATCCTTTCCTAAAAAAAAAAATATATCTTATATATTTTTTTTCTGTATTCCTAATCCTATCACCCATTTACGTTAAAAAATTTATTATCTATATTATAATTAATTAATTAATAAATCACTACAAAGTTATTTTTTAATATATTTGTTCATCACATTTTCTTTATTATTTAAGATTTTAGCCTATTAAATTATACAAAAACTAAAATACTATTTTTTGGATTCTTCATCTCTATACAAAATTAATTTCGAGGCAAAACTCAATGAACCAAACAATCTATAAAAATACATGGACTTAATTTGCGAATTGTTCCCATTATCGTATTTTATGGACGAATTACAACAAATCTTAACGCATATAAATGCTGTAAAATGAAATAATTCAGAATGATGAACTGAAGCAATAAAATAACACTCGTGTAATATGTAAATTCCAAAGTCTAAAAATATATATATAATATTTATATAGGCCTACTAAACTTTTTCCAAATAACAAAAATTGGTTATACATTTGCGTCCTCTTTTTCCTTTATACATCTGCCTATGATGAATCATGTTTTGGGAGATGGGATCTCAGTCCTCTCTGAATATCTTTTCAAGAAATCAAGGAAAGCAAACTAAAATTCGTATGAATAATATTCCAAAGAAAATTCTGTAAAAATGGTATCCTATGCAAGATAGAATGTGGATAATCTCGTTTCCTGCCTTGAACACAAAGTATCATCTTTACAACCCCACAGAAAAGCTTTAGAACACACAGTCTTACAAGAAAAGAACAAACATTCAATAAAAAACTAGGAATTTACGACAGTGGCGCTTATAAATCCCCATTCGATCTGACAAAGCACAAAAGTCCTTACAAACTTGACAGCAATCAGAATGGCTGGAGAGCAACTGAAATCTGTTGCTGGGCTGCTTCTGTTCCTCAACTTCTGCATGTTTGCCGTAGTTTTGGGCATCGGTGGCTGGGCGGTCAACCGAGCTATTGATCATGGTTTTGTGATTGGTACGTCGCGATAATAGGAATAGTTCTCAAATAAAGTCCATTTACTTTTATAGATTGATTGCTTGATCGAGTTTTGCTTTGAACAGGCCCAGGATTTGATCTGCCGGCACATTTCTCACCCATATATTTTCCAATGGGAAATGCCGCCACAGGCTTCTTTGTGGTGTTCTCGTTGATTGCTGGTGTTGTTGGTGTTGCATCGGCTATATCGGGAGTGAACCATGTTCGTTTTTGGGACTGTGAAAGTTTGCCTGCTGCTGCCTCTGCTGCTGCCATCGCCTGGTCGCTTACGCTTCTGGCTATGGGGTAACTTTTCTTGATTTTCAACCCCCCACCAACCCAACCAAACTTTGTTTCTTTACTAGTGTTCTGAGAGCGAGTTATGTTTCTTTTCAGATTTGCGTGGAAGGAGATTGATCTGAGTGGCAGAAATGCGCGTCTGGTAAGTTGAGATAAAATCGGAGAAGTAGATTGATCTGAGTGGAAGAATATTTTGTGCGAAATTTTGATTTGTTCATTTATCTTTATTTCGTTGCAGAGAACGATGGAAGCTTTCATCATAATACTGTCAGTTACTCAACTGATTTACTTGGCTGCTATCCATGGAGCTGCATCAAGGAGAAGAGCCTGAGAATCTACTTATATATCTTCTGAAATTCATGGTGTGAATAACTGTTTGTCATTTGTAATTTCTGTCAGTTTTCTTTGTTGTTCAAATAGTAGAAGAATTGGGAATTCATGTGTTGGTTTTGTGATTGATTATTTGTGTGAAGCAAATTTGAGTGCTGTATTTACCTGTTCCTTTACTATGAATGTAATCAATTTATGGACGCCGAATTCATGAACAGCCAATAAGATAAAAAGTTGTACGTTACTCAAATATGACTTTTTTTTGGGACGGAAGTCGGAGGGGTATTGATAAGACAACAACAAAAGAACAAGATTATTTGTAACTAAAGTTTCACTAAACAGTATAAACAGATTCCAAGTCTACATCCACTGCAAAACCAACAAGAAACTAGGGTACATAAACTAACTGATGTACTGCTAACTAACTATAATGGAAGTTTGAATAAAGTGCAAAACTCACTTCTTGCTGCATGTTGATAAGGAAGAATGATGACAACAATGCTCCATTGAAATCCATCCCAGCTTTCCTCATGCACGATCCGTTCGTTCAGATTCTGGACCCATAAGATATAGAGATATGAGGATTTAGCAATAAATTCAAACAGCAGAAGAAATTATGAGAAACAAAGAGACGAACAAGAAATTTATCGCATGGTATGACTAATGAAGTGTGTATTAGTTTGTGGATTATGTTTTCGATCTAGTTTCTTTGAGTTTCATAACATCAAATGAAAGTTTTAACTCCAGTTTTGACTTGTGCCATCATGACGTACGACAAACTGTGCCTTCTATTGGCATCGAGATCAATTGTTACTGCAACAGATGCAGCAAAACAAGAAGCAGCAATTTCAGAAGAGTAATGGTAGAGAAATTTGAGCACACATTTCAAATATTGATAATAGTGTTGCAGTCCATGAATGAGAAAATGTAAAAGATATTTAAGCAACAGCAGATAACTTGCCTTCAATTATGCACCGGACCCCGAAAACAATTCAAGCAGTCCACAACAACTCTTCCAGGATGTCTTTTGCACCGGCAATGGAGGAGCCACCACAGGCTGCAGAGAAGTTTCAAATAAAGAAACACGAAAAGGTGTATGAGTGCGCGTGCGTGCGTATGTATTGCAGCATTAGATTCGTTTACTAAATCCACATGTATATGAAGCAGATGGAAGTAATCAACGGGACGAAAAACAGCTGGATACCTGAGTAACTTGAGAATCTTTCAAATTTCCTGCTCCATTATCAGCACTAGCTATAGGTGCATTGTCTGGTGAATTTGGACAGACAAGGTTTCCTTGCATTACACATTCCTTCGGATCTGAAGTTGTACCGTCCATTTCATCCCTTTCAATTGGAATCTCTTCATCCTCCTCTCTTGTTGGAAGGTTCTGGTGGTCCTGAGATGTAGGAGAGCTATTCTCCGCACCATCACTCTCTCTATCCTCATCCCCTGCCATTTTTGGAATAGTTCAACTCCAATTCAATGACAACAACCCACTCCAGAAAACAATCACATAATTCTCAAAACTAATTGAAGTTTTAAAATCTCAACACATAACAAGAAAAGAAGAAATCCATTCTTGATTCAACATTAATCTATGTGCTTCACGTGTGTGTGTTTGAAGGCCAGCATATATGTTTGAAGCCTACTTCAACCATCGCATAAAGACATAACTAACACAAGCAAAAAAGATGATACCAGTGTATAGAGAAGAAAGACAAACGAGACGGGCAAGTGAAGATTAGTACTAAATATAATTCAAGAACATCATAATTAAAAAATCCCAAGAATCACAAACAAGACATACCCACAAACCCAAATCATGGGAAAGTTAACTGTGAAGTTCTAAGAAGGTGCAAGATAATGCGGATAAAGTAAAGAGCCGATTTTTCTACATTAAAAGCAAATAGTTCCGTACCATGAGGATGAGTAGGAGAAGAGGAAGAATTGGTGTGGTTGTTGGATTGATTTTCCTTCTTTTTCTTGGCAGCTTTTCGCTTCTTCGCACCTGATGGCATGATGTCAGTGTATCAGATTGATTCAAATTTACTCCTACGATTCAAATTCCAAACAGATGGTATGTTTTTCGCTCTCCCTCTCCCTCTCCCCTCTCCCTCTCCCCCTTCACTTTCTCTCACTAGGACTGTTTATCACTTTATCTCTCAGCTTTGCTACTTCTGTCTGTCTTGGTTTAAGTGAAAGGAAATCGTGTCCGGATTTCAGAAAGACAATAAATAGGACAGGGAAGGGAACAGCTTCAGAGATTGGTGGGCAGGGGCGTTTGTTTTTTTGATATTTGTACTCACAGAATCATTACTATAATTTGGTCCATAGAATAATAATTATTTCTTTTTTTTTTAATAAATTATTATTTATTATTTCTCAGAATATATTTATTTTCATGTGTTCATGAATTCACAAGATTGTCATAATAAATAAACAAGTATTTTAAAAATCATTATTTATTAAATACTTTTAATCTCATTTTTATTATACTTTTTCTTTATACTTAAAGATGTAATTTTTTCGAAGCAGAATTAAATAGGGCTTCGCTCAATCTCTAAAAAATTATTTTCATCCGTTTGTAACTTTACAAGAACGCAATTTAATAATAAAGAGAGAGAGAGAGTGTGAGATTTTAGATGATACTATTTATTTTTCACTGGTTTTTTTTAATTATTTTTCCTTTTCTGATTTCATAATTTTAATTTAAATAATAAATCTGAATATATATTAAAATGGCATGGGAAAAGATTTATTAGTTAAACGAATGGAAAGGCACCTCGTTGGCGAGGAAAATGTAACAAATCTATGTGATTTGTTTTAATTTTTTTTCATTTACTTAAGAGTGATAATTGAATTTGGCGGAATTATTCTTGTATGACCATAAAAACTCACATATTTTAACTCGTCTCATCGTGTTTCATGATGACTTAATATAATACGTCAAGTTTATTATTAGACTAAGACTCTTATATTACACAATTTGCGCGCCCTAATATCATTCTTAACTAGCTATCACATTTATTTGCACACAATTGTTATAGAACTCTACAAATCATGTGATAAACGCTGCATTCTTTTCGTTCCAAAACAAAATTATATTTATAAGTAATATACATTTAAATTAAATAAAATCACAATTTATTATAAGGTACTAAGTTTAATTTATTTTCATTCATTTATTTATTATGAAACAGTGTATTAATGATACCAGACGTCAATTGCCATATTTTGAGGGGGGGTTCATCAACAGTAGCCCATCACATGAAAGTCGGCATAATTAATATAGCCGCGGCGGATTGTTCTATGCCTCACGTGAAAACCACGTGATTTCGATTCAGATTTGGGGCAATCCATATCTTATACTATGTTTTATTTACATTTCGACAAATGAATATTGTACGCATACTTATACTTCACCAAATTTATACTTCAGATTTAAATTATAATTTAAAATTGGAAATGGAATTTAGATTATAATTAAGAAAAGACTCATAAAATTTAGGATCAGTACATTGTTATAGCCCATACGGCCCTTTTCATTATGGGCCAAGGAGATATATTACATTACATTATGGGCCAAGGAGATATATTACATTACATTATGGGCCTTCTAAAGCCCAAAGGGCCTTTTTCATCCTCGGCCCAAGAGAGATTATATCACAGTAATTCTAAAAGGATAATGCTGACAAATTATTTAATTTATATTAGACTATTTCAGTTGTATTTTCTATGTTCTATCTCGTAATATTGTTATTATATACTTATATCTATACTAATATAATAATAAAATAATTTAAGTATTGTATTTTTTTATCTATTTTTTAATTTTTTAAATGATCTGTTAGTTTTTAATTAGTTCAATTTCTTAATTTATTAAAATATAAATAATTTTTTAGTTTTTACTTAGCTTTTTATGTAGATATATCAAATTAATTTTTTTTTACGATCTTTAATTTTACACTCATATGGCATATATTGAAATGAGATGTTAAGATGTAAAATATAATTATTTGTTGTTGATTATTTGAATTATATTTTAAGATTAATTATGTATTGAATTATTTGAATTGGATATGAGGTCTGCATAAATATTAATCAATATTTTTTTATAAAAATATTAAATAATTTAAGTAATTTATTACAAAAACAAAACTTTTTTATTTTAAATTTAAAGTAAATATTATTTTATACAAAATTATACATATTTTTATTAATAAAAATAATAAAATATTTTAGATAGTTATAAATATATATTCTTAAATATGAATCAACTCAAAATAGTATTATTAATATATTTTATTTTAATTTATTATCAACATGAAAACAAAAAGTAATTAAAACATATATTGAAGCTGGATAGAGAAAATATAATATAATCAATTACTTATTTCTTTTATGTTTCAACTCTTAAACAAGGAAAGTACAGCACATGTACTCTTTCTCACTGTTTCCAGTTTCTTGCAATTCGTACTAACCTCGCATCGTCATTTCCTTTATACGTTTTCTAATTTTCTCAAGGTTTCAACTGTAGGTAATAGGAGGAAAGTAAAAACCCAGTGGCATCGGAAGGAAGAAGATCTGACAAACATCTTTGTAGGTCCACTGTGCGTTGCGATTCCGAGAACCACATCACACACTAACACACAGTGAGAAAGCAGCGATGGATGCCTTGAGGAAGCAAGCCAGCAAACTCAGAGAACAAGTTGCCAAACAGCAGCAGGTTCCGCTCACTCACTTTTGCACTCTGTGTTATGATTTTGATTTTACGAATGAAATGATAATCATTCAAGATTCCAGTTGCTAATTACGGGGTTTCTCTGTGAATTTGTAGGCTGTGATAAAGCAATTCGGTGGGAGCGGCTATGAGAGTTCGGAAGTTATGGTTATTGATGAAGTTGAGTTGCAGATGCATCACCAGTTGGAGAAATTGTACAGATCCACTCGCTCTGGAAGGGTAATTATATTTTCACTGTTCAATATATATATATATATGTTTTGGGAGTATTATTTTTTGTTATTGGTGAGAATTCCTTAGTTCAAGGAGTATCGAATGTCCAATCTTCTGTTGTTGTGATTTTGATTGGTATAGAAAATTATGTAGAAATTTGTTCGTTTTGTCTATTTAAGCGTTAGCTTATCATGAAATTTATCTTTGTGACTTCACATTACTATTGTGCATGGATCACATCCTATTGTTCTTCTTTGATGTTTTAATCCCCCAGAATGAGGGCATTGTTTGTTATATGCAATTGAACACTCATGCATCTTTATCTTGAAAACTTTTGGGTTTCTTGCACTAATTTAACTAGTTGTTTTGGTTTTTATCAGAGCTCGCAGTGTGCTTACCCCTGTGTTCTTTTATTCAAATTCAGTGAGAGGTTGCGACAGCTTCCGTTTATGTATGTTAATTTGGTTTTCTTATACATTTTGTTTAAGAGTTCTGTTTTGGCAAACTAATATTAACTCATTCAAACCGAGATCTTTGTTTAGATATTAGTGGAGGGAGCTTAACTTCACAATTCTCCAGATATTGTTTTAGGTCTTACTTCCATATATAATATAATTGTCTTGCCTTTTCTAGAACATGGATGCAAATGGAAGGGGCCGACAATGAGCTAAACCTCAACGTCTAATGCTGCTTTTTGTCATCTAATTTTTCTATAGTATGCATTTCGGCATTTTCCCCTAACCACCTGAGTCAAGTCCAACTGGTATATTCTTACATGTATATGTATGTTATCCTTGGTTAAATTGAGGGTCTATTACTTTAGGACATTAATTCAATGTTCATGGGTTCTTTAATATATTCACTAATGCCCACATGTGATTAAGGTAACCCTAATGCAAGGGAAGACTGTTGCTAGTTAGGCCTGGATCCATGAAAGCTGTTAGAAGAGTTTCTTTAATTTTCATGTTGTGCTTCGGTTTTAGGCTTGGAGATGTTTTTCCGTTTGCAGGAATTTCAGAAAGATGTCATCAAAGCAGCTGAAACATTCACTGCTGTAGGGTATAAACACATAGAAGCTGGTGAGTGTATGTGAATTCTGCTATTCATATTAAAGTGCCTTCAAAAGTTTGCCATGAAATAAGTTCATTTAAATTCTGCCATGCTATATGTTTGCAAGGTGCCTATCATATTCTTAAGTTAGTGCTATATGTATTATGGTAGTCAGGAATCAAGTTGTCGGAAGATTGTTCCAGATATGGGATGGAAAATGCTAATGATGAGATTCTTTCGAAGGCTACATCCATTTATGGAGATGCTAGGAAACATGTAGAGAAGGAGCAAGATGACTTCAATAGATTGTTGTTTACACAGGTTGGTTTAATGCCTCATGTATAACATGATCACACGATTCACACCTATGAGCTTATTATGCTTGGGGATTTCTATATCCTGTTGGAGCCTCCAAATAAAAATGAATTTATCCAATATTTTATATCTGTCTGATTTCGTAAACATTCAGTGGGTCCACCTTAGATACTTTCAACTTTTCATTGTCATTTTAATGTTTTGCGTTCCCAAAAAAATTATATGAAGGGAGCTGCAGGGGGTGATATAAGATTCCCAGATGCGTGATTGAGGTGGATTATACTGTTGTTCTGATATGTTATTAGGACGGATTCCTATTTCATTTGAATCTTTTGGAGGTGCATGGTGAACACTTTTGGGAAAATTTTGATATGTTTTCTTTTGCTTTAATGGCAGATTGGTGTTCTATTGCACTGTTTCAGAATTAATTTTTCTTAAGTAATTGTAATTGAGTAGCTGAAATCTGCATATGTAATTAAATCCCACATGTAAGTCTTGCATGTGACGCTATTAATGCATATTTGTCTTGTAGATAATCAGGGAAAGAAACTAACGTATAGATCTGCAGACTTAAGTATGGAAATATGAAGCAGCAACCAGTGAACTTAAGATTCATGTTACTTAGTAGGGCTTACAACATTAATTTATATATTTTTTTTTTGGAAAAGAGAATTGTCAGTTAGATTAAGATATTGCTTTATTGATCACTGAGAGTTCTAAGTTGCAGGCTTATGACAAATTCCATGAAATTCTTGAATGTTTACTGCCGTATGAATCGTTGAATGTGGGGAATGCAATCATATTATTCTAATTCTACATTCATTCCTTTGGAATTAATGTTGTATCTTCTTCAATCATGCTGGATTTTTTGAAATTCTGTTATTTTACACAATAAAATTCAATTAAACCCCAATTCTGTATTGCAATAGTATATGGTATTTGTTTGTATTTCTAGGTCTTGGAACCCTTGAGAGCAATGATTATGGGAACTCCTTTGGAAGATGCTCGACATCTTGCTCAACGATATAGTAGAATGAGACAAGAAGCTGAGGCACAGGTAAGCGGATGCATTTATGCTTCAGAATATTCCAAATGCAAGTTTAATTCTCTTAACATCACCATTCCTATTACTATGGCGATATATGCTTCAACTTATCCAAGTGACACATGCACATGTGCGCACACACACACATACAGGCAGCGGAAGTTTCTAGAAGACAGGCACGTGTGAGGGAGTCTCCTATTCCTGAAAATGTGGCAAAGCTGCATGCAGCAGAAACTAGAATGCACGAACTAAAAGCAAATATGGCAGTACTTGGTAAAGAAGCAGCTGCAGCATTGGCTGCTGTAGAAGCGCAGCAACAAAGGCTTACATTTCAGAGACTTGTAGCCATGGTATTATGTTGTATAGTTTTGTTAAATTAAATTTTAGCTATATCATATGAGATCCGTGTGCTTTAAGTAAGTTTTTCTTTGCAGGTTGAAGGTGAAAGGGTATATCATGAAAGGGTTGCTACAATTCTTAATAATATTGAAACTGAGGTCTGTATTTTCCTTCTCAAATTTTCTGTAAAGTCTGTTTTGCAGTTCTCTTGACAGGAGGGTATGTTATTTGCTGTAGATGGTCTCTGAGAAACAAAGGAAAGAGGCTGCTCCTCCTGTGACTCCTCTCAATCACACTTCAGATAAAACAAAGTATTTTCTGGCTGAGGTATGTCAAATTGAATCTCACTTCTTTATAACCTCTATAAGGGTCACAGGAGAAAAAATGCCTATGGGTCCCCAAAGAAAATTAATGACATTGTGGCAATACTTTGTATGGATTATGAAGAGTCGGTGACAAGCATTACTTTGTATGAATTACAAAGAGTAGGTGCCAAAGCAGTCTATGGTTTCTCTTTCTTTCTCTAGTTTGATTCTGAAAGTTAAAGCATCTAATATTAGAGAAAACCCTTCAAGAATGGTATTAACTGTCCATTATCCACTAGTCTATCATATTCGTGACTGGATGTGAACGATCTTATTGCCCCACCTCTAACCTGTTGGGGCTAATACTTGTTCGTTGTTTTGCAGGCAATTCATTCTTTTGATGCTACATCAGAGAAGGAACTAAGCTTAGCGGTGGGAGATTTTGTTGTTGTGCGGAAGGTCTGTTTTCTGCTTTTTTGCTTTCTCTTTCAACACATCATATCGTTTAAGTATGGATGTATTACAAACACAGCTACATGAGCATATTCGATTGTAACGTGTATCACTCCCCACCCTGTTGGTCCCATAGTGAAATTTTTGCTGATACTTTCAGTTATACCCTTTTTTAGGTGAGCCCAAGTGGATGGTCCGAAGGTGAATGCAAAGGCAGAGCAGGATGGTTTCCCACCACATATGTTGAGAAACGCCAAAGAGTTCCTACCAATTATACTGCAGCTGAAGTTTATTAAATGATAATACATTGTTCTCCCTTTCCAACCTTCTTTTGGGTTGGTTTGCACAAGTAAAAACACTTATTCTGGTGTGTAATGTTGTTTGTGTACAAGGTTAATTGAATTCAGAAAATCAAAACTCATGTGCAGAAAGGTGAAAACGAGATGTCTAATTCTTGGTTGTTTTTCTGTAACTATTGGTCTTAGAATTGTGTCCATGTTTAACTTATTGTATGAACAGTTTTGATTTGTTTGAGATGCATAGTTTGTCAAATATGACTTGGATAAATTCTAATTTACCAAAAAAAAAAAAAAATCATAATCTAAGAACAGAAAAAACTAAATAAAAAAAAAAAACTTTTAATACAGCCACCCAAAACCTTTAAAAAAAAATTAAAAAATTTGCATATTTAGATACACCCACCCAAAAACTTAAATACTTATATTTTGAAGCCTCGTGGGTAAACGTTTAATAAATATTGCAAATTTTGTAGGTTATGCATATATTCATTAGTTTTAATTTTTTTTAACCTCCTCCATTAGTGAGTTACTAATCCATCTTTAGATTGAGATTACTTACTCAGAACTTTGTTAATTATTCACACGAAGAATTTTCTATTAATCTGGAGCATAGAATTAGCCACGGCTGGCCTTGGCCTACCTATAAAAACCCAGATGTGTGAAACAGATGGTAAAATGTGGTGGGGTCCACTTAAGTTTCAATTATTATATATTAATAATAATCTCTGAGAAAGAGGACAATATGGGACCCCCCTAATTTTCAATAATCTTTCAAAAGGTTTTGAGTTGACTTTTCTTATAAAATGCAACTTAATGTTTATAATTTCCCTTTCCTACTTCAAATTTGCATGCAGCAAAGTGGACGTAAATCCGATTGAATCAACAAAGAGATTATCACACACACACACACACATATATATATATATATATATAATCGTCTAGAAGCACAAAAAGCGGAGTAGCTTTAAATTAGGAAAATAAAGTCTAAGATATAATTAAACACCCGTAGTTGTGTTCCTTTCAAAAAAATCGGATCTTATAACTCAAAAAACCAGAGGTCGCGATGAATTTGACGTTGAGGAGTTGCAACTTATTTAAGTATACCCTCTACTCACGAAATATGCGCAAATTCTTACTTGTCAAGCAAGAGATAATGAAATTATTCTAGAAGTTGATTGAATTCCCTCATCTGCCTTGCTTAATTTATACTCTCTTCGCCAACAATTTTCACTTTGAGTAATAAATTGCTTCTCTGCTTTTCTTGTTAGCAAGAAGAGGGGGGCGGGGAAATGGGTAGTGGATCAGGAGAGGTTGGAGATCAGAAAGTTTTGTTTTATAAACTGTTTTCGTTTGCAGACAAGTTAGATGTGTTCCTCATGGCCGTCGGCACCCTTGCCGCCATGGGCAATGGGGTGTCGCAGCCGATCATGACGGTTCTGTTCGGAGAGCTGATCAATACCTTTGGCCGGACGGATCAAGCACACGTAGTGCATGAGGTTTCGAAGGTGATTTTTTCTTTTTCATTGTTCGTTGGTTTCTGTATTAATGTTTCCTTTCTTAAATCATCACAGACATTTTGACAGACAAATGTACGGCAGTAAGAAATGCGCCTTTGCGTTGATGTGTGATGTTAGAATCCGATTTCCGAATCAGGAATATTAATTAATGCTAAAAATCTTCAGGTATCATTGAAATTTGTGTTCTTGGGTATCGGCGCTGGCGTTGCTTCAGTTCTGCGTAAGTATTCATTTCTGCTTGGTATACCATGAACGATTACGAATGTCGAATCTTGTGTTGAAAGTCAAAAGTATAATGATTCAAATGGCTTAATCACAATGAACAGAGATGGTGTTTTGGATGGTGTCCGGGGAAAGACAAGCAGCTCGAATACGAGGGCTATACTTGAAAACGATATTAAGACAAGATATTGAGTTCTTTGATACTCAAACATCAACCGGAGAGGTGATTGGGAGAATGTCTGGCGACACGATTCTCATTCAAGAAGCCATGGGTGAAAAGGTAAGCTTCTAGCAGCTGCTAGCTACCTTTTTAGTAGTATATGTGGTAGCAAGATGATTCCTAATAAGTAGTTATTTTCTCAGGTTGGAAAATTCATTCAGTTTGCATCGACATTTATTGGAGGCTTTCTTATTGCTTTCAGCAAAGGATGGCTCCTGTCGCTGGTGTTATGTTCGTGTATTCCTGCACTAGCCATAGCCGGAGGATGTGTATCTATGTTCATGTCGAAGATGGCAAGCCGTGGACAGATTGCTTATGCTGAAGCTGGACATGTAGTGGAACAAACTGTTGGAGCAATTAGGACGGTAAGATTTCTTTGTTTCAAATTTTTTTGTTGCATTCGACTAATTTTCTTGATCTCAGCGGATTCTTGCCAACTCTTACAGGTTCAATCATACAACGGTGAGAAGGAAGCAGTGTCGAAATATGATAGCAAATTGCAAATCGCTTATGCTGCTACTGTGTCACAAGGGCTAGCTTCAGGTGTCGGATTTGGTGCAGTGTTGTTCATTGTCTTCTGTACCTATGGACTTGCTGTGTGGTTTGGAGCCAAACTAATCATAGAAAAAGGATATAGCGGAGGGGTCGTAGTCAATGTTATCATGTCTATCATGACAGGGGGAATGTTAGTATCTTCTTTCTTTTAATCACATCCCATCCTGCATCATTGACATAATTTGCTCTAACTGTTTGTTCTAACATGCTTCGCCAGAGCACTTGGCCAGGCGTCTCCTTGTATAAATGCATTTTCGACAGGTCAAGCTGCAGCGTACAAAATGTTTGAGACAATCAAACGTACTCCAAAGATTGATGCAGCTGATACGAGTGGGGTTGTGTTGGAGAATATGAGAGGTGATATTGAGCTCAAAGACGTGCATTTCAGATACCCAGCACGGCCAGAAGTCCAGATTTTCGCGGGGTTCTCGCTATTTGTACCGGCTGGGAAAACTGCTGCTTTGGTTGGGCAGAGTGGAAGCGGGAAATCGACAGTCGTCAGCTTGGTTGAGAGATTTTATGATCCTGATTCTGGAGAAGTACTAATTGATGGGGTTAACTTAAAGAACATAAATCTTAAGTGGATCAGAGGAAAGATTGGACTTGTCAGCCAGGAACCTATCTTGTTTGCCACTTCTATGAAGGAGAACATCCTTTACGGCAAAGAAGATGCAACTGATGAAGAGTTAAGAAGGGCCATTGAACTTGCTAATGCTGCTAAATTCATTGACAAGTTACCACAGGTAAACTGTGTTCATTTATCTTATATTCCCAGCATGCTTTAATGATTTTCAGAAATAACACGATTATATTTGCAGGGTCTTGATACGATGGTGGGTGAACACGGCACTCAGCTCTCTGGAGGTCAGAAGCAAAGGATTGCAATTGCTCGGGCCATTCTGAAGAATCCAAAAATTCTTCTTCTTGACGAAGCAACAAGTGCTCTGGATACCGAATCAGAACGTGTAGTTCAAGAAGCACTTGACAATGTCATGACAAACCGAACAACTGTGGTTGTTGCACATCGTTTGACAACTATTAGAAATGCAGATATCATAGCAGTTGTACATTTAGGGAAATTGGTAGAGCAAGGTACCTGCATCGACATCTCTTCCATACGAGTTTTAGGCAATCAGCATACTCATACATATTTTTTTCCTCAAATATTGAATGTCAGGTACACATGATGAATTGATTAAAGATCCTGAGGGAGCATATACCCAGCTTGTTCGCATGCAAGAAGGGGCTAAACAGTCTGAATCTAGTAAAGTGGCTGATGCTGAAAGAGCAGATGCTGTTCAAGACTTAGAACGGAGCTTAAGCAGGTCCTCAAGCAACAGACTGTCCATGAGAAGATCTACTAGCCATGGATCAGCGAGGCATTCATTTTCACTTCCACATGGTATTCCCGGGTTTATAGATATTCACGAGGGGGAAGTTATAGATGATGTAGACGAGAAGGATGAACAGGTGTTGAATAAACGTAAAAAAGTTTCTATTACACGGCTTGCCCACCTAAACAAACCTGAAGTGCCATATTTGATTATTGGTTCCATAGGAGCTGGGCTGAATGGTTTGATCTTCCCGGTTTTCGGGCTCTTGTTGTCCACAGCTATTAAAATTTTCTTTGAACCTGCATATCAGTTGAGGAAAGATTCCAGATTTTGGGCACTTATGCTAATTCTGCTAGCCTCTGGTTGTTTGGTAGCCATTCCTATACAGAATTACTTCTTTGGAATAGCAGGTGGTAAATTGATTCAAAGGATTCGTTCCTTGACGTTTAAGAAGGTAGTGCACCAGGAGATCAGTTGGTTTGATGATCCGGCAAACTCAAGGTCTGTCGATTCCTCAATGAGTTAATATCAAATAGTTTTTTCATATATCGATAAAGAATCAGAATTTGAAGGTGTGTTTGATGTGTGCAGTGGTGCAATTGGAGCGCGATTATCTTCCGATGCCTCCACCGTAAGAAGCATGGTAGGAGATGCATTGGGATTAATAGTCCAAAATATATCAACTGTTTTAGCTGGTCTTATTATAGCCTTTAGTGCTAATTGGTTGCTGGCCCTCATAATCCTCGCTGTTCTGCCCCTTATCGGCTTGCAAGGATTCTTGCAGATGAAGTTCTACAGGGGGTTCAGTGCCGATGCCAAGGTTTCTGTGCTGTTCATATAATCTAAGAGCTGTAAGTAATGGATAGATGTGCAATTAATCACTTATGTTCCACATGTATAGGTTATGTACGAAGAGGCCAGTTCAGTTGCGAACGATGCTGTCGGCAGTATCAGGACTGTGGCATCATTTAGTGCTGAAGACAAAGTGATGAAGATGTATGAGAAGAAATGTGAGGCCCCTTTGAAGCAAGGAGTCAGGCTTGGAGTCGTTAGTGGGGCGAGTTTTGGAGTCGGTTCGTTTGTGCTTTATTGCACGCAAGCATTTTGTTTCTACATTGGAGCTGTCCTTATTAAACATGAAAAAGCAACATTCGGGGATGTATTCAAGGTAATTGTAGTGTCTTTTGTTGTTTTGGGTAGTTTACGAATTCGAACACACTCTAATGTACACGTGCTTGAATCTTGGTAGGTTTTCTATGCCCTAACAATGTCCGCTACGGGAATTTCCCAAGCAAGTGCAACAGCTCCAGATATCAACAAAGTTAAGGATTCAGCTGCCTCTATATTTGAGATACTTGACAGCAGACCAAAAATCGATTCCAGCCTTGATGAAGGGACGACATTGCCTACTGTTCGTG
Organism: Caryopteris x clandonensis; assembly: GCA_028749325.2. Taxonomy (NCBI): domain Eukaryota; kingdom Viridiplantae; phylum Streptophyta; class Magnoliopsida; order Lamiales; family Lamiaceae; genus Caryopteris; species Caryopteris x clandonensis. The sequence continues at coordinate 5,773,542 of JAPYKT020000011.1, forward strand.
GTGATATCGAACTTCAACATGTAAGCTTCAAGTATCCAACTCGGCCCGATATTCAAATCTTCAAAGATTTATGTTTGAGCATACCATCTGGGAAGGTATGTTTCGCTCTGCTACCTGATCTCACAATGCTTATTCTGATCGTTTTTCCTTACGTTACGTTACAAGTTTCAGTTTGGCTCTTGTTTTCAGACGGTTGCTCTAGTTGGAGAGAGTGGAAGTGGAAAATCAACCGTTATCAGCCTAATAGAAAGGTTTTACAATCCTGACTCGGGCCAATTGTTCTTGGACGGAGTAGAAATTCAGAGGTTTAAGCTGAGTTGGCTAAGGCAACAGCTAGGATTGGTCAGCCAAGAGCCAATCCTCTTCAACTCTACAATCCGCGCCAATATCGCCTACGGGAAGAAGGGAGACGTAACAGAAGAAGAGATCATAGCAGCAACAAAATCTGCAAATGCTCACAACTTCATCTCTGGAATGCCTCAAGGCTATGATACTAATGTTGGTGAGAGAGGCGTTCAGTTATCAGGCGGACAGAAACAGCGAATTGCCATAGCTAGAGCAATCCTGAAGGACCCGAAAATTCTCCTTCTTGACGAGGCAACGAGCGCGCTGGATGCTGAGTCGGAACGAATAGTACAGGATGCATTAGATAGCGTGATGGTGAACAGAACCACGGTCGTAGTAGCCCATCGCCTCACCACAATAATGGGGGCAGATATCATTGCGGTTGTGAAGAATGGGGTGATCAGCGAAAAGGGAAAGCATGATGTGCTGATGAAGATTAAAGATGGAGTCTATGCATCCTTAGTTGCTCTCCATGCAAGTTCAGACTAATAATCCATCATGTCATATGATGATGATGATGCTGAAAGAAACAGCTGGGATTCATGCATTCTTTAGTTTCTTCTCAATCGGATTTCGATTAAAGTTGCTTAGGGAAGTTTGTTTAAACTAAATTTGAAGATACCGCGATCTTCGCTGCAGTAACTGCAGAAAGGTAGTAAGAACAAGAGGATGAACTTTTCCGGGAATTGTAGATCAATATCATGATGATGCTACGGTTTACAACAAGAAAAAAAAGGGCAAAATCTGCAAGTGTTATTGCAAGGAGAGGAGACGTGTCAGCAAACTGTCAATGCATTAGACGAATCTCTTTACACCATCTTGTTCAGTTTCAATTTCTGAGTTATAGATGAGGATCTTTCCTCAGCCAGTTTCTTGTATTTTTTAAAATACAAAAATCCTCTTACTTTTACTTCATGTTTTGCTTCCCAAAGAGAAAAAAGCAGGAAGGCATTTGTTTATCTTTTCTTTTCTGGGATCTTTAGGAAGCCTTCCTACGTTGTAATAGTGCTCTTTTATGGAGGTTTAATGACAACGATTTTCTGCTACTTGGACAAGTATTTTTATTCTTTAGTTACGTACAAACAGGGAAAGCAGTGGGTTGCACAGACTCAGAGTGAACAGCTACCTAGATACCGCATTCAAGATTATATGTAAATTAAGAAGGCGGCTGCTAAAGTAAGCCAGTGCACAACATATATCACTCTAAATCCTCATTGCGTCAACATATGATTTTCCCTTGAGCTCCTTTGAAAACAATCCCCTGAAATAATCAGCTGTATTAATGCTCTTGAATTTCGCCGGAGTTTCGGTGCTGACCAGGCTTGCTGCTGGTCCTATATCACCCTCCAGTTCTGTGCTGAAAAATGTGGCAATGGAGAGCCTCTCTTTTTCTGTATTCACCATTGCTCGATGCTCAATTCTCCGGCAAGTGCCGTTCGTCACAATCTGTCGGCTCATTCTTTGTCAATCTAATTAAAACTCAATAAATCACGGGAAATATCAGTTTTCGTATGAAAATAAAAAAAGATACCTCAAGGATGTCCCCAATATTTATAACAAATGCATTAGGGAGTGGAGAAACAGGAATCCAGGATCCATCTTTTTTAATTTGCAAGCCTTCCATTTCATTGACCTGGAGGAGAATTGTGAGCCCAGTGGCATCAGAATGTGGGCAGAGACCAGTGACAAGCTCGGGCTGCGGACATGGTGGATAGTAATTCATCCTCATCGACTGCATCCCGTCTTCGAACAGCGTCTCCATCTCTTTAGGTTTCATGCCTAATGCTTTCGCTATCAACGTCATAATCCTCACTGCAAGAAGTTTCAGTTCTGCAGAATATGCTTCTATGGCGTCCCTGGAGAAAAGGAAAGTGAAGAAAGGAACTAACTAAGTGTGTCTCCTCTGTGAGTTTTTTACAGAGCTGTGTTGGTGGTACCTGAATTTAGCAGGAAGTTTAGGAATCAAGTGAGGCTTTTGTTGGTAAGGATTGTTGGTAAGGATTGTTGGTAGGTGTGGTAGGTGGACTTGGTGGTAGGTGTGGTAGGTAGAGATGGTAGTTGGGACTTGATCTCTACCGTAGGATCGAGTTGATCACCACCGTCCATTGAGGAGGTGGAGATATATAAATAGGGGTCATCCCATTCACTTGTAATCATCCCAACACAAAACAAAACACTAGTGATCAAGTGTTCTAGAGAGAAAATATTAGAGAGAGAGAAAATCTTGTGAAGAAAACTTCAGTGTAGAAGTTATACACGAGTGATCAAGTGAGTTGAGAAATAGCCTCTACGTAGGCAGATAAAATACAGAGTGGTATTTTATTGTACTCCTTGTTTTTGGGATTCTCTAATATATTGGTGTGGGTCCGTGGACGTAGGCAGTTTGGCCGAACCACGTTAAAAATATTGGTGTCATTTTTATTTCCTTTATCAGTCGATATCACAAATATTGCGTCTCATCTTTGTCTTGGGCGGGATTAGTTGCGTCTAATTACTAAAAACTGGTATCAGAGCCACGTTGGTGGCGAAAATATCGGGACTGTTACTATTCACATAAATAGTGAATTCCGTGAATAGTGTTTTGTGGTAATCTTTCTTTTGAAATTCTTAGTATGCTCTGTGGTTGCAGTAAGAACTGAACCTCCACATCAGAAATGATTTTTTTAAGAAAATTATCGAGTGTTTTGATTTAGTGGGAGCAATGTCGACTGACGATAAAATTTCCAAAATCGATAAATTCAACGGTACGAATTTTGGATTTTGGAAAATGCAAATGGAGGATTACTTGTACCAGAAGGATCTGTATCAGCCATTGACAGAAAAGCCAAAAGATATGGATGAAGCCGAGTGGAAGGTGCTTGATCGAAAGGCACTCGGTGCAATCAGAGTGACCTTATCAAAGTCAGTCGCCTTCAACATAAAGCATGAGCAGACAACGGCGTCTCTCATGAAAGCTCTATCCAACATGTATGAACAGCCATCTGCAGCAAATAAAGTTCATTTGATCAAGAAATTGTTCAATATGAAAATGTCAGAGAGCGAAAAATTCGGAGAACATTTGAATGAGTTCAACGAAGTGACGGATCAGCTCACCACGGTGGGCATCAAATTTGATAGTGAAAATGATAGTGAGGTCCGAGCTTTGTTAATTCTTGGACAGTTGCCTGAGAGCTGGAATGGCACAGTCACAGCCATTAGCAGCTCCGCTGGCAAGTCCAAATTGAAGTTTGATGATGTCGTCAGCATGATCTTGACCGAAGAGATCCGGAGGCGGTCAAATGGAGCTTCCACTTCAGGTGCCGCTATAAATATGAACAGCAGAGGCAGAAATCCAAACAGAGGGCAATGGCGTGGACGGAGCAAGTCAAGGAATGGCAGGGAGAGGTCCCAAAACCACAAAAGTTCTAACAAATCAAAGTCTATTGAATGTTGGAATTGTGGGCAGATCGGGCACTACAGAACGCAGTGTAAAGATCCTCCAAAGGAAAATAAGAAAAAGATCGAGGCCAATGTTGTGGCCGAAGAAGCAGGAGATGCTTTAATATGTTCCATGGAGAAAAGAGCCGATTTCTGGGTTATTGACTCTGGAGCATCTTTCCATGCCACCTCAAATCGTCACTCATTCATAAATTATGTGTCGGGAAATTTCGGAGAAGTATATCTCGGAGATGATCATCCATGCAGCGTGGTGGGCATTGGAGAAGTACAGATCAATCTCAACGGATCTGTATGGAAGTTGAAAGACGTGAGACATATTCCAGAATTAAGAAAAAAATTGATCTCCGTCAAGCAGCTGTCAAGAGAAGGATGCGATGCACACTTCTCAGGTGATTGCTGGAAAATCACTAAGGGCTCCATGATTATTGCACGTGGATGCTGGCAGTCTATACACAACGATGAATGCATGTGTGACAGTTGCAGTTGCTGATAGCAAGAAGAATGCAAATTTGTGGCACCAAAGACTTGGGCACATGAGCCAGAAAGGGCTCAAGTATATGCATTCGAAAGGGAAACTACCAATGCTTAAGTCTATTGATATAGACTTTTGCGAAAGTTGTATTTTCGGGGAACATAAGAGGGTGAGTTTCAATACCAGTGGCAGAACTCCAAAGCAAGTAAAGCTGGAGTTAGTCCACACAGACGTTTGGGGTCCAACAACAGTTTCATCTATTGGCGGAAAGTCTTACTTTGTGACTTTCATTGATGACCACTCAAGAAAGGTGTGGGTTTATTTCTTGAGACACAAATCAGAAGTATTTGAGGTGTTCAAGAAATGGAAGGCCATGGTGGAAAATGAAACAGGCTTACGAATAAAGAAGCTGAGATCCGATAATGGTGGAGAATACGAAGATATGGCGTTCAAGAAATTTTGTTATTGTAATGGCATCAAGTTGGAGAGAACTTTGCCAGGAACACCGCAACAAAATGGAGTTGCAGAACGCATGAACCGGACTTTGACAGAAAGAGCTAGGAGCATGAGGATACATGCAGGACTGCCAACACATTTTTGGGCAGAAGCTGTCAACACAGCGGCATATCTTGTTAATCATGGGCCATCAGTACCATTAGAGTACAGAATACCGGAGGAAGTTTGGAGTGGAAAAGAAATCAAACTTTCTCACTTGAAAGTATTTGGTTGTGTCGCATATGTGCACATTAGTGATAATGCCAGGAGTAAGTTGGACTCTAAATCACTAAAGTGTATTTTCATTGGATATGGTGGAGATGAATTCGGATACCGCTTTTGGGATGACAAAAACAGAAAGGTTATTAGAAGCAGAGATGTCATATTCAATGAAAAAGTGATGTACAAGAACAGGAATGTTGTACAGGCCAATGACGCGACAAATGACGATCCAACATATGTTGATCCAGACGATACTGCAGAGACCAGTACGATGAGGCAAACAAATGAGAGTTTGCAGACAGAGGAGCCCAACTCAGAGGCTGATTCACCACAGCCTCCAGCTCCAGCTCCTACACCTAGGAGGTCAACCCGACCTCATGTTCCAAATAGAAAGTACATGAATTACATGTTACTTACTGACGCCGGTGAACCCGAATGCTATGATGAGGCATGTCAAGCAAGAGATTCTGTCAAGTGGGAGCTTGCAATGAAAGTTGAGATGAAATCTCTCCTTCATAATCAGACATGGGAACTAGTTAAGTTGCCCAAGGGAAGGAAAACTCTACACAACAAATGGGTGTACAGAATCAAAGAAGAACATGATGGTTCAAAGAGATATAAGGCGAGATTGGTAGTCAAAGGATTCCAACAAGAAGAAGGAATTGACTATACAGATATCTTTGCGCCAGTTGTAAAGCTGACAACAATCAGGACGGTGCTGAGTGTTGTTGCAGCAGAGGGCTTGCATCTAGAGCAGTTAGATGTGAAAACTGCTTTCCTTAATGGTGACTTGGATGAGGAAATATATATGCAGCAACCAGATGGATTCTCAGTCAAAGGAAAGGAGAAGCTGGTGTGCAAATTGAAAAAGAGCCTGTATGGCTTGAAGCAAGCCCCAAAACAATGGTACAAATTCTAGGAATGAGAATTTGTAGAGACAAGCAAAAAGGTGTTTTGCAGTTGTCTCAGGCCAAATATATTGATCGAATCTTGCAAAGGTTCGATATGAGCAGTGCAAAGACAGTTAGCTCGTCATTAGCTAACCATTTCCGTCTATCCAAAGAGCAGTCTCCAAAAAGCAAGGAGGAAAGAGACTTAATGGCTAAAATTCCATATGCCTCAGCCATTGGAAGTCTGATGTTTGCCATGGTTTGTACCAGACCAGATATTGCTCATGCAGTGGGAGTAGTGAGCAGATTTATGGCAAATCCAGGAAAGTAGCATTGGGAAGTAGTAAAGTGGATATTGAGATATCTACGCGGATCTACTGATAGATGTTTGTGCTTTCGACGAGGTGACGTTGCATTACAAGGTTTTGTAGATGCAGATTTTGCTGGAGAGGTAGATTGCAGAAGGAGCACTACCGGTTATGTGTTCACAATTGGTACTACTGCTGTTAGTTGGATTTCGCAGATACAAAAGATTGTTGCTTTATCCACTACAGAAGCAGAGTACGTGGCAATAACTGAAGCTAGCAAAGAAATGATATGGTTACAAGGGTTGTTGGCAGAATTGGGTTTTGATCAGAAGAACAATATTTTGTTCAGCGATAGTCAGAGTGCGATACATCTGGCAAAGAATTCAGCATTTCACTCCAGGACAAAACACATTGGACTTCGTTATCACTTCATCCGATACCTATTGGAAGATGACGTGTTAATGCTGGAGAAGATCCAAGGAAGCAAGAATCCAGCGGATATGTTAACAAAGGCGGTGACGATCAACAAACTGAAGTTGTGCTCAACTTCAGTTGGCATGTTAAACTGACAAGTCCAGAAAGACTGCTGCATTGATTGATGTGTGAAGACAGATTGAAATCAGTCTTCAAGTGGGAGATTGTTGGTAAGGATTGTTGGTAGGTGTGGTAGGTGGACTTGGTGGTAGGTGTGGTAGGTAGAGATGGTAGTTGGGACTTGATCTCTACCGTAGGATCGAGTTGATCACCACCGTCCATTGAGGAGGTGGAGATGTATAAATAGGGGTCATCCCATTCACTTGTAATCATCCCAACACAAAACAAAACACTAGTGATCAAGTGTTCTAGAGAGAAAATATTAGAGAGAGAGAAAATCTTGTGAAGAAAACTTCAGTGTAGAAGTTATACACGAGTGATCAAGTGAGTTGAGAAATAGCCTCTGCGTAGGCAGATAAAATACAGAGTGGTATTTTATTGTACTCCTTGTTTTTGGGATTCTCTAATATATTGGTGTGGGTCCGTGGACGTAGGCAGTTTGGCCGAACCACGTTAAAAATATTGGTGTCATTTTTATTTCCTTTATCAGTCGATATCACAAATATTGCGTCTCATCTTTGTCTTGGGCGGGATTAGTTGCGTCTAATTACTAACAGCTTTCTCAAGAAAGGAGGTAATGTGGTTATGAAGAATAGGTCTGCCCAGTCAAGCTTTTGGTCTTGTGATACAACAAAGGCTTCCCCATATCATTCTACTTCCCATGCTGTTTGACGAAACTTGTTTTTTTCTTCCATTGGGAGATTGAAGAATTCCTGGATTTCTGTTTTCATTGTCTCTAGTGCAGAAGAGGGTACTCCATGGTTGATCAACTGCAACAAAATTTACACAATAAACTCCTTAATCTTGGCTCAAGTACACATATATATATATATATGTATGTATGATGGTTGTATAGATATACCTGAAAGAACCCCCATTGTTGGCATGCATTGTGCAGTTTATGAAGCTCAGAATCCATGTTGTGCATATCGATGACAGGGATTTGAGGTGAGGATGAAGGGTGAGAGGGGATGGGAGGAGGATGGTCAGGACGAACGTATCGAGACGGAACAGTGGATAATTTCTCCTTAGCAAGTTCTTGCACAATAGGCACCTTCAGAGAGCTGCCTAAACTTGAAAACCTTGATTCCATGGCGCGCGCTCTCTCTCTCTCTCTCAGTCCCTCTCTTTATTGGCAATTAAGTAATTGCATATTATCTGCAATTTAGTATAGGGAGAAATCTTTCTAAATTTACCTACTATAAGGAAGTTTAACACGCAATGCTAGTAGAATAGATAGATGATATATAAATATATACGTACATATATATATATATATATATTTTTTTTTTTTTAATTTACCCTAATGTAATTTGAACCTTAAAAATAAGTATAAAATAACATTAATTGTCTAGGATTAGACTATTAATGACGCCTACTCGTTGATTTTTTTGTTTTTGTTTTTTTAAGCAAATGAATATGAAATTTCACCATCAAAGCATTTGAAGCAATTTATTTTACTTCTTCTGTGTCTTTCTCAAGATGGTACAGTTTTTTTTTCTCTCTCTCTCTCTCTCTCTCTCTATATATATATATATATATATATATTTGTTCTTTTGTTATTGTACTTAAAGGAGTTTCTCAAATTTTTGTTATTGTCATTTATTTGTTTTGACCATCAAATTGTTGTTTTTATCTTATGATATGGCTAACTCAAGTATTGAATATTATATTCAAAATTAATTGCTCTATAATGTGAATCTAAATTTTACTAAGTCATGATTGTATTATCTTTAGTAGATTTTCTTCCACAAAATAAAAAAAAAAAAAATGTAGAATTTGGTGTTTGGATACTAAATTATTCAAGTATTTTGCCACATTCACCAACCTAATCACGTGCAAGTGTGTGACAGTATCATAATAAATGCTATATGCTAGTATGTCTAGTTTTAAAATGATCCCTAATCATAATTGATTGAAGTTGTTCATTATTTTTAAGTTTTTGAGAAAAAAAATTACAGTTAGGTGCAGCGTATGATTTAATTTATAAAAAATAATTTTATTTATTATTTTAAACATAAGAAAATTTATGTGTGGAATGAACCGTGCAATATCAATAATATTATATATTTGTTTAAAAAATATTTTTATTATTTTTTTAAATAATAATAATATTTTTTAATTACATAAATAATATTATAAATTAGGTATACAATGCATTTGTAGGAAAAATCCTTTTATTTTAAATTATTTTAAATAATACATTAATTGGGCAATTCTGCCCAATAAGTACAAGAAACAATAATGGGAGAAACACGCCTTAAACATATGTTTCTAGAAAAACAAGATTTCTGGACTCTTCTTAGGATCAAACGAGATGCATGTATAATTCTACAGTAACTAAGATGTTGATTTGTGGCTGCGAAAACAAGCGTGCGCTAAATTCTCATGGCATCGACATACGACTTCCCTTTCAGCTCCCTTGAAAAATAACCTCTGATATAATCAGCCAAGCCAATCCTCCTGAATTTTGCCGGAGTTTCGCCGGCGACAAGGCTTGCTGCCGGACCAATTTCACCATCCTGTTTTGGGCTTAAAAATGTGGCAACAGAGATCCTCTCTTTCTCCGCACTCACAGTTGCTCGATGCTCAATGCTCCGGTAAGTACCGTTCGTCACAATCTACAAACACATGTTCGTCAATCCAAAAATCTCCAGAAAAGAATAATGAAAATCTGTACGCTTCTCCGGGGTGATCGGAACAATTAAAGACTAAATGTTATTAATTTGTAAAATACCTCCAAGATGTCCCCGATGTTGATAACAAATGCATTAGGGAGAGGAGAAACAGGAATCCAGGTTTCATCTCTCTTAATTTGGAGGCCTTCCATTTCATTGACCTGGAGGAGAATTGTGAGCCCAGTAGCATCGGAATGAGGGCAGAGACCTGTAACAAGCTCAGGCTGGGGGCATGGCGGATAGTAGTTCATCCTCAACGACTGCACCCCGTCTTCAAACAGCGTTTCCATCTCTTCAGATTTCATGCCCAAAGCTTTTGCCATCAGATTCAGAATCTTCATTGCAACAACTTTCAGTTGTGCAGAATATGCTCCTATGGCGTCCCTTTTGGGAAAAAAAAAATAAAAATAAAAAAAGAGAAAGAAAGGAAACTATGTATAAGCAGTGAAATTATACACACAAGTGTGTGTTTGGACATCTGTGCCTGATTCTTTCCAACCTGAAAGTAGAAGGAAGCTTGGGAATCAAGTGAGGCTTTCTCAAATAAGTTGGCAATGTGACTATGTAGAATAGGTCAGCCCAGTCGAGCTTTTGCTCTTCTGATACAACAAAAGCTTGGCCATAGCCCTCTATTTCATCTGCCTTCTGACTGAACTTCTTCTTCTCTTCTACAGGAAGATTGAAGAACTTCTCAATTTCTAACTTCACTGTCTCTATAACTGCCGCGTCCACTCCATGGTTGATCAACTGCAACAAAATTCCTAAATTAACGTCCCTAATCTCTGGCTACAAAGAAAAAATATCCAGATATATACCTGAAAGAAACCCCAGTCCTGGCAGGCCATATGCAGTTTATCAAGCTCGGAATCCATGAAATTTGGATGTAATAAGTTGTGTAAATCGATAACAGGGATTTGAGGTGAGGATGGAAGATCGGAGGGGATGAGATTAACTTGATCGGGACGGACGTATCTTGATGGAACAGTAGCCAATTTCTGCTTCGAGAGCTCTTGAACAATTGGCACCTTAAGAGAGCTGCCTAAACTTGTTGGTTTCGGATCCATGGCCTCTCTCTCTCTCTCTCTCTCTCTCTCTCTCTAGGTGTGAGTGTTTCGTTCTGTTGGAACATACAAGGAAGAGTTACTAGAGTACGTCTTTATAGGCCATTCGCAGTCCCAAAAAGTTTTTAGTACATATCGAAATTTAAATATACTTTATATAAAAGTAATATATTTTTATTAAATAAATCCCTATTTATACTCATTATATTATTTTATTAAAAATAAAAAAAATAAAAGGGGGGGGGGGGGGGGGCTGAAGAAGAAAGGAAGAAGAGGTTAAAGTCCTTCAAATTATTCAAATAATTTTGAAAGTTTCCACATGTTCAAACGAACATCATTGATAAATTTAGGAATTTCGCATTGCAGGTATGTTAAATATTCTTCATTTTTATAGTTTGTACTTTATATATATTTTTTAACTTTATATATAAATTATGAAATCTTAATTAATTATTGAGTTTTTGTGGGGTTGTAAGTGTCTTTTATGAATATATATGATGGATAAATGAATTTGATTTAGATCCGTTGTTTTTTTGTTCGTTTTACCTACATTTCATTTTTAATCTGCGAGTATTGTGCGTGTACATGCTAATTATTATTATTAATTTTTTATTCTAGTTGTAAAGTATAATCCCATTCTTAGTGTTTGTTGTAGCACTCTTTATTTGGTGTTTTCTGTACTATTTATCTACACTAATTTTATATACAGGTAGATTGTTTTCATTCATCTTGTCTCCGCTAGTGACAACAGCCATGACAATGTATTTGTAGCTCATCCTATTTTATCAATCTGAGTTATCGCACAGGAAAAATTGTATTGCTACATTTAAACCTTGTATTCTTCGAATTAAACATCTAAGTTTTATTTATTTGCAGAAAATATATTGGGTTGCATTTTGATTGATGGATTTTAATTGTGAGATTAAATTAACAAATTTTAAGTCTGATCTTTTAACGATGACAATCATCCCATTTTCATTTGGTGTATTATAAACACAATTTATCAAGTCTTCCTTGGATCCACGATACAACTATCAGCGCGACGGAAAACAGTAAAAATATATTTTTTACGCAAAATATATTAAAATTTCAACATGAAAAAGTCAAATTACTTACATTATTATTCTATGTTGATGTATTGATTCATGATTAAGTTTTTTGAATTAACTATAATTTGAAGGAAAAGAAATATTGGGCGGAGAAAAAATAAGATAGAATAAGAAAAACATAAAAATTAGGTTAGTTTTAAATATATATAATATATATAAGAATATTTTACTTAATTTAATTAATTTAATTTGTTTTAATAATTTTGAAGTATGTTTAGAGATTATTTTAATTACTTTAGATTTTGGAGATCGTAGACAAATTGGCCATAGGGAAATCCTTTTTTCCTTTTGTGTAATTTTTTTCAAACCATTAAGGCCCCATATACTTTGGAGGATAAGGAAGATAGCATATTTTATTCAAATTAATGGGATAGTGTTGAAAATGATAGACTATTCTATGCTAATTTTACACTTGGGGTAGTTGGTGTATTTTGATGAGATCATTTTAAATTAATTAGATATTTTGTTATCGCTGCAACATCATCGTGAATCAAAGATGAAAAACACAAGAAATGTTAAATATCATACTTGATTCATAATAAGTTAGGAACGAATGATCAAATAGGTGCGAATTTAGGACAGTTTCATCAAACTATATCCAATGATATTTGTGGCGTAGTAATTTGATGCCAAAAAATATAATAGTTATTGTAACAAAAATACATATTCATAATTTATCAAGTTTTAAAAATCTAAAGTTGATCCATATTTTATAATTTTCTATATCTTGATCCCTAAAAACTATCCTGATTTTTCTTTTTCTCATGAGAGAAATATCTTTTATAGTTTGATGAATAATAAAAACATTCAATATACTCTGAAGTTTGTAATAATAATATGAACATTCATATTAATACTTATATATATTCTAATTAAATGTTTTCTTTAATAAGATAAAAAAATTTGGTTTATCATATTTCTTAATAGCGGAAAATTGTATCTATTATGAGATAAAAAAAACTTTGAGTTAATGTCAAATATAGATAAGTCCCAAAAATTTATACTGATCGGGTGTATCATGTAACCCGGTGTAGAGTATCACTTATTTAATAAAATAAAGTAATATTTTTTAAATAAATAAATAATTTTTTTTTTAGATTGTTACATTTCTAACTTATATATTATCTATTTATCTAATTATATCTAACCGAAAGGTTTACATCATTCATTCTGAAGACTGAAGATCTTTGAATAATTTATAAATCTGAGTTATTAATTTCAATTATTAATATTATCTATAATTTGTGTGTGTGTGTGTGTGTGTGTGTGTGTTTTGTCCCAACCTACCAAAGTAGAGTAGCTCATTACTTGAAAAGAAATGAATACATTATTTATTCAATAACAATCAATACATTAATTTAAGGGGCCACCTGAAAAATTAATAGATTACGTGAAAAAAAACATGTTAATTATGAAAGGATAATTTTGAATCAACCTATAACAGTCACATTTGAAAATAGCAATGACTCATTAATTACAGCAATATATTTTTCTTTCTTGTTGCTATGGATCGAAACTGACTACATAATTTTATAAAATAAAATAAAAATTCAATGAAACAAAACATTTCCTTGATTGATGGGAATATTTTGAGCAAAAAACTTATGTAAAACGGTTGCATGTATGACACGATGTAAGGTATTACTTGTTTAATTATAAAGTATTATGTGTTTAACTATAAAGTATCACTATTTTTTTAAGTATATTACTATTGATTAGTTACCTTAAAAAATAGTGATATTTTATAGTTAAACAAGTAAGACTTTATAGTTACATATGTAATACCTTAAATCATGTCACACGTGCAATTGTTTCACAGGAGGTCCACTCATTTTAAATTTTGTTGCCTTATGACATAAAGATTTTTTTTTAAATATGTGAATTAGCTAGCATATATATTTAAAATCTTATGTGATCAGAGTCTCGGGGCAAATAAAAACTCTAAAGTCGAAAATGGAGGCCCAACAAATGAGCCCAACTCGGCCCATCAGTATTTTGGACCCCCAAAGTTATTCCAAACTCTCATCTCTATATTTCAACTCAGTTTTTAGACCAAACAGAACCACTGCAATTTGAATTTTGCTCAAAAATTATTCCTGCATTAGTCCTTAAATAACTTATTGGTTATTATATGAGGTACTGCTGTCCGAGTTTTAAATTTAAAATAATCACCAAATAATACGTGTACATAAGATAGAGCATCGAATAAACTAAAAGATCTAAATCTGTCCGAGATGCCCCTTCTTTGGAGTTTTTTTTTTCTTTTAAAATATTAAGGCAAATATTTTATTTCATGATATATTTAATTTTAATTTTATCTTTTGTATATTTCATATGCAGAATATACTCTTCATAAAACGTGCTTAATTGCCAAACTTTGTAGACCACACACCAGTCAAACACGAATAACACATATACTATTTCAAAATTATAAGACAGCCAAAAAGCTGTACATTTATTCAATAGTCAACGATAATTAATTAATCATTCAATAAACCGACAATACACAGTTGAAGAGGTTTAAGTTATGTTATCCATATTCTACGATTATTTTTATTCAAAAATTTAGATATGTCACCTGTTGATTAACTTTTTTTTTTTTTTTTACGTATTACTAAGAAATTTGAACAAAAAATGATGTTCCTGTTTTCTGAGAGCCCAGTGCAGCTCAGAAATCAATCATAAAGCAACGGTTAGATGTCAAAGTCATTCAGCTTGATTGCTAGATCTTTGACACATGGCGCAAGATGCTTGTAGCTGTTACTAACTAGAATAAGGGAGTGTTGAAAGTCTGAATTGATTCATTCCAGCAGAAGAGAGAGAGAAGTCGAGCGAGAGAAGAAAAACGGGAGAGAAGTCAGTTGCTCTGTGTTTATCTTTGTTCATAAAGTTTTGCAATTAGATTTGTGAGAAGATTATTACAAATAGAGCGATAGATTGTGTTTTCATCATTAATAAGATTCATCTCTCTCGTTCACAGTAGATGTAGATTTGAAAAAGTCGAACCACTTAAATCCTTTGGTGTGTTTACGTTCTTATTCGATTTTCTGGGTTTAATTTCTGTGTTTGATTGATTGTTTCTGGTAAATTGTTGCCTCGGACTAACATTTCTTTTGATATGTTTTTGTGGGTATATAAGATAATAAATTGGAAGAAAGTTTTAAGCATCGATAGAAATATAAAATTTTATAAAACAAGACATATTGATATAAGTCTTGAGAATATGTTAAGATCTCGTTACTATTTGGTGAAGGTTAAAAGGTCAATTAATTACGGTCGAAGCAAGTCATTAAAATTCGAATAATCTGAACTTAATATATGGACTCCATCTGTCATTGTTCAACCCTGGATTAATTTTTTTATTTCCCCTGTAAAAATAACATACAATAAATAAGAAATTATATATAATTTTGCAGTAATATACGGTGATACAGCAGGATTGCCGTGCCTTCTCTGCTATAAATTAATACCCATTTCTTGCTGCTTAGAACATGCATCTCCCCATAGATTTATAGATACATACATCTAACTGTATCTCATCACATTTACATCGATGGAACTAAGTCTTCAAGAAATGGTTAAAAGACCAATTCATGACATCCCAACGCGCTATCTAGTCGATCAAGAACCCGCGATTTCGTGTCCTGGAATCCCCATTCTTGACCTGAAAGCCTTGCTTGCTGAAGAAAACCATACTTCCCAGTTAGAGAAGTTGCACTCAACATGCAAAGACTGGGGCATATTTCAGGTTCATTTTTAATTACTCATTTTTATGTGTGTGTAGTTGATTAATGTATATGGGTGCAGGTGGTGAACCATGGGGTGGAGTGTTCATTGGTGGAGAAACTGAAGTACGAGATTAAAGAATTTTACAAGCTTCCATTGGAGGAGAGGTTGAAGTATAAGATAAGGCCCGGAGAGGTTGAGGGTTATGGTCCAACTGTGATTGTTTCTCCAGATCAAAAAGTTGATTGGGCTGATCGATTTTACATGATCACCAATCCCATCCATAGAAGAAAACCCCATCTTTTCCCACACCTTCCTTCATCTCTCAGGTGCTCCTTTCACAAGTACACACCCATGGGGGTTTGATTCAATAAAAAACGAGTCAATGGTTCTAAACATTCATTTAATTCATGAATGGTTCTAAACATTCATGATTATCATCCAATTAATACATATATTTACAAATACCCAAGACCGGCAACAAAATCTCTCTTAAACTCTTCAAATCGCACTTTACAATATGAACTTTACAAACTACGAACACAGAGAAACCCTAGAAGCCTACATGACGGAGCTTCAAAAGGTAGCGAGGGCCATATTCAGGGTAATTGAAGAGGCACTGAAACTTGAGAAAGGAGAAGCAGAAGAGATGTTTGAAGGGGGGATGCAATCAGTGAGGATGACTTACTTCCCGCCGTGCCCGCATCCGGACAAGGTGATGGGGCTGACGCCGCACTCCGACGCCACCGGAATCACGGTCCTCCTCCAAGTGAATGGAGTGGGAGGCTTCCAAATAAAAAGAGATGGGCTTTGATACTAATGTTGGTGAGAGAGGCGTTCAGTTATCAGGCGGACAGAAACAGCGAATTGCCATAGCTAGAGCAATCCTGAAGGACCCGAAAATTCTCCTTCTTGACGAGGCAACGAGCGCGCTGGATGCTGAGTCGGAACGAATAGTACAGGATGCATTAGACAGCGTGATGGTGAACAGAACCACAGTCGTAGTAGCCCATCGCCTCACCACAATAATGGGGGCAGATATCATTGCAGTTGTGAAGAATGGGGTGATCAGCGAGAAGGGAAAGCATGATGTGCTGATGAAGATTAAAGATGGAGTCTATGCATCCTTAGTTGCTCTCCATGCAAGTTCAGACTAATAATCCATCATGTCATATGATGATGATGATGCTGAAAGAAACAGCTGGGATTCATGCATTCTTTAGTTTCTTCTCAATCTGAGTTATAGATGAGGATCTTTCCTCAGCCAGTTTCTTGTATTTTTTAAAATACAAAAATCCTCTTACTTTTACTTCATGTTTTGCATCCCAAAGAGAAAAAAAACAGAAAGGCATTTGTTTATCTTTGCTTTTCTGGGATCTTTAGGAAGCCTTCCTACGTTGTAATAATGCTCCTTTATGGAGGTTTAATGACAATGATTTTCTGCTACTTGGACAAGTAATTTTATTCTGTAGTTACGTACTAACAGGGAAAGCAGTGGGTTGCACAGACTCAGAGTGAACAGCTTCCTAGATACAGCATTCAAGATTATATGTAAATTAAGAAGGCGGCTGCTAAAGTAAGCCAGTGCACAATATATATCACTCTAAATGCTTCCTAGATACAGCATTCCCTTGAGCTCCTTTGAAAACAATCCCCTGAAATAATAAGCTGTATTAATGCTCTTGAATTTCGCCGGAGTTCGGTGCTGACCAGGCTTGCTGCTGGTCCTATATCACCCTCCAGTTTTGTGCTGAAAAATGTGGCAATGGAGAGCCTCTCTTTTTCTGTATTCACCATTGCTCGATGCTCAATGCTTCGGCAAGTGCCGTTGGTCACAATCCGTCGGCCCATCCTTTGTCAATCGAATTAAAACTCAATAAATCACGGGAAATATCAGTTTTCGTATGAAAATAAAAAAAGATACTATTAAAGATATGATTGAAGATTCTCAAGATACGATTGACGATCCTCAAGATTAGCATTCTCCTAAAATTGATTTTTAAATATCTCTAGATTATTTATTTCCTTTGGTAAATATTCTAGGTCCTTCTTTGTACTCTTTATAAGGTTCACGAGAGATGTAAATAAAACAAAGCAAATTTCATTTCCCTTCACATGGTATCAGCCTAACACTAGGCCCAAAAAAAAAAAAAAAAACCCGTTTCTCCCTTCCCAGTTCGATCAGGTATGGCGCCCCCCTCCACCGCTTTACCGTTCGCTACTCTACTACATATGGTTACCATTAAACTCTCTTCTTCCAATTATCTCTTGTGGAAGACACAAATGGTCTCGATTCTTGAGTGTCAAGATTATTTAGGGTTTGTTGATGGCACAAACCCTCCTCCTCTCGCTGTCTCTCGTGATTCTCACAGAAACGAGATACCAAATCCAGAATTCCGGACCTGGAAGTCCACGGATCAACTGATCCGTACCCTACTCCTCTCATCTCTCACGGAGGAGTCCATGTCCCATGTCCTTGGCTGCGATTCCTCTCGTTCCATTTGGTCATCCCTTGCATCCGCGTTCCAGCAGACGTCCAAATCCAGAGAACTCCGCCTCAAGGATGATCTCCAACTGATGAAGAAAGGTTCCAGATCGGTGTCGGAATACGGCGCAACCTTTCGGAGTTTATGCGATCAGCTATCAGCGATCGGTCGGCCGGTGGACGAGACTGACATGTCCCACTGGTTCTTGCGAGGGCTGGGACCGGAGTATTCTGCCTTCTCTGCCGTCTTCATGGCACATGCCTCCTTGCTGAACTTGAAGGATTTAATTGCGCAGGCAGAGGCGTTCTCTATTTTCCAGGAGTCGGTTGCAACCACTTCACAAACCACTCCCGCCTTTGTCGCGCATGTCCCGCAGAAGACTCGGTCTCCATCTCATGCAGGTTCTTCTTCTGGATCAGGCAACTCCCGTCGATCGCCCTCGCAGCATCTGTCCCCTCACGGGCAGTCTTCTTCTGCCCAGAAATCCAACAACAAATTTCGGCGTTCCCGTCCCCCTCGTTGCCAACTGTGTAGATCCGAGGGGCATTATGCGGACAATTGCCCCCAATTTTCATGCTCTCCTCGTCCCGCTGCTGCTAACTTGGCCGACGCCTTCCATGCGGGTTGTTCGATTGGTCAGTCCACTCCCTCAGATTGGTATGTGGACACGGGTGCTTCGGCCCACATGACGTCTTCTCCTGATGCACTATTGGACGCTCAACCTTACTCAGGTGATGGTCGGGTTATTGTGGGTAACGGTGCACAACTTCCTATTTCTCATATTGGTAATATTAATATGTCTGACCGTGTTAAATTATTGGACGTACTTGTTGTGCCTCATATCACAAAAAACCTGCTTTCCATTAGTAAGCTCACGTAAGATTTTCCAGTTGATGTCATTTTCACTGATCAATCCTTTGTCATTCAGAATCGTCAAACCAAGGATCTCGTCGCCAAGGGTAGACGTGAAAATGGCCTTTATGTTCTTGAGCGTGGTCATTCCGCATTTGTTACTGCTCTACGATCTACGAAGTTGCGAGCCTCTTTTGAATTATGGCATAGACGCCTCGGACATGTTAATTTTGATGTTATTTCTTTATTGAATAAACCAGGGCACCTATCTGTTACTTCTTTATTGCCAAAGCCTTCGCTTTGTGCACCTTGTCAATTTGCAAAAAGTAAACGCTTATCTTTTACTCTAAATGATAAACGTGCTAGTCATGTTCTGGACTTGATTCATTGTGATCTTTGGGAACCTGCGCCTGTAGCCTCTTCGGCTGGCTTTCGTTATTATGTTGTGTTTATTGATGATTTCTCACGATTCTCTTGGTTCTATCCTCTGGTTGCTAAATCTGATTTTTACGCTACATTAGTTCATTTTCTTGCTTTGGTGGAGACGCAGTTTGAACGACATGTAAAAATCTTTCAAAGTGATGGAGGAACATAATTTCTTAATCACACCGTCAAAAACCTTTTTCACTCTAAAGGGATTCATCACTCTGTCTCTTGCCCGTATACTCAGGAGCAAAACGGCCGTGCTGAACAGAAGCACAGACATATCACCGAAACTGGTCTAGCCCTGCTTTTCAATTCAGGTGCTCCAATGAATCTTTGGGTTGAGGCGTTCTCTGCTTCTGTCTACATTATCAACAGGCTGCCATCATCCCTCCTGCACGGAAGGTCTCCTTTTGAGCTACTTTATCACTCTGTTCCGTTCTATGGTAATTTCCATCCCTTTGGATGTCGTGTTTTTCCTTGCTTGAGTCATTTTGCAAAAAATAAGTTCTCTGTTCGCAGCAAACCTTGTATTTTTGTGGGATATAGTTCGAATCATAAGGGTTTTCGGTGCCTTGATCCTGCCACTGGTAAAGTCATCATTTCTCGTCATGCTCAGTTTGACGAGGCCTGTTTCCCGTTCGTCAGCTCCTCTTCGCAGTCTGCTCTCACTGATGTGGACGAGTTCCTTGAGCCCGATTCTTCAGACATCTCAGGCGGTCCTTCTGTTACCCCACCTGATCCCACTCCTTGTCGGCTTTGTCCTCCTTCACCGAGCTCCGTGGCCTCCCTGCCGCCACCTCCTCCGGTTCCCGCTTCGAGTTCTGCACCGCCACCTGTGCCTACCTCCAGCACTCACCCGATGCAGACTCGTGCTCGCTCTGGGATCTTCAAGCCTCGCTATATTGCTGACTTCGCTGCCACTCCGTTGCTTCATGCTCTTGTGGCTACTTCTGTCCCTAAGGGTTTCAAGAGTGCTGTGAAACACCCGCATTGGGTTGCTGCTATGGATGCCGAGATGGCTGCTCTCCGCTCAAACTCTACTTGGATCCTTGTTCCTCGCCCTGCAGGAGCAAACATTGTTGGCTCGAAGTGGATTTTTCATACGAAATTTCTTTCGGATGGCTCCGTTGACAAACACAAAGCCCGCCTCGTTGCTCAAGGCTTCACTCAACTTCCAGGCTTTGACTACTCTCACACCTTCAGTCCGGTTGTTAAAGCCTCCATTGTTCGTATTATATTGTCACTTGCTGTTGTTCACAATTGGCCGTTGCATCAATTGGATGTTAAGAATGTTTTTCTTAACGGTTTCTTAACTAAGCCTGTCTTCATGGAGCAACCTCCTGGTTACATTGATCCCCGTTTCCCGGATCATGTGTGCCAACTTAAGAAGGCCATCTATGGTCTCAAGCAGGCCCCCCTTGCGTGGTCCAGCGTCTTCATGATTTTCTTCTTCATCTTGGCTTCATCAACAGTCGGGCAGACACATCTCTGTTCATCCTTCGTCAAGGAAACTCTATCCTTTATTTGCTCGTGTATGTTGACGATATCATTATCACAGGGAATGATCCGACTTTGATTCCTCAGTTTATCTCTCGGCTGCACAAGGAATTTGCAATCACGGACCTTGGGCGTTTTAGTTACTTCCTTGGCTTAAAAGTAACTTACACGGACGATGGCTTATTTCTCGGTCAAGCTAAGTATGCTTGTGATATTCTAGCTCGATTTGACATGCTTGATTCCAAGCCTGTTTCCACCCCACTTCCACCGGGCGATGCTCTTACAAAAATTTGGTACCGCTTTTTCTGACGTCACTAGATATCGGTGATATGATTATAATATTTCATATTTTGTGTTCATATTCTCCGTATTTTTATCTCCAAAATTGTAATTAATTGATCTAATTAATCATTCTTTATTTCAGGAAGATAATTAATTGCAGTTGGAGAAAAATCGAGAAAAAAAGGGCAATTCGTGAAAGAAACGAGCAATGTGAAAATGGGAGATTGTTGGTAAGGATGGTTGGTAAGGATTGTTGGTAGGTGTGGTAGGTGGACTTGGTGGTAGGTGTGGTAGGTGGAGATGGTAGTTGGGGATTGATCTCTACCGTAGGATCGAGTTAATCACCACCGTCCATTGAGGAGGTGGAGATGTATAAATAGGGGTCATCCCATTCACTTGTAATCATCCAACACAAAACAAAACACTAGTGATCAAGTGTTCTAGAGAGGAAGAGAGATAATACACTTCCACTTTCTTTTCTTCTTTTGAGCTAAAGTTTGTAGAGAGATATTTTTTTAGGGAGAAGAGACCCATTTTCTTCTTCATTTTTGTAAGTTTTCACATCTTATTTCTTCTCTTTTATTTTATTTCTTGTATTAATGATATTGGTTATGTTTAGGATTTCTTATAATATGAGTGGCTAATTTTACGGTTTGATTTAAGGGTTTCGTATTTCGGTTATATTATTATGAGGCTTTTGGATATGTATTGATTATCTTGATTTATATTCAAGTACTAATATGTTCAAATGATTATTATTGGAGGTTTGTATTAATTTGAATTGACAAATCAAATGAATATTTATTCTCCTAAAGCTATTCATGAGTTTATACTCCTAGTAGTGTAAATGGATGAAGAATTGTAGCATTAGAATAGGTAAATTATGCTATCATAAATTGTCTATCCTAATTGAACCTATAGGACTAATATTGATATTTATGGCTATCCTAATTATTGATATTAGTATTAACCTGATTTTATTAAAATTAATGCTATTATTAATTAACATGGAACGCTATCGTGCCCAGTTGATTAGTAATAAGAATTGACCGGATGCTAGGTTTGGTTAATTAATTAGGAAAACAAAGGATTTAGAAGGCTATCCTAATAAATCCAAGGTTAATTGCTTGAATTTGCAAGAATTTATTTGTTAAGTTTATGATCAATAGTATAATTGAATATCGAACCCTTAAATCAAATTTCTCTCTTATTAGTATTATCTCTATTCTAATAGTTTATCTTGCCAAATTGTTTTGTGTGTATTAATATCTTGTAAGCTCGTAATTGTTAGATTGATTAATTTAGTATTTAGTAGATTAGGTAAAAATCTTCAAAATCCCCCATTTTTATTTTATTTTATTCAAAAGAATTTAATTCCCGTTCCCTGTGGATTCGACCCTGCTCACCACTATACTCGTATTTTGGAAGTAGGTTAATTATATTTGGTGGATTGACAACCTATCAATCGGTCGGTCATTGGTGCTCTTCAATACCTCACAATTACACGTCCTGATCTTTGCTATGCGGTAAATCACTTCAGTCAATTCCTGCAGTCTCCCACCACCGATCATTTCTCTGCAGCAAAACGTGTCCTTCGTTATGTAAAGGGCACCCTCTCCTTCGGCCTTTCTTTTTCTAAGGGGTCCCCTCGTGGTCTTTTGGGATATTCAGAAGCCGACTGGGCTCGTTGCCTCAACACTCGTCGACCTACATTTGGTTACTCCATCTTCCTTCATGGCAACCTAGTCTCTTGGAGTGCTCGTAAGCAGCCCACAGTGGCCCGCTCCAGCTGTGAGTCCGAATATCGTGCCATGGCTGCCACCGCTGCTGAACTTGTTTGGATTACTCATCTTCTCAAGGAGCTTTCTGCTTCGCCTTCGGCCCCCCCTTTGCTACTTTGTGACAACAACAGTGCCCTATTTCTCAGTCAAAATCCAGTTGCTCACAAACGTGCGAAACATATTGATATAGATTTTCACTTTGTTCGTGAACTGATTACTTCGGGGAAGCTCCTTACGAAGTTCGTCCCTTCTTCGCTTCAAATTGCGGATGTGTTCACCAAGAGTCTTGCCAAGCCGCAATTTGTTCTTCTTCGGTCCAAGCTTCGTGTTGGTCCCACCCCACGTTGCGTTTGAAGGGGGGTATTAAAGATATGATTGAAGATTCTCAAGATACGATTGACGATCCTCAAGATTAGCATTCTCCTAAAATTGATTTGTAAATATCTCTAGATTATTTATTTCCTTTGGTAAATATTCTAGGTCCTTCTTTGTACTCTTTATAAGGTTCACGAGAGATGTAAATAAAACAAGGCAAATTTCATTTCCCTTCACAGATACCTCAAGGATGTCCCCAATATTTATAACAAATGCATTAGGGAGTGGAGAAACAGGAATCCAGGATCCATCTTTTTTAATTTGCAAGCCTTCCATTTCATTGACCTGGAGGAGAATTGTGAGCCCAGTGGCATCAGAATGCGGGCAGAGACCAGTGACAAGCTCGGGCTGCGGACATGGTGGATAGTAATTCATCCTCATCGACTGCATCCCGTCTTCGAACATCGTCTCCATCTCTTCAGGTGTCATGCCTAATGCGTTCGCTATCAGCGTCAGAATCCTCACTGCAAGAAGTTTCAGTTCTGCAGAATATGTTTCTATGGCATCCCACTACAACAAAAATGCTAATAGACAACGGATTTTTTCCGTTGTCTTTTAAAACTTATGACTGTTGTTGAATCCACCGTTGTTAAAGGTGGCGCTAAAAGACAACGGATTTTTTCCGTTGTCTTTTTGTATTAAAGACAACGGTTTATAACCGTTGTCTTTATAGCGTTGTCTTTTTTAAAAAAGACAACGGTTATAAATCGTTGTCTTTATAGCGTTGTCATTTTTTTAAAATGACAATGCTATAAAGACAACGGTTTATAACCGTTGTCTTTTACAATTATGCCCATTAAGACAACACTTAAAACACGATTCATAACTGTTGTCTTTTACAAATTTATGCAAAAATGTTACAACAACAATTTTTTTACTGTTGTCTTTCAAAATTGTTGTTGTTTGCATTTTTTTTTATACAATTTTTTTTATTTTGAATCTTTTTTATTATAATTATTATATATCCAAAAATTTAAAACAAAACGAATACATCCAAATTTATAAACTAATAAACATCGCTACAAAATGTACTTAGTCCACAAAAAATATCAACATAATCCTAAAAAATAAAAACAAAGTATCCAATTAACGGTTACAATAGTCATTTCTAAAAGTCACAAACTAATTAAAGATAAATGTCACTGCAAATTATGATGTAATACTCCATATAGCTGCCACCTAATCACAACCTGTCAAATGTATAAAACAAATCATATATTAATTATAAGTAAACTATTAAATAACAACAAATGATCCATGTAAACTGCTAGGAAGCTATAGCTACAATAACTAAAAATAGTATTGAACATGTGATGTACACAATTCTCTCGACTGATGGGACTATTTTATAATAGTTAATATCTTTTACGACATTCAAAGAGAGAAGTAAAAAATAGGGACTAAAACAAGAATTAGGACATGCGTAAGGGAGAAGTAAAAATGAATTATTGCACATAAATTATAAATTTTAATAGAATTGTTTGCAAAAGGAAGAAATAAAAATATTATAATGTGGACAAGCTGGTTGATTAAGTTGCATCTCACACTACCATAGTTTAGTCCTAAGAAAGAAGAAAAGCTTGCAGCAAATTGGTTGCATTCCCTATTATAAACAAGATTCAGGATCCAACAACAACGTCAACACATAATCAAAGCACCCAAAGTTCATAAATTTTATGTTAGAAGATGAAAAAAAAAAATGAAAAAGGGAAAAATCATGCTTTGTTTCACACCTATAATTGTGAAGCAGGATAAGATGGATGAGCATAGTAAGGAGGAGCTTGGGTTGTTGCAGTCGATGCATAGATCGGAGGAAGCATCGCCATCATTCCAGCTTCATGACTGCTGCAAAATCGATAAGATGTCATAACCTGTATCTTAGAAAAGGCAGCCAACACTAAAACTGACATAGAATTTACTTGAGATCGTGATTTGAAAAAGAAAAAAGGTGGTAAACCAAGACGGGATCATGATGTTTTAAACCTGGTAGTGTACAGGGCATGGGCGTGTCCATAACCTTGGTATAGAGTATTTGACAAGTTGGGCCTGCACAAGAAACAAAATTGGTGTGATCTAATAGTTCATAGTGATCAACGAGATTGTAGGCATGTCTTAAATTGGACGTTCAGATGATTTACATCGGCTGTTGACTGGAAAATTGTTGCGTATTCATCAACCCGTTGTTTGGCAAGGGCAACCTATTTACAGAAGACAACATTTGGACATTAAAAGATTTCTCACAGTATGTCCTATTTATGAAAAATATGTCCACATTGTGAATTATAACATATCACAAGTGAAATGCTTACAGATGTACTACAACAAGAAATGAACAATTAGATATAAACAAAGCTTTTTTTACCTGTTGAGTGCTATTATCCAAACCCTGAGATGAACATCAAACTAATAAAATTGCCACATTTTACTTGCATTGCATCTAATTCCTTTTTTTCAAACAAAAAGTTACTCTATTTCTTCAAAAAGGAAAAGAAAAAAAACCTCACTGATATTCCATAAAGTCACTATAAGAAGATTGAAGAAAGAAAAGGATATAGACATGAAGATTATATCGCGATAATATTACATGAACGCATAAGGAATCCCCAAGCTACACCAGCAACACGACCAGAAATCAAATACATAAGCTGGAAATTAGATACCTCAGTTGACAGCAGCCGCGCGGAACGGTTACGGCGGAAACGGAGTCGCGGAGGTAGCGTACGATTGATTTCTGTTTCTTTCCCCTTGTTGGCCGGGTGGAGATTCCAGAATTCTGAAATTGCACCTTTTTTATTTAGACTATGATACAGAATTTAGGATGAATTACATTTAGACCCCGTAAAGTCGGTCTGTACTCTGTAAGTAACTACAAATGACACCCCTGAGTATTTGTATTTATACTAAACCCCCCGTTATTTTGTAAACTAATTAAACACCACAATACTTTTCCAAATTATACAGCCTACTCCAATTTTTTTTCTTTTGCCTTTTTCCTTCTAACTCCAACATAACCTGTAAATTCATATTTTAAACTTATTTGATGTAATGTGATTATAAATTCAATATATAATTATTTTAGAGTACATTACGCATCGGAAATAGATTTAATATATTATTATTATTATTATTATTATTATTATTATTATTATGGTTTAATTATATTGCATTTAATTTGACTTAAAACTCATATATATATTTATATGTATATATATTAATACAAAATAAGCTTGTTTAATGTTTATAATAAATACCATTAAATAATACCACTCTTCATCATAAAATGTATTATTTAATGCTTAAGGTCAGCCAATTTAAATAATAATATTATTTTTCGTAAATAATATGACGTTTGACTGCACATATTTTGCTCGTTGTCTCATAAATTAGTAACTTGTATATATGTATAACAAAGCTAGAGCTAATTTAGTACAAAACTTGCTACCGAAAATATTTGCTAATTTATAAATTTTGTTATAATTGGGAAATTCTTTAATCAAGTAAGTTTGTTTTAATTGAAGTTTATAAAATACTAAAATAAAAATATTATTAAATGTATAATATTTAATAAATTATATAAATTAATAAAAAAATTATTAAAAAACAACAACGGTTTACAAAAGTGTTGTAAAAATCGTTGTCTTTTAATTACATAAAAAGTGAAAGACAACACTACCAAAAAGTGTTGTTCAAAAGTGTTGTGTTTTAGCGCTTCTCACCCTCATAGACTACGCATGAAACATTACTGATGTAAAAAAAGTGTTGTCGTTGTGTGAAAAAATGCATAAAGACAACAGACAAATAAAAGTGTTGTCTTTAAGGGATAAACCGTTGTCGTTGTGTATATACTTAAGCAAAAAGACAACACTTTTATGAAAAAATGTTGTAAAACATTAAAAGACAACACAAATTACTAAAAATCGTTGTCATTATAGCGTTGTCTATTAGCATTTTTCTTGTAGTGTCCCTGGAGAAAAAAGGAAAGTGAAGAAAGGAACTAACTAAGTGCGTCTCCTCTGTGAGTTTTTTACAGAGCTGTGTTGGTGGTATCTGAATTTAGCAGGAAGTTTGGGAATCAAGTGAGGCTTTCTCAAGAAAGGGGGTAATGTGGTTATGAAGAATAGGTCTGCCCAGTCAAGCTTTTGGTCTTGTGATACAACAAAGGCTTCCCCATATCATTCTACTTCCCATGCTGTTTGACGAAACTTGTTTTTTTCTTCCATTGGGAGATTGAAGAATTCCTGGATTTCTGTTTTCATTGTCTCTAGTGCAGAAGAGGGTACTCCATGGTTGATCAACTGCAACAAAATTTACACAATAAACTCCTTAATCTTGGCTCAAGTACACATATATATATATATGTATGTATGATGGTTGTATAGATATACCTGAAAGAACCCCCATTGTTGGCATGCATTGTGCAGTTTATGAAGCTCAGAATCCATGTTGTGCATATCGATGACAGGGATTTGAGGTGAGGATGAAGGGTGAGAGGGGATGGGAGGAGGATGGTCAGGACGAACCTATCGAGACGGAACAGTGGATAATTTCTCCTTAGCAAGTTCTTGCACAATAGGCACCTTCAGAGAGCTGCCTAAACTTGAAAACCTTGATTCCATGGCGCGCGCTCTCTCTCTCTCTCTCAGTCCCTCTCTTTATTGGCAATTAAGTAATTGCATATTATCTGCAATTTAGTATAGGGAGAAATCTTTCTAAATTTACCTACTATAAGGAAGTTTAACACGCAATGCTAGTAGAATAGATAGATGATATATAAATATATACGTACATATATATATATATATATATTTTTAATTTACCCTAATGTAATTTGAACCTTAAAAATAAGTATAAAATAACATTAATTGTCTAGGATTAGACTATTAATGACGCCTACTCTTTTTTTATTTTAAAGCAAATGAATATGAAATTTCACCATCAAAGCATTTGAAGCAATTTATTTTACTTCTTCTGTGTATTTCTCAAGATGGTACAGTTCTTTCACATCTCCACAAGTGTAAAGGTGACTCTCTCTCTCTCTCTCTATATATATATATATGTGTGTGTGTGTGTGTATTTGTTCTTTTGTTATTGCCATTTATTTGTTTTGACCATCAAATTGTTGTTTTTATCTTATGATATGGCTAACTCAAGTATTGAATATTATATTCAAAATTTATTGCTCTATAATTTGAATCAAAATTTTACTAAGTCATGATTGTATTATCTTTAGTAGATTTTA
This sequence comes from Caryopteris x clandonensis, assembly GCA_028749325.2. Taxonomy (NCBI): domain Eukaryota; kingdom Viridiplantae; phylum Streptophyta; class Magnoliopsida; order Lamiales; family Lamiaceae; genus Caryopteris; species Caryopteris x clandonensis. The sequence continues at coordinate 5,801,818 of JAPYKT020000011.1, forward strand.
CTAAGTCATGATTGTATTATTCAAGTATTTTGCCACATTCACTAACCTAATCACGTGCATGTATGTCACAGTATCATAACAAATGCTATATGCTAGTATGTCTACTTTTAAAATTATCCCTAATCATAATTGATTGAAGTTGTTCAATTATTTTTAAGTTTTCGAGAAAAAAAATTACAGTTAGGTGCAGCGTATGATTTAATTTATAAAAAATAATTTTATTTATTATTTTAAACATAAGAAAATTTATGTGTGGAATGAACCGTGCAATATCAATAATATTATATATTTATTTAAAAAATATTATTATTATTATTATTATTTTTTAAATAATAATAATATTTTTAATTACATAAATAATATTATAAATTAGGTATACAATGCATTTGTAGGAAAAGCCCATTTTATTTTAAATTATTTTAAATAATACATTAATTGGGCAATTCTGCCCAATAAGTACAAGAAACAATAATGGGAGAAACACGCCTTACACATGTTTCTAGAAAAACAAGATTTCTGGACTCTTCTTAGGATCAAACGAGATGCATGTATAATTCTACAGTAACTAAGATGTTGATTTGTGGCTGCGAAAACAAGCGTGCGCTAAATTCTCATGGCATCGACATACGACTTCCCTTTCAGCTCCCTTGAAAAATAACCTCTGAAATAATCAGCCAAGCCAATCCTCCTGAATTTTGCCGGAGTTTCGCCGGCGACAAGGCTTGCTGCCGGACCAAATTCACCATCCTGTTTTGGGTTAAAAAATGTGGCAACAGAGATCCTCTCTTTCTCCGCACTCACAGTTGCTCGATGCTCAATGCTCCGGTAAGTACCGTTCGTCACAATCTACAAACACATGTTCGTCAATCCAAAAATCTCCAGAAAAGAATAATGAAAATCTGTACGCTTCTCCGGGGTGATCGGAACAATTAAAGACTAAATGTTATTAATTTGTAAAATACCTCCAAGATGTCCCCGATGTTGATAACAAATGCATTAGGTAGAGGAGAAACAGGAATCCAGGTTTCATCTCTCTTAATTTGGAGGCCTTCCATTTCATTGACCTGGAGGAGAATTGTGAGCCCAGAAGCATCGGAATGAGGGCAGAGACCTGTAACAAGCTCAGGTTGGGGGCATGGCGGATAGTAGTTCATCCTCAACGACTGCACTCCGTCTTCAAACAGCGTTTCCATCTCTTCAGATTTCATGCCCAAAGCTTTTGCCATCAGATTCAGAATCTTCATTGCAACAACTTTCAGTTGTGCAGAATATGCTTCTATGGCGTCCCTTTAGGGAAAAAATAAATAAATAAAATAAAATAAAAAAGAGAAAGAAAGGAAACTATGTATAAGCAGTGAAATTATACACACAAGTGTGTGTTTGGACATCTGTGCCTGATTCTTTCCAACCTGAAAGTAGAAGGAAGCTTGGGAATCAAGTGAGGCTTTCTCAAATAAGTTGGCAATGTGACTATGTAGAATAGGTCAGCCCAGTCGAGCTTTTGCTCTTCTGATACAACAAAAGCTTGGCCATAGCCCTCTATTTCATCTACCTTCTGACTGAACTTCTTCTTCTCTTCTACAGGGAGATTGAAGAACTTCTCAATTTCTAACTTCACTGTCTCTATAACTGCCGCGTCCACTCCATGGTTGATCAACTGCAACAAAATTCCTAAATTAACGTCCCTAATCTCTGGCTACAAAGAAAAAAGTATCCAGATATATACCTGAAAGAAACCCCAGTCCTGGCAGGCCATATGCAGTTTATCAAGCTCGGAATCCATGAAATTTGGATGTAATAAGTTGTGTAAATCGATAACAGGGATTTGAGGTGAGGATGGAAGATCGGAGGGGATGAGATTAACTTGATCGGGACGGACGTATCTTGATGGAACAGTGGCCAATTTCTGCTTCGAGAGCTCTTGCACAATTGGCACCTTAAGAGAGCTGCCTAAACTTGTTGGTTTCGGATCCATGGCCTCTCTCTCTCTCTCTCTCTCTCTCTCTCTCTCTCTAGGTGTGAGTGTTTCGTTCTGTTGGAACATACAAGGAAGAGTTACTAGAGTACGTCTTTATAGGCCATTCGCAGTCCCAAAAAGTTTTTAGTACATATCGAAATTTAAATATACTTTATATAAAATTAATATTTTTTTATTAAATATATCCCTAGTTATACTCATTATATTATTTTATTAAATTTAAAAAAAAGGGGGGGGGGGGGGGCTGAAGAAGAAAGGAAGAAGAGGTTAAAGTCCTTCAAATTATTCAAATAATTTTGAAAGTTTCCACATGTTCAAACGAACATCATTGATAGATTTAGGAATTTCGCATTGCATGTTAAATATTCTTCATTTTTATAGTTTGTATTTTATATATATTTCTTAACTTTATATATAAATTATGAAATCTTAATTAATTATTGAGTTTGTATGGGGTTGTAAGTGTCTTTTATGAATATATATGATGGATAAATGAATTTGATTTAGATCCATTGTTTTTTTATTCGTTTTACCTACATTTCATTTTCAATCTGCGAGTATTGTGCGTGTACATGCTAATTATTAATTTTTTTTTATTTTTTTCTAGTTGTAAAGTATAATCCCATTCTTAGTGTTTGTTGTAGCACTCTTTGTTTGGTGTTTTATGTACTATTTATCTACACTAATTTTATATACAAGTAGATTGTTTTCATTCGTCTTGTCTTCGCTAGTGACAACAGCCATGACAATGTATTTGTAGCTCATCCTATTTTATCAATCTGAGTTATCGCACAGGACAAATTGTATTGCTACATTTAAACCTTGTATTCTTCGAATTAAACATCTAAGTTTTATTTATTTGCACAAAATATATTGGGTTGCATTTTGATTGATGGATTTTAATTGGGAGATTAAATTAACAAATTGTAAGTCTGATCTTTTAACGATGACAATCATCTCATTTTCATTTGTTGTATTATAAACACAATTTATCAAGTCTTCCTTGGATCCACGATACAACTATCTCTTAAAAGTGCATTGTTCGAAGACGATACTTGAACATATTGATGATGTCCGAAACATATTTCAAACAAAATTTGTAGTGTACGACCATATGTTTCGAACACTTTGCTGACTGTTCGACTGCTAATATTGAACATATTGCTGTTTGTTCGAGTGTTTTGTTCAAACAATCAGCGCGACGGAAAACAGTAAAAACACATTTTTTACGCAAAATATATTAAAATCTCAACATGAAAAAGTCGAATTACTTACATTATTATTCTCTGTTGATGTATTGATTTATTGATTCATGATTAAATTTTTTGAATTAACTATAATTTGAAGGAAAAGAAATATTGGGAGAAGAAAAAATAAGATAGAATAAAAAAAACATAAAAATTAGGTTAGTTTTAAATATATATATATATAATATATAAGAATATTTTAATTAATTTAATTATATTTTAATTATTTTGAAGTATGTTTAGAGATTATTTTAATTACTTTAGATTTTGGAAATCGTAGATAGTTACACCTAATGACAAATTGGCCATAGGGAAATCTTTTTTCCTTTCGTGTAATTTTTTTCAAATCATTAAGGCCCCATATACTTTTGGGGGATAAGGAAGATATCATATTTTATTCAAAATAATGGGATAGTGTTGAAAATGATGGACTATTCTATGATAATTTTACACTTGGGGTAGTTTATATATTATTTTTCCTTTGATTTACTTTGCATCCATATACCCACTAAATTTATTTGTTTGATATAGTATTATGGACAAATGAGTGGAACAAATCACCAATTTCTACTTGAAGAGACTGTTTGTGACATCCCTACCATCCTTAGATGTATTTTGACGAGGTCATTTTAAATCTATTAGATATTTTGTTATCGCTGCGCAAAATTATCGTGAATCAAAGATGAAAAACACGAAAAATCTTAAATATCATACTTGATTCATAATAAGCTAGGAACAAATTATCAAATAGGTATGGATTTAGAACAGTTTCATCAAACTATATCCAATGATAGTGGTGGCGTAGTAATTTGATGCCAAGAAATGTAATAGTTAATGTAACAAAAATACATATTCATAATTTATCAAGTTTTAAAAATCTAAAGTTGATCCATAATTTATAATTTTCTATATCTTGATCCCTAAAAGCTATCCTGATTTTTCTTTTTCTCATGAGAGAAATATCTTTTATAGTTTGATGAATAATAAAAACATTCAATATACTGTGAAGTTTGTAATAATAATATGATAATTGTGCAGTTTAGCCCCTACATTCATATTAATACTTAGATATATTCTAATTAAATGTTTTCTTTAATAAGATAAAAAAAATTTGGTTTATCATATTTCTTAATAGCGGAAAATTGTATCTATTATGAGATAAAAAAAACTTTGAGTTAATGTCAAATATAGATAAGTCCCAAAAATTTATACTGATCGGGTGTATCATGTAACCCGGTGTAGAGTATCACTTATTTAATCAAATAAAGTAATATTTTTTAAGTAAATAAATAATAGATTGTTACATTTCTAACTTATATATTATCTATTTATCTAATTATATCTAACCGAAATATATATATCTATTATCTTTGGTTTACGTCATTCAGTCTGAAGACTGAAGATCTTTGAATAATTTATTAATCTGATTTATTAATTTCAATTATTAATATTATCTATAATTTGTGTGTGTGTGTGTGTGTTTTGTCCCAACCTATCAAAGTAGAGTAGCTCATTACTTGAAAAGAAATGAATAAATTATTTATTCAATAACAATCAATACATTAATTTAAGGGGCCACCTGAAAAATTAATAGATTACGTGAAAAAAAACATGTTAATTATGAAAGGATAATTTTGAATCAACCTATAACAGTCACATTTGAAAATAGCAATGACTCATTAATTACAGCAATATATTTTTCTTTCTTGTTGCTATGGATCGAAACTGACTACATAATTTTAAAAAATAAAATAAAAATTCAATGAAACAAAACATTTCCTTGATTGATGGGAATATTTTGAGCAAAAAACTTATGTGAAACGGTTGCATGTGTGACACGATATAAGGTATTACTGATTTAATTATAAAGTATTATGTGTTTAATTATAAAATATCACTATTTTTTAAGTATATTACTATTGATTAGTTACCTTAAAAAATAATGATATTTATAGTTAAACAAAATAATACTTTATGATTATATATGTAATACCTTAAATCATGTCACATTAGGTCCACTCGTTTTAAATTTTGTTGCCTTATGACATAATTTTTTTTTTAAAAAAAATATGTGAATTACCTAGCATATATATTTAAAATCTTATGGGATCAGATTCTCGGGGCAAATAAAAACTCCAAAGTCGATAATGGAGGCCCAACAAATTTGCCCAACTCGGCCCATCAGTATTTTGGACCCCCAAAGTTATTCCAAACTCTCATCTCTATATTTCAACTCAGTTCTTAGACCAAACAGAACCACTGCAATTTGAATTTTGCTCAAAAATTATTCCTGCATTAGTCCTTAAATATTATATGAGGTACTCCCCTCCGATTTTTTAATTTAAAATAATCACCAAATAATATGTGTATTTATATAGAACATCGGGTGAAATAAAAGATCTAAATCTGCTCGAGTTGCCCCTTCTTTGGAGTTTTTTTCTGTTCCTTTTAAAATATTAAGGCAAATATTTTATTTCATGATATATTTAATTTTAATTTTATTTGTTGTATATTTCATATGCAGAATATACTCTTCATAAAACGTGCTGAATTGCCAAACTTTGTAGACCACAAACTAGTCAAACACGAATAACACATATACTATTTCAAAATTATAAGACAGTCATAAAGCTGCACATTTTATTCAATAGTCAACGATAATTTATTAATCATTCAATAAACCGACAATACACAGTTGAAGAGGTTTGAGTTACGTTATCCATATTCTACGATTATTTTTATTCAAAAATTTAGATATGTCACCTGATGATTAAGTTTTTTTTTTTTTTTTTTTCCTAAGAAAATTGAACAAAAAATGATGTTCCCTTTAATATGTTTTCGTGGGTATATAAGATAATAAATTGGAAGAAAGTTTAAAGCATGGATAGAAATATAAAATTTTAGAAAACAAGACATGTTGATATAAGTCTTGAGAATGTATTAAGATCTCGTTACTATTTGGTGAAGGTTAAAAGGTCAATTAATTACGGTCGAAGCAAGTCATTAAAATTCAAATAATCTAAATTTAATATAATTACGGTCGAAGCAAGTCATTAAAATTCAAATAATCTAAACTTAATATAATTACGGTCGAAGCAAGTCATTAAAATTCAAATAATCTAAACTTAATATAATTACGGTCGAAGCAAGTAATTAAAATTCAAATAATCTAAACTTAATATATGGACTCCATCTGTCATTGTTCAACCCTGGATTAATTTCTTTATTTCCCCTGTAAAAATAACATACAATAAATAAGAAATTATATATAATTTTGCAGTAATATACGGTGATACAGCAGGATTGCCGTGCCTTCTCTGCTATAAATTAATACCCATTTCTTGCTGCTTAGAACATGCATCTCCCCATAGATTTATAGATACATACATCTAACTGTATCTCATCACATTTACATCGATGGAACTAAGTCTTCAAGAAATGGTTAAAAGACCAATTCATGACATCCCAACGCGCTATCTAGTCGATCAAGAACCCGCGATTTCGTGTCCTGGAATCCCCATTCTTGACCTGAAAGCTTTGCTTGCTGAAGAAAACCATACTTTCCAGTTAGAGAAGTTGCACTCAACATGCAAAGACTGGGGCATATTTCAGGTTCATTTTTAATTACTCATATTTATGTGTGTGTGTGTAGTTGATTAATGTAAATGGGTGCAGGTGGTGAACCATGGGGTGGAGTGTTCATTGGTGGAGAAACTGAAGTACGAGATTAAAGAATTTTACAAGCTTCCATTGGAGGAGAGGTTGAAGTATAAGATAAGGCCTGGAGAGGTTGAGGGTTATGGTCAAACTGTGATTGTCTCTCCAGATCAAAAAGTTGATTGGGCTGATCGATTTTACATGATCACCAATCCCATCCATAGAAGAAAACCCCATCTTTTCCCACACCTTCCTTCATCTCTCAGGTACTCCGTTCACAAGTACACACCCATGGGAGTTTGATTCAATCGAAAACGAGTCAAACTCGACTAGTTTCACTTTGTACCTTTTTTTCTTGCTCAAAAAATCAGCTAACCTCTTGATTTATCAAAAGTAATAATATGTTCATATATATCGAACTGAATCTCAAGTAGTTTGATTTGATTTATATTATTGAAATAAGTAATGTAAGAATAATAAAGTCGAACATTCATATAATTCATCAATGGTTCTAAACATTCATGATTATCATCCAATTAATACATATATTTACAAATACCCAAGACCGGCAACAAAATCTCTCTTAAACTCTTCAAATTGCACTTTACAATATGAACTTTACAAACTACGAACACAGAGAAACCCTAGAAGCCTACATGACGGAGCTTCAAAAGGTAGCGAGGGCCATATTCAGGGTAATTGAAGAGGCACTGAAACTTGAGAAAGGAGAAGCAGAAGAGATGTTTGAAGGGGGGATGCAATCAGTGAGGATGACTTACTTCCCGCCGTGCCCGCATCCGGACAAGGTGATGGGGCTGACGCCGCACTCCGACGCCACCGGAATCACGGTCCTCCTCCAAGTGAATGGAGTGGGAGGCTTCCAAATCAAAAGAGATGGGGTTTGGATGTCAGTCAATTTCCTCCCAGATGCCTTTGTTGTTAATCTGGGAGACATTACTGAGGTTTGCCACCACACATTTTTCTCACCTAAATTTTAATTATTATATTCTTCATTTAGTCAACCAATTCGTTCATGCATGTGTACATCTTCAATTCTTGGTGGTAATCATAGTTTGCATGATCATATATGGATCATCCACCATATTTTACGCAAAAACTTATATATACCTACGATCTGATAAAAAATATTATTTATTTAATTGAAAATTATTATTTTTTATTTAAAAAATTTAACAACTGATTTGTAATATTATTCAGGTAAACAAACAATATTATTTAGTTAAACAAATAATATTCTATATCGTGTTGTAGCATATAAATTTTTACATATCTATATCTATATTAAAGCAGGACAGTTTGGTTTATTTACTGAAATGCCATTTTCCCGCCAAAAGATACCAACATTTTAATGAATTAAAAAATAAATTAAAAAATAGTGTCTTCTTCCAGAATTCTTACACTGTAATTAAGAATACCATCAGATCTGATTTGTCAGAGTTGATATAGATTTGCAAGAAAGAGACAGAAATTTTGATTTTTACCCATAATTTGTATTATCTGTTTATTTGTTTGTGTTTGTCTTTTTCTGCCTAATCTGCCACAGCTATTAATAATGCCTTATTTATAGGCCTAAATTTTCCTATGAAGTACCCGAAAAAAAAATTTATCTATTATTTATAATTTTTAATCCTTTAGATTTGTAATCTGAAAACCTGAACAATATAAAGAAAAGGTCATATTTTTACATGAAATTATATTATAATGTTATTTCCTCCATACAACATTTAACTGAAAAAAAAAATCTGTTTATATGTACAGTTCAAGTACATCTTTTATGTTTGTATTATAAACCCACACATAAATTCGAAACAACAATTTCTGATATTTCAGCTTATTTGTTCCTGTAAAAAAATGAAAAAAATAAAATAAATTAGTTCCACAGTAAAAAAGAAGCTCAAATCTGCTAACTGGAACTCTGGAAGCTTCAATCACACACTTCACATTAAATAAGAAGATTTACCTTGTCAAATTTCTGTTTCCATGCATAATCATTCATTTACATATTTTCCAGTCCAAACAAAATCTAATAAAGTAAAACAGTAATTATGACTCCACCATATTATTTCCTGTTGAAAAAGTCCAAAAAAATCGGATTACTTAAATAGTAAATGAAATTCGGATTTCTGCAAACTTGAAGCTTCAATCACACAGTTCACATTAAACAAGATGATTTATCTTGTCAGTTTTCTTTTTCCATGCATAATCATTCATTTACATAATTTTCAGTCCAAACAAAAAAGAATTAGGTAAAACAGGAAATTTTCAGTCCATTTCTTTTCCTGTTAAAAAAGGCAAAAATCAGTGATTACTTCAACAGTGAAAAAAATGTTGAAATGTGCAAACTGGATGCTTCAATCACACACTTCACATTAAACAAGATGATCTACCTTTTGTCAGTTTAATTTTTCCATGCATAATCATTCACTTACAGAAATTTCAGTCCAAATAAAATATAATTAAGTGAAACTGAAATTTTTACTCTACCTATTTTTTTCCTGTTTAAAAATCAACAAAATTATGAGTAATTCTTCAGTCAAAAATATGTTAAACATTGCGAATTGGAACCTTTAATCCAACACTTCACATTAAACAATATTAGTCTTTAGTTTCATAGTATTATTTTCACTTCCATTAACTAACAAAATTAACCTAATCATAATAGGAAATAACATGTTTGTCTGAATACAGAAAGTTGTCCTATTACACAATCAGTCATTACTTCTTATACACTAATAAAAAAACCATATTTCAATCAATGACTATAACTAAACAGTAATATATTATGTAAATCCAACAGTGGATGCTACTTTTGGAATTGAAGTTCACAATAAAATCTGAATAAACTCATTATTTCACATCAACAATTTCAGATATGTCTAAAAAAAAACTGCTCATATTCAGAATCTTACCACTTGCATTAAGAAACAAAAAATCATAATCATTACAGTGAACATCATGTTTGTCAGAATATCCATTTTGTGTGTGAAATGAGACAATCATTCATTGGTTCTTACAAAGATTAATTATTTCAAATTTTTTAATTAATTTTAACAGAGCAGATTAACTCACACAATTTATTCAAATTCAGAAAAACAGTCACTCCCTTTTCAACTTCCATTTGTTTTCTATAAATATGGGGTTTAAGATTCATTAACTTACCTTTTACTGTTGTACGTTCTTCATTACCTCATTTACAGCAGTATGGCGCCATTATTCAGTTTGCTCAAAGATGTAGGGCCTTCCAGTACGAAGTGGGCAGTGAAGCTTCGACTTATTCGATCCTACCAAATCCCTGTATTTGGAAATCCGCTTAGAATTCAGAGTACAAATTGTATATTTCATGATTATGAGGTAATAAAAAGAATCTGTTATTTTTATTCCTTCAAGATACATTCGGTACATTACATTCAGAATGTATTTACTAATATGTGTTTTATTATTTTCACAATGTAGGGTGAAAGAATACATGCTACTATTAGAACAGATCTAATGCGCAGATTCAATTCCAGTTTCATAGAAGGGAGTGTTTATGTCGTAAAAAATTTTGTTGTAACAAACAACAAAATGCGTTACAAGACTACGACCCACCGATACATGCTAATAATGATTCATGACACAAAAATCACTGAAATATTTGATGCTTCATTTCCTTTGCAGCTGTTTAATTTCAAACCATTTCTTGAAATTAGCAACGTTGAAGAGCTGAAGGAAAATGAAATGTTTGGTAAATTTCTGACATGAACCAATTTGTATATGTATTTTTTTGCATGCAGTTGAATAATATTGTCTAATATATTTAACATTATTTGAGCAGATGTAATTGGCAGAGTTTGTAGTGTTGGCCCCCGTCAGAACCGTGTTCGCAATGAACAAGAAACAACAACATGGATGGAAGTAGTCTTGGAGGATCCACAGTTAATATTTTATAAGTTTGACTGTTCACTATCTTAATATTTACAGTTTTCTTTATATTTATTTTGTTTTGATTAAAACTGCAACTGAAGATTTACTTCTTTATTTGCAGAGAAAATCGGTTGTACTGTACTCTTTGGGGGGAATTTGTTGATCAGATGATGGAACGTGTAAGAGTTGGTGGTGATGCTCCTATTATGATTTTGCAGTTTTGTAGGGGGAAACTGTATAGAGGTATAACTAAATTATATTTGTAATATATTTTTAATCACATCATTCTTCCATGATAATAATGTAAACACAATATAATCTATATCTGTATTTCTAACAGATAAATGTCAAAATATTAGGCTGAGCATGTTAGTTTTTCAAACTCTGTTATCACATTCATCATCATCATATTTTGTACAAAAAAAACTAACGCTAGGCCAAATTCAACGAAGGAATATATCTTCCCAGTCATACCAGTTATTTCATTTATGTTTTTGGTCCATTACTATTTTATTTTAAATCTTATTTATGGAAAAAAAAAGTTACTATATTTAATACATTTACAAATACATGAATCAAGAACACTATATTTACCGAAAAGACAGAATTTACCTCAATAGAACTGTAACATGTTTCGAAAACTGTCATCCCCTTCAATACTTCACTTACTACCATGTTTGATGTTAACATAGATTCTATATCAAAAACAATCAGCTATTAGAAAGCTGTTAACAATTTCAACTTCCCAATAAGTACTACAAAACTATAATTAACAAAACAATAATCCATGTAAACTATCAAAAATTACCCTCACTTGAAATCTAAATTTCTATATTGATTGATACCTTACATAAATCAGTACTTTGTAAGGTTTTACAAAAATAATTTTAATTAAAATTGCAACATCATCAGAAACACAAAAATTCCATCTCCAAATTTCCCAAATTCTCCAACTATTGAACTAAATCTTATGAATTCCAAAATACCGCTCATTCTGTACAAAAAGACTATTCATAGCAATTAATAGACGAATTGTACCTTAAACATTTTTTTTTTTTGCATTTGAAGAACATGTCAGATGAAAGAAATTTTCATCTATTTCTGTTCGCGTAGCAATAAATCTACGAACTAAACATTAACCCTATATCTCAAGGGCTAGGTTTTATACCAATCTCGAACCCTCAACATCAAACAATACGATACCAGTCATCAATGAAATAAAAATTCAAAGATTTACGGAAATACAGTACTTAGCTTTTTCAAGTGTAGGGATATCAGAAACCCGTACAAATATCGAAGGAATCGATGAATACTTTGTAAATCGACCAACGGTTCTTCTTTCTAAATCGAAAGAAGGGGAATGGATCAGATCTTTACGAATTCGTTCTTCGATTCTGAAAAAAACAGGTAAAAAATATTAAAATCAAATTGGAAAGCAGATTACATAAATTGAACGGGGAAACAGAGGATGAATTACTTAGCTTTTTTTTTAGTCTTTACCCGATTCATAGAACAATTGATTGATGGAAGAAATAATAGAATCGCCGTTCTTTTCTTACGAAGAAGAAAGAAAAGCATCGGTGAAAAGTCTGCGCGGCCAAACGTTCATTCGGCGGAAGAAACCCTAGGTTAGAGTTTAGGGTTTGAGGAATGAGTCGGCCGACGCAGCTCCCGTTATTTTTCTTTCGTTTGTTTAAGTTTTTTTATTTTTTAATGAGGCTCAATTATTTTGGGCCGAATCCTCTTCATGTTTTGTGGGCCGAGTCATCCAATAGCCCAGTAATTGTTTTTCTGCAAACTAAAAATGGCCCATTTAAATATTAACATTGAGAAGCTGGCTCGAATCCGTTTTACTAAATGGGCCTACTCATAAACTTATCTATTTCTTATATTTTTAAATAATATATTAATTACTTTTATTCCTTATTAAAAATGTTATTATATTAATCAAATTTGATACGTTTTTTTATAAATTATATTTATAATCTTATATTTGTTTGTAATTTATATTATTAAAATTATAATCCCGTGAAATATAAACAAATAAATTATAAAGTATCATTATTTTGCATAGTCATATTAAAAATTAAACAATTGTAATTACATGTTTTTATTATTTATATACATTTAATTAATTCTGTACTAATTACTTAACTTTTTAATTGTAAAATATATTAAAGAATTTTCATGTATATTATTTGTCATTTTAAACCTTAAATTTAATTTTATCAACAGTAAGAAACATTATTAATATATTCAAATCAATTATAAATATTAGTTTTTTTTTTAAATATTTAGAATCTAAGAATTAAGGTTTGCATAAATTATAAAAAATTGTCTATCACTTATCATAATAAGTTTTCTCAAAACAGTATAAAACTTAATATTAAAATCTTTATAGAAAAATAATTTATTTAATGGATTTTTCAAATTTTATCAATCCTTATTTTAATTCAATTTATATTGTTTCTAATTTACTGTTTCATGTACAAATTTATTTCAAACCTGATGAAGTATGTAATTTGATAGAAATTAAATTACATTAAATCTCACGTTTGCATATTCCATTAACCCTTTAAATGATATTAGAAATGTTAAATACTTTAATATAAATTATGTTAGAATAATATGTATATTTTTGTATTTGTAATTTAATGAAAATGTTGTTTTATAGTTTGTTGAAGGATCAATGTTAGATTAATTTTATTTGTTGTATTTTTTTTCAATTAATCATTTTTTTTTAAATATAGTACTTATACTACAATATTAAGCCATTTTACTATAGTTAAATAGTAAAAGGCTTTCCATGTATTTCTTCTTATATTTTATGAAGTAATTTAATAAATTACAATTACTGTATTTATATAATATTTCAATCTAAGAAATAGTTTCTTTTATTTGCACACTTTTACTCTAAATTTTTTAACGTAATCAAATTTATTGGTATGTTTATTGTATTTTGGTGGTTTTTACTCATGTACTTCATTTACATAGTGCGAAATGAATGAATTTTTTACATTTCCATCTTAAAATAATATATTATTGTATTGTTTTATTGTTGATTTTATTTAATATCAATGATATAATGTACATTTTTTTAATATGCCATTTATTTATTTATTTTTTTGTAATGTTTTATAATTTTCTTTAATAATATAAATATTATATTAATAAGTCGTGCACCGCACGGGTGAGTTACTAGTATATATATATAATAAAAAAGGAATCACTTCTTTAGTTGAAAATGCAGTCATGTCATGTTGGCGGTTGTTAAAACACAAGGAATTATAATTTCTGCATTATCAAAATCAGCACAATATAAAACTCATTAAAAAAGTTAGACATTAACCACGCGAGTAAATAAATTTAATTTATGCTTGACTATTCAACGTAACAAGTATTCATCCTTCTTTGAGGTATTTATTCATACGTCTTCCAAGCATTCAAAAGTGTTAATTCTAACCCAGTAAAAATGTCGTTGCAATATGTTTCTTTTACGACCTAAAAACGCGTATATGGGTGTGCCGATACTGAGCAATGGGTTGTATAAGAGCATTGAGCACAGAGCAACAGTAAACCCAGAGAAAGAGAGGATCACCCTGGCAATGTTCTTCAACTGTAAATACGAAGCAGAAGTCGGGCCGGCGCCTTCGCTGTTGATGAAGGAGCAGCCACTCTTCAGGCGCATGAAGATGGAGCAGTATGTCAAAGATTTCTTCTCCAGGAAGCTCAGTGGAAAGTCATTTCTTGACTACTTAAGTACTTAAAGATATAAGAAATTGGGATTGGGGCTCGAATTTCTAATCTTTAACACATCATATAATAGTTAGTGCGACGATTTTATTGGGTTATTGTGTATTTTAAATTAAGATAGTTCTTGGTTGTTTGCTGTATATTTTGATCGAATTGTTAACAAATATTGCAGATTATCAAGTATTATATCCTTATTTAATTTCTTTCCTCTAAAAATGATGATACACAATATATGTGCAATATATATAACTGGAGATTTAGAAAGAAAAGAATATTTAAAAAAAAAAACAAAAAACAGATTTTCTTTTAAAGGCCCAAATCTATTGGAATATGGCCCCGGCCCAATAGTAAAACTTTATCTAAATGTTATTGGGCTACCCAATGGGCCAGAAAGAGCAGTTTCAACTTTTTGTAAAACCTCAAATTTGAGCAGTACATACAAACCCAACAGAGATATACAGCAGCTCCCAAAAGCAAAGAAGAAGAACCCACCAGAACTCCGAGGACTAGGTACAGACGCAGAAATGGTTGAAGAAACAGAAAAATCAGCGACCACCGCCGTTAAGGAGGAACTAGTAAATCCATCGGAAACGAGTAAGAGTCATCACAGCGCCGGCGGAGAGGAGTCGGATACGGAGGAAGGGGAGATCGTCGGCGGCGATGCAGACAACGCGGTGGAGGCGATGGCGGCTCCGCCTCCGAGGCATCCGTTGGAGCATTCATGGACATTCTGGTTTGACAGTCCGTCCGCTAAATCGAAACAGGTGGCATGGGGAAGCTCAATTCGCCCTATCTACACCTTCTCTACCGTCGAAGATTTCTGGAGGTATCTTTAATTTGAGTTTTTCAATTCAATTGTGCTGTTTTCTTGATTTGAGAGGGAATTATTGTAACTAATGTTGTTTCGTTTTCGTATTTGTAGTTTGTGTCTTTTTAGGTCGGTTACTTTGTAGGTTCATATTTTTTGTTTCGTTGATCTGCAACCTTTTCCGCTATGCCATACGAAAGTTTATTTTATTTTCTTTAGTGCTGGCCTAATTGTATTCCCAATCACTCAAACCTTGCAGTGTCCATTTTTTTGGCGAATTTCGCCGCCATATCAGTTATTTGCCTTTGCTTGCAGTGTTTACAATAATATACACCATCCTAGCAAGCTAGCAGTTGGAGCAGACTTCTATTGTTTCAAAAATAAAATAGAGCCAAAATGGGAAGATCCTGTTTGTGCTAATGGGGGAAAGTGGACTGTGAGTTTTCAAAGGGGTAAATCTGACACTTATTGGATGTATACGGTATGTGAATCAGTCTGTCTTTATTTCTAACTGAGAATATGTTGCATACAGATATTGGGTTCTGTTGCCCTATTATACTTGGACTCTAATTCTCTTTTGGATTCCATTTAGTTGCTGGCTATGATTGGAGAACAATTTGATTTTGGAGATGAAATTTGTGGGGCAGTTGTCAATGTTCGAGGAAGGCAGGAGAAAATTTCTATTTGGACAAAGAATGCAATGAACGAGGCTGCTCAGGTTTGTTAGAGAATACAACGTGAATTGTTCCAGTTGAATTCCCTTCAGTACGTGGTGTATTATTTTGATAATGATAGGTCAAATGCTGGTTCATCACATGATTTATTTGCTAATTCTGTAATTTTCTATCTGTTTGTGCTTTTGTTTCATTATATGGCCATACAGTAGAACCCTCGGGCCTTCTCATGGAATTTTAAGTATCATAATATCTTGACATGTGGGATTTTATGAATTGACCCGTTACCTCCCCCTCTAAACTCGAGTATGACATATTCTCTCTTGCTCAAATATTGTGGTGCAAGAAACAACTAAGCAAGCTGGCAATATGTTGTTTAGTAGAGCCCGCATACAAAGCACAAAAAAATAAATAAACTGCTAATCTAGATATTGTTTGTCCAGTCTGAATTGCATTTTAATTTAAGGGGGCTCTTGTCAGGACATCCTGAATGTTTTTTGATGTATATTGCGTCAAGAAATATCTTGAAGGAACTTGTTATTCCTCATAAGTTTGTTGAGGTTTTATGCTTATGTCCTTGTCTTTTTGCCTTCCCTTGTTTGTGCATATTTTGAAAATTATAATTGATCTTTTATTCATTCTTCCGAGTGTCTTCTGACATTTTCAGATGAGCATTGGAAGACAATGGAAGGAATTTCTGGATTACAATGACACAATTGGTTTCATAGTCCATGTAAGTTGTCCTTCTAGTCATGTTAGTCATTTATTTGTAACTTGTGTGTCTTCCCTCTAAATAAATTTCCTTGTCTTTTAATATAGGACGACGCAATAAAGCTTGACAGGGGTGCCAAGAATCGTTATACTGTGTAGCTGTTCTGTGACCAATTGTTTTGGATCCTTTCATGTTCCCTTTTCCTTATTTGTCTTTAATGGTGTCGTGGAGTTTAGTACTCCAGATATTTTAGAACTGGTTAAATATTTCCGATTTACTATTGTATACCACCTGAAATTTCTAATGATACAGGTCTACATAGAATTAGTTTTCTTCTCCATACTTTCATAATCAGATCTCCTAGGATCCAAAATTCCACTATAGTGCATCTAACACTCAAGAGAAGCATACTTGTAGATTTTGAATATAATCTCTGTGCTCTTGAGCAGAGTAGCAGTGTTGGCCCCACGAAGATTCATTATTTTCTTTTTCTGGGGGTAAAGCCTAATTTCCTCTGCGTTGGTTCTCAACTCATCATATATTGAGTTCCAATTGGTCTCAAAAAAGATGATTTTTGTTTTGGGACGAAGGTGAACCAGTTTGCCAAATAGGGTCTCAAAAAAGATGATTTTTGTTTTGGGATGAAGGTGGACCAGTTTGCCAAATAAGGTCGAGCATAGGGATTTCCATCTTATTCACTTATCTGGTACCAAATACTAATCACAACAGCGCAGGTTTACGGGGCGACCCTCTACTAAAGTACTTTACCCTTCATTATATTGCTCTAACCCATTCGATAAAATTAATACATGATTTCACCTTTTGTTCTATCCCACAAAAATACATTCCGGACCTCACAAAAAGCTTTAGATTTAATTGATCTATATTTTGAAGATGGAGATTTACTGCCAGCCCCTTGAAGTTAAATGAAAACAATACAAATTACAAGCCAGAGACCGCCTCTTCCCCCTATTTATGGGGAATGAATTGCATCTATTTGGGAGGTGGAATAACCAGTGTTACAAAAGAATTTCTCCCTCTTCTCTATCCAAAGAAATCGCATCTTCATCTTCTTCTGAAAAGTCGTCCTTGAGATACAAGCTGAGTTGCTCCAGAGGGTTTCCATGGTGAATGGCGTCAGACCCCATTCCGTTTCCATCAATTGGATAATACAGGTAACCACAATTCAAAATCTCCAAGCCTTTACATATACCCACATTATCATTTATCTCAACACTTCTTTTCATCTGCAAAATCAAAGACAACTCTTGATATAAAAATGACCTTATTAAACAGGGAACTGATACCTGAAGGCGAACAAAAATAAAATTACCTTCTCCATTGCCATCCTAGCAGCCTTCCTTTCCCTCTCATGTCGCATTTTAAAATCTTGCTCCCTCCTTTGCGAGGCTGCTTCTGCAGCTTTAATTTGCGCTTCAATTTTGGCTTTCTCTGCAAACCAAAGAACTTATTATAGAAGACGTACAAAACTCAAGACTCTTAAAAGTCACCAAACGAATCATCTCTGTATTTGGAACCCAATCCACCTAACTTGCAGGTAAATGCATAACATAAAGTCAGATAACAGATACAGTAGTTACCCTCTCGTTGTTCCTTTTCCAGTCTTTCTCTAGCTTGTTGCATCCTTAAAGGATCCGGCTTGTCACTCTGTATAATAAGATCCAGAATCCAGCATAATCAACAACTAAATGACGAGGACCAAGTAAGCATCAAAATACCATATTTCCTTTGGATATGTGTGTTTTTTTATTTCCTCTTTTGGGGAGGGGAGATGATCATTACATGGTCCAGGAGTTCCTGATGTGTAGCCTTGAAGATCATATCTGCAAAGCGTTTCTTTAACATCGCAGCCCGCAAAGCCTTCTTCGGAGACATTGAGACATCAAATGTCCAACCTATCAAGGCGTAGTACAATTTAATGAGAATTGATACAGCACAATCAGTCATTGCATGACAAGAAATAGAAACAGAAACAGAAACAGAGATATGGATTAAGTATTTACATACATACAAGCCAATATTTCCTGAGTAGTGAAAAAAAAAATGAAATGCTCCGTTGTCAATAAACTTGAAAAAGAAAAAAAGCAAGGAAGTAAAATAAGGTATGCACACTTCAACAATTGCACATCTAATGAGAACTCATATTCAATGTTTAGTGCCTCAACATTGTGGTAGCTTTCTCACACTCTAGGACTACAGTGAAAATCTATATCAGTGCACTGGATCAACTAAACATTATTTAAATTCTATATTTCACATTCCCCAGTGTTCTCATTAATCCTCAGTCATTCGTCCAGATATATGGTGGATAATTAATATTTATGCAAAAGGTTAATAATAAGCACAGACAAAAGTTAGCTACCTTCAATACAAGCAGGGGTTGATAGGTGAGAGCTTGTTGCTTCATTGACAACAACTCCAGGACCTTGAATCATTTGCAAGCATGTTAAAACATAAATAAGCAAAGGCATACAAAGGTGGATATCATCAATAGTTATAAAATGGTCTAACCATCAGAGTCTAGACTAGAGCTGCTTGTAGTAGATTGCAAGGGATATCTGAACTCATGTTCCTGATACATTTAACAAAAGTTATATCAATTACCAAATTTTCCTCCAATTAATATTGCTTCTTGCTAATACTTACAAGTTTAGAATCATCACAATGATTGTGTTCTGTTGATCTGTCTGAGGATATATCTGAAACAGAGAAATATAATGTCAGATGAATAACTAGACAAAATCAAAGCATCATAATCAAACATGGAAAGAATTTCACTCACCACTTCCACATCCTTGAGCTGCACCATTTCTAAGGCAAGCAGAATCAACTGATTGTCTCTGATTGGTTGCCACTGCATATGCCAAAGCACTTTGACTACAATGCTCTGTACCAACTAGAGAAATCACCAATTATTAGTTCCAGAAAAGCGCTAGAACCCAGAAACACTACTTGGCCACTTACTCCCTCTAATCCCAAAATAAGTGTTATTTTACAAAAATCACAAATAATAAGGAGCCTTAAAAATGAATCAGCTTTATTTAAGTTCAATTATTATGTGGTCTATTATTAGTAAGTTGTATATCCCTCTTATCTTTTAAACATTTTTATTTTCAAATGCTCATTTTAAATAAGGGCAAATTTGGAAGATAAATGACAATAAATCTAAATTAATATCATTTTGGGACAAATTTTTGAGTTAAAACAACAATTATATTGGGGACAGAGGGAGTAATACCTTTCCCAACAGCTCTGCTTAGCGAGGAACACCCATTTATTTTTGCAGCCTTGACCTGTTCAAATGAACAAAAAAGCTTATTAATTAGAATGTAAAAAGGAACTGAAAGACTTACAAATTCATCTAAACTGTCATAGGTCAATGTAAAAGATAGAGGCGTATATATGCAGAAGTGTGTCAATCAAAATATAACATACAACCTGCAAATGGAAGCATAGGTCAATGTAAAAGATAAGAGGCATATATATGCAAAAGTGTGTCAATCAAAATATAATATATAACCTGCAAATGGAAGAAAGTTTTTTAAGCACCGTGTGATACAATGTCTGGCTAATCATACAAAGCCAAAAACAAATGATCATTATAAAATTGACCCCCTAAAGGAAGATATGACTTACTTTTCCATCATTTGCACCCAAGAGAACCTTAACTTCTCTTCTCAACTTCCATAAAGTTTCATCATCAGTTGAATCAATGTAGGAATCCAGCCTTTCTTGGTCAAGCCCAGCCAAACCAAACTTCTGAAACACAGTCTGCAGTTTTCCTATCATCTTTCTGCTTATTAATTGCACAAGCTCTAGTCTGAACTTCTGTTTTTCATCAAGTGACATCAGCCTAGAGGTGCCATGTTTGACAGGCAAGGGAGCTCTCTTAAGGCCAATTGGTTTCATATTTTGGTGATTGTTGTCTCCAATTTTCTTGGTTTTACAGCCATAGCTTCCCGTTCGGTCAATGCATCTGACCTCTTCATCGGTTACCTCATGCTTCAATTTTGCCTCCAGTAATCTCCATTTCCTGCTGAAAGCAGCATCCAAGGTCTTTGCAAACTGGTGCACATCATTCCCAGGAGGATTATATGACATTGCATTGGCAAACGTCAGTCTCACATCAGCAGCAAATTCATCAGCACCACAGTATATATTCTCCTCTAGTTTATGAAGAATCGTTCCTAAATCCATTGGTTTAGTTATTATCGAAAAATAATCAGGAATTTGTAACTTCACTGGATCAACTGGTTCCCTGAAAATCCACCCTACAGGATGATTGATCAATTCTTTCAACAGTTTACTGAGCTGAATTTTCAGATTGGGGCCTATCTTCTGCTTCTGCTTCTTCCATCTTTGACCATCAACAGACATTTCAGGCTTCCGCTTGCCGGAGTTTGCTGCCATAGAGCCCTTTGCCAAAATATTTACTCCAAGGCGCTTATTTCCACCACCAATGATCCTGTTCCTATGTCCATCATCTACAATATCCTTCACAGTCTTTTCACATGAGTTGTCTTTTGAAGCATCCCACACTTGTTTGGTGGTTATTTTGAACTTCTTCACTGGTACTTTACACTCAGCTGCCATGTAGGGTAACTGCACCGAACAGCAGGAGATTTTTGGTTGGTTCTCAGCCACCATGACCATAGTCTACAGCAACAGACTACATAAATAAAGTCAGGAAAAAAGAACCACAACAAGTTCAAGATTAATGCTAGAGAATTACATAATTACAACAATCAAAATCTAAAGGCAGTTAATAATATGCTAATGTCTGGTTAATACTATAACCACAAGGAATGTTGAACAGGATAGTCCTAGATGTTTCGGGCTAGTCTTTGTGAGCTTCAGGTTAAACGGGCTGATTTATACAAGCCAGCTACATTGGGGATCTAACCCAAATCCTACCGGGCATGGGGCTAAGTTGAAAATCTGAAAAATCATATTTAAATCCAAATAATATACAAAATTTATAATTACCAAATATAATCCAAACAATATAAAGCATTTATAGGAAATTTTCTTTTCCGAAAAAAAAAATTGTTGATTGAGCACCGAATTGCAAAAATATACCGAAAATCAGAAGCTAGAGAAACGAAAGTGCTAATAATCATCTCATCAACACCAGTTACTAAACGAGCACGAAAGGGCCGTTGCGAGCCTGTTGTTCAATTTTAGACTCCAAATTCTTTTAAGTTTGAATTTCAGCATAAATGAATATCTCGGCGTCCTGCTCAGAATATGCTTATTCGGGTAATCAACAATTACCTACTCAAACCAAAAAAGTAAAATGAATATTTAAATTTCAACAGGTTAAGGGTACCTAAGGATGAGGCTGCACACGAACAGCATGGAAGGCGACTCTGATGGGTTCCCGGCAAGGCGGGAGTACCGCAGCGGAGGTGGATTTAGGGTTTATGGGTTTATGGATGCTAACACAGCTGTTGGTGTGTGCGACAAACGACGGCGTTTCCAAGTCTTGTTACTCTTTTTTTTCTCTTTCTAGTTTTTCCCTCTCCTTCCACGTGCGAACGGCAGCATTGTTTTCATACCAAAACCAATTAGTAAATGTTATATAGTTTTTTTTTTTCCTGCTTATTTATATATTTACTTTTTATTTGTTTTTTCCGCTTTGCTTTCTTTACTTCAGTTTTCACCATCCTATTGCAAATTACAATTACAACATCTACACTCATTACAAACCACAAACAAAACATCTATTATAATACAAAAATATGCATTACTTATTTCAGATTTTTCAGTTATCTATTTAGAAACTAGTTCAGAAGTTCTAATTATATATTTAGATTATTCTTTTAAACAGCACGATACTAAATTATTTATATATTTGACAGATAATAATAAATAAATTGAATAACTTATATATTTTGCAAACAATAACAAAAGAATTTAAATTTTAATGATATGTTTGATCAAAATATACATAATTTTTTCGTAGAAATATGAGTCAAAGAATAAAATTTTACTATCTCTACCCATTTGATAAGAATGTTTAGTGTAAATTAAAGAACAAAATTTTTACGAGTTCAAAACTATATCTTCTTTTCTAGTAGATAATTTCTCCTTATCGCTCATTTATGATCAAGGATATCTTCATATAGATTTTTGCGGTTCATATCTGGTAGAGAATTTATTCCAGTGGCCTATTTATCAACAAAAGTATCTCCATAGAGATATTTGCAGCCCATTATCTGCGTATCATTTAGAAGGTCTGTATTCTCATTTATGTCCCTAGTGGATAAATCAGGATTGCAGAAACAAAAACAACAATTGGACCAGAGAATGCGATTGCATTATAAAGTCGCAATTGAATAGATCGAGCAAGCTCAAATTGACGTAACATGAAATCTATTAGGCCGAAAGCGCCATGCAGAGCAACAAAAGTCCACAGGCTGTCTAATTGACACCAACGAGTAAAATCTCCTTGTGTTTCAGGCTTTTGTCATCTGTATATTCAAGAATAATTTTATGTGTCAATAAAATTTACAAAAAGAGAGTGAGAAAATATTCACTTAATAAAAGTAGGAAAGAAGACAATATTAGTAATATATATATATATATATATATGAATAAAAAGGAACTTGTCTATTGCCATCTTGGTTGCCTTTCTTTTCTTCTCAAGTTCAATTTGGACTTCATTCTTGACTTTCACTACAAACGTAGCTTTTTCTGCAAACAAAAAAAATTTAATGTTAAAATCTGTTAAATTTCAATGTATAAGCAAACTTTAGTTATAATATTTACCATATCACTCTTCTCTTTCTAATCTCTTGAAATTGCCTTCTCCTTCTTTTCTTTTCAAATTTTTTATTTCTTGTTGATTTGACTTAACCAACTGAATAATCACCATCCAGAATTTAGTATATTAATAAAAAATAAGTAAATAATGTGCCTGTAATTTGGTCAAAACCTGGTGCGTAGGCTTGAAGATTATATTTGCAAAACGTTTCTTCAATATTGCAGCACGTAGAGTGTTAGGAACATTAAATGTCCCATCTTGATATTTTTCGTCTCTCCTTCGTTTGGACGCCACACGTAAAGTTTTCTTCGGTGAATAAGGAATATTAGATTGTCCAGAGGTGCAATTGAATTGGCCTCTGATGGTGTGTTTTCCTGCGTCTCTCGTTCGTCTGGGTGCCGCACCTTAAATCTACTTTTCGGTGAAGAAGGGATGTGTGACGTAGATTCTCCGAATTCTCCGTGGAATGAAGTAGACCGAGTATAAGAGTGCTTGGCGAGTACGAGTGAGAAGTTGTACAAATTTAAATTCTGAGAGCTTTTATAGTTGTTGGATACTGGGCCAATATTTTGTATGGGCTCACTTCTGTTTGGGCCTAGACCTTATTCAATCATAAAACTATATTATATTCATTTTGTACCATAATTTTATAAAAAATTAAATAATTGAATAGTTTTTTAAATCTCAAATAAACAATTAAAAGTGATAATACTTTTTATATATAATATCTTATTTTAATATATACAATATTGATATAAAATTAAAGATTGTGAAAGAATAATTAATTTTAATATATTATACATAAAAACTACAGCAGAAAATAAAAATTTATTTATATTTTACAAATTAAGAAAAAATTTGGAATAAAAAATAAAATTTTACTAATACAAATAACAAAATATTTTTAATATATTTTTTAAAAAGTAAAAATAGACAACAAAAAAATATATTTAAATTATTTGACTACTATATCAGTATAGATTGAATGTATCAAGCTTTTTGAGACGGTAGAGGAGCAAAAACTTTTTGGTGTGTAGGCTCTTAGTGAACTCTATTCCTCCTCCGGGGAGGGTGATTGTGGCAGAGAAGAGTTGGACGTAGGTAATGGGGATGTAGATGATTTATAAATAATAATATATATATATATATATATATATATATATATTCCAATTCTGAGAATGAAATTAGTAATTTGCGGTGTGCAACCCTAAGGGCAAATGGGTCATTTTACACCTCTTGTACATATCTAGATGATCCTTTACAACAGTTTTATCTCATAATTTGAGCCAATTCTAGGTATTGAGAATTAGTTCGTCAAAATAAACAAATGATAAGGTTGGACAATAAATTTTTATTTAACCTTATCATCCAAATAAATACAATCTTATATAATTATACTTGTTGATAAGAACTTCTTGAAAATTATAGAATGAATTTTTATTATAATTATTGCTTATCCATTTATTTTGTTATAAATAAATGATCTTACATAACTACAATCTTATAATTATACTTGCTGATGAGAAATTCTCGAGAATTAGGGAATGCATTTTTATTATCATTATTGCATATCCATTTATTTTGTTATAAATAAATGATCTTACGTAATAATAATTAAAATAAAAAAATTTAATGTAATAAATAAAAATCTTATCTGATAATTAGTTTAGGTTCATAAATATTTTATTTTATTAATAAATATATTTTTATTTATGCATGACACGAACGAAATACTAGTTTTAAACCTAACAGCACAAAGGGCAGATCGAGTCATAACTCATAAGGACCTTAAGCCACTTTTAACTTTGTTAAAATTAATCATGTTTCAATATTGTACTGTCTTGATTACGTGGAGAGCCACGTGTATTAACAACAAAGGGAAAAACAAATTAAGCAAAAATTTGTAACACTTTTCTTCATTGATTTTACACTCAACAAAAATCATATGTAAGGAAAGCTGAATAAAAAAATCAACCAATAGGCAAAACAAATGAAGCAAAGACTTACCCGAATGGTATTTCTTTCTCGTATTTTAAATATTTCATACAGTGCCCAAAAAATTATTGGACGTTCTTTTAATGGTTTCAGTACCTGCGGGATTATTAGCAGTTCCCCTTTTGGAGAATGTTAATAAATTCCAAAATCCATTTCGCCATCCAAGGTCATCTTCAGCAGTCAGTACAACTCTAGTGTAGATTTTGCACTATTTTAGCGTAAAATTAGCATTTCATCTCAGCATGCACTACTTTCTGTACTTAAAAAGAATATTCAAATAATATTTCTTATAATTTATTTATTTTTAATCTATATTTTAAAATTATCATATTTGTTAAATACATAATACGTAATATATTAAAAATAATTTTTTTATATGCAACATTTTAAATTTTTTATAAAATTAATTATATTTAAAAAATACATATAATATCAAGCAAAAATAATGCAAAATTAAAATTGAACTTCATAATAATAGTACAATAAAAATACACGTTTACAAGATTAAATTTCAGAATTAGAATATTCTGTCCACAAATGTTCAATTAAAGCATTTCAAAGTGCCAAATGAGCTTTCGCATCTCTAATAAAAATATATTCTCTAATTAATGCATTTTTAGTTGTAATTTTACGTTTTGTCTATTTGTATTTTTATCTTTTTTTTTTAATTTTATGTGTAGTGTTTAAAATTTTATTGTATTATTTTTATTTATAATTAAAATTACACTTTTTTATTATTTTTATCATATTTAATTAAAATGATCTTAAAATTAATTATACAATAAACAGTGTATTATTAAACATAAATATTTTAAGAAACATATAAATAAAACATTAAAAAAAAAAGCAATGAATATTAAAAATATATATAAAACATTAAAAAAATACTATTGGCGTGGATCAAGTCTACATCAATATTACAGCAAATAAAATATAAAAGAAACATTGCTTCACAGTAAGCCTGCAATTCCTTAATTAACACCGATCTAGAGCACTGCTGGAGATGATCTCTAGGAAATTAATTTATAAGTTATGAATTCAATCATTATCGTAGGAAGCTAGCTATTATTATAAAATAGAGGTTGAAGGTTAACTCTCTATTAAGAAGAAAAAGAGAATAGTTTCTTACTCCATATTTTTATAAGATAATATTTTATTTTTTATAATATAATATTTTAGTAATTATAAAAAAATGCACTTAATTAAGATAATTAGATTGTAGATATAGGTTATTAGCAAATAAGAACGTCTAACCATTTATGACACAGAATAAATCATGAAAGCTAAATATGTTTTCTTGATTTGAGCAACTACATTATAAATGTTCATACTTTCATTAAACTATTTAAATAAAAAATCTTTAAAAGAGTCAAATTTCAAATTAAAAGAATACAACACAGTGAGATAAATGAAAGAGTATTACTTTCAAACTCTTGTGAAAGTAATATCAATACTAAAACTTCTTAACAATATTTAAGTTGAATAGTTCACATTCCACAGTATTTTCATTATTTCATGTCACACTTTCAAAAATACGATCATAGAGATAAGTAGATTTTGATAGGCGTGGGGTGCTCCACTGACAACAACTTGCAAGTATGTTATAATTTTGCAAATGAAAGGAACGATTGACATCCGTTTCTTCATTACACTACCAAGAGGAAGTCTCATGGGACCATGGAGGGTGATAGGGATCTTAGTTCAGCTGTTTCTCTAATCTGTGTCTTTAAGGGAGGTAGGGAGGTTGATTTCGGTTAGGTACCTTCGTTCAGATTTGCGGTCTTCTCCAGTCCTTGAAGGATGCATGAATGTGCTCAGGAGACATAAATTTAGATGATAATGAAATTAAAAGAAATATTCCATTTCTTTGTTTTTTCTTTATTTTTAATTAAAATTATTGGCATGTATTTAGACTTTCAGGTGTATATAGATGTTTTATTTGCACCCATTTTATTATTGTTATCTTTATTCCAATTTTAAAAATAAAATAAAATTTGATTGGTTGGATAAGATAAATGACTTAAATGCCCCTAAATATTTAGAATATGTTTGTAAACAATTAGAAGCCCAACATGCTCTAGACAAACTTCATGATAATGGTGTCGGTGGTGGCGGAGGCCGTGGTGCATGGACCAGTTATTTTCTTAGGCATCAGGCAGCTACTTCAGCAAAATGACGAAATAATTTATTATTTTTAATTTTTAACTGAAAAACTTTTGATTAATTTCACAAGACTGCTGATAACATAACACCAGAACCACATCTGACTTCAATTGAAGATCAAAATAAAACCAAAAACTATTCTACTTTCCAATGTTAATACAGAAGGTCTCACTATTCACAAATTACACTCCCTGCAAATTTAGACAAAACCTCCTCCACAGCACACTTACAAAGGACGAAAAGAATGGAAGAAAACGAAATCAAGATCAGGCATACGACTCAAGCAGAGGCCTTCTTGAAACATCAGCAGAACCTTTGCTGTAATAAAAGTACAGCACCAACTGTACAATCCCAAGAATTGCTCCAATCCCATTAGGAACCTGTTTTGTATGCAGACGAAAACAAGTTTAATATGCATATGAAGCTGAAGTTATGTGGTCTGATGATGCTATATGGGTCGAGCCGATATTATTATTTGTATTTCATAGAATAAATGCCATTACAAGCCACCAGTTAGTAGATACTTTTTAAGAGAATAGGATTATCTATTTTTGGATCCTCTGCATAGAGGATGCATTTCCCCTTCACATTCGAATTTAAAGAACATTTCATAAACAGTGTGCAGAAAAGATGGTAGAAACTTACTGAAACAAAGGAGTCCTGTTTAAGCATTCCGTAGGCAAAGAACGCAAGACTCATCAAGAATGTAGCAAGAGAGAGATAAAATGGCATGTACTCGACGCTTTTTGTCCTGATCACCAGATTCTGTGCAATCATAATTTTCAAATGTGAATCAGAAGAGGTGAATAGCAATTTTCAAAATCTTGAGGTTACTAGTGTGTATAGAAGGTGAACTCACAATGATGAATAAGGGAGAAGCAAACATGGAAATGAGAGAAAAGACAGATAGATAACCAACAAAGAGTTTTCGGCTAGGTGGTTCAAAAACTCGTAAGCTAAGAAAGACGATGATTGCAAAAACCAAAAGAACTCCCAACAATAATCCAACCATCTTCAGCTGCAAAATACAGTTTCAGGTTAAGTGATTGATTCTGGTAATGAATTTAGACACATTCAGAATGTAAAACTCACCTTCCTTTTTTGGTCTGCATGTATGATGAATATGACAATGTATACAAACTGGAAAACAGCCCCAATCGAATTGACGGTGGCGATTAAGATTATGCCAGTGGAGACAATGGGCATACCATACCAAAGGCATATCAAGCAGTTCAAGAGGGCATAGATGTAAGGCAAACCTGAAAACTCCTCTGTTGATTTGTTTCTGATAATTCTTCTAAATGTTGGTCTGTAAAACAAATAAATGACAAATATTATACACCATATATCAATAATCTAGCAGCACTCTTTCTTTCTGAAGATACAGGAACTTACATAGGCGCAACGAACAACACGAAAGCAAGGATATTTCCTGCAAAGACGGCCAAATTCTTTTGGTTATTAAAAAAGATGAAAAAACCATCATCCTCAATAGATTATTCATCACAATAAATAGAAGAGAAAAATATGAAAGATCACTTTGCTCAAATATCCTGATAGAGTATTCTTGGACATCATCTTCTTCTGTCATGAAATGTTTACTGCACTTACAAACACCAGTAAATCCTCACACGACATAGAAGGATTTCCGGAAGAAAATCGACCTTTACACGAATGTTTATTTACATAATACAGATCAAAAAACATAATTCTAAGAATAGTTCAGCAATTTTTTACATTCTCAAGCGTAAGATTAAAGGAAAAAGATTTAAAAGAAAGAAAGAAAAAAGATCCCAGCTTACTATCATTTTATCAACACATCAAAACTATAATTCAGTCATTATTCTGGTAAACTGCTGCAAGTTGTTGAATCATTCTTCATAATCTTTGTTTTTTCCCAATATTAACACGACGAAAGTTAATAGAAAGAGAGAGGAAAGGAAATATTTCCTTTTATATAAGAATCGAACAATTATCACCAGACGTCAACCCTACAGTAAATACACATCCAAACATACCAAACCCAATAGCAAATGACCCATATGCTCAAGCAGCAACTAAAAGAGAGAAAACCCATTAACAGAACAGAAAAAAGAAGATTTGAATTGAAGAAGGCGACCTGCAACTCCAGCTGCATTGCTGAGAAATGAGTGAGTTGAAAACAAGCCAACTTCAGACATGGGATCCAGCATCTTCGAACTTGATTTCTCTCTCTCTCTCTCTCTCAAGCGTCAAAACCTTTCGATGCATATGAAGCTTTTGATTCAATTTCAGACATTTTCATAATTGTAAGGTAGTATTCGTGGTGCAGGAAGATGGGCCCCAATACTGAGGTGGCTTTGACTTGCCTTAACATATTCACCACGTTTCTTTTAACAAATCCCTCGAGTATTCAAGAATTTCTGAAAAATATTATTTAATTAAAAAGAAAAGGAAAAATGCAAGCATATATAAAATTTTAACTCTATGTTACAGCTTTTTACTGGTAGATAAAATGTAAAGTCTAGTTGGATAAATTTAAGCATATTAAATAATCAAATAATTAAAAAAAAAGGTGACAATAATTTATCCTTGAAATAACACGATAATAATAAATTAATATTTAGGTATATTGTATTATTCTGTTTGTATTGTTACTGCACTGAATTATTTAATTTTTTTGTGCTTGTCTTTATTATGATAATAATGGAGAAAATCTGTAAGATCCATTTTACAATTTTTTTAGTAAAATCATGATTAAATTTAATATATATTATTTCACTAAAAATAATAAATTATATTTATATATTATTCTAGATTAATTGACTTAATAAATGAAGTGAATTTTGATTCGATAAAACCTTAGAATTCTTTTAAATTTTATTTTATATGAATTTTATACAGTATACATAAATATAAAACGCAATGACTAAAAATTATAAATTAGTCGAAGGTAGAAAGGTTGGTTGCTTTATGAAGATATCTATATAAATAAATGGGTGCAGTCAGAAAGAAGAAAGTATATAAAGAAAACAGCAAGTAGCTTATTATGATTGGTTGGATCTGATTGGGTGCCAGCTGTATTATATGGATAGCAACAAAGGGACATGCTGGCAGTGCTGATGGGGCCTACCTTCTTAAGATCTAAACAGATAAGTGGGTTGCGATACACTACAGCAAGCCGAACGGGATAAGTACATATTCGGCGTGATATGCGAATCTGCCTCCAATTCCATTAATACAAACAAAAGAGACAACAACGTAATTGTTATTAAAATGATTTAAAAAAAAGAAAAAGGAAAAGGATAATTACGTGGGGAGATGGAGGGATTAATCAGAGATGATATTGATTAATTAAGGACTTATTATTTTTTTATTTGTAATTACAGATAATTAAATTTTGCACTCCAATCAACTCGGGACACAACTCGGATATGTATATTTAAAAGTATAAGTTTTAACAAAAATATATTATAATGAAGAGTCAACATAGCATTTGGAAGTAGAAAGCTTAACAAAATATATAATAATATAATTTAAACTACACGTGTTAATTTTTAACGTAGTATAGCGATTTGGGCCTTCCAGCCTGGTCCAGGCCCGTGGTCAATATTTAGATTCGTATTGGGTCGGCCCAGAATTTCATGAATTTATATAACTTGGGACCAGCACATCCTAACAATCCCTTTTTTTAGAGGCTGGGGCTAGTTTTACGTAGAACTAGTTGAGTTAATTTGTATTTCAAGCCTCGAAATAAACACGAGTTATAATATTTATATATATTTTTTCCTATAGGGTTGGTGCTGGTCTAATGTAGATCTAGTTGAATTCATTTAGGGATGGACATATTCGAGTATCGTGATTTTTAATTTTTTTTGTTGATTTTGTTGTGTTGGACTTAGATACAATAATTGAATATGATAATATTTTTACTATAAGTTTTATACACGTTGATATGAATATATATGATTATATGTGAGTCTGTTGTGAAAATATTATCAAATACATTGCATACGATGTAGTATACATAACATATTTTTTGCTTGTAATATTAAAAAATTGTTGTAGATTCATTATTTTTATTTTAGTAAAAACGTCTAACTAAGATGTTAATGAACAATTTTGGTTAGTTAGTAGTGACATATCTAAGACGTTAATGAACAATTTTGGTTAGCTATTAAGTACAGTTAGTTATTGAGATTAAAATTAAAATTATGAAATTAAAAGTACGAAAAATAAAATTAGATACAAAAAATGAAAAACTCAAAATCAAAACTAAATTCACCCTAATTAGTGAAGTTTTAACATTGCTTAGACATGCCAAATTGGGCGCGTTCTGAGAATAGGGCCTTCATAATCACTTGCCCCACCCATCGCCATTCCTAAACTATTAATTTGTAATTTTGGGCCTGATTAAATCATTTGCAATTAATTATTGGGCTCAACTGAAGCAAGGCCACAAAGCCCAATTCTCAAATTAAGCAGGCTAGTTAGAATCAGGCCACAAAGCCCATTTTGTTCAACTTCCAAGCAAAAATCCATGTATATATATTTGTATTCAAGATCTTCCCGTCTTTTATCAGTTCCCCCTCCAAGTCTTTATAATGGGAGGTTCTAAATCCCCAATCAGTACCCGCGGGCTCTACAATTGAAGGATTAGGGTTTCTGTTTAGATATTATTGAATTTTCCTGAATTCTGGATCAAGATTTGAGGATGGGGATACAAGGGTTGTTGCCTCTTTTGAAATCTATAATGAATCTGATCCACATGAAGGAGCTGGGGAGGGGTGTTTGGGATACATATTCTTGGCTTGGAAGTGTTAAGAAACCCATTGCATCTGAAATGAGATTGTGACCAACTCCTCCCATCGTTGTTGTGTCTGTGTGGAAGGGCACCCACCTCGCCAATTTGTCCCTTTTCCCTTAAATGTCATATAGTTCTTCTGGCCTTTTCTTTTCTCTGCTTAATTTTATATATATACTTTATATTTGTTTTTTCCTGTTCGCTTCAGTTTTTTTCTTCCTTTGCTTATTTAACTTTTTTCCCCATCTTTGCTTCAGCTGAAGTTTTTTTTTTTTCTGTTGCTTATCCTACAATTTTCTTCTTTATTGCTTCAGGTTTCACTATCGCCTGAGACTTCCCAAATATTTTACAGTTATTTACAAATTACAGATATTACAACAAACAGCAAACATAGGATTTACAGTCGCTGGAGACAACAAACAAAAAATAAAGTATGCTAACAACAAAGGGCAGACATAATATTTACATTCACCATAAACAGCAACCAAAAATAAAGTACACTAACAACAACCAGCAAACATAATATTTACGCCCAATATAAACAACAAATAAAAACAAAGTACACTTATGACATATGACAAACATAATATTTACGCCCACTATAAACAGCATACAAAAACGAAGTACACTCACTCTAAACAACAAACAAAACATCTAAACTCACTGCAAACAAAACATTTGCTGTAATAAATATACAAAAAGTTCAAAATTTTAAATTTTATAATTAGATTATCCCTTTTAACTACCATGATCCTCGATCAATTATATATTTGATGGATGACAGAATAAAAACTTGAAGTTTATTGATATGTTTGATCAAAATATACATAATGTTTCCATATGAGTGTGAATCAAAGAACAAAGTTTTACTATCTCTAGCCAATTTATAGAGAATTTCTACTATGAATCAAAGAAATTTCTTTTTACAAATTCAAAACTATCTCTTCCTATCTGGTAGAGAATTTGCTCATTGTCGTCTTGTCGACCATTTATCAACAAAGGTATCTTCATAGAGATATCTGCAGCCCATTATCTCCATATCATGTAGAAGGTCTGCATTCTCATTTATCTCAACACTTTTTGTCATCTGCAAATTCAATAATTGTTATACATGTCAATAAAATATGCTAACATAGAGAGAAAATTTAGTAGATAAAATGAAGGGAGGAGACAATATAAATTAAAAAGACCTCGTCTAATGCCTTCTTGGAAGCCTTTCTTTCCTCCTGAAGTTTGATTTGACGGGCTGAAACAATCTTGGCTTTTTCTGCAAACAAAAAAACTCAATTTAAAAGTCTATTTCAAAAGAATTTGAAATCAAACGTAAGTTACGAAATTACCTTCACCATTTTCTCCTTTCAATCTCTTTCTTTGTTGTGGAACTGATTGGTCAAACTGAATAATCATATACAAAATTTAGCATATAAATAAGAAATAAATAAATGATGTACTCCAATTTGATTAAAACCTGCTGTGTATGCTTAAAGATTGTAGCTGCAAATCGTTTTTTCAGCATTGCAGCTCGTTGCGCCTTCTTTGGTGAAAGAGTTTCCTTTTGTGAAGAAGAACCTGGCAAGGTGCAATACAAATTGAAATTCCAAATGAAAATTATACAATACAATTAAACATATCTAACAATGTTACTTTTTGATTCCTTCTACAATATTCTCATCATTCTCGTACATGCAGGATTCGAGGTTCAAAGAGAGACAATTATAAGAAGGGTTCCAAAAGACAGTGATATACAGGTTTGATAGGTGAGCATTGCTTATTCACATTTGCAATCATGTTAATACTTACATAATTAAAAGAATATAATGGTTGATATGATTTGCAATTTTGAATAATAATTATCTTGGTACATACCTTTGTCCACAGATGATATATTTAGGGAGGAACACCGTTTAATTAATATTTTTCCCCTTTTAACCTGTTCAAATAAATAAAAGGCTAATTCAATAAAATGTTGTGAGATAATAAAAACATATAAATTTAATTAAGTCACGACAGAATATATAACCTTGCAAATGTAAGACACCGTGACATCCTTCTTCATTTTCTGTTCATCCATTGGGTTCCTGATAAATTCAGGGTATGAAAAAATAAGAAATATATAAGCAAAATATGGGGTATAGAATGGAATTAATAAGACAAAAAATGACGTAATCTATTTCTCCCTTTCCCGCACGTACCGCAGATGCGTCTCCTTCGTCTGTGCGCCGCAGTATGCGGTAGATTCGCGGGCTCGTCGGAGCGCCGGGCACCGAGTGCGTTCTCCTTCCACCAGGCGCCGTGCGCCGAAAGAATTCTCCTCGGTCTGGCGGCACGTAGATTCGCGAGTTCTCAGTGCGGAAGCGGGAATGAAGTTCTCAGTGCAGTGAAGTAAACAATATTCTGAATCTCTGACTATGAATATTCGTTTTATAGTTGTTGGATACATGGCCCAACTTTTATTGGGCCCACATTTAATAAATCGTAAAACTATATTATATTCATTTTGTACAATAATTGTATGAATAAGTTTTTAAAAAGTATTATTTACAGTTTAAAAGGAACACGTAAAAATATAACCTCAAATAAATAAAAAAGTAATAATATTTTTTTTATATTTAATATTTTATTTTAATATATATAATTTGAATATAAATTAAGAATCGTGAAACAATAACTAATTTACTATGTATACATAAAAAGTGTAGAAAAAAATATTTACATTTTAACAAATTAAGAAAAACTTTCCAGAAATAAAAATAATATTACTACTAATTACATTTTTTTTATTTTCAACCATTAAAGGCTACTCTTTTTCATTAAACACCATTCATCTCCCGAAATTTTTACTTTAAAATGTGCCTAATCAATTTTTTATTTAAAATATCCCTAATCAAAGGATAATAATTTTTGAGATATATTTTTATTTAATATTTTTATACAAAATAAAAATGTTCGAGTATTAGAAAAAAAATAATATTTAGGTTATATAAATTATTTTATTATAAAGAGAATTTGGTAAAAATGATACAAGTTTAAACATACACATTTTAAGTAATATATGTTTTAGAGAAATTAGTTATTTTTTGTTTTATTATTTTCCAAAATCATATTTATTTTCTCAAATTTTCTTTTCTGGAATTATATAATTTTTTCAATTTTAAAATTTCCAGAAATTACTAGTATTTTTCACCTTTTCATAAATTAGGATTTTTTTAATTTTAAAATTCTTTAGACCACTATTATTTTTTCAATTTTTTTACTTTTTCATCATTTTTTCTTCCAACAATAATTAATTTATTATATATTAATTTGATATTTAATATATATAAGCTTATATATATATCATAATTGAACTTTCCAATAAAATATATTAATAGAGTAAAATATGAGATGTAATATTAGATCACAATATAAATATCACATTGAGTTTAAACACCTAAGAAAGTATTTATGTTAAGCTTATACACATATTTTAATCATACAGTTAATAATATTTTATTTAACTTTTAAAATTAATAATATATTTTAATTAAATGGTTAATAATGTTTTATTTTAACTTTTAAATTTTTGAAGTTTGTAATTTGGGGCCTGATTAAATTATTTGCCATTAATTATTGGGCTCTACTGAAGCAGGATAGTTAGAATTAGGTCAGAAATCCATGTATATATTTGTAATTCCGAAAATATCCCCAAAAGAAAAAGGAAACCATTCTCTCTCCCTCTCTATTATTCAAGATCTTCCCGCCTTTTATCAGTCCCCCCTCCCCCTCTTCCAGTCTCTATAATGGGGGGTTTTAAATCCCCAACCAGTGTCCCGCGGGCTTTAAAATTTCAGGATTAGGGTTTCTGTTTAGTGCAAGAAGTCCCATTTCAGTTTTAGGGGGATCTTCCAGTGGCAAGACTGTCTTATTGAATTTTCCAGAATTCTCGATCAAGATTTGAGGATGGGAATACAGGGGTTGTTGCCCCTTTTGAAATCTATTATGAGTCCGATTCACATTAAGGAGTTGGAGGGGTGTTTCGTTGCCGTTGATACATATTCTTGGCTGCACAAGGGCGCTCTTTCTTGCAGCACTGAGCTCTGCAAAGGCCAGCCCACCTCCAAGTATCCCCCATTGCTGTCTCGAGCGTTTTCTATGCTTACTTGTATTAATTAATGTGCTTGTTTCCGTGTATTTGCATTTTTTTCCCTGTCTTTCAGGACTTAAATAATTGTCGATTTTCTGTATTTCGAAGGGGAGATAATGGGGATTTTTTTTAATTATTATTTTTATTTTGAGCTAGAAACTTGGGGATTATCTTAGCGTCTGGTTGTCTTAGATATATGGAGTGCGGTTCGGAAGTTTTAAGAAACCCATTGCATCTGAAATGAGATTGTGACGAACTGTATGTGCAACTCCTCCCATCGTTTTTCCATTTAATATGGAAGGAGTGCACCTGTTTCAATTTTTGTTTGAAAATGTAGCTGCTAGATAAATTAGTTTTCAAGCTTTCCTTGTTTGATCACCGTAAATGGTACCCTGCTGTAAATTAAGAGACAAAGCAAATGTTTTTGGATTCCCTTTTGATACAGTAAAATTAAAGAAAAAATAACTTAATGGGCTACTATTTTGCTTTCTAGGCACATAGACTACTGCATGCACAGAGTGAATATGTTGCGCCATTATGGTGTTACACCCGTTCTTGTATTTGATGGGGGTCCTCTGCCAATGAAGACTGATCAAGAGATTAAGCGAGCAAGGTATTGATTCCGTCTCTCAAATATCTTCTTTAGATTGCTTTAATCTGCTTGGCTGCTACCTGCGATAAAGTATCTCAGTTTCCACTAATTCTTCATAGCTCATCATATTTGGATGAAATATCATCTAAAGGAAGCTCAGTCCATTCACCTTCAGTCGATAATTTCTGTAGTTAAGAAAAGATGCTTGCTCTCTTAATGTCACATGCTACTCTATGAAGAAGTTATTCCCATTAATCTCACAGTTTCAATATGCAGGTCTAGGAGGGAAAATCTTTCTCGTGCTATGGAACATGAGTCAAATGGAAACCGAAGTGCTGCTTATGAATGCTACCAGAAGGCTGTTGATATATCACCTTCAATTGCTTATGATCTTATCCAGGTAAAATATCTCTTAATATTGTAATATACTTGAAAGAATTTGTAAGCATTTATATGCTATTTGAAACTACGGGCAAAACCACATGTATTGATATGGATATACTTTCTTCCCGGTAACAGTCAAGTATTTGGTTGTGCTTTTGACAGGTCCTAAAACAGGAAAACGTATCGTATGTTGTGGCTCCATATGAGGCAGATGCACAAATGACATTTCTGGCTCTCAACAAACACGTTGATGCAGTTATAACAGAAGACTCAGACTTGATTGCATTTGGGTGTCCAAGAGTGAGTTTCGCATAGTTGGCATGACATGAAATCATGTTAAGCTTCATTTCCACCACTTGACATTTCCAATATACCCAGGACACATCGTTATTTTGTTGGTGAATCTATTCTTGGTCTCACATTCTCATAATTCTCTTCACACAGATTATATACAAGATGGATAAGTTTGGGCAAGGTGTTGAGTTTAACAATGCCAAGCTACAACAAAACAAAGAACTAAATCTAGGGGGTTTCACCCAGTTGATGTTGCTCGAGATGTGCATTCTAAGTGGGTGTGACTAT
Source organism: Caryopteris x clandonensis (assembly GCA_028749325.2). NCBI lineage: Eukaryota > Viridiplantae > Streptophyta > Magnoliopsida > Lamiales > Lamiaceae > Caryopteris > Caryopteris x clandonensis. The sequence goes on from JAPYKT020000011.1 coordinate 5,839,980, forward strand.
CTGCAGTCTCTGCCCAGAATGGGCCTGAAAAAAGCCCACACGCTGATGAAGAAGTTTAAAAGTCATGCAAATGTAATTATTAATATAAACGCATGTCTCTATTTCATATCAGTTTATTCTTGCTGAATTTTGACAACTGGATTTTGTACCTTGATTCAGGTAATCAAACACTTAAAGTACAACTGTGTTGAGGTAGCTCCTCTTTATGAAGAATCTTTCAAGAAAGCCATTTTAACTTTCAGGCATCAGCGAGTTTATGATCCTGTTAGTGAGAATATTGTGCATTTATCTGAGCCAGTGGGGATTATTGATGAAGATTTAGACTTCCTAGGCCCATATCCTTTTGTGCTATAGATTGCCTTAATTTCTAAAGTGACCTCGACATGCACATGTCCTCAATTTTTTATTTATTTGATGCCTTAACTAGGATTACATCAATGCTCCAGCATGTAGCTAAAGGTATAGCACGAGGAGACCTTGACCCTTTTACTAAAGAGCCTATTCAGGTACATGTTATATGTTATTGATACAGGTAATTATGCACACAGTGAGCTCTGTTATAATCATCTTCATTTGACTTGTAGAAAGAAGCTCATACCGCTGAAAGGGTGCTTCATGAAACTTACCAGCTCAAGAATTTCATGCCTGATGGTGAAAGGAAGAAGATTGATTTGCCAGTGCAGAAAAATCTCCTCACTAGTTACTTCTGTATCCAAATATATAAAATTACATTTAAGTTCTTTGTCGTCATATTTACGCTGGCCATCACTTATGTTGCATGCATCCTTCTATCAAAGGTCCAATATCTATGTTGGAAGCTTAGAACATAAGAAGAATATATCCTATGTATTTGTCCCTTGCTAATGCAATTATAGGTTTTGTACTATAAATTACCCCAATCCAATTTAAGAGGGGATTCCTATTGTGATATATATAGTATATGCTGCTATTGACCCCTTGCCATCTTAAGTTTAGTGCTTTTACTTCTTGCTTCTGATGCTTTAATCTCATCTGCTTAAGATTTCAGGGTTACCTCACTTATATTTATAGTATTTGCCACAATTTATATTCTTATAACAAGAGGAAGTTGAGAGGGTAAGGTTGCATGTAATACGATTTATATCTTGATTCTTTATCCTATTCATCTCGATGTAAAGCAGGGTTGTCTTTCCATTAACATGTTAAAGGTTTTGCTTCTCTTGAGGCAAAGGGAAAATTCAGAGATCCTCGACTTACTCCAAGTGAAAGCAATGAAACTTCCAGTCCCCGCATAACTGTACATGAGGTCAGTTCTAATAGGATATCTGCAAAGTGGTTGGTTTGCTTCAATTGCTTAGTTTCAAGTAAAATATTTTTCAGCTCTGAATTTTTCTATTTTAATACTGTTTTCGAAATTGTCCATTTTAGGTAAAGCAAGACCCCGTAACTGAAGATGCGAAGTTTTTGGAGGCAAAAGATCATGTTAATGATGCTGCTGCAGATCGAAACCTCTTATCCAACAAGAGAAAAGCTGTGGGATACACAGAAATGAAACCACTTACATTACGGCAAAATCCAGTTTGTAAGCCGTGTACTTCATTGGACAAGGATTTTGACTCAGAGAGGAAAATTAGAAAAGCAACATCAGTAATTGAAAATGGGATAGTGAGAAGTACATATTTTCTGAAAAAGGCTAGGGAGGAAAATGGAAAGGAAAATACAGTTCATGTGGTCAAGAATGGTGATAACAAGTTGGAGGATGTTGTTTCAAATCATGCATGTGAGCCTCTTTGTGGTTTACTTGATGGAACATGTACTAAAGAGGAGAGCAGAGTTGCTATACAGAGTTCTTATTTTCAGCATAGCATTGTGCAAGATGCTAATGGTGTTAAAGAAAATGTCCTTGGGAGGTATTCTGCCCAGACTCCTAGTCATGATTTAGAAGCTGGTGACTACAGACCAAGAAAACACAGACTGAGAAGTTCTTACTTTGAAGAAACGTCTGTAAATGAGAATAATTGTGAGGAGTTGGGCGAGCCTTATAAATATAGGATTCTTGGGAGCCCGTCAAGTAATGATTCATTGGAACGCACACCAAAGCAAAGTAAGATTGTTCAAACGGACACTCCAATTGTAAGTACTTCTGCTTGGTTTTGTAAGTACTTCTGTCTCTTGTATTACATCACCACTAATATGGATTCATTTCCTTGAAATATCCAGGAAGATGCAAATGACAACAACTGCACATCAGGTACACCTTTGCCTTTAATATATGCATGCACTGAAAAGAATGTTCTTGAATTCTCATTCAGATGCTTTTAGTCAAGAGACAAAAATATTATACATAAAATTTTCAATTCAGAAGTGATCAATTGTTGAACTCTAAAATGAGCATCAATTTTTATGTTAATAGAATACAGGTATAGCCTACATGATTTTTTGATAGCAGCCACTCATTTGCTAAACACGTTGAGTCATTGATGGTATAGAATACAGTTAGATTTGCTCATTTGGATCCGGAATTGCCCCACAAATTTTGAGCTAGAATATTTATATTGCTGGTAAAACTATAGTTATTCAACTAATTTCAGACAACCAGGATTCTTCAAAATGCTGTTGCTACTGAATCCAAGATTCATGCTCCATTCTGATCAATGTAAGCACAAAAAAGGATAATGTGTTAAATGATAACATAAACCTTTTATAAGACTAATCAGTAAAACTTGATCACATTTCCTTGATTGTTGTTAATCTTGTATAAACTGTGAAGATGTTGTGCTTTGAGTATCAATTCCATATAAAATTTTCCAGGCCGCACATCCACTTCTGACACACCGGAAGAAATGGAATCTCAAGAAGGAAAGCTCGCGTGCAACATTAGTCATTTGGGGCGGTACTCCTATATAGCAGAGAAATCCATGGAAAGATTTGTCTCGGTTGTATCATCATTCAGATACAACTCATCTGGCTCCCGTGCCAGTGGCCTTCGCCCCCCTCTAAAAGATATAAAGAACAGTGGCATGAGAAGGTAAAAATATTTGCTCAAGAATGCATACCTTCTGCTACAAACGGCTGCACATTGTTAAATAATATTATTTAATTGTTTTGTTTTTATTTTTATTTGTACTTATTCAATGAAGCTCAACGCCTGAGGTCGATCTGAGGAAATTCGTGTATGCGCCTACGAAAACACTGCCAAGATTCCGTAAAGCTTGAAGTTAGTGCCTTGGTCCACATTATCAGCCAAACAGGTACTCACAATTTGTGTCTTTGCTCGTCGTCCAATTTTGTTCTTTTTCTTCTTCTTGAATTTTGCTCAATTTTGTTGGTGTGTTTTCAGGTCCTGATTAAAGATTGTTTGGGAGGATGCTAATGAGTGAATGCATGTTTTTTATTCCATTTATGGTTTGTAAGGATGGATATTCAAACATGTTTCACAATAATCTATGATTGTACTCTGTCCCCTGTATGCCTGCCTCAACAAAGTGTCACCTCTCTAATGAACATACACATTTTGTAATTTTATTTTGTGTTTTCTAAAAAAAAATTGATATATGAACGCTAACTATAATTTTTTTAAATTTAATTTTTTTTAATTTTTTGGTGGGTTTATCTACTAGAGAGGAGGATACCGAGCAAACCCTGCTGTCATCATAATTCTTGTGATAAAGAATTATAATAATGGTTGTCTTATCCTCAAACATTGGACATATGATCAGTCATCACAATCAGTGCAGCTGTTTTGGGATAAACTAAAAGAAAAACTGTTGTGGTTGATGACAGTTTAATCGGGTTTCTGGAAAATGATTTCAAATTAATAAGATCCCCCTAAAAATATAATTAATAATTAGCAACTGGTTGTTATAAAGTAATTTTTTTTATTTTTATGTAATTTGAAGGTTGAACTCCGACAATTTTTGTAGAAGAAAACTATTGTAATAAGAACCTTATATTCTTGGGATATTCAATTATGCCATAAATTTTGTTTTATATATATATATATATATATAAATATAATGGGAAATGATATCCAAATAATAATAAGTGTAGATATAAAAATGTGATATTTGTCAATTCAGAGAGAAAGCAAACCGTATCGAATGCTAATAATGTGCTCCAATTATAAGCAATAGCGCAAACAATTGGAATCTCTTCACAATACGTAAATTATCGTAAGTTTTGCGTCGCTTTCAATTTCTTTGCACATTTCTATGACTTTCTAATCATTACAACCTTCTCTCCACATAAATAAATAAATAAATAATAATAATAGTAAAATTATTATTATTATTATTATTATTATCAATTATTTCATCTAATTACTAAATTAACAAAATTTAAAAGTTATATTTTCCGAAAACAGAAAAAGGGCATTTTCCTCGCTTTTTTCATTTGAGATATTTACTGTATAATATTTATTATCAATTTTTATTCTTTTTAAAAAATAAATAAATATATGGTGTGTGCATATATATTAATCAAATGAAACCTAATATGATGTATGATAAGCAGTTATCGTGCGAATCTACTTATATGGCCTTACATCTTGACATCGACAAATAATGAGAAGGTATGTGTGTTGATTTTTTAATTGATAAAGATTCAATTTTTAATGCAGATAGTTTTGAAATAAAATACAATTGCGATTTATTTTCTCTCTTATTATTGAAATCGAACACAAAGACTATCTAAAATAAAGCATGATCCAAATATAAAAAAATCTTTAATTTACAAAAACTATCCAAAATATTCATTATTGTCTAATGTCAATGAAATATCTAGGCAAATTCAATGACTTCTATTTGTTCAATTATTATTATTAAAAAAAAAAAAAAACTCCTTGCAAAATATAAAAACAAAAACTCCAGGTTACTTCATGGGAGACTTTAATTTAAAATAATTATAATTATGACTAACTCTATTTTCTCCCCTAACCACCAGCCTTACATGTATCCATTTGAAGATACATGATTAAGTCTTCCGTATAATTATTTATATTTAAATATGCTTGACCTTTCATTTAAATTCTTAATTATATATTTAGTTTCTTAATTTGGAAGTTCATGGATGAGGGAAGTCCCATCTCACCCAGTTTTCTTTTTCTCAGAAAATATTTTAAAGAGTTACTTTAGGTCGGCCGATTAATTAAATAAATATAATAACACAAGAATTAAATTGTGTGGCCTCAATGGTGTACGCGTACATGAGCGACATTCTGAGCGCACCGTTGCTGAGTTTCAAGCAAATTATGTTATTATCGTTAAGCACGTGGCGTTTATAAACCTCCACATAATTATTACAAGATAACTGGATTTAATTGGTTAAAGTCTAATCAAGGTAGGATTATTACAAGATAACTGGATTTAATTGGTTAAAGTCTAATCAAAGTACGTGTCGGATAAAATTTGTACATAATGTAAACCGCAAGTACTGGATTCTATAAATCCAACTTCTTTTCTTAAATTCTTGGGTTCTGCGATTTGACAAATGAAGTTACAATTTATTATTGATATGGGATAATTCTGTTATTTATATAAATAAATATGTAATAAAATTTAATTTCAATATATATATATATATATATATATATATATTGGTGCCCTAAAAAAAGATGGGAAATAATCTTAATATGAGGAGATCCGATTAGTTCTAATTTTTGAGAATTTTGGTGAGAGATTTTATCCGAAGAGTTAGGAAAGATCATGGTTTAAAGCCTCTTATAAATAAATCTCGGCTAAAAATATAAGGTACTAGAGAAAATATAGATCATACACATATTTTTATCCTAATATTGTAAATACAGTTAGACTCTAATTTAAGCATTGGAGAATGATCTATCCAGTTTAACTTAAATATCGAAGGATGATATATTCCTGATACCACCTTGATGTTCTTTTTTGCAGGTTCACACCGACACTCGACGAGATATTTTGTGGTGTTGTCCGACCATAGGTTTGATTGACCGGCTCCTAACATTAGGAGTTATAAACCATCAATTTTTATTTATACTTTTTTAGCTTGATATTTTAAATTATATTATTGAAACTTTAAGTAATAATTAACTTTTTAAATAAATATATATATATATATATTTACTTAGATGCATTTTTTTTTTAATTTTCACCTCAAATCTTGTTGAGGGGATCCAAAATATATTAAAGCATAGCATTAATTTGTATTGTGGGTAACGTATTATTAATAAAGATTCGAAACGAGTTCTAATCTGAGACACGTTACTCAAATCGCAGATTTAGATAAGCCAGAAAATATTCTGTAATTAATTTTGTTTGGACATCAAGCTAATATTTTATTTAGTTCCAGTAACTTCTGTCCGATGGGCCATCACCCCTTTTAGTAAATTTATTCAATAATTGACCTATGACTTCAGGTTTGATCCACAATTTGAATTTCTATCCCACAAAAATAAATTATAATATCTTTTTAGCAGCTCAACGTTTGTTATATCTTCAAAATATAAAAATGAAAAATATTACTTTTAGTAAACTAATATTTACTAATAATTGAAATATTACATTATTTTATTAATACAGATATTTATAAAATATAATTTTATATGAAAAATATATATTCCTTGTATCTAAGTTAAAACCTTGTTTCTATAATAAATTGTAATCTTTATTGGCACCCAAATTCAACATAAATAATTCATTATATAATATACATATTTAACATAAAATTATTGTAATTTTTTATTCCAACATCTCATTTTGATGCATGAGATATGGGTGTAAAATTAAATATAATGAAAATATGATAATTTAATATATTAACGTCAAAATATGGATTGAAAATGAAAAAAATGGACTGTATAAAGAAAAATAAAATTCAACTAATAGAAAATGAAATGTTAGTTTTCAAAGAATATTTTCATTTTTGAAAATTAAAAACGAAGAAAAAATGTTATTATATATTGTAAGATCATAAATAGCATCTTCTCAATAATTTTAACACGTATACGTTATTTTTCTCTCAATTGATAGACATTGCGCAGAAACCACTTTATTTGTGGATCATTCTTGTAATTAACTTGTTTCACCATTCTTGTACTTAACTTGTTTCACCTAGAAATTATTTTATAATAGATTTTTAATAATTGAAAAATATATATAAACATTGTTATAATTGATGAATTTTTAAAATATTTACAAATAACTGTTTGAACGAACTTATATTAACATTTTAATTATTAAAAATAAGAAATAATATAGCGACATACACATGTCACATGTACATGACCAAAATAAAATCTCTGTCATGTCACGAAACCTAGCTGTGGCCTGTGGGGGGTTGAGCACTGTCTGAAGCGGACAAGTTTTTCAGGAAACAATCAGATCTGTTCATATCAAAACTGGCGGAATGCCCCGCCAACACACCAATGCCTAACACAAACCTAATCCAACACCCTGGAATCTGCATCTTTCTAACTTCTTACATCGCCAACAATCAATAATCATAATTCCAGATTGTTACAATCATGGCATCCAACATTAACAAGATCACTGTTTTCTTTGTTTCCCTCTCTTCAATTATTCTTTTTTTTTTTTGAGGGAATGAAATAATTGATTTACAACGAATGAGCATAATTATGGGGATGGGTTTAACAATTACTGTAACATCTAAAACTGAAATAACCAATAATAATGGGTTTCATTTATTTCCCATTATTTATTTTCTGGGCTCTAATCTACGCTAAAAATCATGTTTCAAGAAAACCGGTCATCCTTAGAATGGAATTCCTGACCTCACTCAAATCCCGTCCCTTCAGAGTCCTCCCGTTTCCAGTACACACGGATAATGCCATCATCTTCCCGGCCACGCGCCGCGCCACGATGACGTGTGGAGGCACAATTTCGCCGTCGCCGCCGTCCAAATCAGAGTCCATATACCGGAGCCACGAGTTCCGGGACACATTCTCAGGAATGTTCACCGGAACCGAATTCTTCTTATTTGTCTTCAGCTTCTTCCTCTTCACCTTATCATTCCTCGATTCCCTGAAATTCAACTGAAAGTTGCAGAACTCATTGCAGTGTTCGTCTCCATCGTTTTCCTGAAACACAACTTCAGATTCCTCAAATTCTTCCGCCATGAAAACTACACTTCAAAAAAAAAAAACGAAAAAAAAGCAAAAACTTTTCTTAATCTTTTCGATCAGAAGGGAAAAGTTAAAAGAAGGTGAAGCAGAAGATTTGATATGGCGGAAAGAGGGATGAATTTATAGGGAAAGGGGAACAGGGAAATGAATGATTGAGTGTGAAATGATAGCAAGTACAAATCGATTGCTGGCGTCACCGTGAAGAGCTTTGAGTGTGGTCCCCGCTTTTTGTACAAAATAAATAATTGTTTTTTTCCCATCTCCCAAAGTAAATTATAAACAAACAATTCTAAAATCTGTGTCAGAAAAGACGAAATTAGCTTGCTTGAGACTTACGTAACTTGGGAGTATGTACGATACACTTAATTACCGTGGAATTTATTGTTTTCTTCCCATCGCTACATATTCCTTGCGTATTCTCTACTGTGCATCCTTTCTGTAGCAAACCTACATAAGAAAACGAGACCACACGAAATATTTTATTTTATTTTATATTATTATTAATAAATAATTAATGTGCATTAATAAAATTAAAATTAAAATAAAATAAAAGATTTCAAACAATTGTGAGAAAGAAAAGAAAATATTCAATTTGGGGAAAAAAGGAAAATAATAAAGTAATTTCATTTCTTTTGAAAATTAAACTAAAGATATGGTAGTTAGGGTCTTGTTTATATTGTCAATGTACTCTTGATACTTCTTCCTTCACTTTTGTTGACAATTTTGACATTTCGTGTAGTCAAAAAAATAATAATTATAAGAAAATAATTAACCATTTATTTCAGTGATAAGCCTTATATTGACGGGAAATTAAAATGAAATAACCACAAAGTATAATTAATTATTACAATTCTTTAATCTAATTAATTAACCATTCTTTGGTGTTCATTCATTATAATTTACCATGATTCGGTCGTAAATTAAAGTACTCAAACTATTCCAAAATAAAAAAGGTCATAATTCAATAATTATTTTATTTATGAAAAAATTAGTATTTTAAATGGAGAGAGTATAACTTTTCCTAATTAATGTAGTACTTGAGAGTACATGAGTGCACAAATTAGAAAAAAAATTGTACGATTAATCATGTGGCTACCAAAAGTTTTATTTTTTCACTTGAGATCTTTTATCTTTTATTGCACCATTTTAATCCTATTTTTCTCATAATTCAAATTTATGGTAAGAAAACTCCTGTGCACTCCTTAAAAATTAGAGATTTTTAAATTTTCAGTTTTTTAAATAATACTACGGTCGCTCGCTTGATACTTTTACCACCTCTATATTACTTAAAATGAAAGTGGAAACGAATGACCGTTGTGTTATTTAAATAAAAAAGTTTTAAATACCTTACTTTTCTTACTATAAATATGAGTTACGGTGAAATTATAACTAAATTGTCATAATAAAAAAAATAAAAAATGTATATACATATATATGCATATATATTAGTGGACGAGACAAATTCACAGGTAATCAATACAGGAAATAATAAATCAAACCAATTGGACAAAAAACACACACATTATTAATTTGATCGAAACCTAAGATCTCAAAATGTTCGTGCCTTTTCCTTTGCCACGATGAACAAGGCCTCGTCGGCCGATCGATACAGTTGGTAACCACTTATTGTATTTCTATTTCAAATTACTATATATATATATATATAATATAACTCAAATTGGTGATGCAATGTGGGGGTGGGGGCCCACCCATTGAAGAAAATGGATGTTCATGTGGATATGCTGTCTGGAAACGATATGAAGTTGTAGAGTTATAGATTAGGTTAAAAGAGGTAGAGTGTTGGATAAATCTATGATGTCTAGGTTTGGAGTATAATGTAGCGCTCTACATGCACACGTGTGCTATTTCTTCCGTTCACGTCTACGGTTAACTCTTCAATTTTAGGTGTAATCAAAATAACCAAATTTATTCGAATGCAATTTTTATTAATTGTAATAGCATATAAGACAAAGGTTCTATTTTGGGCATCAATTAATTGTATAAAATTAAAGTTATCTAAGTTATATGTAATCATTATTTATCCAAAGGGATGATGTTCGTATTAATTAGATTATGAGTGTTAGAAGGACAATTTTTTTATAGAATATATATATATATATATACACACACTTTATTTGTAAATTTTTATATTTTAATTAAATGACAATTTATTTATCACAAAAATTTATGTGCATTGAATGCACGTGCAACACAATTTCAAATATTATTTATTTAACTATAAAATATTATTTATTATTTAAAATATATTATTTATAATTAATTATTTTAAAAATATTATTATTTTATAATTAAATGAATAATATTTTAAATTATATTGCTGTACATAAACACATTCACCCTTATAAGTACAAGAAAGTGCATAAACTTTTGTGGTAAGTAGATACCGAACTTATCCACTTTGACACTTATCTAAAGATACAAACATTACTTTTTATTGCTCAATAATTCAACTACCAACGACACGTATGGAAAATGCAACTCACCAATAAAATGGAAAATATGTGTAGCCGACCCAAACCCCCACCCCCACCCCCCCTCCCTCCCCTCTTCCCGCAAACAGACAAACACCATAAATATATTCAAACTTGTGAATACAAAATAAGTAATTTTGGTCACGCATTCGAGTTATCTGTTGTTAGTAATCCCATTACCTCTTGTACCCTCTTTGAATTTTAATTTTAATTTTTATTTAATTAAAAATAAATAAATGAAATTATATTCATATATACTTAGAAAAACAACTGTGTCAAGGCTTTGTCCGACTAATCTTAATCTCCCTTCAACACATTAGCAGAATACAATGTAGTTTGTACATTACTTTTAGATGTTTTTTTGGTAGTTTAATTTAATATTTTATTTCAATTTTATAGCGTTTATCTATACTTAATATAAATTGTCACATGTCACTTTATAAATTTTTGTATAGTTATTTAATTAAATAAATTAAAAAAATATGAGAATTCTTTTATTTTCTTTATACATGCCTCACCTGTATTTCTTTTTTTTTATTTATTAAATTTTAAAAATTAAAATAAATTTATCATTTTAAATTTGTTTTTTGACGTATCATATATCAAATTAACTTTTTGTGATCTTTAATTTGACCATAATATTGTATATTTTAAAATAATTAATAATATTTAAAACATGATATTTTATTTTTTATGGATTGATTTGTTTTATGTGTGTTGGATTTGAATAAATAATATATGAATTTGATCTAAAAATATAAATATATTTTGTAACAAAATTATACTATTAACTTTATAATGTAATAATATATTCCTCCACCTTTATAAATTTTAGCAAGTTGAAAATTTTGTATTTAATTAAAAAAAATTTAAACATAAAAAAATATATTACATCTTGTAAATTGCACTGCTCTAGGATAAAATAATAGCAAAATATATCAGCAATAATAAATTTAGATAATGTAATAGAATCTGAGTGGAATCTGATTGACTTCATAAATTTAGGTAGAAATATTTTAAATTAAATACAGGTTGAGAGCTTGGGCGGAGCGGGAGCCGAGCCAAATGTGTTAAGTGAAGTGGAAGCTTAAAGCTGTAATACGGCTAATGATTGGATAAGAGGCGTTGTTAGAAAGCAATCAGCGTATTCGGCGGCTCGTGCGGCGCCTTAAAGAGGCCACAACATCTCGAGGTCCACCAAATAAATTAGGCACACGATTAATTAAGTAAACGACACAGACAGGCAATCATGTGTCGCCACGTATATAGTTTGACAATCACAACTGAAAGGAATCTAAGCTTACCCCAGCTGTCTTGCCACGTGTCCCCCTACAGTTGCACTTCCGTCTATTAAACTCTTCCCCCGCTGTCACACAAGTTTTCGTATACTAATTACTGAACCAAAATTTTCCTTTTTCACCAATATATTTTTCATTTTCTGCAATTTCAAATTATTTCTCTCGGAGTTTTGGCAGTACAGAGTACCGAAAAAAGGGGTAATTATAAAAAATATTTTAATCTTTGGTCCAATTTTTAATTGAACATAATTTTTAAAACTTATCAATTTTTTACATAATTTTCTAATTACAAAAGTAGTCGTTTCATTTTAGCACTCGAACGATGCAATTTATTCAACAAATATTATCTAAAGCTACCTTGTAATTGAAAGTTTGAGCAAATATCATGATTTATTTTTGTAATTAATCTTTTATTTTAAATCAATTATTTAGATTATACAACATCGTTTAAATCACTCCGTCGTCAACTTTATTAATTAATTTTTTTCTTTCTCTCAATATGACTTCTTCTTCTTTCTTCTTTTTTTTTTTTAAATATTTTTTTAACTTAATCAGGGAAAAAAATATCTTGTAGAAAAATAAGTGTAAGTGGAGCTGTGGAAAAGAAGGTAGCAAGTAAAACAAAATGGTATTGATGGAAGTTAGTGGCATCATAATTGGACTGTTTTCAAAAGAAAATGACATTCCTAAAATTGTTTAAAACGAAACGCTAGAAACGAATATGACTTCATTCTCATCCTTTAATTTGAACGGAAGATTGAATATATATTAATTTACTTATCCTATTTTCTTTATTCAACATTATCCCAAAGTACAGGGTCTGGTATCATAATTTCATAAAATAGGTTCTGCAAAATGGGCCGAATTGGGATTTTCATGGCGGCCCGACTCATTCTACATAAATTATGTGAACTTTGACTAAAATTATTCTTAACATATTTTAATGAATTAAATTGGATCCATTTATTCAAACTTAAAGTTAAATTAAATTTCTTAAATGATCAACATATCCCATCCACAAATTGTTAAATAAATAACAATTTCTTATCTTAATTTTGTCCAATAAATAAATAAATTTATATTCCAATAGAAGTAGTAACATGATAATTATAATACAATTCTGTATTTTTTGTTCAAACATTTATTTCCATCGATAAAAAAACTTAATAATTATAGGCCTAAATATAGGAAAGATTATTGATATAATTTGGTAAAAAAAATTAGTAATATGCCTAAAAAATCAAATATATGTCTTCATTAATTATTGGACAAATTTGTACTTGCCAAACTATTGTGGTAATCTAATTTGATTCCTAACAATATGAAATAATTAAATAATATAATATAAGCCATCCAAGGTATATCACAGATGTAACATCCTATATTAATATCTATCTATGGATGTATATATATATATATATGTATATATGAATTCTAATGTGAGAATAAATAATAAATATTTGTTTTTTTCTTTTTGGGTGTATCCCAGGTTGATCACCGTGATACGACAATTGGACTTCTAACACTGTGATTCCCATCACTCCAAATGTACCAACCAAACGCATGATCATTTCCCAAATCCCCCTTCGCCCTAATCGAAATACTGAAACTCTTCCTTTCTCCTACACTACTGAAACTCAGTGTGTCCGGCGAAATCACCACCGTGTAGCCCGGTGGCGCCTCAAAACTTACTCGGTACACACTCCCTCTGCTGTCGACATTCGTCAACGTTCTGTTCACCGTGATGTTGCTGCTGTTTCCGATGGTGGCCGCAACTGACGGATAGTTGAGATCACTTGGAGACGGAGTATCATCGGGACAAGTGAAGGATGGATCCAAAGTTTGTAGGCTGGAATTGTATTTGCAGAGGTACAGGAGGTAGTCTGTGTAATTCGCGTCGTAAACGAGTCCTGGATCTATGGCGTTTGAGGGCTGAAAGTGGCCGGATCCATAGTTGAAGGGAGTGGCGGCTGTGTTTCCGGTTCCGTCGGTTATTGGAAGGCCGACGTTGTTGGTTTGGGTGGCGGTGGTCATCAGGGCTGATCTTATGGCGGCGCTGCTCCAATCTGGATGCGCAGCCTTGACTAGCGAGGCAGCAGCTGCAACGTGGGGGCAGGACATGGAGGTTCCGGAGAGAATGTTGTATTTGACGGTGCGGTGGTCGTCGAACAATTTGGTAGGAGAGGTTGCCTCGCTCCATGCTGCTAAGATGTTTAATCCAGGTGCAGTTATATCTGGCTGCAACAGATATCAAACACTAAATTTACAAACTATTTTTCAACACCAGTCACAAAATCCCATATAAATAATCATAGGAAATATACCTTGAGAATAGTGGGGTCAAGAAGATTCGGACCAGTCGAGGAGAAGCTGGCCATGAACGGCGATGGTATACTGCCTAAAACGGTTCGGACTGGGACAATTCTTGCAGTCGCATTCGTAGTACTTTTGATGTAACCGAGAACCCTATCGGAGTTGCTGGAGACTATAGCAGTTCCCGGAAGAACATGAGCATCAACTGAAACTGAAATTCCATCCACAGGATTCTGCAGAATAAACCCAACACCACCTGCCCTTCTCACCTCCAAACCCTTCTCTACGTTTGCAGAGAATCCTCTCAGGCACAACACTATTTTCCCTTGCACAAGCTCCGACGAAAGAGTGCCGGAAAGGCATAACCTGGAGAAAGAAAAAAACATTAGCAATTCATGGTCCTAACATTTACAAAATTAAAGTAAATTTTAATTCTAAATATGTCCATATACTGATTTGTGTACACACACACACACACACACACACATATTTTAATTACCCAGAAGTTCTGTTATTTGTTGTTCCAGGGATTTCAACATCTCCGGCGTAAACTAAAGGATGCATTTCGCTCAGTGAATGTGGGGTTACAGTCTGACCCTGTTCATAAGATAATAGATTATATAAAACATGAAGATAAATTATCACTCCCTCCGTCCCAAAAAATAATATCAGAGTCGAAACATAACAAAAAGCAATTCACATTTTGCCTTTTACCTCAATTATCATTCCGTTTCCAAGAAAAACAGGTGAACTAAAGACTCGATCGATGCTACTTGCCCCAACAGAAACAATCCATGGCGCCACATTTCTCACCGTCGACGGCGTGGGCCCGGAATTCCCACAGCTTGCCGCCACCAAAATATCATGTTTCGCAGCATGCAAGGCACCAACCGCAATGACATCTACACCGTACGAAGAAAGTTCGTACGGCACGATCGATATACTAATTACATGAACACCATCGGATATAGCATCATCGAAGGCTGCGAGTATGTCTTCAAAGAGGCACGTGCTCTCGAAAATAGTGGATTGGCCCGGAATTGCCCAGCAGACTTTGTAAATTGCGAGCCGGGCCATGGTGGCCCCACCTGCCGCCGTTCCTTTGGCGAAACCTCCAATAAGGGCGGTGTTGGGGACTTCTCGGCCCGCTACGGTGGAGGCGGTGTGGGTCCCATGGCCGTCCCTGTCACGGGCTGACCGGAAGTCGATGGTTTCGTTTAGTTGGCCGTAATGGGCCTCGTAACCTCTGAGGTAGTATCGTGCTCCTATCAGCTTTCTGGAAGAATAAAATTTTAATTATGAATCATGAAACAAAATTTAAGGATTCTTGACGCATAGAATATGTATGAATATATTTATACCTGTTACAGTGGGATGAGTTGAAAGAAGAACCTGGTTGACAGATTCCTTTCCATGATTGTGGCACAGGCTCCATTCCTTCATCATTGAAGCTTTCTGACTCCGGCCAAATGCCTGCTCGAAGAAAAATTAACGATCAAAACAAGACTCTTATTTTGGCACATAAATTAAAGAGATGAAAGATTCTTAATTACCAGTATCCAATACTCCAACTATAACATCTTTTCCATAATCTGCCTTGTGCAATGGCGCTTCATCTCCATTAGCATTCCTCCTAAAATTTCCTTCTGCAAGTAAATCAGTGAATTCCCACGACCTCGTTGTTTGAATTCCGTATCTTGTGGGCATACTTTTTATCTTTGAAACCACTCCATCCATATCTGTAAATCAAGAAAAAAGAAAAAAAAAACTGATTAAATCACTCTCTGGAGAGAGAGAGAGAGAGAGAGAGAGAGGAACATTGTTGATGTTACTTGTGGAAGATTTACCAGACAACTTCTCAGCCTCATCAGCAGTAAGCAGGGCCGAGAAGCCATTGACAACGTTCTTGTAACTGTAGATAAGTGAAGCCCTGGCTTCTTCTCCGGATTTCTTCACAGACGCCAGATAAGAAAAATGGTTGTGTTCAATCTCAAACAAACTTCTTTTCCCATTGTGTTTTCCGATGTGGACAATATAAACCTGTCCACTTACGATCTTACATTACACTGAAATGAAAATCGATGTAATGAAATCAAAGATAATCCCGAAAAGTCTAAAACTAAATGAAAATTACCTGACGCTGAGCGAGTGAAACAGCTACGTGGAAAATGATAAGGAAGAGAAAAGCTGTTCTTGAATCCTTCATGTTTTTTTATCGACATTAATTTTCTGAAATCAAGTTGATAATTGTTGCTTAATTTCTTAAAAATCAACTCACTTAATTATACAGGTTTAGCAGGCCTTGATTTATAGAAGGTAAACTGAAAATTATGAGTGTTTAATATCCATGGGAATTAAGTTTCCTAAGATTGAATGATTCTTGGAGAAATCGTCTACAACAATGGTACACAACGGGTCTTTTCATTTTTCTATTTTTAAATCCACATTTCAAAATATTCAAGTTTATAGTCCCACCGAAATGATCCTCTACTATTACGATAATATGCTTACTGAACAAAATAAGTTAAAATTATATAACAATAAAAAATTCAATTATATTATTCAAAATTACAAATATAATCTTAACACATATAAATACATTAATATATATCTACAATAGAATTGTGATCATTCTTGTCTAATGATACTACTTTAAATCGAAGAAGGAAACTTTTGAAAATGTCATTTTGTGGTTTTTAAAATGAGTGAAAAGGGCAGCCGGCAAAGTTAATTAAATATGGGTTCTTATTTAATCATTTTATTGACTAAATTGATGTGATCAGCGGACTGGGCATCGATCAACAAATAGAAGTCTAGAAGACAGAGATACTTGAACGTTTATGTAGTTTCCTTTCGTATTAATTTAGATTTGTAGGTTGGCTATTCATCTTATATTTTATGTTATATTTTAGTATTGATAAAATTAAAATATAAAATAAAATAATCGATCCTAAACACCTACATGATATGTTAATTTCAACTAATAATTTTGATTTTTCGTTCTGATACAATCAATCTTTGACAACACATGATTAGATAAACAACATTTTCTAAAAAAAAAAAAAATTAGATTAATTTTGGTAAATTTGTAATTACGCCATTAATTTGTCACCATATTTACTATCCTTAATTTTTCCACGACGCTAATTACCATATAATTTCCTTCCATATATAGTAAAGCCTTGACGAGGACACATAATTTATGCACGTGGTCCAAGATTCATATTTCTACTTTTCTTACCAGAAAGCAGAATATTCCACAGATAAATGTTTAATTAATTTGAGCTGCTAAAAAAATACCAAATATTGTTTTCTATTTTATATTTATTTATTTATTATTATTTTATTTTTTGTTGGGTCAGATTTTTGCTTAAGCTTGAAAATTTACTTCGAACCTAGGCCCGTCTCCCATACACATTATAGTTCTAGAGAAAAGAGAAATCAAATTAACAAAAAATTGTGAAAAATGAAAGTTTAGGTTTTTGGATTTTTTTATATAGAAAAGAATAAAATATAATTAAGAAAAAAATGATTTAAAACTAGTTATAGAAACATAACTCTTAATTTATCTGTTCGAGTTCTTAATGAATATAATTAATGCAAGTAGAGCTGCAAATTATTACGAACAGATTAATTTTATTTGTGTTGGATTTATTTACAACCCCAAATTGAAAAACAAAATTAAAAAGATGAACCTGCAAATTGCAACATTTATTCAAGAAATACAAAGTTTTGAGGGAGCCATTTATTCATTCACAGAAATGGGGCTCCTCACTTGATGAACTCCATCACTCCAAACATACCACCCAAAAGCAAACTCATTTTTCCTGGCATTACTTTCCACTGCAATCGTTATACTGAAGTTTTGTTTTTCCCCTGCTGCACTGAAAGACAGCCTCGCCGGCGATATCCGAACGGAATAGCCGGGCGGAGGATTAACTGTTGCCGTATACGACGAGTTTGCCATGCCAACGTTTGTAACGGTTCTCATAACCGTTGTAGAACCTTTCAGGTCAGCAACTGAAAGTGATGGATAGTTCAAATTGCTCGGAGAAGGTGCTGGTGTGGGACACCTGAAAGATGGGTCCAATAAATTGGCAGTGCTGCTGCAGAGGAAGAGAAGATAATCGGTGTAGGAAGCATCGTAAACAAGCCCGGGATCAGCTGCTTTTGATGGCTGGATATGGCCTGCTCCGAATTCGAATGGACTCGCTGGATTTCCGACTGCATCTGTTATTGGATTGCCTAAGTTGTTGGTTAACTTTGCTGCCAAAAGTATAAAAAGTATGTTACAGAATCGTTCTTGGCTACTATACTGAAAGAAAAACGATATTTTTTTAGCCACAATTTAAGTTTCAATTTTTTCTAGCCGAGAATTTCTTATAAGGAAATCGCTCGTACCACCTATACCAACCCGTAACATTAGAATGCATGCAAGGCTTTCTGCACTAGCCTAGTAATGAAACTAAGTTGTGGCTAATTCTTTTTGGTATGTATATATATTCATACCAGTGGTCATAATAGCGGATCTTATAGCAGCGCTGCTCCAATCGGGATGGATGGCCTTGAGAAGAGCGGCAACTGCCGCGACATGAGGGCAAGCCATGGATGTTCCAGAAAGTATTTGGAACTTAACGACTCTACGGTCGGCTGGCACATTTAGAGGAGACGATGCCTCACTCCATGCTGCCAGTATATTCAGCCCAGGTGCAGCAATATCTGGCTGCAAATACGTATATAAAACAATGAATCATATAACATATACTTACATCATTGATTGTCGTTTAAGAAGTTACAATACCTTGAGAATATTGGGTTCAATTCGGTTGGGGCCTCTGGAGGTGAAAGCAGCCATGAATGGGGCTGGCTTTGTGCCTGTTAAAGTTCTAGTGGGAATCAATGTTGCTGTGGGTGCTGCATTAGTTGCGGCGTAATTGTAAATGTTCATTGTTTCATTAGAAAGGACAACCGTTGCTGGGATCAAATAAGGCCTGTCGGAAACTCCTATTCCGTCATAGAAATTTCCAAGCACAGCTGCTACGCCGCCTGCTCTCTGCACTTCTAATGCTTGGAAGATATCTCCTCTCCAGCAGAACACCGCTTTTTCTCTCACTAGCGACGGCGAAAGCGTACCACTTTGACATAGTCTGCAGAATATTTGACACAGGAGAAGATCATAAGAAATTTTCTGCTCAGCCTAATTTACCCACACACACATGAGAGAGAGAGAGAGAGAGAGAGAGAGATGAAGTTCAAACCCAGTAGTACGATTTGTTGTAGTGCCAGGAATTTCGGCATTTGCAGCATAAATAAGAGGATACGTCCCCCTCTGAAATGGAGTAATTGATTGTCCCTGGTGTGATCAATCAAACCCAAAAGGAATTACTTTCTACATACCAAGTTTCTAACAAATTTTGTGAAATGTATGCTTATTAGAAGGGGTCGAATGTTCTATTTCATTTTGTATTTCATTTTATATTTTAAATTAAATACACATGCTAAAACAATAAAATATAAGATGAAGACTTTATTTGGTAATTAACACTTCAGAAATTTGGACTTTGTCAAATTAAACACGAACCTCTGCGACCAAGCCATTTCCAAGCAAAACTGGCGACGAAAAGACCCGATCAATGCTACTTGCTCCAACTGTAATGATCCACGGCGCGACATTCGTCACTGTTAATGGAATTGGGCCGTCATTACCCGCACTACAAGCCACCACTATATTCCTTCTCACCGCATGTAACGCTCCAATGGCGATACCGTCTTGGGTGTAGGGCACGCTGGTATTCCCCCCAATGGAAACACTAATCACTTGAACTCCATCACCGATGGCATCATCGAAAGCCGCAAGCATGTCGTCGTGCAGGCACGTATTCCCTTCTGCCGCGGTCTGCCCTGGAATTGGCCAGCAGACTTTGTAGATGGCCAGACGCACCTGCGGGGCCCCACCGGTGGCGGTACCGGAGCCGAATCCACCGATTCCGGCGGCATTGGCAACTCTCCGGCCACCGATGGTTGAAGCCGTGTGAGTACCGTGACCGTTGATGTCTCTGGGCGATCGGAAGTCCAGTCTCGGGTTGAGCGGCCCGAAATTGGCCTCGTAACTTTTCAGATAGTAGCGGGCCCCCACCAATTTCCTGGTAAATCACCAAATTAGGTTTTTAATTAATTTAACAGAAAATTAATATTCATGTTTATTAGTGTATATTAGATTACCTATTGCAATGAGAAGAATTGAAAGCCACACCACTTTGGCAAATCCCTTTCCAGGATGTTGGAATTGGTTCCATTCCCACATCGTTGAAGCTTTCAGACTCAGGCCATACACCTGGGAAATTCGGATTTATTTTTTCAGAAAAGAATTTTCAAACATATATTTTTTGGCTAAATAAAAACGTATGAATCTGTCAATATATATATATATATATATAAATTTGTGGATTTCAGAATTAGTAGGTACCACTGTCCAGTACTCCCACGATGACATTCTTGCCATGGGCAGCTTTGTTGAGTAAGGCTTCTCCATTGGCCTTTGAAGGATCCCAATTAGCTTCGAGTAAGTTAATGAAATCCCATGATCTGGTTGTGTGCAGTCCTGACTTTGTGGGGTGGCTATGAAACACCGAAATTACTCCATCCATCTCTGCCCAACACAGTTTATAACCTTGTAAGGTACAGTACATCATGCATGCATATTTCTATTTGCCTTGCACGACATGATATTTAACTTATAATCCCTAGAAATATCCTTTTCTCATAAGAAAGCATGTTGGAAGGGGGTGAACCTGAGATTGTATCAGCTTCTTGAGGGGTGAGCAAGGCGGAGAAGCCATTGATGACGTTCTTGAAGCTGTAAATGATGCAGGTTTTTGCTTCCTCTTTGGAACCCTTGACAGAATGCAAATATGAATGGTGGAGGTCTTCGATTTCTTGGAATGTTTTCTCCCCAGTATGCTCTCCCAGGTACGCTATGTACACCTGAATGTACAACACTATTACATATGTATATCCATATAATCGAATACATATATATATATATATACACACACATAATCAAATTAATGACCATCAGAAGCAAAACCTGTCGTTGAGCAGATAAAGCTGAGACACTGAGAAGAAGAACAAGGACAAAGGAAACAATTGTCAAGTGATTATCCATAACTGCTTATGACCCTCGGCTTATTACTCACAACTTATATAGGAATTAGCATTCTGTCCTATTAGTTTACTTCTTCTTTTCTTAGTCTTCTCAGAAAAAACCCTATAATTAAGAACGATCAAGTGCTAGTTTACTTCTTTCTTACGACATTACAAAAATGACATCTGTGGAAATTCACAAAATTCTCCCAAGGGTATTTTTTCCACTGTTGAAGTTTCAGAGTATTATTTTTGAGAGAGAGAGGACACTCCAAAATAATCAGTTGATATTTGAACTTATCTCAGCTTAATTCTCACTAACAAAAGAGACTAGTAAGAGTATGATGAAAAAATGCATCATCTAGAACATGACATTTTGTAAAAAGAATAATCTAACATGTTATTAAATAAATCTTGCTAACTTATAATATCCAGAAACCATCAAAAGTCTTGCTACTAATTTTCAGATTCCCTTTCTAACATAATCAATTTTCCAAGCAAATTGCAAAATTAATTTTATGGTATAGACATTTGCAATTTTAGTCCTGTTCAAATATAAATTTACAGTTATTATCCATAACAATTTTAATTTTGCGAATTTATTCCTAATTTTTCTTTGTCTGAATTTGGCATATGCTTAGGTATTCACACAACCTGAAAAAAAAAATAGCCAGCACAATAAAAGAAAATGCCATATAATCATAGTTTTTTAAAAATAATTTATAAAAATGGTTGTCTCCTTAAAATGAACACTCGCAAGTAATCAATGTAAATGAGCTAGGATTTTTTATTACTTGCGGGTTGTTCTTCTAAAAAGATAACCATTTTCTTTTAAATTATTTTAAAAAAATTGTTCATTTGGAATTTTATTTTATTGTGTTTTTTTTTTTGGAGCAAAATTCCTAATTTCCATCCAAATTAGAAATAAATTCACAAAATTAAAATTGTTATGGTTCATAATTACGAATTTATAATTTCCTCTCATCCTTGCTGAAATAGTGTTAAGACCTTTACATACATATACACATATATATAATACACACACGTACATACGTACATACATATAATTATTTGCTCGACTCTTTAATATCCCTCTCTTTAATTTGAAGACTTCCTACTACTTGCTGCACTAGTTAAGTAAATGGAATAATATATATATATATGTATATGTATCGATTTATTGAATTATTCTTAAAGATAAAATTATAAATTGATGTAGCAACTATCATAGTTACAACCTTAATTGAAAATGTGATATGATTATAATATTTCATATTTTGTGTTCATATCTTCCGTATTTTTGTCTCCAAAATTGCAATTAATTGATCTAATTAATCATTCTTTATTTCAGGAAAATAATTAATTGCACTTGGAGAAAAATCAAGAAAAAAAGGACAATTAGTGAAAGAAACGAGCCAATGTGAAAACGGCCCAAAATAAAGTCCAAGAACTCAAGAAAAAAAGGGGGGGAGGGCCCAAGGCCCATTTTTGGAGCCTAAGAAGTTAAAAGTAGGGAAAAGAAAAGTCCCCTTCCCCAACCTTACACAATCAGCCGTGAGAAACTTTGAGGAGAGAGGAGAGAGAATACACTTTTGCTTTCTCTTCCTTCTTTTGAGCAAATTTTGTAGAGAGACAATTTTTAGAGAGACAATTTTTAGGGGAGAAGAGACCCATTTTTCTTCTTTCTTTTTGTAGTAAGTTTTCACTTTATCCTATATCTTATTCTTTATTTTATTTTTTGTATTAATGATATTGGTTATGTTTAGGATTAATTATAATATGAGTGGCTAATTTTACAGTTTGATTTAAGGGTTTTGTATTTCGGTTATATCATTGTGAGGCTTTGGGATATGTATTGATTATCTTGATTTATAATCAAATACTAATAGGTTCAAATAATTATTAATGGAGGTTTATATTAATTTGAATTGACAAATCAAATGAATATTTATTCTCCTAAAGCTATTCATGAGTTTATACTCCTAGTAGTGTAAATGGGTGAAGAATCGTAGCATTATAATAGGTAAATTATGCTATCATAAATTGCCTATCCTAATTGAACATATAGGACTAATATTGATATTTATGGCTATCCTAATTATTGATATTAGTATTAACCTGTTTTCACTAAGATTAATGCTATTATTAATTAACATGGAACGCTATCGTGCCCAGTTGATTAATAATTGAAATGACCGGATGCTAGGTTTGGTTAATTAATTAGGAAAACAAAGAGTTTAGAATGCTATCCTAATAAATTCAAGGTTAATTGCTTGAATTTGCAAGAATTTATTTGTTAAGTCTATGATCAATAGTATAATTGAATATCGAACCCTTAAATCAAATTTCTCTCTTCTTAGTATTATCTCTATTTTAATAGTTTTTCTTGCCAAATTGTTTTGTGTGCATTAATATCGTGTAAGCTTGTAATTGCTAGATTGATTAATTTAGTATTTAGTAGATTGGGTGAAAATCTTCAAAACCCCCCGTTTTTGTTTTATTTTATTCAAAAGAATTTAATTCCCGTTCCCTATAGATTCAACCCTGCTCACCACTATACTCGTATTTTGGAAGTAGGTTAATTATATTTGGTAGATTGACAACCTATCAAATTTTAGCGCCGTTGCCGGGGAACGGTGTTTAATTAATTTCTTTTGTGTTAGGTTTTTCCTTATTTCTGGTTTATGCCTCGTTTTTCTCGTACAGGTGAATTGATATTTGATCCAGAAGTTGAGAAAACTGCAAAAGCCTTAAGGAAGGAAGCTAGACTACGAGCTCAACAATCATCTTCATCATCCCCTGGTTTGAATTTAGCTTTAGATTGGATCGAGTCTGAACCTGAAGTAGATATTGAATCTGAAGAAAGTAAGATAAAGGAAGAAGACATGGAAGCTCCAGCTCAACGGACTTTAAGGGAGTTGGCTAACCCTGATGTTAATCAACAACCATTATGCATTCAAATTCCTAGAGATGATAATTTTGAGTTGAAATCCGGTCTTATTTAGTTATTGCCTACCTTGCATGGACTTGCAGGTGAAGATCCTCATAAGCATTTGAAGGAGTTTTATGTTGTGTGCACTGCAATGAAGCCTCAAAATGTGACGGAAGACCAAATTTCTCTACGGGCCTTTCCATTCTCTTTAGCTGACAAAGCTAAGGATTGGCTCTATTATCTACCTTCCGGAGCTATTACCACTTGGAATGAGATGAAGAAGCAGTTTCTTGAAAAATTCTTTCCAGCTTCACGTGCAGCCAATATTAGAAAAGATATATGTGGAATTAGACAACAACGTGGTGAGACTTTATATGAGTATTGGGAGAGATTCAAGCAATTATGTGCTAGTTGTCCTCAACATCAAATTCCGGAGCAATTATTCGTCAAATACTTCTATGAAGGGCTCTTGACCTTTGATATAAACATGATTGATGCTGCAAGTGGAGGAGCATTGGTTAGCTTGACGCCAGAAGCTGCTAGAAGTCTCATCTCGAGCATGGCTGCTAATGCACAACAGTTTGGAACTCGACAAGATAGTATTCCACACCAAGCTAATGAAGTGAACACGAGCTCCTTCGATCAAAAGTTGGAAACATTGACATCTTTGATGAAAAAGTTTGTAGGGGGACAAATGCCACAAGCTCAAGTATGTGGAATTTGCTCGGTTGTTGGTCATGGTTCGGATGGATGTCCCTCATTGCCGGAAGATGTTCAACAAGCCAATGCCATGGGAGGATTTTTGGGACAACCTCAATGGAAATACGATCCTTATTCAAATAGCTACGATCCGGGGTGGAGAGACCACCCGAACTTTAGCTACAAGAATCAAGGAGGCCAACAAAATTTTCCTCACCAAGGCTATACAAGACCACCACCACCACCACAGGCTCAACCTTCAGAATCCGGAATGTCTTTGGAAGATATCGTGAAAGCTCTAGCAGTAAACACTCAAAAAATTCAACAAGAGATAAGAGCTAGCATTCAAGAGCAAAGAACAAGCATTCAAAGTCTTGGAAACCAACTTAGCCAATTGGCAACATCTGTCGGTAAATTGGAAGCTCAAAATTCGGGAAGACTTCCATCCCAACCAGAGGTACATCCAAGAGAAAATGCAAGTGCAATGACGTTGAGAAGTGGAAAGAAAATACAATCGGGACCATCTTCGCTTGAAAGTACCAATGAAGGAGAAAAAGAGAAAGAAGTGGAAGAAATCATCAAGGAAAAGCCCAAGGACCACAAAAAAGGTAAATTTCCCACACTCTTCACTTAGTACTTCTAATGTGGTTGTTCCTCCATTTCCTAGCAGGTTAGAAAAATCCAAGAAGGATGATCATGAGAGAGAAGTATTGGAAACCTTTCGAAAAGTGGAGATAAATATTCCTTTGTTGGATGCCATTAAGCAAATCCCGAAGTATGCTAAATTTCTAAAGGAGTTGTGCACTAACAAAAGGAGATTGAGAAATGATGAGAAGGTTAGTGTGGGGGAAAAATGTATCTGCTGTAATAAAAAAGTCATTTCCAAATAAATGCAAGGATCCCGGTATGTTTACTATGCCTTGTGTGATTGAAAATATGAAGATTGAGCGTGTCATGCTAGACTTAGGTGCATCTATTAATGTCATGCCATACTCAATCTATTGTGCTTTGAATTTGGGTCCCTTGAAAGATACCCGAGTTGTAATTCAGCTAGCAGACCGTTCTAATGCTTACCCTGAAGGGGTCGTTGAAGATGTTTTGGTGCAGGTTAACGAGTTGATTTTTCCAGCAGATTTCTACATCTTGAAAATGGAAGAAGACACCATCACTAATTCTGCCCCTATTCTGTTGGGAAGACCATTTTTGAAGACTGCAAGAGCAAAGATTAATGTGGATGAGGGTACACTATCAGTTGAGTTTGACGGAGAGATTGTTAAATTCAATATTTCCGATGCTATGAAATATCCTTTGAAAAATAATTCTGTGTGTCCTATTGATATATTTGGTCGAGCATAACGACGCTAAAAAAATGCTCTATTGGGAGGCAACACAATTTTTTTTTCTTTCTTTTTTCTTGTATTTGGATAGCTTAGGTTTCATTTTCTAATTCTCATTGAATTTTGTTTTCTTTGTGTAAATAGGTTCGAGCATCAATTTTGGAGGCGAGATCGCATCTTACGAGAATTTTCCAAGTCCAAAAATTAGAAAAGGTTCAAGAGATTAGTTCGATTTGGGCGTGATCACGCTTAAATTAGAGTGGTTTTTCTTGAAAATTTCATGGACAAGGTTGAATTAGACGTGATCACGCTCAATAAACAGTGGAGTGCTAGGCGTGATCACGCCTAACAAGACCTAGTTTTCTGTTTTTTTTTCTCCAGATTTTCGCCACAAAAAAAAAAAATTCTCCTTTATTAAAAAAAAAAAAGAAAAAGAGAGAGAGAGCAGGGGTAGGGTTTCCTACCTCTCTCTCATTCCTTCATTTTCTCTCTCTCATCTCCCTCCACCTTCCGCCACCGCCTTTCTCTCTCTCTCTCGCGGGCAGCTTCCCTTCCTCTCTCCCGGCAGCCCCTTTCTCTCTCCGCCTGCCGTCTCTCTCCCTCCTACGTGCGACCGCTGTTCTCTTCCTCGCGCGTCGCTTCGTGCCGTCGCGAGCGTCCAGTCGCGCACAGCGCCATCCCTCCTCCTGCGCCGCCTTCTCCCCATTCTCCCTCTCCGATCGCACACCCCACCGCCTTCTCTCCACTGACGAGCGCCCAGCGCCTATCTCTTTCCCTGCGCCGCGCCTATCGCCGCTCATCGCTCCGTCGCGCCTCGCCGCCCGCCTCCTTTTCTCTCTTCCCTCTTCCCGCCGCTCAGCCTGCGCTTCCTCCGCGCGACCAACGCCGCCCTTCCCTCGCACGTCACTTCGTGCCGCTGCTACCTTCCATCGTGCGCCGTCGTGACCGCTGTCTCCTGCTTCCTTCCTTCGCTGTTCGCGACCATGCGCCCGTCGCCGCAGCGTCGGGTTTCCCATCTTTTCTCCGCCTGTGCGACCAAGCGCCGTGCAGTCTCTCCCATCGCGCCTCACGCGCGAACGCTGTTCTCGTCCTCGCCGCTGCTCTGCGCGACCAGCGCCCGTCGCCGTCCCATCGCTCACCTTTCCTGCGCGACCTTCACGCCGTCGCTTCTTCCTCTGCGCGCCGAACTGCCGGCACCTGCTCCAGTGCCGCCTGCGCCGCCTCCGTCGCTGCTGCTCTTCTTCCTTCCCTGCTGTCCAACCGCGGCTGCTATTACCCATCTCCATTCACTGGTTTTCTTTCTCTTATTATCTATCTTAGATTTTTGTTATGATTTTTGTAGGATTCGATATTGTGTTGTCATGTTAATAGATATGGTTTGAGTTGATTTTATTTTTATTTTTTTGTGAACTTTTGGAGATGTAGATGGGTGATGTTGATGATGGTAAATATTGATTTGTATCCCTAGAAGATGTGCTGGAATTTGCTTACTATTCATATTATTTGGGGATTAATTCATTTAGCCGATTGATTGAGAAGCAAGAGTTGAATTTGTAAAATTCAAAAGATTCATTTGCACATATTGTCAAATTTCTAACTATTATAATTGAATGTGTGGCTACTTTGATGTTAGGAAATAAATGTGAATCTACCTAATATGAAGAAGAAGAGGAGATTCTCACTATAAGTCAACCTTCGAGTCTTCCCCACAGTCGGCCGTCTTTTAGGGAAGTTCTTTCTTTGTCTTTTTCTTTTATTTTTATTTTTATTTTTGTTATCTTCTTATTTATTTTGTTTTCTGATTGACAAGCTTTGGTGGTATACATTGAGGGCAATGTAGAGTTTAGGTGTGGGGGGGATTTGTGCATAAATGCTGCTTTTTTTTTTTGTTAAATTGTTGTGCGTTGTTGGAATGAGAGTGATAATATCTACAAGGGAGATTGATTATTTTTGTCTATGCTTAAAATGATGTGTTTCATTATTTTTTTCAATGGATAGAACGAAAATGTGCATAGTTCAACACATAATCACCTTTTTTTGTGAGCTTTCGAGCCTTATCTTTTGTTTTGTGTGTGATCAAACATATCATATTCATTCTAGAACTTGCTTTAATATGCATTTTAAGACCACATAATGTGTTCATGCACTAAAAATGATAAGGGCATTTAGGCTTAACCACTTGACGGCTTTTTCTTTGAATCCATACCTATGCAATTTCCCCTAGTTTGCTCATTTGTGCCTTTAGCCAATTTTTTTTGTTCTAACAAATACATGATGAACCTCTAAACCATTTTTTGTTCATTTTATCCACCTTGATCGAACCCTTCTTGTCAAGAAGTATGTGAATGAAATGCAATAGTGTTTAAAGAGTTGGAGGTTGAAAAGAGGTTGGGCACCAAAAAAAAAAATCGAAAAAAAAAGGGTTGTTTTTCGTCATACTCCCTAATAGTGCATAGTGCAATATTATTTTGGTGATTGGGAGTTGTAAATAGAGTAATATACATATTACTACTTGGTTGTTTATATATATGATTGAGCTTGATGGGGAGAATATCAAGTGAGAATGGGATAAAGAGTTTTCATGTTGAATAGTGCAAATGGAGGTGGATTATTTGTCATCTTGGACTTTGTGTATAAATTCATATAATCTTCTTGACTTGTTTAGCATATATTTCCTTCATTTTATCTCACCTTTACCCATGGCCTCATTACAACCCTTGGAAAGACCCTTTGATTTTTTGCATGAATACATGATAAGGTGGTGGAGATTTGATTGATGAGCAAGCTTATGGCAATGATGTGTTATGCTTTGAAATTGAGTGTAACAATATAAAAATGTCCATTCATACACAAAAGAGCGAATTGAGTGAATCCATTAGCGAGGTGTTGAATTAGTCACATTGGAGCTTATTGAAATTGTTAAGAATTGATGAGACATAAATTTTTCTTGAATTTACATGGAATCATGATCACTTACTCTTGTAGAATTATCATCTTAATTTCGTCATTGCATAGCAATTTGAGAACATTGTAGGAGAATATTTTTCTTGGTTATCACCTTGTGCTAATTTCTTATGCATGCTTGAGGACTAGCATGATTTAGGTGTGGGAGATTTGATATGATTATAATATTCCATATTTTGTGTTCATATCCTCCGTATTTTTGTCTCCAAAATTGCAATTAATTGATCTAATTAATCATTCTTTATTTCAGAAAAATAATTAATTGCAGTTGGAGAAAAATCGAGAAAAAAAAGAACAATTAATAAAAGAAACGAGCCAATGTGAAAACAAAAAAAGAGGAGGGGGGGGGGAAGGCCCATTTTGGAGCTCAAGAAGTTAAAAGTAGGGAAAAGAAAAGTCCCCTTCCCCAACTTTGCACAATCAGCCGTGAGAAACTTTGAGGAGAGAGGAGAGAGAATACACTTTTGCTTTCTTTTCCTTCTTTACAGCAAATTTTGTAGAGAGAATTTTTAGGGGAGAATAGACCCATTTTTCTTCTTCCTTTTTGTAGTAAGTTTTCACTTTATCCTAAGTTTTCACTTTATCCTATCTCTTCTTCTTTATTTTATATTTTGTATTAATGATATTGGTTATGTTTAGGATTAATTATAATATGAGTGGCTAATTTTATGGTGTGATTTAAGGGTTTCGTATTTCGGTTATATTATTGTGAGGATTTGGGATATGTATTGATTATCTTGATTTATATTCAAGTACTAATAGGTTCAAATGATTATTAATGGAGGTTTATATTAATTTGAATTGACAAATCAAATGAATATTTATTCTCCTAAAGCTATTCATGAGTTTATACTCCTAGTAGTGTAAATGGGTGAAGAATCGTAGCATTAGAATAGGTAAATTATGCTATCATAAATTGCCTATCCTAATTGAACCTATAGGACTAATATTGATATTTATGGCTATCCTAATTATTGATATTAATATTAACCTGTTTTCACTAAGATTAATGCTATTATTAATTAACATGGAACGCTATCGTGCCCAGTTGATTAATAATAAGAATTGATCGGATGCTAGGTTTGGTTAATTAATTAGGAAAACAAAGGATTTAGAAGGCTATCCTAATAAATCCAAGGTTAATTGCTTGAATTTGCAATAATTTATTTGTTAAGTCTATGATCAATAGTATAATTGAATATCGAACCCTTAAATCAAATTTCTCTTTTCTTAGTATTATCTCTATTTTAATAGTTTTTCTTGCCAAATTGTTTTGTGTGCATTAATATCGTGTAAGCTTGTAGTTGCTAGATTGATTAATTTAGTATTTAGTAGATTGGTGAAAATCTTCAAAATCCCCCGTTTTTGTTTTATTTTATTCAAAAGAATTTAATTCCCGTTCCCTGTGGATTCGACCCTGCTCACCACTATACTCATATTTTGGAAGTAGGTTAATTATATTTGGTGGATTGACAACCTATTAAAATGTCATCGTAGACAATTTGAAGGCGTTTTCATGGATTGTGTTTTTAAAAAAAAAAAATTGACATCGGCGTACCTAGGTGGGAGGTAGACGAATAATTAATTAATTTAGGATTGGTTCAAATTATTTTAGATCAATATTTTTTTAAAAGTTATTTACATAGTCACCCTTTTCAATTCTTCTCCATTCCATATATACTAATATAAAAATAATTAAGTGATCCAAATACAAAGATTTCCTGCGCCTGCTAATTTTGAAAAATAAATTATTACTTCAACAAAAAGAAATAGATGAGCATGTAAAAAATACATGTGAATATATAGGAATTAGCATTCTGTCCTATTAGTGTACTTCTTCTTTTCTTAGTCTTCTCAGAAAAACCCTATAATTAAGAACGACCAAGTGCTGGTTTACTTCTTTCTTACGACATTACAAAAATGACGTCTGTGGAAATTCACAAAATTCTCCCAAGGGTATTTTTTCCACTGTTGAAGTTTCAGAGTATTATTTTTGAGAGAGAGAGGACACTCCAAAATAATCAGTTGATATTTGAACTTATCTCAGCTTAATTCTCACTAACAAAAGAGACTAGTAAGAGTATGATGAAAAAATGCATCATCTAGAACATGACATTTTATAAAAAGAATAATCTAACATGTTATTAAATAAATCTTGCTAACTTATAATATCCAGAAACCATCAAAAGTCTTGCTACTAATTTTCAGATTCCCTTTCTAATATAATTAATTTTCCAAGCAAATTGCAAAATTAATTTTATGGTATAGACATTTGCAATTTTAGTCCTGTTCAAATATAAATTTACAGTTATTATCCAAAACAATTTTAATTTTGCAAATTTATTCCTAATTTTTCTTTGTCTGAATTTGGCATATGCTTAAATATTCACACAACCTGAAAAAAAAAAAAATAGCCATCACAATAAAAGAAAATGCCATATAATCATAGTTTTTTAAAAATAATTTATAAAAATGGTTGTCTCCTTAAAATGAACACTCGCAAGTAATCAATGTAAATGAGCTAGGATTTTTTATTACTTGCGGGTTGTTCTTCTAAAAAGATAACCATTTTCTTTTAAATTATTTTTAAAAAATTGTTCATTTGGAATTTTATTTTATTGTGTTTTTTTTTTTGGAGCAAAATTCCTAATTTCCATCCAAATTAGAAATAAATTCACAAAATTAAAATTGTTATGGTTCATAATTACGAATTTATAATTTCCTCTCATCCTTGCTGAAATAGTGTTAAGACCTTTACATACATATACACATATATATATATATATAATACACGTATATGTATTGATGAGAATATTTCCAAGATGTTTATTCAGAAATATACAAAGTGTATAAATACAAGGGGAGAGTGTAGGAGACTCTCAAACGTAAACAATGTGGGACAAGAATAAATACAAATACACATATATGCTCCTAATACTCCTAATATCTCAAACGTAAACAATGTGGGACAAGAATAAATACAAATACACATATATGCTCCCAATACTCCTAATACACCCCCTCAAGATGGTGGGCGATTAACGACACCAATCTTGTCCAATAAGAGACAAAGGCGAGTCCTAGATAGCGGCTTGGTGAGTGCATCGGCAAGCTGATCAGCAGAGGAGACATGCCAGACACGAAGCTGAGCAGATTGAACTAACTCCCGAACAAAGTGATAGTCAATAGCAATGTGCTTCATCCGAGAGTGAAATACCAGATTTGCACACAGATACGTAGCCCCAATGTTGTCACAATAAAGAACTGGAGTAGCAGTGGACAGAGAAACGGCTAACTCAGAAAGAAGTGATCGAGTCCATTGGAGTTCCGCATTAGCAGCAGCAATTGCTCGATATTCTGCCTCCATCGAAGATCGAGCCACGGTCCGCTGCTTACGAGAGCTCCACGAGATGGGATTGGCGCCGAGATAGATAATAAAGGCACCAGTGGATGTGCGGTCGTCACAATTACCAGCCCAATCAGCATCTGTGAAGCAATGAAGAGACAGAGGAGAGACGAAGCACCAACCGGCCACACATACAAGCCATTAAC
This sequence comes from Caryopteris x clandonensis, assembly GCA_028749325.2. Taxonomy (NCBI): domain Eukaryota; kingdom Viridiplantae; phylum Streptophyta; class Magnoliopsida; order Lamiales; family Lamiaceae; genus Caryopteris; species Caryopteris x clandonensis. The sequence continues at coordinate 5,872,802 of JAPYKT020000011.1, forward strand.
GCGCGGACCCTGAAGCATTACGTCCCCCGTACGACTGTCCTTCACCTGAAAATCAGAAGCAGAAAAGAGAACAACAACATCATTCTGCTGACAAAGTTTAGAGACGGAGAGAAGATTCCTCTCGCCATAGAGGGAACAAGCAAAACATCTTGAAAATTAAGACAAGAGAAAGCGGGAAAAGCAAGTTGCCCAATATGGGAAATGTGCAGTTTGTTACCGTCCCCTACTATCACATCATCAACACCACCATACGGAGCATGCAAGGACAAGTTTGCCAAATCAGTGGTGATGTGGTGAGAAGCCCCAGAGTCGAGAATCCAATCAGAAGGCGATGGCACGGACGTAGCAGTATGAGCAGAAGGATAGGAGTAGGCCGGGGAAGGTGGCTGACCCGACGGAGGAGAGGGGCTGCATAGGCCCAAATTTCTGGGCAGCGGCGTGCCGAGCGGCCATGGGTGCCACATAGCTGGCATCGGCCCTGGTACCCACGGTCCGGCTGATGGGCAGACGAGGCAGGGGCCGGCTGGAACCGAGAGCCACCCGTAGATCGGTGGGACGAGGCCTGGCCTCGCTGAGGATGCTGGGACGGGGAGCGGCCTGGTGCGGCAGAGGGACGTCAAGAGGAGGCAGACGCAGGGAAGGCAGTGGCAGGGTGGTTCGACGTGGCTGCCACCCGGGCCGCTTGTTGGGCCTCCGTACTAAGCAACTTGTCCAAAAGTTTGTCGAAGGAAACGGCTGTATCCTGGCCTGTATAGCGTTGCTAATCTTCTTATACGAGTCATCAAGGCCGTTGAGCACCTCAAGGACCAAGTCCTCCGGATCCGTGACCACACCGAGAAGCGAGAGTTCATCAACAACTCCCTTAATATCAAGCATAAAATCAGAAACCGAACGTGTACCTTTCACCGGATTGTGAATTCGATTCTTGAGCGCAAGAATGCGCCCCTTTGACGATTTGCCGTAGATGGAGGCGAGAGTCTCCCATGCCCCACGAGAGGAAGTGGTGGCAGCAATGAAGGGAATAAGAGTGGGCGAGATGGACCCAATTATGGCCGAGAGTATCAATTGGTCTTGTCGAACCCATTGCTCATGAAGTGGATTCGACTCAGACTTTGTGCCAACAAGAACAGTAGATGATGGACAAGAGTACGTACCATCAACATAACGGTAGAGATCGTAGCCGAAGAGGAGAGTTTGGAACTGGAAACTCCATGCGACGTAATTGGTAGAGGTAAGCTTTAGCGGTGCCTGGGCGGCGGTGTTGAAGGAGACGAGGGGCAGCGGCATGCCGTCGGCAGTAACAACGGAGAGAGAAGACGACTGCATGGGGTCGGAAGATGCAGCAGCGTGAGGCGGCTACACGAGGGATTGCGTGAGGCGTGGGAGGTATGAACCAGAGGAGCAGCGGCGTTGCAGTAGGTTCGTGAGAACCAAGACTGGAACCGAAAAAAAAAAGGATCAAGGAATTATGGCGGATGCCAAATTAGGCTCTGGTTACCATGATGAGAATATTTCCAAGATGTTTATTCAAAAATATATAAAGTGTATAAATACAAGGGGTACAAATACACATATATGCTCATAATACTCCTAATATCTCAAACATAAACAATATGGGACAAGAATAAATACAAATACACATATATGCTCCCAATACTCCTAATATGTATCGATTTATTGAATTATTCTTAACGATAAAATTATAAATTGATGTAGCAACTATCATAGTTACAACCTTAATTGAAAATGTCATCGTTGACAATTTGAAGGCGTTTTCATGGATTGTTTTTTTTAAAAAAAAATTGACATCGGCGTACCTAGGTGAGAGGTAGACGAATAATTAATTAATTTAGGATTGGTTCAAATTATTTTAGATCAATATTTTTTAAAAAGTTATTTACACAGTCACCCTTTTCAATTCTTCTCCATTCCATATATACTAATATAAAAATAATTAAGTAATCCAAATACAAAGATTTCCTGCGCCTGCTAATTTTGAAAAATAAATTATTACTTTAACAAAAAGAAATAGATGAGCATGTAAAAAATACATGTGATACTGTAGACGCAGACTGCCAAATAATATTCAACAGTCTCTAAATTTTTATATTTAATAAATATAAAATTAATCCTCTTTTTACAAATTTAATTTGAGGTTAATATTTTACATATAAAAATTCATATATAAAATATGTAACATATTTTTGGTTGGTTTATTGTGTTATTTTATTTGGATATTTGAAATGTTTTTTAATAAAAAAATCAAAATATTAGGTTTTTGAAAATAGAATTAATATTCTTAAAAAATTAGGTTATTATTTTTTCCAATTTAATATTTTGTTGTGGTTTAAAATATTTGTATTTGTATTGAATTTCATATTTTAGTTGGATTTTAGTACTTGTAGTGGTGACCTAAAATTTGTAAATAATATATTATCTAAGCATATATATATATATGTATATATTAATATGGGTTATTTCAGTTATTTTATTACTTTAACTTAATATGTTTTTGGTGGGATTTGTGTTGGATCTGGGTATTGGAGTGTTTATGTTAGGTCCAAGATAAAAATATAAAATAACCAATAATTTTTTTAATTAAGAAATAATATTATTTGCAAAAATATTTAAAAAATTATTATTTTATTTATATATTATCTTAGTATATTTGTAGGTTGGAGTATTTGTACGTACGATTTTAAGTATTTGTGTCGAGTTTGATTTACAATGTAGAAATTATTTAACTAGTTTTTTAATAAAAAAATTGAATACATTATACTATAAAATTATTATTTTTAGAAATAGGCTTATGAAATTAAAAGTTTTATTTGATATTTTTTTGTGGTTGGAGTTTTTATGTTGGATTTGAAGATTTGTGATGGCTTTCAGTATTTATCGTAAAAAATATAATTATTTATAAAATATACCAAATAATTTTTCTTAAGAAATTAGGTTTATTATATTTAGTCTTCAAATCAATATTTTTTGTTAGTTTGAATATTAATGTTAGACTGGGCTATTGTGTTGACTTTAAATATTTGTAGTTGACTTAATTATCTGCCATTGGATTTAAGTACAAATATTAAAAAAAAAATCAAAATATATTATTTCATAAAAACTAAATATATTAAATTATTTAAAAAATTATTGTGCTTTTCTTTTTAAAAAACAAGGGTTCATTACTTTATAGTCTTAATATTTTAAACCCTGAGCAATTTTAAATTTATGGTTATTAATGGTTATAGATTGAAGACTGTCTAGAATTTGTGATTTTATAATTGTTTTTGCACATTTTAATTTTATCATTATTTTCTGTAACAAATCATATCTAATTTTCTATACTATATTATTTTATATATTTTTATATAAATAATTTATATATCTCATTATTAACTAATTTCTAATCTTTATCATATATTTATTTATGAAATTTAAATATAATGTTATTATTATTATATTCTAATATCTATTACTACATAGAAGAAAGACACTTGATTTTTTTTTTTAAATTACACATTCCATCAAATGTCTTTTTTTTGGTCCACAATCAGGTTTTTTTTTTTTTTTTTTTTTTTTTTTTGCTTTTTCAATTTAAAACATTTGTAACTTTTTCATCTCATTATGAAAAATATGTCAATTTAATCATATTTTCATCATCTTTAATTTGATATCCCTATTGCATGTATACAAATTATTAATTTTTAAATAGAAAATATATTTTCATATATTGCTTGTGGTATATTTAAATTTTAGTATATTTTTATATTTTGAGAGGTATATTTAACTTTTAGTATATTTTTATATTTTGAGATATATTTGTTTAAAATAACTTTTATTAAAAATATATAATTATATATTTTTAAAATTTATATTAATAATTTTATAATAATTTATTATATTATCATATTTATAAACTATGAAACGCACATACGAGATAGTAGTTATATTTACAAACAATGTAACACACAAATCCATTACATGTGCTAAGCAAAGTTACAGGACCAAACAACTCATTCAAACGCTTATATGGATAAACTTATGTTAAAATAAATAAATAAATAAATAAATAAAAAGTTTTGTGGGCCATATCTCTAATTATTCGGACCAAGACTCGTCGCCCTTTATTCCTTTGTTTTGTATTGATGTTGGGCTGGGCTAAGATGATTTTATTTTGGGCCACACCTCTAGTCCTTTTCATATTACTGGTCCGTAGAAATTACCCAAGCCCAATATTATTAGGATACAAACTATACAGAGTGTTCATCTTCTTCCCCTCAATCACACACACACAGAGACAGACAGAGGAGCTTGAGCGCCCGAGTTAATCAGTAAATTATTGAAATCGAGTGGTCTGTGAGTGGCTTATGAAGGTAAACTCTTTATTCTTGAAACCTTTCGTTCAAAAATATGTATATATATATATATATTGATTGGCGTGTTATTTGTTTGAATTTTTTTTTTAGCTTACTTTTCTCAGTGTACTGGGAATTTCCTTGTTTAATTGTTGGTTTTCTTCTGTATCTTTTATTATATTGCTTTAGGCTAGGAAATTCTGGAGTACTTTTTAAGCAAATTGAGCTTAATAATTTTGAATGATATAGTTAAATAGGATATTTTCCGATATTGTCCCTTTGTTGCCTCTAGTTCCGACCAGGATGTTCACTGTTCCTGATTTGAAACTTTAACGAACACGTTTCAGGTTGTATGTGTCACAGTTGATCTTCCAGTGTTCTGTTTCTTTCAGAAATACAATGTTTCCTCTGTCCTTAAGGCATCAAAGATTACTATTTCGATGGAGAAGGCAAGCTGTAATTAATTGTTTTTATTTTACGGACCTTGTATGTTTGAATTCTATATTTAATTTTTTTTTGGTTTGCGTAGTCAAGGGGCATAACTACTTCACAACACTACCGTGACAGTCATAATGACCGGTCTTTGATTATACCCAATGTTGGTGAGAAGTAGGTTATTTCCTTTTTCTTAATTTTTCGGCTTTGTCAATTTTATCTTTTCATGATGTGAATTTCTGCAAATCTTGCCAACACATTGGTTTGTGCATTTTTAATTGGCATGAATATTTTGTTGCTTGAAAATTCTGTAATATTCCTGTAATACAGACAACCTAACAACATTCTGTTGACTTGGGATCCAGGAAGCTTATTCAGAAATCCGGGAAGAAGGAGCATCACCTGTGGAAAAAGAGAGAGTCAGCTGGTTCAGGACAAAAGGCACTGAATCTAGTTCAAACTGTACGTATAATTTTCCTTTGCTCGTTAGATCTTTGTGAATCTTATTATGTTGTAGAATGGCCTAGTTCCATCCTTTAACTTAGTACCTTAAATTTGAAATAAATTTGTATTATTTTGCAGGTTTCTGGACTTCCAAATGAGAAAGAGGCTGTTTACGGCGCCCTAGATAAATGGGTAGCATGGGAGACTGAATTTCCATTAATTGCTATGGCAAAGGCTTTAAGGATCTTAAGAAAGAGGAGTCAGTGGAAACGCATCATCCAAGTATGGAACTTGCACAATCCTATAGTTATGGTGTGCTTGTGTAAAGCGTAAAACCTTTTTCGGACTTTGGAATATAAGTTCTTCCATTATCTAGTGTGGTGACTGGTGATGAATTCCCGACTTACATCAAACTTTTGCTCTCGCCTTCTTGAGCTTGGCTTTTCATATTATTTTAGTTATATGTGGAATAGGCGTTGACTTTGGACTTATCATCCATTGATTTCTATCATCATTCTTGACAGTCATATTTATTTAATTTGTGCTCATAACTTAGCCCGTAGGTTTGAACTGATGCCATTATGTGAATCAGGTGGCTAAGTGGATGTTGGGCAAAGGCCAAGGAGCAACAATGGCGACTTACGACTGCCTTCTGCTGGCATTTGACATGGATAAAAGGATTGATGAAGCAGAAATGCTATGGAACATGATTGTGCATGCACACGATCGCTCCATTTCAAAGAGGCTGTTTTCTAGGATGATATCCTTATATGACCATCATAATCTGCCAAATAAGGTTATAGAGGTGATTTTTTCCCTAGTTTCGACCTGCTCTTAAGTTATTCAAATAGCATTCATAGTAGTATTTGTTGGATGATTTAGGTTTCATTGTTGGTGATAATTTTCTAGTTACATGCCATGAGTGACGAGCTTAATTTCTTTGGTTATAAAACACCAGGTATTTGCTGACATGGAGGAGTTAGGGGTGAAACCTGATGAAGATACAGTTAGAAGAATTGCACGAGCGTTTGAGGGGTTAGGTCAGGTGGACAAACAGAAGTTGTTTCTGAAGAAATACCAAAGAAAATGGACATATGTCCACTTCAAGGGGGAAAGGGTCCGGGTGAGAACTTCATCGGACGATACATAGCTCTTCCAACTCGACAAGTGAGGATTAATGGTGTGAAAAATGGATACAATGGTTGTACAAATTGCATTCTGAAAGAAGTTCAGGTGAATTTAACTTGTTTAATGGTGTCAAAAACCTTCTTAGTTATTTATTTAATTAATTGCTTAGGAAGCATGAATCTATGCAAGTAAATGCTATCCAGAAATCGAACTCAAATACAAAAATAGGAAACTATAATACTAAATAGGCCATATTACCAGAACATTGTCAGTTCCATCTGGCCATGTATACCATCCCCAATAAAAACATAAAAATACTGAACTATGCTACTAAAACGGCCATAGGACTCCGAACATTGTGGAGTCCATCAGACCAAGTATACCATCCAAACAAATACTTATCTTTCTCTACAGTGTCTTCATTTTCACTGTCTGTTTTTACTGTAATGGTAAAACTCCTCTTCTCACCAGCATTGCTAAAGTATAGTATGGGAGGCGAGATTTTCACCGAGATCCCCTCTGGAGGCTTCACACTTACAAAATAAATGCTCTTACCTCCCCCCACATTTGTGACTGTTCTAACTGCAGTAACTGTGCCACTGAGTTTGGGTATTGCCAGGGAGGGATAATTGAGATTAACTGGAGACAATGACTTTTTTGGGCACTTGAAAGAAGGATCAAGATTCTGGGATCCAATGCTACAGAGGTAGAGAAGATAGTCGGTGTAGGAAGCATCGTAGACAAGACCAGGATCTGCTGCTTTGGTAGGCCTGAAATGGCCTGATCCAAATTGGAACGGGTCTGCTGGATTGCCGGATGCATCAGTTATGGTGTTGCCCTCATTGTTCTCCAGTCCAGCTGCAAGGTAAATGTGTTAGATTTTGGATAGATAATTGAGTTTTGGAGACGAACATGATAAGGTTTGTGTTCGTGTGTGTTTACCTGAGGTTGTTAGGGCAGATCTTATGGCAGCACTACTCCAATGTGGGTGTATGGCTTTGAGAAGGGCAGATACACCACCAATATGTGGGCAAGACATGGAAGTACCGGAAAGAATATTATATTTCACAACGCGTTTATCTGCTTCCAACTTTGTTGGAGAAGATGCTTCGCTCCATGCTGCCAATATATTGAGCCCTGGAGCTGTGATATCTGGCTGTTTATCAAAACGAATATTTGTTGAGTCAGCATCGAAAATGGATTATATACGAAGTAAGAAAATGATAAATATGTGACTTAACTACCTTAAGAATATCAGGTGAAATGGTGCTGGGGCCTCTGCTGGAGAAACCAGCCATGGAAGGTGAAGGTTTAATGTCTAATACAGTCTTGCCTGGTATGATATATGCCATTGGTACTTGTGTAGAATTGATGTAATTGAGAATTTGGAGGGCATCAAGGTAATTTACAGCAGTTGCAGGAAGTAAATGAGCATCAGCTGATATTTCACCTCCATTGGCTTTACTGTTGCCTAAAATGTAACCAATTCCTCCTGCTCTTTTTACCTCCATACCCTTACCGACTCTTGTCCCGTTCCCTCTGAAGCACATTACGATTTTACCCTTGGCCTTCTCAGGAGAAAGAGAACCAGGTAGGCATTGCCTGCAAAATTCAGGAATCAGTGGCTGGATCTACAATTGAATATTGTTATAAAATATAATACTTTATGTATAAGATTGTGAATATTGTGGTAAAATATATTACTCTATTGGAGTAATATATAAATGATTTTTTTTTTCCATTTTTTTTGTATTATATCATACTTATAGTTGTCACATGACATGCTGGGTACAATTTGATCTATTGGCCCGGGCTTAAATGTAGGAAAATGGGCTTGAAAATAAAGTTGGACGAAAGAGACATTACCCTAGCAAGTCTTGGGCTACATCCTGGTTGGCTACTTGACCCGCATAAACTAATGGGTAAAGCTCGTTCTTCAACCGATATGGAGTCACCGTTTGGCCCTGCAACCATCCATCCATCATCAAAATAAATTAACCAAAAAATTAGTTCTAT